>CM029556.1:15099691-15748409 GCA_017141385.1 Sogatella furcifera
GAGAATCGAACCAATCTTGGTTTAAAATATTAGCATTTTTCTGCTAGAAAATGTGGTGTTTTAAATAGGGTCGTGTTCAGAGAAATCTTTCAATCGATATATTTTTCTAAGAAATTGTTTATTTTTTTGTTTGACATGTGATGTGATTTTATTTGGTGCCGGTTTGATGAAATGAGAACTAATAATGAATGAGTGGACAAGTCAGTTAAGTTAGACTACCGGTACTTCAAATCTCAGTGCCAATGTTGGTAGAATGAAGATGGATTTTTGAAGTTTGAAATATGGGGGTGACTTGTGTCATTTCATGGAAAATGCTAACAAGGTTTCTGTTAGCTTTAGAAAAAATGTACATAAAATTCTGTTAATAATTATTATTTAAACCATCTTAAAGTACCTAAGTAAAATATGATGCGAGTTAAATAAAGATTGAAAATTCAAAGTTTGGAAAAATCAAATCTTTAAATAAATAAATCTTTCCTATCACAAAAAATAACGTACAGTTTCTAGAAGTTTATCTGGAGAACCTTGAGTTTCAGGGTCATAGATTAAAAGATTTCAATATTGAGAATAGCTCGTGATATCTCAGCGCTTATAAATGAATAAATTATCAATGATTTATACCTTAATTATAAATATTATAATGCTGTTCTTTAATTAATTATAGTTTATGGTTTCCAAATTCCTATATGAATAATTATTAAACGATTATTCAGCTTCTCATCTTCCGCCAATAAATTAATGTAGGTGATTGGACAACAAAGGAAAAATTCGCTGCCATAGCTCTTTTTAAGTTTCTGGTTTCACAAATATTGAAATTGAACCACATATTGTACCAGCAGAAATACTGTTTTGTATAGAAAATAATTATAATAATACTTAGATTGTTGATGGGAATATTCCTTAGTGCTGATAATTCCAAAATATCAATTTCATTTTCTGCAAACATTGAATATTTGAAAAATTTTCCATTAGTATAAATGCTCATGAGTGCTACGTGTGATAGAACATTTTGTTCAAGAGTTTATATATTGCCTAATTTTTATATTGTTGTCAATGAACGTGCTGGAATGTATGTTAATTTATCATGTATAAGTATTGCACAAGTTATTAAAATAATTATTATTTCATGAGCTATGCAGATTGTTGATTTTTACTCATAACGTATAATATATCATTAATTATATTATACAGCATTCTAGATGAATACTTCACTGTTATTGGATATGATGAATAAAAAGTAATAATGTTATTTACTTACGGTATAAGAGTTGTTCGTAGACAATACAATTAGTCCCCAATTATCATTAAAGACACAAAAATATAAAATTATAACATTAACGATCCAAGTCACTGAAAAATGTATCCAGTTTTCCCATGAATATAATCAAGCTTATCACCAATTGATCAAGTGGAGGAGAATATTATTTTATTTGTTGAACAGTACAGTATGAGTAGATTTGTATATATATTTCTCAAAAAGAAAATTAATGAAGCCTTTGAGAGTTTACTATCACTATTATTATTTTCTATGTTGATAAAGCTATTATAGTACATAGTACTTTAAATTACTTGTAACATTGTATAAAATAATAAATATTTATTTTTCATTGAAACCACCTCTCTCATTACCTTATGGCAACAAAGAGTTTCTTTATGAACAACTTTCCTTTAGTATAACTTTGGAATTTTATTTTTCAGCAACCTGCAATCTATCAATATGATAGCTATTTTTGTTTATGACCGTGGCAGGAAGTATAAAATTGTAGATGCAGTATATTGCTAAGCTGTGTTTTAATAGTGAATACCGGTGATAAATTATTATGATACGTTATACGACAGTTCGCACTATACCAAGTTATCAAAATTGGTATTTTGGCACTTATTGATGGAAGTTAAATTCAACTTTGAATAAATAAAATGGAAACTTCAGCTTGAAAATCGAAACAGTGGTTCTATCAGGATCAATTTTACAAGGTAAGCAAGTAAAGACTGCAACATTGAAAAAATGAGTTGTAGGCTATAATTTAAAGTTTTATCCCAATCTCAAAGTGAACAAGTTCTCAATAACTCATCATGAATCTTTCTTGAATTAGTATTTGTTTTTGAATCTTAAACTTCGTATCGAATTGGTCTTATATAGGCTATCATTATTATTTTATGCTAAAAAAATAAGCCTTCTAAAACGCAATTTTGGAGTGAATTTTTACAAATTTATCGCGGGGGCCCCCCATGAAAAAGGCCTTTTAAAACGTAATTTTGAATTAAATTTCTACAAACTTTCCCGAGGGAGGGCCTCCGGACCCACTGCTTAGCTGAGAGGGTACACCCCACAGGGGCCCGCACCACAAGTTGAGCCCAGGGGTCCACAGATCCTAAATTCAGCCCTGACCCCAACCCCTCCCTACTCTTTATAGGTGCTACGACCACTGATTTGAAATTATTTTTTTCTTATTGTATAAATATTAGAACACTCTGCCACCAGTAGAGAATCACTCCTCCACGTAGTACCATACATCTGGAAATAAATTTGATCTTGAAATAAAAAATATAAAAAGAAAAACTTAACCTGGTATAAAGCTTGGATGAGCATCCTACTCTAGCTCAACATTCAAACTTACATAAATGTAATGACTGCAATTAAATACACAACCATTTATCAATAAATATGTTTTATTCTATCAATATTTTTTGTAACATTCCCATTTTATAATGAGACCATTGTCATGGTATATCATACTACATTTCTATAATAAACCTTTCCAAGGATAATGATAGTCATTTGTAAATAAAGAGGTAAACAATATTGGAATAATTTAAACAAACAATAATTATTATTATTACTTTGGAAATTCAACAATATAATTTGTCACAATGATTTGTATATTATTATTATATCTGAATGGAAATTGTGAACACAATACTCTATTATTTAACCCTAGGATGGTAGACTACAAAAATATGCTGTTACAGGTTGTTACAAATTGACGTGTGTTAGGTTGTACAGGGTCCGGCAGTGAAGATGAACGATTTTAAAAATATCATTAATTTGTTAGTTTCCATTCAAAAACAAATTTATTGGAGTCAAAATGTTTCCATGGGAATACCATTTGAGAAAATCCAGAACGGAAAATCACATTAGGCATGTGGTGGCCGGAATCGTTGATACAGCGCATCCTTGCTTTTTTTGTAGACTCTTCAATAGTAGGGTTACTTGTTTATTTCCGTGAGAAGGTTCGTGAAGAAAGCAGCAGAACCAGATATTTCGGTATCTAGGGTATCTAAGGATATCAGAACCACTTGATGCTACTCTAGATGCACGACTGGGTCACGTAGGCTAATGGCAGATTCAAAATGGTGGATGCCGCATTCCATAGAAGAGTTCAAAGAACGGGAACCATCAGTGATAAAAACTTCTAGTAAACGGGATTTGTTTGGAAATTCAATTTTTACACGTTTTTTATTACATATTTAGGACTGAAACATCATTTCCATCAACAATAATTTTTTTTTTTTAATTTTTAAACATCGCTCTACCAGCTTGGGTGACTTCCACGCGAATATCGTCCTTAATTTTGTCCAGAGTTCGGGGCTTGTTATCTTATAGAATGTTGTTTTGAGGAACAGCCATACTCGATGAATGTTGAAGTGAATGTTGATGAATTTCGATGAATGGTGTCGAAATTCAAGCTTTACGACGGTAACTGACTCAATATTTAGAAAAAAAAACAATCATAGGCAAAACGCGTTTTTCCATCGTCCAACGCTCCATGGCGACAACTATAACTAGAATACAAAAAATGGTAAGATTACATGAGTCGAACGCCACCATCCTCACCACTCTCGGTGACGAAGGAAATGAGTAATGCCCTTCTAAAAAACGTCCATCTTCTCTGCCGCACTCTGTATTTTAGGGTAAATACGAGGAATATATACAAAAAAGTGCCCTTCAATTAATTGGTAGACACGTGTAAAATTGACGAACCAACTTTCTCAAGAATACACCTAAAAATTTTTCTCACCAAATATTGGTTTGATCACTTCACAAACATAAAATTAATATTAAATAAGGAAGAATATAAATCAAACGGTCAGACCCAAGACAGTTGTAGATGTCCCCAACTCCCCTAGAACTCACCATAGGTTTCTTATGGAGTACAGTACAGGCAGTACATGTAAAATTGATGTGAGTCTACCATTCTAGGGTTAAATTTAATGACATACTCGATTATTGGAAAGTTGCGTACGAGTATCTATTCGATAATGAGTGACATTTTCATTGCTTTTATAGAGTGTCGTCGTCAGGTTGAATTGGATGCGGTGAATTCGATATATTTTAAAGAGGAACAAATTGGTTCAAGAATATTTATAAATATTAATACCAGAGTATTACCAGATTATTTTTCTCTATTTATTATTATCTAGGATCATAAAAATCTCAACACAAAAAATACTAATCCGCATCACCAAACGATTGATTGAATTAATTTATAATCCAACCGAATTTGAAAAATAATTATCTTGATGATGGGAATAACAAACAGTTACTATACTTTTTTGAGAATTACAAATAATATTCAACGTGTTACCTTTTGGAAATTGATGAAAAGGATATAATATTGTATTTTCTAATAATGAGATGACTCCAATAAACGAAAAAATGTTTGAATGAAACAATTCGAAGTTGTCCAAGCAATTTATATTCTTGGACTTTCAATATTCAAATTGCAATCAGTGTTATTACTCAGAAGAGAAGAGAGTATATACAAAATAAGGTAGAAGAGTGTAAACAATAAGAAGTATATTTGAAATAAATAGTAGGTAGAACTATTATATTATCAATTGAATGAGAAATTAATCCATCGGTAACTTACTGATTATTTGTTGCTGTCCAACTACTCAGATTGAGAGATGAATATTTAAACGCAACAACGTTACCGTAACAGGTGAATGTGGAGAATTGAATAATGCATGTGAATTGTGAATAGGAGAGAATTTCGAGAATAGGATGAGGGTGAGAATATCCAACAACAAAAGTAGCGATAATCACTAGAATTGCAGTCCAACAATGTATAAAAACACTTGATTATACATCAATTTTGATGCTTATTTTGAAGTGAATTTCTTCCTCTAGCTAATTCCACTATCGTGCATTCAATTCTCATTTATATACTTACAATACAAGGTAAAATCATGAAATTTTGATATTTACAAAGTTCACATACACATTAAAATTTATACAATTCACGTTCTAACAGATCACAGTTTAGGTGTGGTAGATATAAAAATTATATAAGTACTCTAATGAAATGATTTCAGATCTTTCAATGAATATACCTCTATTGAAAATGGGTAAATTGACAAGAATTTTGGAAGAAAGAGGGAGATAGATACTAATATTCACTCAATATAATCATGGTAGATTTTGAAATGGGAATAGTTTTAGTACACTACGGTACCTATTTACATTGGAATAAGGGTGTAGGATTCTGGACCGAGGGTGTAGGAATATTGAACTCGATCTATGTCATACAATATCACACTTGAATTTAAGTAGATACCTAATTTTCAAATAATATGCGCTACTGAAATTATTATAAGATGAGATTGACAAAACATTGCTGGCCAAACATTTGTAATTGGATATCCAGTAACTAAGGATAACTGGGAATTATTTTTGTATAGTGTTGTGAAAGAAATCGATTGTAGGCTATTATGTTCAAATGATAACATTGAACATTATTATACTGTGAATCTAGAGTACTCGTTTTCCATATAATATAAGTTGATTTTCATTTGTAATTATTATTTTTTGAAGATTACAGCAATGTTGTATGTTTTATACAAAATAAATTATTGGTAGATCACATTATTTTTCAAAAAAAATATCATCTTGGAGCATCCTATCACAACAAAAATCTCATTAATACATGTATGTATTAACGGGCAATTTACTCTACTCAATTTAAAGGTATATCTGTCTTATCATAGACTTGCTAATTCAACTTATAGAATGAAATTTTTAGGTTAACAGTTAGGCTAACCCACATAGAGAACAGCCTCCATTGAAAAACAAATCAACACTATTCTAAAAATCAATAATATTCCATTAAAACAAAATTCCCAACAATAATTTTCTAGATTGTCATACTTTAGTTCCAAAATAGAAACTATAAAATCATATAATAAAAGTACCTAGTATAAAATATTATTTCAAGCACATTATGTTTATTGCATGTGGAATATTCTCCTCATAAAAATTTCAAAGACTCAAACATAACAGTGTAACAATATGGATAACAGTAATATGAAACAGTCATGATTATAGGCTTCCACAAATGTATAACTTTCTCTCCCAAGACTAATAAATCAGATAGGATGAAGCTACGTTAAGTGGAAATTGGTGTCCTCACTCACGCTAGTTTTGAATTTAAAATGGAATTATTCGATGAAATTACTGAATACAGCAGAATAACAGCCTACTGTACTATATTAGCAGGGATTAGACATTTTATCGTTATTAGCAATTCATGATATCATGAAATTGGTAGTATTAGAACATTAAAGAAGAAGTTGAGTTCAGGATAACGCCACTTTTAATCTTCGTTCTAATATTTTTAGTTTTTAACTATCACCTAGAAAACTCCAGGCGTTCTATAGTTTATAGAATTGTATCATATTTATATAATTCCGGATACTGTGTTGCGGCCTGTTTATATGCTATAATATTCTTATGTTGATGAAAGTATAAAAATGTGCATCATCCTAATGATAGACTTAATTTGTGAAATCATCTTATTCCTTTAACATTGCTAGTCATAGTCTAATATCTATCTAAAAAATATGACATTGATGATTATTAACAATTGAAAATGATGACACTATCTTATCATTAAAATCTTTTTCAACAAGAGAAGTTTAATAGTCTATAGGCTAAAAAACTTTGAAAACCTTTCATAAGCTGTTACTTGAAGAATTTATTATTTTGTTTGAATGGATGGAAAAATATAATTTCATACCAGTAGGCTACAGCAATGAAAATAATACTATATCCAATAATTTATTAACTGTGATTGATTTTACTTTGTATCAATTAATTTTTTGTGAATTGAGAGGACACATATAAAAAAAACATTGGAAATGTGAAGAACGGATAATTTTTATTATATTTCTTGAGGTAAGCCGCAAGAGATGACATGATGAGTGATGACAAATTATCATAAGTTTTGGACTTAGATCAGTAATTCACTATACCGGTAATAATAAGTTAAAATGAAAAAATCTTTCACAGAACCAATTGTGAAGTTTAGCTTATTACTGAAAACTCAAACTCTTCAAGTTTTTGAGGAGATAAGTGTGATAAAAAATTTGAATCTTAAAAATAAAAAATCCCAACAAACTAATTATCATGAGTGGGATTCAATTTAGAATCAGCTTATTCAGGATTTTCAAAGCTGAACTTGTAATTCCATCAATTATTATCCCTGGGTTAGAACTATCGACTTTCAACAACATAAGTTAGCTTTCATACAGACGAATAAACTATTTATTTACAAACCATCCATATATTATTACTTGACAAAAACTCCCACACAGGTCAGCAATCACACACTTAGCCTATATCCTAATTAGGTACATTAGATTATTGCACTGGAAAATTAGACCTATTGTGTAACAGGAATGACTAGATTAATGTTATACGGTATATAAACTTGATTGAGTTTCATGATTGTTTCAAGAGATCACATGGCATTCACTGCATTCATAGCAGCTAAGTTTATCATCAGCGACCGGCCTCACTAGTCTCCACTAGATAAGTCTGTAAAAGATAGAATAAACGAGTTTAAAAACTTTCATATTCTAAAATGTGGCAAATATTTTGTATTCAATGCTTGATTTTCAAAATTTGAATAAGAGATGATAAATTATATGGTGTGGGCATGTCGCTTATCTCTAGTAAAATTCACACTAGTGTAGCACAAATTCACATTGTTTCAGATATGTTTTGATAATAGAAATTGTTAGGTAATTGATCGATTTTCAACAAATTTCAATTTAGAATATTAAATTAGGTACGGTAGTTTTTTAAAAGTTTGGTAGACTATTTTTTGTAAAATACGGTATGGATAAAATTCAATTTTTAATTCTTCACGTCCAGTTTATATAATAACTCCGAAATGTACCTGAGTTGAAAGATGAACATGTAGTGACTTGGTGGAAAAAATATTCAATTTTTTTAGCTTTAGAAACTTTCAATAACTTTTGCTCTAGTATGGTTCGCAAGAGCTGAGAAAAGACGCTGTTTTGATACATTTTACATTGTGATGACGTCTCTTCTCAACGTGCATGGATTTTGGAGATTAGTTATTGGAGATTATATAGAGAAGTATTCTGAGCAATAAGTTACTCAAACTCACCTGATATTTCTCCAGCTACTTCTTCAAGAGGCGAAGGACAATCGTCGTTTTCTGAAGAGTCTCTTCTACTAGATCGAGAGTTCTGTTTTGATAACGACTGCAACAGAATAAAAAAAATCATCCTCAAGAATAGATGTCTGCATAATATTTGAATTAATCCAATCTGCAAAATTTTTGGTTTCATCACAGCATAGTAATGAATACAGATACACCTATTAGAACATGAACAATTAACTCTTTTCATAAGTTATGTGTATACAGGGCTTAATTTGTTACAGCGTACCTCTGAGAGGGAGAGTGAATAATTTCAATATTTTGAGGAAAATATAGGAAGATGATAGTCAAAACACACAACTGAGAGCTTGAAAATATAACACTTAAAACAGTTCCTACGTTTCTCCCTCCATACCAGAAATTTTAATTTTATAATTTAAGCACTGTGTGTGAATATTCTACTGAAACACTCTCGCGCATCAAAGGTTTTATATTTATATGGATATTTGATTAATTTGATAAATTCACACTACCTGGAATGTGCGTCTACTCCTTGGAGGCGATTTCTTGTTCCAAAGTGCTTCTAGCTGGTCAAAGTGTTGTGATTGTACCAAAGCTGCATGCTCAGGACCCATACACTGGAAAATTCAAATTTAATTTCACATTTTTTTATGTTTTAAATTATTGAAAACAATTAAATGTTCAATTAAAAAGAATTAGGTTTATTTATTTATGAAAGAATCAGGTATAGGTCTTAGTTACTACATCCAATATAATTGAAGATTATAACTTTTGTCTATAACAATTTATAGTGACTAAGATAATTGAAGAGATAAATTAGTTTTTAAAGATCGATAAGATTCAAATTACGAATAAGTTACAGTAGCTTACCATATTTTTAATCATTTCCAACATTCAAAGATTGAAAACGTTCATACTTAAATACAGGGTATTTATGCTATTGAATTTCTACTACTCTATAAAAGCTGTGCTATGGACCCATCAAGAAAAAAATCATTGTTATAGCCTACTGGTGAGGTAGAACTTCTTTCAAATCTCGTAACCACAAATTAAAGTCAAACACTTGGAAAAAGCTACAGAGAAAGAAAACTTTTCTCCTTCTATATGTGTGGCACAACTATAAGTTACCATTACTGCAAGATCTCCAAAGATACCTCTAACTGAGACCCAAGACACTTGTCGGCAGGAATTTTTGAAAACTTTTCTTCTTCTATGTGTGGCCTTACTATTCCAACATTTCCGAACATTTTATACCTGAGACCCAAGATCCTTGTTAGCAGGAATTTTTGAAATCTCCTCCATACTGGCAGACACTGAGAATCGACGCCTGAGCCGCTCATCAACCTGAGTCATCATAATCGACGATGTCAGATGTCCGTACTTCTTCTGCCAGGTGTATGTATCCAATGAAACTTCTTTCTTCAGCAAGCGTTTCATTGGTCGTTTAGGACCGGAGGGTCTCAAGTCTGAAAATCAAAAAATTATGTTAAATAGGATAGTTATTATGTGTATAGGCGCTGTTATTTTAGATTATTTTATATTCAAATTCAATTTGTTGAGTCAAAAACAATGGGAGCGTTCTTGCAAATACGCAGGTTTAAGTAGACGAATCAGAAACAAAAAAATAATTTCTTTGTCAGAAAATCATACCAATAAGAATTTACTACTTGGGATCTTGGGAACTATTCCAGTTTTTACTACTATTGAAATTGTTACATATATTGATCACTGAATATCATATTAAATTTATAAGAATATCATAATTCGAGCTCACCATTTATGATCATAGGCTACAATATTTTATCAATTATTCTTATTATATAGTTTAGCTGCTGTTTGGTTATTTCCTGATACATATTTGATAGCTTTTTAAAATTGCATAACTTATTAATTTCCATCATAATTGATATAGATATATAGGAATGAAATTACGCAATATTTTCCTTTTTATTGCCTAAAACATGTCTCACACATTATTACTGTGGAACTATTATCACACATTAACAGGATCGTGAGAATATTCTTCTCTTTTTACAATAAAATATCAAGATGAATTATTAATTTCGTCTAAGATACCTAATTTTTTATTATAATTTTGATTTCTTCACTCGACTGTACAGTACCTATGGGCTATAGTAGAATTAATTCAGAAAAATTCCAACTGACCAACTCTATCACTATATAGTGATTGTATTTTAACGAGCGTAGAACATCTCAATTGTAAAATAATTAATTATATTATAATTTTTATATCATCTATTGTTTAACTTATGTTCTGCCTTCTTCTGATGATGTAAAAATATTATTTGGAATTTGGTTTATATTATTTTTGTACTATATATTTGGCTTCACACATGCATATTCAATTAAGAGGTTCTTAATTTTAGGCCTACAGTCATGCAAGGAAGAAAGTTATTAATTCTCAAATATTTTCCAATTAATACCATCGAGGAATTAATAGTAGCCTACCTATTATTCTCATTGTGTTGCTTCTGGATTAAAAATTTCTCTATATGAAAAATGTACAAAGAATCATAAAAAGAATATTGTAATCCTATAACAGCCAAAGTTATTAGAGACAAGATTTTTCTGATAACCTTGACTACCAGCTACTAATTTATTTTTTATATTTTATAATCAAACTTCTGTAGCAGACTGGTAGTACCTTTAATCTCTTACAAAAATACTTTAAATCTGTTTTAATAATTTATTTGTAGCAGTACCTTCAATCTCCTTGGCGGGTGCGACATAAATAGGTATTTTGACATATGTGGCCGGTGTATTATGGAGACAGACTATAGGAAGGTGTTTGCTGTCGAGTAAATGAACGGCCACTCTCGAGACATCAGTCGACATCACGATGCCTAGAATCGGCAAATGAAGTTGCAGAGTTGATAGTGGAACCCCTTGCTTGGTGTCCCAGGCTATTATTCTCTTATCTTCCGATCCTAAAAAAAATATATATGTATAAATACCTATGTATATTATATTGTAATATTTTATCATGCAATACATAGGTATAATAAGCATTTTGAATATTTTGTTAGACATAGCCTATATGTGTAGCCTATAATAAATCATAATAAATACAACTTTCGCCTATATGTTATAAAATGGACTGGATTTGAACATTATAGGGAGGTTGTTCTATACAGTACACTATTTCTCCAGGATTAATTCATTTGAGGAATAAACTGGACTGATTTTAGATAAGTTGATAATTACCAGCTCATCCAAAAATAAAGATTGTAACCTGATTCATCTATTGGATGAATTATTTAAAAAGTGGGTAAATATCGAGGATGAAGTGCTGTTGAATATAGAATATGGAGGATTAAAATCACAAAATGCGGGTTCTTGATGAATACTGAGACATTATTGAATCAAAATTTTTGCCTTTATTGACTTTTATAAATGGGAATGGAGCATAATAATTTTGGTACACATACTTTGAAGAGGTAAAATGCAATTTTTGGTGAGTGTCAATATTATGAAGTCTATTCGAAAGCCTGTTGTCTCTTAAAATGAGAATAGAATATAATTCTATTTTTTCGGAACCAATGATTTAAAATTTTTGAATTATCAGTTGAAAGCAATTTAAAATTCTTTTCTTGGTGGACCGATAATTCATATCAACAGGATTTTCAATCTTATTATTTTTCTATAACCTTTTTCAAATTGTAAAAGTACATGAACAGAAATTGCACAATGCAGTCAGTTGTTAATTGAACAAATAGTGGAATATTCAAACTAGTAATTCGCAAATCATAAGAATTTCTAATGAAATTGTGCAAAGCATTGAAATGCAGTGGAATATTTAAACTAGTAATTTGAAAATCATAAGAATGTTCAATAAAATTGTGTAATTGTGCAATAATGCAGTGACATATCCAAACTAGTAAGCTACAAATCATGTGAATGTTCAATGGAATTGTGCAATTATTGTGCAATGAATTTGCAATCTATACAATGCCTTACCGGAAACAGCCAGAGTACCATCAGCAGATAGTTTGACACATGTAACATAGCCTAGATGACCGGTGAGCAAGTGCAGATCATCCCCAGTGTCCATGTCCCACACAATCAGATTGGCGTCACGTGATCCCGACACCACGATTGACTTATTGGTCACAGCAACTGCCACACACGTCACTTGGTCTGTGTGTCCCACTAAGACCTGTTAATAACAAATCAGAATCAATAATCAATTGATTGATTGTAGAGATTTATTCAATGTTAAATAAATAGAAGAAATATTTGAGCAATGGATTATCACATAACTTGGTCCGTGTGTCTCGCTAAAACCTGTTAACCAATCACCGGTAATTAATAAATATGGAAGGTAGGTATCAATATAAATTAATGATGGAGCTATGTAATCAATTAGTGATGAGTTGGTTATACATGAGCTTCATCATCATTGAACTTTTTCCAAGTAATAAGTAGAATACGAGAACTTATTCATGCCTAATCAATAATTATCGAGTTATACATGAATAATATTCTCAAATACCCTTCAGTGAATCAATAAAGAGGGTTTAGAGTCCTAGGTGATTGGGAAAATTGCGGTCTTTTAGAATTTAGATGGTAGCCCTTGAATGGATTGGTGATACTGATAGATTGGATAGTACATGAGTGTTTTATTAAGCTTAAAATTGGAAAAGAGAAAAGTTATCATTTATCTTCTGAATTGAGTGAAACGTTCAATCTATATTCATGAGTTAATAATATTCACCTTATTGCATTAAAATAAATATAAAACTACACAATAAAAATGTCCAGTGACATCTGGTCTGTATAGTAGAGTGATGTAAAAGACCAAGTTACTGAACTTTGAACAATTCTAATTAGAATCTTAAGAGTTATTGTGATTTCTTCTCGGATATTAACTATTGTCTTTATGCTACTGTGGATAACGATAAATTCCTACAGGAATCTTTGATGTTTTTGCAAACCATACGTACCGTATTTTATATGATAAAATATAATATTATGGTATTTTGTATACAATGTGCTGAATTTGATTGTTTTCTCAATCTTAAACTTGCTTGTATTATGAATTTTCATATTCCATCATATATGCTTATGTTCAATCCTATTGCAATTAACTTTTTAAATGTCTAATTAAGTATTTTCGATTCCCAATGAGTGAGTTACTGCAACAATAAAGGCCTTCATTTCCATTTATTCCACAATCCGCTTGGACGTTTTTCCAATTATACGAGTAGCTATACGGGTAGCTATTTTTCCAAGAATAGATATGGGCTATTTTTAATTATAGAACTACTGCAAATGAGTTCCTGTGATGATTTTACAGAGTGGGCCATAAGCATCTTGACAAAAATACTAATAATTGAGTCGCAAGGCATTATTGTCTAGTGACTTTACGGTGGTCCTTCCTGTATTGTTATGTTGCAATAATAATTATCTCTAGAATATTAAAATCGATGTCTCTTATTCGAGTAGAATGTTTAAAAATTAGAAGAATGAGAACAATTATAACTGACTCGAGTGATTGAGAATAATGTAATCGATGTATCTTATTCATTTAAGTAGAATATTTGAATAGAAAGAAGTATACATATGTGAACAATTAAAATGCTTATGTGGTCATCATCCGCAAAAAATATAACTGACCTGAGTAAGTTTGCCACCGACCACCTGCCACACTTTCAGAGACATGTCTCGGGATCCGGTGATTACATGCAGTGAGTCAACAGTCAGTACAAAACATGTGATCTCTTCCTTGTGACTCACGATGAACCTCTCGTCGTCTCTATGCGTTGTCAAAGGCCAAATTCTCAAACTGCGGGAAAACAATAAAATTAGGCTATAGGTTGATAATTATGAACCTATTTTTTCATGAATTTTAATATAAATAATCAATTTACACGAATAATTTCTTATTAAATCATGGAATAATTTTATTTAATTAATTTATGAAATTAAAAACCTAGAAATTGTGTGAAAAATTTGGTGAATTGCTCAATTTGGAATATCCTGTTGCTCTAAATTCAAAATTTTTGTACTACGGTATTTCTCCTGGACTATAAATCCTTGATTGAAGTGCTGTGAAAAAATATAACCTAGTTTCGAACTTATTAATCAAAATTTGGTATAAAGACGTTTTGGACAATAGTCTGTGTTTTTAACCATTAAGTTTACATGTTTCTGTAAAATGAATAAATAAATAGAATAAGATTATAATATTGAATTTTCAATAAGCTGCCAAACAGCTAGCCATCAGAACTAAAGAATCAGCCATTTCATTCCAACAGGCAGTCGAAAATTCTATGGTAAGAGAGAAGCCTCATACACAATTACAGATTTTCATTAATGGAAAAATATAGTATTTTATTGTTCCCCATAACATAACAACGTTATCATGAGTTAAAAGCGGTTTGTTATAGAGTTGAAATAATAAAAGTTTTAAGCGGTTTGATTTCATGGATTGAGCTTTCAATGTCGATTCCTGTATTAGGAAAAATCTATATAGGCTACTACAATAGTATTAATCAGGAAATAACTATTATAGTTATGTAGCAATTGATAACTCACAAAATCAAATGAGTGTACGGCAACTCAGAATATGATGTATAGTGGCAATGAATAAGTAAATAAGAAATAAATACTGTAAGTTACCTCTTGCTGATTGTTTGGAATTGGAATTGAATAGTAAATGCGTTTCAACAAGCTTCAATGAATAAGTTTGTATACTGTACATTTGAGATGAAAAAATGTAATCAAGTAGGCCTACATCAAGTACCTACGGTACTCTCAAGTAGACTATTCTCAAGTGAATCAATAAATAATCAAATACATTTTCAAGTAACTTACCTATATATTCATACTGTCAGTATCTCCACTGACAGTGGTGTACGGTATATTGGACCAAGTGAAAATTATTGGGTCAGATATTGCCAGGTATTATCAAGTGAATCAATCAATTGTACAATCTTACATTCTCAAGTAATGTTACCTATTAACTTGTATACCTCCACTTACAGAGGTACGGTTCATTAAGTAAAGTCGCATATAGCTTCCTTTAACATAGCTTCTATCAAAGAATGCTATGGTCAAGTGGAAGTTGGGCCAGATGTTAGACACTCAACTCACCTGTTATCGCCGTTTCCGCTGACGGCGTACTTCATGTTGTTGGTGATGGAGAGGAAGTCGGTGGGTCCGAGGGCGGTGTGAAGGAGTGTGCCGTTGTCGGCCACCCACACGGCCAGCACCCCTTGGCGGTCACTCGACACCACACGCCGACTGTCCGACAGAACACCCACTGCCGTCACTGTCGCTTGGTGACCCTGAATTATTCAAGAGAAAAATAATTCAGATAAAGATAGGTAAGTATATTTTTGTATACATTATTAGGTAGAATAATAAATCATAGAACTTTTTAAAATTATACCCTATTCACAATCACTTGAGACGAAATAAAGAAACTTTTTGCATGTACAGGTAGCTATTTTTATTTGAGCTTGAGGAAAAGCCAAGAGCTGTGATTGACTACAGCTGTTCGACTGCGGCCTATCGTCGTAAGAAGTAATACCTTCGTTTATCCGCACACACGCGCAAAAAATTTGTTCATTTCGTCTCAGTGATCGTGTATTCGTGAATAGGGAATTTCTCACAAATTTATTTTAAATATGATTTATAATGATATTATATTCTACCCGATACATAATAAATGTTCAACTTGTTATTGGGGCTACTAATGTACAAAAAATCAATAATGAGCCACAGTCTGTAGGTACTAGGCTATAATATTAATTATAATTATTTATTAGAATCTTGTAGCATCAGCTATGAAGGAAATTGAGGCCTGGTATTGCCATATTAGGCCTCAATATAGGCCATATATAGGCCTAGAAACCTATAAATTGTCAACATGAATATGGTAAATTATTAATGTTTATATCAGCACCTACCGTGAAGACAGAAACAACCAGCCCGAGCGTAAGTCCCCACACCCTGGCCGTCTTGTCTTCTGATCCAGATATGACAAAGAGACCGTTGGGAGAGATGGCAAGGCACGTGACATTGGCAGAGTGTCCTTCCAGGGTGGCGCTTAGCTCATGTGTGTTCAACAGCCAAACATTTATCAGGCTGTCCATGGCTCCTGAAACAATAACGTGAAAAATATGATGATTAAGAAGTTTATAATAAGCCTTTTATTGAAATACCTTTCGATACGCTCAAAATTTGTGCATGGGTATGACAAGGAAAGGTACAGTTTAAGTTAATCCTATGATGATAGAGGAATTTCAACATTGATCTCTGGAATATTTAATATATTATGTACATGTGGGCTACAGTATTATGTATAAACACACTTAGCTGACAATACTATCATAGTGGTATTAAACTGGATGAATATACACTCTGAACACATTTTTAATTAGGCTACCGGTACCTTGAAGATGATGAGGAGCAAGATGAGATGACCGGTACCTTGGAGATGATTCTGTTCTGTTCTGTAAGTACGTGATGTCACACCAGGCCAGACTTGAATGGACATAATGAACGCTCTGATTGAGTGGGAAGGCTTTGTTAGCATTAGAATAGATGAGACCTTCATTGTCACACCAATCGGACATTTCACTGTAGGCTATAATATGCACCGTGCATTTTTTTTGTTCATTTATGTCGAGTCCTGTCGTATCCGTCATGGTGTGAAAGACCCCTAATAGATATTGAATTAGACCCCTATATAATGAAGCCATAACCATCTATCATTTGTCAGACCTTAAGTACAAAACAAGATGGCGGCAATATGGGCCTAGATAAGCGTAATAGCAATAGTTCAACTTGTTATATTCTTCAGGAGTAATAAGACAGAAATATCATATTTCTTATTGTTAAACATTATGATATTACGATATAATAAATATCCAAAACAAAATTAATAATCTCTCCTAACAATATGATGAATTTCAAACTAGAATCTGACTTATTATTTTATGTGAGAAATAGAAATTCAAGACACTCAAATTCCAATCAGTTTTCCCTAACATGTTTGCAATTCACTTGCTGCTCATTTTAACTATCTTCTGTCTCTGAAACTTTCCCCTAATATTTCCAGTTGATTTTTTGATTTGTTTTTTCCTCTGGTTGGCAAGTTTGAGAAATCTTATTGTCTCCTTTACACTCCAGTATCCATCCAAAAAATGAAATTTTCACTCCTCAAGACGTGTTCTTCAAGCTTTTGAGTTGTGTATTTTCACCATTAGTTCTTATATCTTGGATGAAAAAATGGAAGTATTCACTCTACCTAACACTCTCAGAGGTATTGGTACAGCCTAGGCCTACCGGTTTGTACAGTCACAAATTAGTCCTTGTTTGTAACCTTATCATTTGATATTTTGGAGCTAACTGTTACACACTGAGGTCACTTTTACTTTGTCTTTTACTTTTATAAAAAGCACATTATCTATTTTAAAAATATAAATAGAAACAAATCCGAATTCCTCATGACAATGTAATTGGTAATCATCAAATAGAACTTTTAACCAACAAGTAGAATTTTAATAATAAAATTTATTTACTCCAATAAACAATTAATTTTGAATATAAAATCAATATTTTTATTCATTCTCGCTCTAATTTCAAACAGGACCAACTCCTTATTATATTTACACCATCATGACCATCATAATATGTTACACCATTTTTCTGTATGGAATCAGGATTTTAAAAATATTCAATTGGATATTCAAATAGCGCTATTTGAAAATTAGAGATAGTGACATTGTTGCACTAATTTATGGAATTATCCTTATCTCTTTGTGAACACATTTTAAACAGAACATATGTACAAATTGGGGGTCCTTCCTATCTTTAGTATTTCGGCTGGTTGGGAAAAATTAACGGAAATGCATCACTTCTTAATTTTGGGTTTTCTCTTGTCACTCCAATTAGTTCATCGTCTATGTCAAGAAAAACATCTTCCTCAATAATAAAACGGTCTTCAAAATTATTATTGAACTGTTTTTCACTTCAAAATTTCGATGAAAACCTTTCAAACCAATATGTCCATTAAGAGTTTGTTATCAGGTAACGTGAAAATAGAAACTATTAATTATCATAGTTGGATATTCATGAACACAACACAGACGACCCATTCATAATAAACTATTACATTTTCAAGAAATTATGCCACATTATTTTAACATAAAATAAGACAAACCGCGAGTGTAATCCATTGTCAACTTTGTAAACATTCAGTAGGCCTACTCAAGGTTATTAGAGACATTATTTTCTAATAATATAGACATCATTTTCTAATAAAATTTTCTAATAACCTACCTTTGCTTAAAATACTTGGGAACCAAGTCGCAATTGTAAAGAAAGAATAAAGAAAGAATGTAACAAAAATTATTTTTTTCTACAACTGCGCGTAAAACAAGATTTTACGAGCTGAATTCTCCTCGTAAAGAAGCCCATTTCTGAGGAGCATCTTCATTACGCTAACCATCTGCGTATGCGTAGTAGAATTACTTTACACTCGCTAAGCAACTGCGCATGAGCAGTAGAGTTACTTTACGCTCGCTAATCAGCTGATCATGGCTCGCCAAAAGTAGGTCAGGTGAAGTTATAACTTAACCTAACAAAAGTCAACAATGTTTGATTGTACCTGTACCGGTAATTACACAAGAGTAATTTGATAGTTTGCAGTATTTGAGGACTGAAAAATCTGTAAATTGACAGGTTCGTGCAGTTGTAGAAAAAATATTGTATGTAGGTAATTCGCGCGTAATGCTTCTTTATTACTCTTGCAAAATTATCGCGCTCCGCTACGCGTCGCGTGATAACTGTTTTGCGCGAGCGATAACGTCGCGCATTAAACTCTTAATACATAAATAGCTATTATAATAAAACATATGATTTTTTTGTCAACATAACCAAAACAAAATGAAATCATGAATTTGGAATAGGGCAATTACTTCCGTCATTTTTTATACAATCAATAGTTACAGTACATTAAGGTCTGAGAAATGATAGATGGTTATGATGAGGCTAAAGCTTTCATGTGCCGTCACATTACAGAATATATTCTTCTATTATGAACTCAATAATTGATGAATGATTGTATTTCTTGGGATTCACATTTAATTAATTCATTTAGACGCAGATGATCATCTTAAAAATGTATAATCTGGGAAAAAGTTACATAGGTACTAAATCAAAAAAATTTATACATTGAATTTGATAAAAACTATTATTGTTCTACTTCTACAACAAACGTCCACAATATTATTCTCAACACAAACATTTGTATTCCATGAATATACTAAGTAGGCTACCATAGGCCTATACTACTGGATTTTTTCATATAGATCGATTATTGAAATGCCAATAAACTACTGCATGAACTATTAATTAATAGGCCTATATAAATACAAGATAATCGGTAATCATCAAATAGAACTTTCAAACAAGAAGTAGAATTTTAATAATAAAATTTATTCACTTCGATAAACAATTAATTTTGAATATAAAATCAATATTTTCATTCATTCTCGCTCTAATTTCGAACAGGACCAACTCCTTATTATATTTACACCATCATGACCATCATAATATATTACACCATCTTTCTGTATGGAATCAGGATTTCAAAAATATTCAATTGAATTAGAAAATATTGAGCTACAATAATGAGCAAATATTTAGTATGCTTTACCTGTAACGGCAGTGGTTCCATCCCTGGATATGTCCAGACAAGAAATAGACGCAGTGTGTGGACGTTGCGCCTGATTAGGTGGCTTGCCAGTCATCTGATTGCCAAGTTCATCAATTCCAACTCCATCTTCTTTCCGGAAACTCCAGAACGTAATTCGATTTCCTCCTATAAACCAATAATAATTTTTATAAGATGATTGTTTTAACAACTTTTACTACAATAGTAAGCCTATTTCCAAATAAAAATTTGTACACTTTTGCGGAATTACCTACAGCCCAAATAAAGTCTTGGTCCATTCAGTCCAGGTACTATTAGTCTATTAGCCTATTATAGTTATGGAAAATTCACCATATTTAAACGAATTGAGAATCGAGGTATCCTTTTTATATTTTATAATACGGTACGTTTTGACTCTCAATACAATCAATATGATAATATTACCCAAATGGCTATCGGTACTTATTTATTCATTTCATTCGATGGCAAACATACATAGTGGGAGAAAAACACCCTTACTATTTCCAACACAATTTTGATAAAAATTGATATAGCGAGACCAATTTTTCAGGTTATATGTCCAAATTTCTGTTTCTGTAAAATAATTCTCCACTCCAAGAATAGTCCGAAAGTATAAATATTGATCAACTCTTTATTCCAATTCGAGAGCAATATAATGATCAATTTAATGGGGTACACAACAATTTAATCGGTAGCCCTATACAACAAATTGAATATTTCAAAGAAAATCATAAATCCTGAGATACGGTACCGTACTTACTTACTTTCCGTGTCCCAGATCACAAAAATATACTATTATTTTATACTACATTTCCCTCCCAAAATTTGATCATTCCTAAGAAAAAAGAAAATTATTTTTGATTTGAACTTGCCAGCAGTTATGAGGAAGTCATCGTTGGCGGTTACTTTGACGCCGGTGACTTTTGAGTTGTGACTGGTGCTGATTGTCCTCACCAGGCATCCGCTGTGCATGTCAAACACATACACACGGCCATCCGCACCACCCGCCACTGCTCGCTGGTTGTCACCCGCCAACCAGATTGACACCACCTAAAAAATAAATAATTTCAGTGATGTTCTTCAAAAATGGATATTGTTTATACAGTTATGAATATCGGATATTTATATTCATATTTTTTAATGAAAATTAGTACCCTTTAGATTTTTTTTTCATTTCAACAAAACATGTTTTTCCATTTTTTAATAGTTCGAAAGAGCACGAAACATGTTGTGTTAAAATAAAAAATCAATGCTATGATTTTCATTTTTATTTAATAACATACACTTATAAGTATCGTGTACTATAAATATTTTTAAAAAGAATGATTGATATTTTATAATAATTTCAATTCTTCATGCATCAATTTAAAGATTGAAATAATAAATTGTTGTATATCTTTATCTAAATTGAAACGATTTGTGTAATAGGAATGAATTTTTTAGAAGATATCAATACATAATCATGATTATTCATTCAATTAATAGCTAAACGTTATGGAAATTCCATGGCATTTCAGATGAGTTGCGTTTAAAAATTGTTATCATGAGTTCAAATATCTAATGCAGTAATAGAAATACAGAAAACGATTTCTACTCTGAATTGAAATCCATTGAAATAGTAGCAGTTCCATATATTACAAAAATGCAGGCCTATTCAATGATTTTACAGGAAAGCATCAGTAAATTAGAAAAAAATTCTTACTTTGTTTTCTCATTGGAAATCACTTGATGAAAAGTCTAACTAATTAATAAAAGTCTTGCGATGTACCATAATATAGTTTTTTCTTTGGAAAATTTAATTTTAAATATTGAGATGATAGAGTTTAGAATCCTGAAAAAATACAATAGAATAATACTTCTCTTATTTACCTTAGCTTTGTGCCCTCTTAAACAATGTATCTGGGTGCCGGTAGCCAAAGTATGTAGATAGAGCTGATTGTCCTCACACGCAGCCAATAGAAAGACAGAATCCGAGGAGATGGCGAGGCGACACACAGGAGAAGGCAACGTGATTGTATTCAGAACTGTAAAAGTGTCCAACGTCCAAAGACACACACTGCCATCTGATGAACCTGTAATTTTATTGAAATATGGTCACAATTTTTACTAAAACATTACACATAGCCTACCGGTAATGTAGGCTATTCATCTTTCTTAGTGATTGTTATAGTGTCTCCAGAAAAAGAAGATTCGATTCACAGCAATCATCTAATAAAAAAGTCTATAATTCTGCAAATAATAGATCATTTAGTTTCTAAGAACAATTATTATTTCAATATAATAGTAGAGTGCTTCTTCTCTGTAGTTCATGTAGCATACAGTATCCAGTACATAGGGTATTGATATCTTGAATGCATCTTATTATAGGCATATATGTTATCCTATTTATGGTGGTTTCTCCAGAAGTTTAACACCTCTTGCTTGATATTTGTGTAGGGTTAATTTCCGGAAGAATACTATTTTGGCATTTCTATATCTAACTCAAACTCAATGATTATTGAACTGGACGGGGTGTAGGCCTACATAAACGCAAAAATATAGCGAAATATTGGTCAAACAGATTGTTATATCAGAGAAATAGATCAGATTCATATATTCAGATGTGCGGTATTGTATATTATACGAGTATAATCACATGTATGGTACCAGGTATTCGACCCAATTTCCTACTTGGATAATCCAATATTCCTCAAAGAAACTCTCACAAACGTTACAAAATATGACTTTTCTAATAATTTTTCACTCACTTCTAAATTCAGATTTTTCAATTAATGTGACATATTACCTGAGATGAGTATATCAGAGGTGGCAGTAACTAGTACATTGGTGACGGGGCCCCTATGATGATCGATCTTGATCACAACGTCGCCGGCCTTTCTCCTTCCCGTCGGCAGCAGTTGGGTGACTATGATGCGCGAGTCGTCGCCGCCCGACGCTATCAACGTGTTATTCAGCGCTGGTGTTAGACACAGCACTGGTGCTATGTGCTCGCTGCAAAAAGAAAACACATTTCCCAGATTTACCAGAAACGTTATCGACAATGGGGCAAAACAAACGTTGTTTCTTATTATATTATTGGAAGAATGAAATTGTGATAGTTGAAATATATATGGAGTAGATATACTAGAATACTGTATTTCAGTATCCGTGCTTATAGAATAATAATTCACCTTATTACAGAATCGCTCTGAATCCATTACAGATACTCAAGAGAAAAGTTTATGTGGGCATCATCAGCAATAAAAAATGAAATTATAATTGAGTCGTGCTCAGAAATCCATTGCGTTCACTACAAGAAAAAACAAATTTTTCTACACACAAAAACACAATTCAAAAAGATAATATGTCAATGGTACAGGAAAAAAATATGAGAAAGAGAGAAATGTTTACAATACCACTTTCATTTCTCTACAAGTTTCTAATTTTCTAAATTTGTACATACTCCGTTCAATAAGTATCGAGACTGGTTCGCTGTAGCCTCAAGCCAGCTTTATAGGGGGATCCGACTAGTGGGGATCGATAGATGGGATCTTTAGGAATAAAAGAATCACTGTGGTTCAGTCGCCTACGTGCATTAGTTGAGGCAGGAGGTCGATTTCCGCGCGTCCGAGAGATTTTACCTCGCGTCGCAGCACCAACATGGAGCTTACCATCGAGGAAACCTACGCTCTGAATTTCTGCTTCAAACATGAAAAATCTGCGTCGGAGACCCTCCCCCTTGTTAAAAGAGGCATTTGAAGAAGACTCCTTTGAGTCGCGCAAGATTTTTTCAGGGGGTACAAAATGTTTCAGGAAGGCCAAGAACTCGTTGAAGTCGAGTTTGGCATTGGACGCTTGACAAACGCTTGAACTGAGGCTTGAGTGGTAAAAACTGAAAAAATATTGGTCTCTGACAGCGTATAAAAGTCGCTTCCATCAGTGAGAAGAATGGTCTTGTAGTGGACACCACTCACACTAACGAAACAGTTGATTTAGCAATGAGAAAAACTGTGAGGAATTTTCCAATTGTGGTGCTGTGCCACAGTGCGATTGTTGGGCAGCATCTACTGGCGAAATTCTGCGTTGTCAAGTCATATTAACCCCCTAAACATTCCACCTGCCTTTTTTATTACTTCTATGCGTGAAAAGGTCGTTTTGAGTGCAGGATTTTGACTCTGATGGCTTGACTCGGCTTCCAAACAGCCGCAACCCGCTCTCAAAACACTTGGCGCGAAAATAGACCTCCTGTCTCAACGATTGGACTTAAGAGGCTGCGAACCACAGTGCTCCTGAACGGTAAAGAACCCCTTTACTGAGCCCAACCAGTTGAGCTCACCTCCACGTTTCTGCTGAGACTACAGAGAACCAGTCTCGATACTTTCTGAATGGACCTTGTAAAAGGTTTTAACAATATCTCTGTCTTGTTATTTTATTATAAAGAAACACTACAACATCTGACCACATAGCCTACAATCAGTTATGAGAGCTGCTCACAAATTTATTAAAATAGTGTAATATTATTGGAATGGTTGAAGGAAAATTATAATTCATGAGCACATTTTTTAATGTAGGCAATACATAAATCGGGGATGGCGTTGCTGAATGGGTTAAATGCTGACGTTGTAACCGAAAGGTCCCGGGTTCAAACCCAGGTCAGACAAGAAATTTTTCTCCGGCCACTTTCCCGTGTTTCGGATGGACACGTTAAGCCCTGGTCACGTTGTTCGGTCGCGGCTGCCTGAAAACAATCGTTATATAAGTCATGTCAGAGGCCCAGAAATTGATCAGGAGCGACCTGAAAACTCTGACACCAGACCTGAGCCAGCCAGATTAGACAAATATTATTATTAAGTAGGCAATTAAATTTCAATGCTATTCAAGGCTCTTTTTGCAAAAAAAAAACATTCTCTGCATTTGTAATTGAACAACATAGGAAGACAAAATGTGACATCACAGCCAAGAAGATAGTAGATATAATATTACAGATGAATTACTTTATTTTTCTTCTTTATTACTTAGACCGTCAAGAAAGTCCTGTGGACAAAGTTGAGGCATAAGAGATGTCATTACTAACTATTTTAAAATTTATATTATTCAATGCTGGTCTACTCACTAAATTCTCAACTTTAGCTCGAAAGTTTTCAAGTCCCAAATGATGATTGATGTATCTTCACCTCCAGTCAGAAGGTATTGCGATTGTTTTGTCATTGCTATACAGAGAACTCTTCCACTATGACCTGGAAAAAAAATTTATTGATATTATAGAAAAATACAGATACAGATAGATAGATACAGATACAGGTACAGATACAGGTACAGAATGTATACAGATACAGTTGGAAAAAAATAATTGTTGCATATGAATAGGCTAACAAGGTTTCTGGATTCATATTGGATATCTCTGATTGATAAAATTTATAGGTATCGTATGTGGATGAATTTTTATTTCATTTTCCATTCATCAAGCTCCATATTCTTCTAAGAGAACCGTTCTTTTCATTCAACCTCATTCAAATCAAATTTATTGAGGTTTTCAAAAATAAAACAAACATGTTAGAATTGAAACTTTTGACATAAAACCAAAACATTATTATACCATAAGACTGAATTATTATACCAGTACCAAGGTTCTAGCCTATTAAGAATTTTTAAACTTTCATGAAAAATAAAATCAATTGGAAATATTATGGAAACCTGGGGGCATTATTAAAAGAGTTTTAAAATAGTCAATTTATTACTCATCCATCAAAATAATCTTTCGCAGGAAATCAATTGGATAAGACTGAATAGGTACAAGTATTGATTTTACCAGTAAAAAATTCAACTCAATCTGCGGCGCTCTATAAATATATGCTGTGAAACTCTTCTTATTAATAAGCTACTTTTATAGTCAAATTTTCATCGAAGAATCTCTAAATTTTGAGGCAGCATTTTGCACGTACCAACTAATTACCTTTGAATGTAGTGACGAGAGTGTTGGACATCACATGCCATAGTTGAGGATCTCCCGTGTGAGGTACCACTACTATATGTTGAGCTGAGGGTGTGGGCTCTATAAGGTTTACTCCACCATTCACCACAACATCTGAAATAGCAGATAGATAATGTGTTTTTTCTGAGTTCCTCAATAATTTGTAATGGATAAAAAAATAAATAATAATTGTTTATCTCATTAGAATACAATAGCTGTATCAAATAGAATATAGATAAATGTATTTTTTCTGCTCTTCAAGAATAATATGGCTCAAGGCTCATTTCATCGAAATTTTGAAATAAAGTAAGCTGATGGGATACAGTAGGAGAGAGCCTTTGACGATCTTTGAATTTTTGACCATCTGTTTATAAATTCTGTCTCTGTACTATGTGCTATGGTGAATAAGATAATGTAAATATATGATTGTGGAGTACCGGTATGCTTCATCTCGAATAATATCATCGGCAACACGACAGTAAAACGGCGAACGGTTTCGTATCATGTTCTACTAAGACCTCTAGATGAGCAAATCAATGATAATCATTAGAATGAACTTGATTAATATGGGTTTTCTTAAATTACTATTTTATTATCATGGTTAGAGATCAAGTAGGTATGTAGGTGAAGTAGGTTCAATTTTCCACTTGTTCTCAACAATTGAGTCATAAAAATCGAATCCATTGAAAAAAAATCTAAAAAATACTATAACTAATACAGGCAGGCGTCTGAATACAAATTAATACGAAATATTATTTTAATTATATATATACTAACAGCAAACGCTTATTATATATACTATATAGGATTATTTTTCACCAGAGAAAATTCTTATTGGGAAGATTCGATAAGAAATACTCCATATGAGATGAAAATTCAAAGTTTTTTGAACAGGGCTACCAATGATTCTATCTCAATGAATTCAAAATCCAGTTATTTTTCTCTTCTAAATTCAATCAGGGTACATAAAATATCTTTCGATTATTTTAAAGCAATTTTCAGAGAGACAAGAATAATATCATTCAAATATACACTCAGGTATTATTGTGGTATTATAGGAGGTGAACTAGTGAACAATCAACATTTTTTTAAATATCTAATACTTACTTTTGATCTGCAAGGGTAGAGGAGGTTGGAGCCATCCGGTGAGTGGTACAAGGAGGGGATCAGTGTAGCCATCGCACCAGGCCATTGCAGACAGCATCAGTCGCGCCATTAGCTCACCACTTGAATCTGTACAAAAATAACTTATAATACCAAAATGTTCTTACTCAATGATCATTGAAGGGATGTAAAAATAGATAGAACACTTCACAGCTTCATTTATAGCCACGAAAATAACTCATATTGTTATCACCGTCTCACCAAAGACAATTAAATCTACAGTAGGCTACATGTAAATTAGATCTAATCTTTAAGGTTGAAGACACAGTAACTAGTAACAGGTCTGTTTCAAATAAATAGTGACATATTGGCAATTTTGTGTTTTTTTCGTGATCAAGAGGAGTAGATTGTCGTTGGTCTCACATAATGAACATAAGAAATTTGATTAAAAAAACTGGAAATTTTAAATGATGGAGAAGCTTATAATATAAGCCCTTCATCTTTCCTAAAATAGCCTTCCTAAATTTACCTTCATAGCCCATAGAGTACTAATCTTAACAATATTTATAATATTTTTCATTTATTCCATAAATATTCTGCTATATAGTACGGTAAGTAGTCTTCTCAATGGTACTGAAAATAATTAAAATTTTAATTTTTACATTTATTCGATAACACCATTGTGATAATTATTGTAAAGGTGCTAAAACTCAACAAGTCTTGAGATATTTTATTATTTTCCAATATGTATGATGAGAAGTATAATTTGATTTTTGATCGATTTAGATAAATATGATTTGATCTTATACCCGCAACAGATCGCAGCCAGCAGATAAGTTGTGCCCCGAACTGCAGAGTGTCCCTGGTCAGAACATCACTGGACTTGCGCACTGTGTAGTAGACCAGCTCCAGTTCCCTATCGAGCAGGTAGCAACGGACATGTTCGAGGATTGAGCGCAGGTAGCTGACAGACACAGTTCGGACCGCCGCCAGCAAAAAGTCAAAATTGCACATTGTCAGCTGCTTTAAACGGCTGCCGTCACCTGAAAAAGAAGTGGAAAACTAGTAAGAATACATTGATTAGAAGATATTAGAACAATAAAGTGAATCTCCAACACAATAAAAATAGTTCTTCATAAAATAATAAATTCATTCATTTATTTAACTGATAGAAACTACATAGTGATCTCTTCAATTTTTACAATAATTTCATTACAAAGTCTCCAAGTTCTTTTAATTAATGATAAATTCACCCTTTTATCAGAGATAACTTATCCATTATATTTAGGTAAGTAAAAAAAAGGTTGTCAGATCAACACATTGAAACTTAAGTAATGGTATGGTTTTTTAAATAAACTTTGTGGATCTGACAATCTTTGTTTTCACTTACCTAATGATACATAATTTTTACAATAATTATTATTGTTATATGAATTGAATGTAAAATAAATAAAATCCAAGTCAATATACTATTATTGTGCACTCTAATCAATATCAAATTCATTCATAGCTATATAGTAAACTTTTGAAGCTAGATGTAGCGTACCGTAGTATATAATACATTCCAATATATGTTTCTTCTAGTTTACGTCAAATGTAACTTACATGCATTACAGAATACATAGCCACTTTTTTAAAATTTACAACATTATATAATTATTATAAAACGTTTTGAAAATTTCTCAGCCCCAGAGTCATCAACATGATAAACCTAAATAAACTCAATTCCACCAGAAATGCCAGTCAGAACCTGGATTGTTAAATTAATATGGTGCATATTGTCTAACTGGCTTGATATTGATAAATTTGAGACCTACCAGATTTGAGCAGATGTATCCAAGATTCTTCAACATGCCTGAGACTGTAGGTAACATCATTGGCCTGCAGTGACGATTGGAACGGAGTCTGCTTGCCTTCTTCGTGAGACTGTACTGGAAAAAATAATACAATCAATGCTCTTCATACTGAACTGTAACTTTTATGATTTGTACCACTCACCCCAACTATACTCAGAAATAAATAAAAAATCTTCTGCTTGTCCGTTTCCATTCTAAATCCTGAGTAAACATGATACATAAGCAATTTATTTTAAAAAATAATCTAGGAACACCGAATAGGCATTCAGCTTCGAATTTGTCTCTCTGGAATAATTTATGTGCATTCTGGTATGCCTGGTATAAGGTATCTGGTATAAGGCACATCCGCAGATGGTATGCCTTCCGCAGAATATATATTCAATGATTGCATTAATTACCAAAACATAATTATTCAAAACTCTATAATACTATCAACATTAATATCTGTGGAATATTTCTGACTTTATTTAGAAAATTGAACAATGACTGTACTGAGACAATTATATATTCAATAGTTCACTAGCTTTCAGCTTGAAATCTAGTAGAACCCATCAAAAAGAGAAAATACATTAGGCCTATTTAGCTTACTATATGTAAGTTATAGGCGAATTCAATAAGTTGCCCTGCAGTATTTCTGTACCTTTCACTAATACTTAGTTTTCTAAGAACTATCGTCTATCTACTCAAATGCTGCTTATGGGTGTTGGTGCAGGAGTTTTTCATCTGCTCTAGGTGATCAGAAATATTAAATACTTCACGTTAAATTATTTCTCTACAGAATATCGATTATGCACATCTCTCAAAATGTAATAATGTATGTAACATGGCAAACTTTGAATTGCTTGAGTTGAGTTTAGAACGCTTACCAGTGCCTTCCTGCTGTGTCTGTTGTTGAGTAGCGATTTCACTGAAAAATAAATTGCCAATTTCAGCATGCAGCGCTCGAGTATTGTCTTGCTGCAGCAGATATCTTCTACGTGCTGCTTTTGAGGTCAGCTCGTGTTTCCAACAGAGCAGGACTCGACCACTCATGAATTTCTCTCTTAATAAGTCACCTAAAACATGAAAAATCATGTGGAGGAATTAAAAAAAAAGCAATGTGCCTACCGACCCTCAGTGCAATTCACATTTAAAAAGATACACCTGAACTGATAGGTATATGTATCAAAATGAAGTATCGAGTATGAGGGTCTTGTGCCAATTCATGGTACAGGAAAAATAATTATAAGTTTACTTAAAGCAGACTTTTTTGGATTAAACTCCTTCTGAGAAAAGATTAGAGTTTTTTTGTGTTCATCATCAATTGATTTATTAGGTTAATTTATTATAATAAAGGTTGATTTATTATAATAAATTTGTTTTGTTTTCTACTTTGGGTAGCACTCAACTTAATACAAGCAAATCTTGGAGCAATCTTGAATAAAGATTAGCGAATAGTTATTTATTGTAGGGTGAAAACAGTAGGCCATTTACTGAATGAGTTATGTGTTACATAAGCACTGTATCTCATGAGATGCAGAATTATATTTCAGAGGTGAAATATTTTAGAAACTAGTTGATTGCAAAACTGAAAATGTAGGCTTATAGCCTACATGATAGAAATTATACAATTTCAATAAAATTGAATATCACATTATCCATTATCTCATAGAGCGCTTGCAAAAATTTTTTATAACAATAGGATATAACAGGTGTTTTCCAGCTTTTAAAATTCTATGAGTTGAAGACTAAAGTATCTGTTCTATTTAATTTTCTGTTCATTCAAACTTCTATATCGAGGCTTTGATAACATTTTATACATACGGTATTTTAAAAAAATTATCAATAGAAAGTCTACTTACGACTCATCATTTTTCTCAAAACAGAACACAAAGTTGAGAAATTGAAGAAACCATCACTAAGTTGCAGCACATCACCCGATGTAGGCATCAATAACTCCAGCAGTTCTGTCTCGCTCAGGCCAAACTCGGCAATAGTGAGCAGCGAACACAATCTGGCCATCGCTGTGCTGCCAATGTCCTCACATAACTCGTCCATCGCTTTCTCCACCTGCGATTCGAGTGTTTTCTCTAGAATAGAAAAGAACACATGATTTGATTAGCAAGGATATGTGGGTGAAGTCCATATGATATTAATCGAGATTCACATTGTGTATATAATTTTAGCTCTTCCTGAATTTTGCTGTAAGATTGAAGAAACTGCAATCAGGATTCTTGAACAGTAGTATGCCTACTGAAAATGATAGAATGAATAAATAGTTTACTCCTATTGTATATGTCAAGTAACAGTATAATTAGAAACTGTAAGATTGGAAATTAAATAATCACTTAGACAAGTTGTCTGGCCATTGTTAGGAATTGAGTTCAACTATTTTATTTCACTAAATAAATTGATAAAACAAATAAATAACTTGTTCTTGTTTTGAGTTCAGTTCATCCATTTTAATACCTTTTTGCGTATGACATCTGTAGCATTGAAAAATAAGCTATCAATCTTGAGAAATAATGTAAAATAATATAAAAAATCCCCAGCCACTGTAATAAGTTACATTCTCTAATATCAAAATGTCATTCATTCAAATGAAATTATCCTCTGGGTACCACATTTTTAATATTATTTACGTTATTTTGGCTCAATATCAACCACTATAAATTGAAAATTTATCGCAATTACTTCGGATTATTTTTTCTTGGAATGGAAACCTTTTGGTGGAGCAAAAATTTACACATTATCTGAAAATTTGGACTGTTTATAGTGTTTATTATGTATCTAAATTAGTAAAAGAAGAAGTGTTGGGCGATTGCCTGTTTTTTCTTTCCTTATCTTCTATATCTGTAGCCTACTCGAATAAATAGATAAATAAGTGAATAAATAAATAAATTATTAATAAAATTCACACAATACATCATACATACATCCAGAACCGATCAATATCAATAAATATTTGAGAAAAAAATGTGACAATAGAGAACAAGCCCAATATCATATGCAGCGAGCAGTGTAATGGAATGTTGATGTGTAAAACCATGTTGTCTAATATAAACCTAATCTGAGGCCAGTAAATATTATAACTCTCATATTTCAATTTTTCAGTATAGTATTTGGTTGAGCTTATATATTTGATTGAGTTTACCTGACGCAGGCGGCAGTTCGAGGTAACAGTCAGCCGCGCGGAACTTCTCACGCTGGACGGGAGTCAGTTTGAGCACGTCGGGTGGGACACTCGTGGTGGCCACTATATGCATATTGGACGGCAAACTGATCGGTAACCATGACAACGCCGCCACAATATCCGAGTCGAGCGGATTGAGTCGATGCAAGTCGTCGATCAAAATAATCACAAGATGCCCTGCACCGTCGGGGGCGTCCGCGTCGAAGCGACGCACCAGCGTTTGAAACCAGTTGTTGACGTAGAGCGGGTCGAAGGAGGCGTCACGTGGTATGCAGGGGGCGGACGGCTGTAGCAGCAATGTCAGCTGGGAGCAGATGATGCGCAACAGTTCAAGGTTGTAGGAGGAGCGAGGCGTCATGCCGGCGAAACGAATGACGCGGAGCGCCTTCTTGCCGAACCATTCTTCGCACCTGCAATTCACAACGGGACTAAGAATGGAAATCGGAAAGTAAGAAAGAAACACACAGAATATCCGGAGCATTATATTTTGGTTCCGTACCTTCTATCAATGTCCCGTGATTAATACCACTGGCGGCTCGTGCCCACGGTACGGTATAGGTGAAGTGCTTTTCAGTAAAATATACGGGCCCTTAACCTGTATCGTGGGTACGAGCCGCCAGTGATCAATACATGTGGTGATTAAGATGAAAAAATTAAATTATAAATTGAATAAATAGATTAAACCTGTAAGCTGTCAGCTGTGTAGGCGGTTCAATTCACAATTCTGTGAAGATACACCAATCTAATGCAACAATCAAATCGATATTATGTAGTATCAAAATTGAAACTTGAACTAAAGTTGAATTGTTGGTTTATTTTGATATATGGCTATGTTATGATGTAGTTGAGTGGCACATCTTCTTGAAAAAATTAAACCTCACTGGGCACCCAGCTAAATGAAATTATGTCAAATTGTTATTTGATGAAGATATAGTATTCTAATGTGGATGAGGAGGTTTTAAATAGATAATAATATATTATTACCTATTATTATTAATTCATTATATTCTGTAGTTTTTAATATTCAAACGCAGATACGTGATTTTTTAATACTTGAATACTTAATTTAGTGAATCTCAAATATAATTCATAGGTTTGTGGAGAAGCTATCCTGATCACATGTTTCAGCAAAAGAGCCAAGTGTTAATTCTTCACTAAGAAATTTTATGCTAGGAATACTTATTCATTTCCAATAATAAGAATCACCAACCTGACATAAATAGTGTTGATAAGTGCAGTCTTTCCTGAGCCATGTCCACCCTGGACTATGATTGGGCCATGTCGGGTTGTCGCCGAAGTCATGAGGTGCTTGATGTGGTCCAGAGTGGGAGACCCCGACCAGTCCACTTCCTTCAACGTTGTGTTGACGTGCTTTTGACACAGCGCCAAATGAACCAACGCCTCTTTGAACACTTCCTGAACAAGATAAAGTAATACATAAAATAGAACAAATAAAGCAGGGGCCACACCAACGTCTGCTAGAGGTAGCGAGCTCGCTACCGCGGTGGTAGTTCAGGCCACACCAAAAAACGTCTCCTAGCGGTAGTTTGGTTTTGTTTTTGTTTTGATGAGTTATATTCATTACTAATATACATCGTAATACATTACAATACATTGTAATATTCATTACTACGAAGGAATTATTAAACGTCTATCATTATAGTTGTATGGCATAAATCAGTCATTAAATAATTTAAAAACTCAAAAGATTTGAAAAATTTGAAATTTAATATGGTATTCAGTCATTGAATATAATATCTTTAAAGTATGTGCTTGAAGTAATTTGTCAATAATAATTCATGTGATATAATTATGTCACCCAATATATATTTATATTATAAATATATAAATATATTTATACACGGAAATATATCATTGGGTATCTGGACACGCAAGATGAATAAATTTAGTGAACAGTACCATTTTTATTACAAAAATGATGACCTGCAATGTTGATAATAATAATTCACAATGAGTCAGGTATAATCCCGCATTCTTTATAAGCGTGAAATACGAAACAGAATAGTATACACATACAAAAGAATAGTATGACTGACTACAAAAGAAGAAGCATGTTATACTAAATTTTACTGTAGTAAGTGTAAGTGAAAAATATACTGAAGAACGTGTTAGTACTTTTCTGCGCATGCGCTACCGATGGCGAAGTTTTAAAACTCGCCTTCCATGTTATTCAATTGTGCAGGCCAGACCGAGCTCGCTACCTCGGCGGTAGTACCACCAGCAGACGTTTCAAAAGTTCGCCTGGCTCAGCGAAGTAAAACTACCGCCGAGGTACTACCTCCGCGGTAGCGAGCTCGGTGTGGCCTGCTCAATTGAATAACATGGAAAGCGAGTTTTTTTAGCTCGCTATTATGCATACGCATGAGCTTGGTGTGGCCTGCCCTTAACAATTTTCATCTTTTTTGTAAGATTGTCAATAACTATATTCTAGTTACCATTCCCCACCCCCTACAAATAGTCTTGTAGGGGATTTCTTCACGAATTGTAATAATATCATGCTTGTAGAGGCCACGAGGTTTTACATGAACCATCAGTCATCACAAGTGACCCAATACAATACTGAATTTCTAAGGGTGGGGGTGTGAGGGTGAGAGCTCGGTCAGTTCGTTCTCGGCAGCCGACTGGTGAGTGGTGAGTTGAACATTATACCGTATCACAGAGAAGAAAAAGAAGAAAAGAATAAGTTTCTCCTCTGTGACCGTATGCATGCAGGGTGAGAGCGAAAGTTGTTTGACAGAGACATTCCCATCCCCACCACGCCTGCTACTCTTTCGCCGTCTGTGGGTGGGTGGGGGTGGGGGGTTAAAAAATTGAACCTCAGTTATAGTTACTTCGGTTCATGTAAAAATTCGCAGCCTCTACATATCTAAAAATATTATTTTGGAAGGAATACTATTTCGATTTGATTGACTACTGCTTAATTTTCAAGTGACCTTCCTCCTTCATGATAAAGAAAGTAGGACTACTGTTAAATATAAATCTTTCTCCATGAAGCCAATAGTACCTATACATAAATAATATTGGATTTTTAAATCCCTCAAACTTCATCAAATTCACCACCTATGACTTTTATAATAATCTCTTTCTGATCTCACCTGGTTTGGTTTATTTCTAGCATTGATTTCTGGGTTCTCCTCAATGCTCTTATTTATAAGCATTTTGAGTTTGTCAGTGATTGTCTCCTGGAAACTGGATATGTATTCATCGTGCTCGTTGAAATCTGGATCGACTCCACCTTCTTTCCAAGGCACGCTACATGGAATAAAAACAAATTATTATTTTTTACTGTTATTTTTGTTATTAAACAGTCTATATTTTAAGTACAATAATATGAATAATAGTCAATAATACAGGGTTCGCCAATGAAGTGGGACGATTTGAATAAGCAACAGGTTGTTTAAGAAATTGTATTTTTGTAAATTTTTCATCATAAATAGAAAGTAGAAATCTAGCCATTTAGTGTACAATAAATCAAAAATATATATTTTTTCAATATAACATCTTCCAAATGTCCTCCATTGGAATCTATGCACTTTTGCAACCGGGCCTGAAAGAAACGGTTAGATTTACTGAGACATTTAACTGTTTGCTTTACATCAAAATGATTCATAACTTTCTTACACCAGAACTCGCCCATTTTCCATTGAATGAACAAACAATATGGGACAACAAGCCACACTGCGAGAATAATTGCCATGAATGCTGTGAATGTTTTTTCCACCCGCGTCATTTCTCGAAACGGGGATATCCCTGGCCCCCTCGCTCTCCAGATTTATCAACCTGTGACTTTTTTCTACGTAGCTACTTAAAAACGAGAGTTTTTCAAAGCGATCCACCCAGAACTATCCCAGCTCTCAAACAACGGATTCGAGATGAGATTGGAGGAATACCACTCAATATGCTGCGAAATGTCATGGGAAACTTCCAGGTTCGGCTGCAAAATTGCATAGATTCCAATGGAGGACATTTGGAAAATGTTATATTCGAAAAAATGATTTTTGACTTATTGTACACTGAATGGCTAGATTTCTACTTCCTATTTATGATGAAAAAATTACAAGAATTCAATTTCTTAAACAACCAGTTGCTTATTCAAATCGTCCCACTTCATTGGCTAACCCTGTACTTTTATTATTATTCTCTGCTTGGACGAACTGTATAGTGGAGTGAATATGAAACTGGCAACCAGCTGGTAGGTCTAGGCCCTTCTTGGGCTGTTGAGCCATTGACAAACAAATAATTTTACTAGCCCTATCCATTGAGTACTGTGAGTTTTTAAAATTATAATGAGAACATTTATTTTGAATTCTAAAAGTGATAGAATTTTTAAATGAACAAAAACGAGGAAAACAAGGACACATTTTGTATTAGATACAAAAATAGGTGGGAAATATTTACAGAAATAAATCGGAAAAACAGGAAAAGCCGGTAGGCCTATAGTCTGTTCAAGCAAACAAGACATTCTGGCGAGATGGTAAAATAACACCAGATCGGCCAATATTGGTTCAAAAATTATTAATTTGGATTCAAATTGTAGGAAACATTCTGATCTGCAATTTGGTACAAAATTTATAGTTTGAGACTTGTTAACCGTCGAAACGACTGTAATTTATGATCAGCTCTTCCAGAGCTGTGCAATATACATACGCATATCAAGTGGAGACAGAGCTGAGCATTGATAACAGTTATACGTAAACCGACTATCCCGTTGACCTCTGTTGTAGATACTGGATAGGATCAACGTGATCAGAATTACCTAGAGTTATGATCGGGATTATCAAACTGATAATCCTGGATCAGCTCTAGGATTGTATTAAACATGTGATCAGTTAAGCTTGAGTAAAGTTGATCAGAATCTGCTGATTTAGAGATTATCAGTAGCCTGATAGTCAGGAAAGCAAACTAGTACTCTACATTCTCTAGTTTGTTCTCTTTGTAGCAAGCAAGGTTATTTATTATAGACAAGGTTTTGTGATTTAACCTTGGTAGCAGGTCAGTTTGATATTATATGCATTGTTTCAGGTAAGTGGAGACCAACCACACCACACACATCAATAACACCAAACGTGTTCAGATTGCAGCATTTCTTTTTTCGCTGGCATGAATAATGGAATTCCCTTCCACTTCAAATATCGTTGCTGTTATCATCTGTCCCAGTAAAGAAGACATTCTGGCAAAATGGAAAAATGACTCCAACTCGATCACTATTGGTTTAAAGAATATGGATTCGATCTCAAATTGCAAATCAGGATGTTTCCTATAATTTGAAACCACGGTTATAATAATTGAATCAATATTGACCGAGCGGGAGTAATTTTCCCATCTTGCCAGAATGTATTCTTTGCTTGGACAGACTTCAGATTATAGTGTGTTTGAGTTTGGCGGGTGTTTTTTTTTGTGTGGGAGCGGTCAACGAATGACAGTTTCATCCCTTTTCACGTTTTCATCTGCAAGTGTCCCCTGTTTCTGTTATGAAAGGCTCACATTACTCCCACACATCCATTTCTTTTTTCCCCCAGTGATTCTACAACTGGTCTGCAGATGAATGAAATTATTGAACCACTCAGTTTTGAAAAGTCATTGTATATGAATGTGTCACAGAATTTGATTTTTGTGATGAATTTATTGTTCCCATGTGAATGAGTAATTGATAGTTGAAATATTATTGTTTCCTAAATTTGTCTATTTAGCCAAGACATAATATTGCATATCAACTATTCTTGACGAAACATTTCATAAAAATCACTGTTCTAATAGAAAAATACAATTCATGGAACCTAGTTCTAGCATTGAATTATAGGAAAGTCCATGAATAATAATTCTTGGACAATTCTTCTTGTACAAGAAGCATGGAATCTACGTTTACTGATAGCACAATCCTCTATTTGTAATGAATAGTGGATTAGGCTGAATATTTTTACATGTAAGCAGACTTGCGTTACGTAATAATAATAGTAACCAATACTGAATGAAATTAGTGATAATTATAACTGATGATCACGTAAGCCTGCTCAGTGCTCATTCGTGAAAATATTCTGCCTAATATCCACTTTTCTTCAAAAGTGAAATCATATAGTACTATTAGTAAACGTAGATTCCATGCTTCTTCTACATGGATTATATGCTAATTCCATTTTTTATCCATTATACAAATTGGTAAACTTCTGTATTAAACTCTCATCACTATAGATAGGCCTATGGAAAAGAAAATTAATTTATTGATCAAATTCCAAGATTTTTCAAAGTATTAAAATTCTTCGAATGTATTAAGGAGAAAATTATTCTTATATTGTTGATCAAACGTATATTTTTTATCTATTCAAGGGAGAAGAATGAACTTGAAAAAGTGATAAATCAGTAGGAGGATACGCCTCTTTTTTCATCTTCACAAAATTGAATTATGTTGAAAGAGCAAAATCCACTTTATATTATTGTGAGAATCAATGCATTTGATCAATTAATAAATAGATTCGACTTACGTAAGCTTGACGATATTATCTCCGGGAAGGGTGTCTTCTAGGCACTGCCAAATTTTCTGAGCACTTTTCAAATTTTCAGGCTCGGTTTTTGATCCTTCCCATGCACGGATTACACCCAGCATACATTCTGGATTCAATTCTGTTGAAAGAAATACTTATAAAATTATCAATTTCTCAAAAGTTGATGGAATCTTTTTTCAGAGGGTGATGCCCACATGGGCTCTGAGGCCTGTGCGTGGATAATGGGAGGGATGAAGATGAGAGATGACTCTATTATATTAAATATGAACAATCATAAATAAATTATTAATCAGTTGATATATTATGATGTTTCATACAGCTCGCTTTTTTAAATTCGTACGATCAAGATAAATACAAGAGAAGCCTTACAAGACAGAAATTTCTATCAATTGTATATAAATTCTAAGAATTTAATTATTTACAAGAATTTATAGCAATGGCGGCTCGTGCCCATGAAACAGGTGAACTATTTTTTACCATACTCCACCTGTTTCGTGGGCATGAACCACCAGTGAAAGCTGACCTTTCAAGCTGGAAGATCGAATATCATTCGAAAGATCCTGATGAAATATCGAACAAAAACGTTGTTAAGTAATTTAATAATATTATACTGGGAATCAATAAACAAAACTCATAAGATATTTGAAGTCATACAAAGGGCATATCTTGACAGAAATTGGAATTCTTTTCAAGTACTCCAGCTCTTTTCATATGTGTTATTACCCGAACAATCCATTTATGAAGTAAATAATAAAAGTTTTCAAATATACAAGAGCCAACTCTAAATGATCGGGAAGTAAAAATTTATTAGAGAAACTTAGAATTATGTTATTTGATTGTAACATCAAAAACTATAGCTCAGAAACTCAAACAGTTGTACAAACAATTGCACTATTATATCTATCGAATAATGGCTTTCTCGAAAGTTTCAAGAGTGCAGTTCCAAAGCGGAAAATAGATATTTCTGCAAATTTAACGGCTGACACTTTTCAAGATAAAGTGGAGGAAAGAGAGAAAGAGAGTGTTGGTGAAAAGGGTGTGTGAGAGTGAGCGAGGGAGATAGAGTTAGAGAGAGTGAGAGAGGGTTTGAAATAAGAAGATACATGGGAGAAAGCGCACTTTTTTCTTACTATGCTGGAGTGCTGTCTCTCAGTAAATGGCCACTGTCACGAAATGACCGTTTCAGAAATGAAATGTAGGAGCTTCCTTCTTGTAAAGTACGAGTTTTCCCCATGTAGAGTAGTATATTTTCCAATGTCTCAGAAAAAGTTTCGGTTACTTACTGTGCAAGTGAATATTCCTATCAGACGAAAAATTCAATATCCAGCTCCCATAATACGATATTTCATATTCCTGACCAAAAGCCACATCTTCCCTGGGATGACATTTTTATTCAATTCTGACTTTTCCCAATTCATGCTGTCGATATAAATATTGCTGATATTCCTTATCAATCCCGAGTTTTTCAATTTGAAAAAGCATTGGAAATCAATGATGCCAAACAATAGAGGAAAATAATAATGAAGCTTGTATATACAAAAAGACTTGCACAAGAGAATAAGTGGGTAAGTTAAGTTTAAATCTCTCATTTTTTTATCAATGGAAATGAAGCTCTTTGATGTTCACATACTGATAGATCAATACCGTATGTGAATTATCGGTGGAGAAGATAATTTTTATGTTAAAACAAGTTGATTACTTTTCCATCCAATTAAAAATAAAACGAAGTAGAATCCAATAGACGAAGTAATTTTTCATTTTTAACGGATAACTTGAACCGTCTGGGCCGAAAAAAGTATGGAAGAATGAATAGTTGTTGCTAAAATCTCAGGTGGTTCCGTCAGGTTCTTGTGCGCTCCAACCAAGGTGTATAGAATAGTAGAATAGTAGAACAGCTAATATTTTCCATTAGAGTTATTATTGAGCCAAGCCTAGGTCATTTTTTTCGGAATCAAAACGGACAATTGATGCTTTACATCAGATTTTAGTAAGTTACATTAGCTATGAACCGCGAAAAGTTTTGGCGACAGCTATGTACTGTTGTGGAGCTCGAAGCAAACCCGAAGGTCATGAGTTCAAATCTAATTGGCTGACCTCAGCTCCATTGTCCTGTTATTAATTTGATATTGCAAATCTGATTATAGTTGGCCCTAAATGAGAGGCTAGTTAATAGTTTGTGGTCAACAAGGGGATCTGTAGTCCATAGTCAGTGCTCAATAATGGCGTATTGTTTCCTATCTTACTTCGAAGTTTCCGCTATAAGCCATTATCAATGGAGGAGATTCAATATACCCATGCTTCGACATTCAGTATCAATGGAGTCTACCGTATCCATGAATAATGCGAGCATACAATCTCCTATAATAATTACATTGCGAATTCATATTGTCACTTTTACATGGCCAAGTTCAATATCATTCTACTTAATAATTTACTTTATTCCAATTCACTTTATTATTCTTGCTATTGGGGAAAAATTTTATTGGTTGCTTTTTTCAGAAATGCATTATTTTGGTTTTGAATGGGAAATGTTAATCTTTCAATATGAATAACAATGAGAATAGTAATAGGAATGTATATAGAAATTCTTTCAGAGTTTTGATCTGTTAAAGAGTAAGTATTAAAAATGCTCAGGATATGATTTAAACCTAAAAAATAAAACTCAGAAAAAAAGAAAAGTACATGGAGATTGATTTCACAAAATGAGATATTCATCCTCGAATTTTTCGATTTGCAGTAGCTTTGTAGATGCAAATTGCGTTTCCACTCTTACATTCAGAGGTGTATTAGAAGGAGAAAAGTTTTATGTTCAAGTTTTAGTGTTATATTGCATAATTCAAGAGAGTGACTTATAACAAGCAGACGTAATCATAAGAGCAACATCAGTGCATTATTGTACGAAAACTTTCTTATTTATAAAAACATAAAGAAGAATCTTATTAATAAATAGATTCAAAAACTTTCAAGTTCTGATAATTCCTCATAGGTAGATGAATAAAAGGATACATAAAGTTAAAATTTGTGGAATTTACGTGCTCAAACTTACCAGCTGCCAATTGAAACTGATTTTCAACCGCAGATCTTCTTAGTTGTGCTGGGCATTCGTCTCCTAGTTCTCTCAGTTGTTCAATCAACGTTGCCATTCTACTGTGCCACTCTTCGTCAGTAATATCTCTGCAACAAAAAAATGACTCAATACTCTCATAAAATACTATTCTACTAATAAAATCAGATCGTATTTGAGATTAGATTGAAATTAAAATGAAATCAAGATTGAATCGTCTTTACCCTCATTCAACAATAAATTTAATTCCACAGAATCATAACATGAATCATATTTGAATTATTGAATGTAAAAATTATCATGTTATTCAAATCATGAAATTCCTGTTTTTGATGAAAATTACCAGTTAAATATTTATCTCATCTATCAAATAATCATAATGTGGAGAATGGTAGCAACATCAGAAGCAATAGAGAAGGTAAATCCGTATCTGACTTACCTTCTCTGTAAGAGGGTCTCGTATACCTCCTCTATGCTTAAGGCCGGTATTACACGATAATAGTTCTATGACATATTTCTATTATCAAACATCTGTGATGATGAAATATTACCGTATAATGAACCAAATATGAAAAATGATCATATTCTATGTCATATGTTCTCCTATAGATAACATATTATAATATATTTGATAGGCTAATAGTTCTATGATCATATATCTGATCGTATGGAAAGAGATAAAAATGATTTCGTATTTTCATCTCTTATGATCCATAATTATGATCAGGGCCCTATAGGCTCTGATATGATCATAGAACTATTATCGTATGATACCGGCTCAAGCTTAGCTGTACTTCACTCAATAAAATAATAAATTGAGATCAGTTTTATATCCTACGATATCACAGGAAAAATAAAAGGAAAAAATAACGAAACTTGACTTCAACCAAGGATAGTAATTCTTTCCTCAAATTAGGGAAATATTTTTCAATAGTGAGAGGATTGTTTCTGATCTAGATTATTCAACATATCACGGCCCAAGTAAATCAATGAATGATTATTTTGAAAAAGAAATATCAGTAAAATGAAGTCATTTAGCTACAATGTACTAAAACTCATTACCCCTAATTCACCAGCTTTTTATTATCATATTAATCGTAGGTCCAGTACGAGCTTCAGTATGTTACAAACCAACGAATTCCGTATATAATTTGGACACAACCCAACACATCTGTGAGTTAGATGCTGAGGGGTTTGATGACAAACAGGATGAGACGCTTGGACGGTCGGACAAACCACGACAAAACAACCTTAGAGCCCCAGAAACCATCCTACAAACCATAAGCTGACGTCATGATAGTAATGGGGGTAGATCGTGGGAGCATTTGGCAACGTAACAAACGATATTTCAACTCAAATGAGGCATACAACCTAGACATATTTTGTGAGACACATTTTTCCCAACGACCAAACAATTTGGGAAATATATGATTAGGCCACAATCAGGAGTCGTGAGAGACATTCAGAGGCGTTTCCTGAAAAAAGTGTGTTTTTTATGTTATTATTTAATTTTAAACCTCTGATAGAATCGGTCGGTTGCTAACATTCTAACAGACATTTCTGCATTTTTGCAGTAGTTGCTTTCCTTTTTCATCGTATGTAATGATCAAATGGACAGTGATAAATTTTTGACATGATATTATTCCAGTACACATACTCTCATTATAAAAATGCCAGAGATGAGAATAGTGTTGTTCGTTGTTCTGGATTTATATTTTTCTCAAGTGTAATCCGGATTCAATGTAATATACGAAAGAACTACTCATATAACCCACAGGGTTTCCATTTCTGAAAAATGAGGTTTTATGGCGAAGTGGAACAACCCTTGGGTCTCCCCCTATTGAAAACCATACGCTAAATAGAAAATAATAATGTAATATAGATGGAAATATTAATGAAGGCCTACAATTAATAACTGGAAAAATTTAATAAAAAGTGGATGGAGGAGGATGATTGGAACATGCAATGATGCAAACGTTGCAAAGATGTTGCGATGATTTGCGAATACATAATACGATTCATTGTATTGAGTAGAACTATATGAATCAGAACATTTAACAATCAACCCATGACACCCCTTCATAACTCAACAAACTTGACTTTAGTTTCAAGGGATGTGGAAATGTTAGAAGAAACATTCAAAGCTCTACAGTACATTTGAAGAGAGTAGTCTATATTGTAGTAGTACGTCAGTATCAAACAGACATAGTTTGTTGTTTACAATAATCTTTTACTAGATTCATTTGTAACATTTGTGTTTTGTTTTTACTCAACTCTCCAATCCTTGATCTACTTTTTCCAATATTTGTTCCTTCCCAATTTGCAATCAGCAATTTCAAGTTCTCGATTTCCAGCTCAACAATCTCCCAATCTTTAGATTTCTGAAACTCATTCATTCCCAATCATTCAGTTTCTCTCTAGTTTTCTCCGGGAAACCAATCATAGATTCCATTGTAGGCGTGACTGTTCCATCTATCATGCATCTATTTCCTTTGTCAGCCAACAATACACAATAACAAGACAAACTCTGCGTCTGCCACTGACACGAAAACTTCCTCTTCTAGAATATTGAACCTTGTCTCTCTCCGTCAATACAAGTAGAGGCGCCAAATGTCTTCTGTATTTTAAATTTACTTTTTATCCTCCACATCAATACCCAATAGACAAACCAAATATCTTCTGTCTTTTAATTTTTCTCATCTTCCTTGACCAATAGAGAGAAGACGCGCCAAGTGTCTTCTGTCTTTCAACATTTGCTATCTCTCTCCACCAATAGCGATCAGACGCGCCAACAGAAATTGTGATAAGGAACGAAAAAAGTTGGCCTGCTATTTTCATAGAAGACGATGACGCTTGTTAAGTTTCCCACTGGCATTGTATAGTAATACATATATTATATATATATCAGACGAACAAAATATGAGACTCTTTCAATATTTTTGCCAAACTTCCATCGGAAATAGCTCTCTAGCGCCGCGCAGTATAAAGTGGGTCGAATTGCTTTTTTCCGATTCTTCGAATGATGAAGTTCGCCAGTCTTTGGAGTTGACAATTCTTCCCTCTCTACAATAATTCTTTACAGCATATATCTTGGCAAGTTTTTGAGTTTGAAAAAGGGAGTTCTTGTACAACTTCACCAATGAATTCTACTAATGCAGTATAGCCTATTTCTTTCATCAGTTATTGAACTTTGGAGTTCCATTTGTACTGTAACCAATATATTATCTGAAAAATATTTAAAAACTTCTTAATTTGAATTCTCTAGGTTTGTTGACATTCTTGTAAAGTTTGATTTTATTGTTAGTAGGCCTACTTTGCTCTGAAAAGTCTTCAGAATATAAAATAATATTTTTCCAAACATGCTTAAATATTTCTCCACACGCATTATTAAGTATAGTCTGGTGAAGCAAAGAACAGCCTCTGGCAAGATAGGAAAATAAATCCAGCCTGGTCAATATTTGTTCAAGAATTATAAATGTGGTCTCAGCAGTAGAACAAATCGTTTCCTACATTTTGAGATCAAATTCATGATTTTTGAACCAATATTGACCTAGCTTGTGTCATTTTCCTATCTTTTCAGAGGCTCTTCTTTGCTAGGTCAGACTATATTTTACATCTGTACAACTTTTTGCAGGAAAATAAAGTTTGTAATGAAAAATAGAATATGAGCTCTCATAACATTTTTACCAAGATTTTTGACTTTGAAAACAATAAAATGGTCTTCTTGCCAACTATATTGTTCTCAAATCCTCTTGACCACTGCCGTATTTATTGATTAACATCAATAACCTTATTATAATAAATAATAATTGAACGAGCGTAAGCGAGTTCATACTTTTTACTCGACGCCAAAGTCGTTGTCCGTCTGTTCGTTCGTTTGTTTGTTTGTTTGTATGTTCGACAATAACTTTCGAACGCCTCAATTAATCAACTTCAAATTCAGAACATATATTCTTCGAACATTTATACAGGTCAAGTTCATTGGACAATAAAATCGATCAACTCCTTTATCCTTTTTCAGGCGAAAAAAGGATAAGCTCTTAGCAACAATATATCTATATCTACTCTTGTATCTATCATATTTTAACACAATAATCACGGCTGGAAAAAATGTCATATGGAATTTGAACAATTTTTTTGGTGAATGCATCTGATTTCAATAAAACAGCTGATTGCATATTAGCGGCAAATTTGAAGTTCTATCATGAGGAATAAAAATAATAATGTTCTCAAATCAAGAAAACGTTTCATTTGGAAGTCATATGTTAGTATTAATCTCAAATTTCAAACATGTGATAGGAGTCTATTTATTTGAACAGCTGACGACAAGAGGCGGCAAATTTGAATTATTTTATCGTCATACATTTTTCCATTATTTTTGTTGAAATGTTTTAAAGTGGTTTGTTCAATTAAATTTCCATGCTTTGATAAGGCGGGTATTTAATTACACAATTGGGCAGCTGAAGAAACGCGAGCAGCGCGCCCAGCGTACAAAAAGTGTACTAGATGTCTAAAGCTAGGCGTTTTATTCTTTTATTTATTCTTTTTTTTGTTCAATCACAAATAAATATTAGAATTATTTTTTCAATTATTACAATTTTTTTACGTCTGTCATGTAAACATGAAATGAAGGTATATGATTAGTTCAAATTAGACACATTAGAGAGCGCATATCAGTCCAATCTTCAACCATTTCCTGTTGTCCTATTATATTTTCTATCGCATAAGGCTATAGATCAAATGAAAAGAGATGAAAAATATGATTTGTATTTTCATCTCTTTTCGTATTAATGAGTAATAGAAAATATTACCGTGTAATATCGGCCCAAGTCAAACTAATAATATGTCACCCTTGCTTGATGAATGCTAATGACATCCATAATTTTTTTCTTATTTTTTACAAATTGAAATAGGCTATAAAAATATTGGAAAAATTCCATTCTTGAACGAAGTTCTACAATATTTGTCAATGGTTCAACTATTCTTCAATTTAATACATTTGAGAACTCACGAAAGTCTATTGAATTCAATATAGAATGAAATTAAGATATTTATACATGTATGACTATACTCTACATGGAGTTTCAATATACTACGAATGAGTTTCAGTAATTAATAAGGGAAAGTTATTGTATCAAAATTAATTGTAGATTAGAATATACGTATATGTAGAACGTTAAAATTATCCGTGAATCCTCTGAATTTTTGCGGTAGAGTCGTCTTGATAAGTACATTTTCATTGGTGCTTTGGCTGCAGCGGATTCACGGATAGTTGGAATAAAAAAAAAAAAAAATCATAAATCAAAATATTCTGTACATAACTATAACTTCACAAAATGGATTTCTTCAGTATTTTATTAATATAGGTATCATATTAGTATGATTTGTGGTTCCTATTTGGACTATTCGCGGCAGCCAACGCATCAATGAACTTGATCAAGTGGACTTGACTACAAAATATCATGTTATTCAAGCCATAAGTTGACTTTGGAATTTGCACGCGAGTTCTTCAGCCCATGGGGCTTACTAGTTATAATTGTATTATTAATAACATTAATTGCCGTATTTATTTTAGTGAAAATGAGGTTACATTGCAAAAAGGAACAACCCTTGGGTCTCCCCACTATTGAAAGCCATACGCTGAATGATAATATCATAACCCAAACCTTCAATATTAGTTTGAAATTGAGAGCATGTCTCAAGACGCGGAAATTCATTCAAAATAAACTGCGACAACGACCAATATTCAATAACACCCTATTGTCAATTTCTGTGTTGATTCCAACATTCTGACTACATAATCATCATTATCTTTATAGAGTCATATTTTACATAGATTACAACAGGCTCTCAAACCCAAAACTGTTTGTTTATTTATTTATTCAATTTTACAGAAACTATTAAAACAATCTAACAGAAACTATAGTCGCCCACAGATCATTGGAATGACCAAGGTCAACGAAGTCTTCCACCACCCTTCCTCGGTTCTCCTTCGATGTTGCCGCTTCATACTCAGGGCTAGGCTAGCTATAAGGCTGAGGCCGCACTGCCGGTGGGTAGAGCCTGGAGGGTGGAGGGTAGTTGGTTAATCTATAGAACATACACACCATCAACAGTAATACATCGTATGAATGGTATGACGTCATTCTGTTTTTTGAGGTTATGTTGTCCATATTTAAGAAATTCAAGATGGTGGCTGAACACATACCATTCATACGATGTATTAATGTGGATGGTGTGTATGCTCTGTAGATCTACCAACTACCCTCCACCCTCCAGGCTCTACCCACCGGCAGTGCGGCCTCAGCCTAAGGAAGGGAGAGAGAGTGTGTGAGAGAGAAGGAGTGATGTTTTGTTTGTGTGAGGAGGATATTGTTCACCTTCCTTGAATTGTTTTGTAGGAGAACGAAACAATCATTCTAGGCTAGCCGAGTGAGGGTGGACAACGGTGGCAACAGGGCTCACCATTGCCAGTGACCTTGGTCATTCCAATGATCTGTGGGCGACTATAATGTCCAAAACTTCTTTATACCAAATTTTGATGAATAATAGAGTTCGAAACTAGGTTATATAATTATTTCCGTAGCACTACTCCATTTGAGAATTTATAGTACAGGAGAAAAGTGTTCATGCTTCATGCGTGTTACATCGAGACAGCTAACGTACAAGATGAAAAGAGAGATGTAAATTGGATTGTAAAGTCATGTATTCTCAGCTTGTGCGAGCTATAGTTGTTGGCTTCACAAGTACCAGTATACAAGTGTGAGATTTACATACTAGCAATAAAAATGGTTATTGAGTTAACAACACAGGAGCAATATGGACGAGTAGTCTGTCCAAGCAAAAATGATATTCTGGCAAGATGGAAAGATAACTATAGCATGTATGCATATATGTATGTCTGGCTCAACAGCCCACGAAGGGCCTAGGCCACCAGCTGGTTGCCAGTTTCAAATTCACTCTACTATACAGCCCGTCCAAGCCAAGAAGACACCCCAGCACGACGGGAAAACGGCCCCAGCCCGGCCAATACCGGCCCAAAGGCATAAATTCTCAATCAGAAATCGCAGTCCCTGAACCAACACTGGCCGAGCCGAAGCCGCCCCCTACACCCCGCCAGAATTCCCCTCCGGCCGGACAGACCATACAGCAAGCATATAGAGGATGGAGGTAACGTGTGGTTAGCACGTTGATCCTCTCAACCATAAGCCAGTCTCCACAACCAATTGGCGGCGCAGAACACCTCTGAATAACATGCAGTTAATCAGTTAGAGTTTAATGCAACAATTACTATTCCTGCAGAGGCGGGAAACGACTGACTGTCTTTACTTACGACAGCTAATCTCCCAAAGGAGGGTGGAAAGATAACTATAGATCGGGCAACATTGTAAGATGGGAAAACTACTCCAGCAAGGTTAATATTGGTTCAAAAATTATGTATTCTCTCTCAAATTGTAGGAAATATTCTGCTCTACATTTTGAGACCAAATTAATAATTTTTGAACCAATATTAACCTTACTGAAGTAATTCTCCCATCTTGCTAGAATGTCTTCTTTGCTTGGACAGCTTATACCATCGTGATACCGCGTGAATCTGGAATGCACGGAGCTACTCACTCAGACTGCTTCAGATTCCATGACTGAAATTGATCGATCATGGTATTCGAGTAACGCGATTGGAAGGCTTGTTAACCATTTGTAGTCTGAATTGCACTTCCAGGTTTGTGGTGGGATCGTTATTCAACTTGACATTCAGATAGTGACATATTTGGGTCAATTGTTCGTGAATCGTTAGCACACTGAGTCTATGATCACATTGAAATATCAGTGACAACATAATATGTCACAAAGATCCATATAGTCGTATTGGAGTAGCAAGACGACCAATACGACGAAATGATGAGTTCATGTTCATTAGTAAGAAGACTAAAGTGTACACTAGGTAATCAAGAGTTTACTAGTGAAAATAATGACATGAAATTATTATAAAGCCTCTAATTTATGAAGTCTCTAATAAATTTTATTAGATACTTGATAAATGTAATTTTTGTCGTTGAACTCATATAATCAGTTGAAGAATGAGTCTAGAGCTGCTTGTAGTGAATAGATTTCATCAGAAATTTCTACAGTATTTATTAATAGACTCTGGTAATGTATTGTCCTCGGAATAATTATACGAGACTATAACGTGAGAATATAGTCATAAGAAATCGATTCCTATCTTATTGATCTATATGATTACTATCATCTTTGATGCGCTGATAAAAAACCATAATTCTCTTGGACTCATTTTTTTAAATACTGAAAGTTCAAAGCTTTCACTGCAACAATATATAGCTAGTGCTGTCAGAAACTTGTCAGACGAAAAAAAGGATCCTGACTCTCCGGGAGTTAGGAGGTAGCTAAAGAACACTCCATTTTTTGTAAGCTGAAGGAATAGAGAATCCACTCGGTGGATGAAAATTTAGTTAATCGTGCTCCTATTGAATTTTCTGTTGTTGACCTGTTTGTACGTTCTCACAATAAATTGAACACTTCAACTTCAAACGAATCTCCTGCAGAACAGTGGCTTTTTAATGATCACTAGTGGAAGAGATTTTCCATTATAATGGAAAATTTCATCAGTTCGAGCAAATTTGTATTTAGAGAAAGCAAAGATCAAAGGCGTTAACTTGACCTCTCCGCTCTCACCACTTTTGAACGAAACTCAAATACTGGAGTACACGACAGTACAGGTAGCTTTTTGATAACCTAGCTTTTACTTTATAGTTTCAAGAGATACTGTTATACTGATTATAATTCTCTCCAATAGGTAGTTCCAACAAGATGTTGAATAGACGAGCTTGACTACAAACTCTTAATGCAATTTGTAATGAGTAGGGGTGGCGATGCTTCAGCTAGCTATTGTCTGTCTTCATTGCTTTCTATGTTCTGTGATGACTAAACTTGCGAATGGTGAGTAAAGTGAGTAAAGTAAAGTAAAGTTAGAATAGTAAAGTGATGGGTGGAATATTGAACCTCAGTCACTTAGTGTTGTTTGAAGTTGGGAGTTATGCATATATCAAACATTATTTCCAGCGGATGAGGTTTTATTATTTTTGAACCTCACCGTTTTTTGTGAGAATAGATAATAATCGTTATTGATGTGAATATTACAAGAATTTATTAATGGACTACTGAGAATTTATTAAAGTTTTTACAAAGTAGCTTAAAGTTGTTAAGGTAGCCTATTGATAGAGTAGTTAAGCCATCTTAATCAATTGAATTAATCCACCAAAGATTTCATGAATAAAGAGATGGATTTTAATACGCTCTATTGCATTAAAAGTAGAAAAAGAATTCAAAGAGAATTGAAATACATGCAAGAAAAATATTGGTGAACGTTAGCATGTCTCATAATTTGCAATAAAGAAGGAAACAGACGAAGTGAATCATTCCGGAAGGGGAAGGAATGCTAGTAGCTCGATCTCTATCGCAAAAAATTCGAAGCGAATTTAATCCAATTTTTTAGATTGAAAATGGAATAGAATCCTTTCAACGTACATCTCGAGAGAAAGAGAGGCATGCAGTACATATATCATTGCAGTATAAAAGAGACAGCTATTCTAGAATCTACTTTGTTGATTGAACAGTTGAAAACTCCCGTACGAAATTTTATTTGATTTCTTGCATGTTGATCAATCATGCTCAGAAAAAGCTCCTGCTCTGAGAGTTTTCTGTTTTGAGTATTTTTTTCCAGAGCCATACATCCCATTTCGTTTGAAATATTGGAAATATACTAAATATGAAAACCCACAATACTGAATGTGTTACTCGGAACAGTGAACAGTTATCAGTTTGGAAAAAATCAGTGAACATTGATCAAACGTTGAACGAATTCAGAAATTTAACTATAAATGATCAAATTCTCTCAGCTACTCACTTCGTCGTATTCAAATCATACTCTTGAGTTCGCCGATCTAAATTATAAATGATTTATCAGCCATTCATTCACCCGCTATTCAAGATTTTCACATTGAATTTATCCTCATCCAGTATAATAAAAATTCTGATTGATATTATAGAAAATATTTTCAATAATTTTATATAGCCTATTATTTTCAATGGGATATTCCACCGTCAATGGAGTCAAGATCTTGACTGCATTGTCGATGAAATATCCCAGTGAAAATTAAGACACAGCAGCTCGTCATGGATCAAGGAACCCTACTTCAATAATATTGTTGAACTATAATTACCCTATTTATTTTGATAATGTCAATAATGATGCGATTGATAAGGTGGTGCTTACGAAAAACGGGATGAGAATAGAGTCATGGAAATAATAATAGTTGAAAAATATTACAGGTTGAAATGAAAATGAGAAGAAAGATATTATTTGATTTTGGAAATGAATAAAAGAGAGATTGGAAATGAATAAAAGAGAGAGAGAGAGAGTAACTTACCCAGGTCTTCGGAGAGATCTGTCCGCATCAGTACTATCCCCATCTTGTGGATAAAGTGTACAAATTTCCTCTCCCAACCTCTCTTTCAAAGTCGTCACCTGATCAGCTGATAAGCTGGCGGGTAATGGACTAGGCGTAGTTTCTTCACCCACCAAACACTGAAATCAAGAAAATTATTCATAAATTGGGGAGAGTTGATGAATGAGGGGATAACAGAGAATAGTTAATCAAATATCACAAAATAGAAGAACTGATAATATGAGGATATTATACATTCAGATGAATATAAGTCAACATTTTTGAAAGATTTTAATTTCATTTTATATCGTATTACCTTGCTGGCTAAGGTCTGGTGTCAGAGTTTTTAGGTCGCACCTGATCAGCTTCAGGGCCTCTGACCCTACAACTATTCTTACGGCAGCCGGGACCGACGGCTTAACGTGTCTATCCGAAACACATATAACACAATGAAGATTTATTATCAATTGAAAAAAAGGTCAACAGATTTTTCAAAAAGATTATTATTTCATCTCTCTTTTTCTCTTTTAGAGTTATGTGGTAGAGAGGACCAAGAGTCCTAATTCCGCCCCTAATAAAGGCATTTAATCAAATCAAATCAATCTCCAAGCACTGAAGAAACTTTTTTTATGCCTGCTGTGGGAAGATTTTCAATAACATATTGTTTGATAATATTTTTCTATAATTTTCGCGTTCATTTGTGTAACCCTCTATATTAAATAATAATAATAAAGTTTTATCTCATGAAATCCATTGATAAATTGAGTTATACTTCTGTAGATTTATTCCTGTGTAGTCATCACTGAATAGTATTCAATTGCAATCTAGAAATTAAACTGTATACTCTATCGTTACCTACTTGAAAAAAGGGAACTAATCTAATCTAATCTTTCTCTTAAAAGTTCCCTGTGACCAATGCTTATGTATCCTGCCACAACAGACGGCTTTGATTGGATTCATTCGACATGTGAAGGAAAAAGGCAGCTGCAGCTTTCAAAGTGTGAGTGGGAAGGGGAAATTGGATTGAAAGCAACCCTTTTTCGACGAAGTTGGATTGAAAGTTACAAGTGAAGCTTTTAAGACCACAAACAATCCATGAGACCAGCTCTTGTCTGACCGGGCGCTTCTAATTTAAAACCAACAGTATTAAATTCTCTATTCGGTATAACTTCTGATTTGGCGTAACACGTATAATATAGAAATGCATTATCTTGGGAATTCGGAAGTTACATCGAATAGAGTGGAATGGACGCTGCTGTTCAATAATCGTTTCCAATGTCTGTGAATGAATTGATGGACTAGCTTTGTTACTAAGATAGTCAAGACTTGACGAATGGAAGCTAGCTTTTACTGAAGAATCTGTTTTGAAACTAGAGGATTCAAGAGATAAAACTAATGAATGAATGATTTCAATATCAAATTACAGTGATTTGACTTGATTTGAATAATCTCGTTATCGGATGTAGACCAACAAAGGAGATTGTTGGATCAATCAAAATAGAGAGGGGAATGATGAAGGAATATCATTCATAATAGCCTATCTCTATTAAATCTACTTAATCTATCTGCATTATTATTATATTTAGTGAAAACCTCTACAAAAATGCTTAATTCAAGGTATAATTCGCACAAACAGAGAAGAGACGCCGTAACAATAACATATTCAATATTTAGCTCAACATTTTTCATTGAAACTGCGTGTCTTGTCAGCTTGCGTGAATAATGCCGTACCTTACTGTATGGACTGTGAGAAAATAATGCATAGAAGATTTGATGGAATTTCAATTAAGGGTTCCTATTACAATGTGATTATCTGTGTAAGTGACAGTTATTATGGAATACGAGTGAGTAAAGAATTAGAGCAATTTATAATATTCTTTATATTATCAGAATGAGAAACTGAGTGATCAGATAAGGAAATAGATGCATGCCATATCAAGTCAATATCATGAAAATGCATCATCATCGTATTGTATTACTTACTTCACTATTATCCCAAAAAAAAGGGAAGCTATACTGAATTGTTTATCGTACAGCACACAGTTTCCACTATGTTTCTACGAACGCAGAAACTATCAAACATGTAGCTGATAAGGGAGAAATAAACGATTCTGAGTAATATAAGCACAGTAGCGTGAACGTAATTGATGAGGGAGAGGGGGAGTGGGTGTTCAAAGGCGAAGTCGTGCTTAGTAGTCGAGTCACGGAGTAGGTAATCTATTTCGTACGCCATTAGGGGCTGATTGAGGGGTAATGGGGGGAAGTAGGGGGTGATAGGGTGTGATGGGGGCACTCGAAATTGCCGCTTGTTAATTTGAAAAATAAATTACAATCAACCTCCCACACAGTTCAGCGAGCGTTGCATGGAGTGATCGAATTCAATTCACTGTATTTATTGCACTAATTAGATTCCACCAACAGTAAGCGACGCGAGTCAATATTCACTCTCCAACTCAAATATGCGGGCTGTTTACTTGTTTGGGCCTCTTGCAAATGTTTTCAAATCAAAATCCATCCAATAAATAGCTCTTTTCTAGCTTCTATTTATGTTCTCCATTAGTAGACTTTCCTATTTTTAGAAATCCACGATGAAGTACATGTGGATTGATGGATGAGGAATAATTTTTGGAAAAGTTGTCTTAAACAAGTTGAAAAAGCTTATCTTGGAAGCAATACAAGTTAATGTCAGAAATATTTCATAAACATATTATTCAAATATACTGATCGCCTTGTGTTGTATTGTAGACTAAGCGAAAACTGATTACTAAAAATAATAATACGAACGGGGTTATCTCTATATATAAAAGCGAAATGGCACTGACTGATTCATCACCAGAACTAAAAATCCACTGAACCGAATGCGTTCAAATTTGGCAGGCATGTTCAGTTGGACGTTTAGACGCGCGCTAAGAAAGGATTTTAAAAACTTTTCGAGGATACGGCAAATATTTTAGTATTTCTATAGTTTTTCAACGTTTTCTTCATTTTTTCAATAACCAATTGGTAGAAAATGTTGATATTTTGTGGGCAGGTTCAGATAAGGTCTAGAAATGTTGTGTTGGAATATTTTTGCAATCCGTTCAAGATTATGCCAGTAATCAGGTTTTCAAAATTGTAGATGTGTTGCGGGTTGCATATCTTTCGACTTGATACGACCAATCCTAACTGTAAATTCAATGGTTCAGCGAGATTTTAGATGAACTAATTTGGAAGATCAAGTTTGAATCATTGAATCAAGTTTCAAACTATATATACTTCCGATATACTTCCCAAGGTTACGCTTAAATAATAATAGCGTTTTACTATTTTTTGGAATTTTCGGAGTTTTTCTTAGATTTTTCCAGAACAAATTGGCAGAAAATGTTGAAATGAGGTGAACAGGTCCAGATCAGGTGTAGAAATGCTGAAATAAATTTCGAATCCCTCCTGAACGGAATTTGCAGGCGAGCGAAGCGAGCCTGTTTGACTCACTTACACTGCCTATACTGTCGGGGGTCCAGGGGGCGGAGCCCCCTGGCTAGGCGGGGAAAGCGAGCGAAGCGAGCCTGCCGGCTAGTAATTATTATAAGAATAAATAAATTTTATTTCCATTATAAACAACAATCATATCTCTTGTTGGATAATAATGTGGTTGTCCTATTTAGGCTTCAATGTTCATGATGCCGATAAAGCCAGTTATGATACATTTATAATCTCTTTATCAAGAAGTTCCTTTTATTGTGAACACTGTGGACCGCTCCTGGATGAGTGACGAGTATTAGGGCAAGTACATATAGGCCAGGTGGAACTACTCGGGTCCATTAAAAGCCGTGTGAATATATATTTTCCTTCATCAATTCTCTCTCTTCATTTCTAATTCAAAACTCCTCCTCCTCCTCCTCCTCCTCCTCCTCCTCCTCCTCCTCCTCTTTTCCAATACAGTCGTTTTTATATAACAAGTAATTTTTATACTGTTCTATTTTGATTGATCTATTAATCCTCTCCCTTTGTCTTCAATATGATTGTTTGTTTCGCTCTCCTCTTAATTAATACTTTTTCTTCTTCAATTCTTTCAAAATCATTTATCCAGTATTTCTCCTTGGTCGCTCCATCACTGATTCCTACTTGGTCTCCTCTTCTTCTCTTCATTATCACAGACATTATTTCTTCTCTCCTCCCCCCTACCTTTCTTCCTTTGATTCAGACATCACTGAACGTCGTCCGAATAAAGGGCGTTGAGCTATCCGTCGTCTATCTTCCAAGCAAAGGATGATGAATGATGCACATGGCGTATAATACGATAGCATGACGATCGACCAGCCAATCCCTAGAAGCGCTTAATAGCTTACCCCTGTCGAATTAGCTTCTTTTGTTCAAGAAACTTGGCATGAAGTAGATATCCAACCTCTCCCCTCCCCCTAACGACCATCATTCTTCATCCACCGTGTGGACTAAATATGTCCCATGCCAAAGTAATGAGAAGGCTTTCAATGGCAAATATCGGAGACGCCAGGCTAAAAGTTTGGAAGGAAATATGGATTAATGACCATCGGCAAGGAGTTTGATGTCAAAGTTCTATTCATGAACGTTATTATCCTGAATCCATCTTACCCAGTGATTTCATGAATAGATTCATGCTTGCCTGAAGCTTGAGTGAAGATTCTAGAGTAACTCGCTCACTGTCCCTCTCTCTATATTTTCCTAATCAATCCATTTTTAGTATCTCCGGCAATCAATTAGTATTTTGTTCATGGATGAATTCGTGCAATAGATTAGATATATAGAATAGATTAGTTCATACATTTTATTATAATTAAATCTGAAAATAATGATAAATTTCGCTAGAATGAGGAAGTTGGGAAAAGCGTATTGGAAATATTCAACTGAAGAAATGGTTGTGGTTGGAAAAGGATGAAAATGAAATTGATGGAAGAGAAATTCTCAAAATACAATACAGTCGCCGATTGCATTATCTAGGCTAAATTTTTCAATGGTCTACTCAACCTACAGTGATACTGACCTATTAACACTGAATTATTAAATATAGTACTGAGTTATTAACATGATTGAGAAACGTTAAATTATAACATTCCAATTTTCGTAGACTAAGCCTCGTTGACATCCTTCCCAGTGGCCGTAAGAGAGAGTGAGAGTGTGGGATAAAGGAAGAGTGAAAGAAACAGAGAAAAAGAGAGAGAGATGAAAAGAGAGCGAGAAAGATATAGAAAGAGATAGATAGATAAAGAGAGATAATAGGTGTAGGAGAGAGAGATGAAATGTGAGAGATAGTAAGAGAGAATAAGAAAGAGGGATTGAGAAAAAGAGAGAAAGAAATGAGTGTGTAGGAGAGAGAAAAAATAGTGAAAGGGTTGTAGATTGTACGAGATTAGTAGGTGAGAGTTGAGAGGCATGCATATGGTAGAGATTCAACGTCGTTAGCGATTCCAACGCGCGCGCATTTACGCTCCACGTATTTCAGTGCAGATATTCACGCATCATCTGGCTTTTGAGCATCACTACAGCTCTCCACCCACTCACTATTTCATCCTTGTTAGGGAGAGCAGCGGTTCACAGCTTAACCAGACCCAGTTTTCCATGCTTTTTGAGGCGAAGGAATCACTCTTATTCAAAGATTCAAATCACAAGGTCTGCTTCAAGTTTTTATTGTGAATAATACAAAAAATAGGGATGCTTTTCTTGTTTCAAATAGAGATGCTTCAAATGTTTATTGTAATTGTTAAAAAAATTGAAAATGCTTTTTTTCTGTATTCCCAGATAGCACAAAAAGCTGGAGTCCAGCTGGTTTCCTGCTGGAATTTTCAATTTAACATACTGGATTCAAGCTTGGAGTTTACAGTCTTCAAGCTGTAATACAGCTGAATCCAAGTTAAGAAGTTACCACGTTTCACCTTTGTGGGACGCAGTAAGCATGATCCGGAAGTTGAAAAGGTAGAAATAATTCATTTGAACCCTCATGTCGCTCAAGTACGACTTTCTGATGGAAGAGAAGTTTCTGCCAACATTCGTAGATTGGCCCTAATAGGTTCCACTACTGGGAGGGAAGAATGATATGATAATCATATGTCATGAATCAGTTGTTCAAGTTATTCTATATCATCATAAAGTTTGTTATTTTATTTCAGTTTATTCAAGTCAATAGAAGCCATTATTCTAGTTCTCTAATGGTCTAATTCATTACACAAAGCTTGATAATTCAAGCTGGAATCAAGTTAAATCAACAAGAGCTGGATTTGAGCTTGGAACTTACAGTCTTTAAGCTGTAATACAGCTGAATTCAAGTTAAGAAGTTTCCACGTTTCAAGCTGTTCTCAAAGCTTGAAAGTTCAAGCTGGAATCAAGTCTAATAATCCGAGCTTCAAGGGAATTAGAATAGAAAAGTATGAGTCATCAGCATCGTAGCCGGGAGGAAACAGTGAATTCTGACGTCATTGGCACCACAGCTGTTTAGCAAACCTAGAAGTTAGGAACTTTGTCTGCTCCTTGTGCGTTCCAATTTGGTTCCAAACGCTGATGTTGTGAATTGATTTTTCTATGCCTATTTGAAAAACTTTTTGGCAATAGCTATATGGCCCATATTCATATTATTTACATGCAATCTATCTATTGCCAAACCTATTCTCGTAACCTCGTTTCCTATAATGTTTTGAAATATAAATTTTTGCCTCTTTATTGTCGATATGATGAACTCATTTTCTTGAAATCACCATAATAACAAGATTTCATTTTGTTCAATACAATTATATAACCTACAGTTTGAATGCAATTGGGGAAAGATTCTGTACTAATAACAAAAACAACATGTTTGCAAAAAAATGATGCAGTGATAACATAATAGCCTGTTCAAATCAGAGTGCATATTTTCCGTGACGTCAGAAATGATTTTAATCTAATTACTTTGATTGGAACGCACAAGGAGCAGACGAAGTTCCTAATTTCTAGGTTTGCTAAACAGCTCTGGTGCCAATGACGTCAAAATTGACTGTTTCCTCCCGGCTACGATGCTGATGACTCATACCTTTCTATTCTAATTACCTTGTCCGAGCTTGATATATCCAGTTGGAGAAAAGCTGTTGTTATAAACACGAAATATTGACCAATTGGACGTAGTTATGCAGAAAGGAACCAATCCACAAAAATAAAAAAATCTAATTTTTCAATATTTGGATTGATAAACCCCTAGGTAACTGTTTTGGATGGAAAAAATCACTGGAATCAACCCTTATGGCAATTATGTGGGTTTGTTCCTTTCTGAAAAACATATATCCTACTTTATGTGTTATGCAGAAAGGAACCAACCCACATAATTGCCATGGAATGGGGAATTCTGTTATTAGGAACCAGACTGAAATGTTGGTTTTTTTCGAGAGAAAAATATCATATGAGGCTAATTTTCTAACAATTGATTACTATCATACAGAGAAGTGTTCTGCCAAAATTCCACACCTCTACCCGTCTTGCTTCCCTCCCAACATACCCTTAAAGTTTCCATTTCCAAGGATTTCTTCCATTGAATGTATTCCAGCAATCAATGAAGATAAGATATTTAAATTCTCCTCATTATTTAGAAAAAAGAATTTACTTTTTTCGTGTCATCACTATTTCACTTTAGCTCATGTGATTCAGGAGTTATTTGCATAGGAGTATGATGCATAGGTACAAACTTCTGCCTAAAAATTTCATTCTTTCCCTAATAAAAGTAAACTAGGAAATGTCTAATATAAAACATGTAGAGAATTTTAATATACCTACTTCCAAAATAATAGAAATATATATTTTGTTAGAATTTAACGTGAGCATATGTCCGTGTACCTACGAAAAGCACGATCTCGGAAGCGCTTGACGGCTGGTCTAAGGCTGGCCGCACGTTGAAAGAATTCACGGCATTAAAACACACGGCATTAAACACACGGCACGAATTAAAAACATATTACAGAAAATTTTGAAGAAACGTTCAATTCCAGTGAAAAATTTTGATATTTTTAAAATTATTCTTGACATGCTGTACAAGTTTCATGAAAAGAATACCAGGAGTCGAACAATTCTGTAAACCTTTATTTGAAAAATAATGAAAATTAGCGGCTGAGAACATAGCTTTTCATTCATTCTTCCATGAATATCCACCATTCACTGGAAAAAGTTTTCAACTCCAAGAGCTGGAGTTTAATGATGAATACATATATTAAGGGTTGAAACCAATTGAATTCACTGAATAATGATACAAAGTTCAACTATCTATCTCTATAGAGTGCCGAGACACATGTGATATAAGAATTCTTGAATAAGTGGTAGTGTGGGGACCATTGGCGGCTCGTGCCCACGAAACAGGTGAAGTGCTGTAGAGTAAAAGATACGGGCACTTCACTGGTTTCGTAGGCACGAGCCGCCAGTGGTGGGGACTTCAGACAGAACACTTGCCAACATGCTAGTTATCAATGTATGGGGAGAAAATCAACTTCATATAATTTCCCCAAATGAATTTTTTCCAATTTAATGGATTAGAAGGAGTATTTTAGTACTCATTTGATAGACCATAATATCAGGCTATCCGCCAAGCGCTTCCGAGATAGTACTTTTCATTTATTAACTGACTTACACTTACGTTAAATTTCAGAAAAATATATTCTTCTATCATTCAAAATGTAGGTTTTGAAAAGCTCTACAATTCTCATAAGAGACATTTCCAGTAGAATCATCCTGTGAAGTTTCATTTAGAAGATAATTAAAACTTTATGCAGAAATCTAGGGAATCCCTCCATTCCTTCAATTATATTACTTTTGAACCGCAGGAGCTAAAATGAAAGAAAGAGAACTTAATTTACTAAAAAATAAGAAAATTTGATTTCTAATTTCCAATAAGTGCTGAGTGTTTCATACATTCAATGTAAGAAACCCTCACAAATGGAAACTTTGAGGGGTGCAGAGGGGGTAGCAAGATGGGTGGGGGTGGGAGATTTTGACAGAACACTTTTCTTTATAATATTAATCCATGAGTAAAAAAAATAGCCTCATATGATTCTTTTTCTCTGGAAAAACAAAAATTTTAGTCTGGTTCCTATGGCAGTTATGTGGGTTGGTTCCTTTCTGCATAAAGTAGGATATGTTTTTTGCAGAAAAGAACCAACCCACATGAATGCCATAGAATTGGCAATTAATGCTTTTTTTGGAAGGTAAATCAAATTACATATTTTGATTTTCAGCTTTCATATTGAGAAAAAAAACTGCAAGGTATTTTGATTATTCATGTTTTGAATTCAAGACGACGGAAATGATTAAGCTTTTTGAGTATTTCACTGATTACTGATTTAGCATCTGTCAATTTACTAATATCAGATGACCGGATCTGTTTCAAATCGCAAGTTGCTCTCACAATAATCAAATAAAGAGGTCCACTCATGCTGGTGTAATATATAGGAAGATGATGATGTCAACTACTGATAAAAAAATATATTCAATAATCCTAACTCAAAGTTACACCAGTATTCGACGCTCAGTAACTTTTTCAAGGACTAAGGCTGAGGCCGCATTGCCGGTGGGTAGAGCCTGGAGGGTAGTTGGTAAATCTATAGAACATACACACCATCCACAGTTATACATCGTAAGAATGGTATAACGTCATTCTGTTTTTTGAGGTTACGTTGTCCATATTTAAGAATTTCAAGATGGCGGCTGAACACATACCATTTATACGATGTATTACTGTGGATGGTGTGTATGTTCTATAGATTTACCAAATACCCTCCACCCTCCAGGCTCTACCCACCGGCAGTGCGGCCTTAGCCTGAGATATGGTGCAGTGAGATATAATAGGGGCCAGGGATTAACCAACCCGCATAGCTAAGCTGTAAACTAAAAACGCGTTTTATCTGTCAGCTGGGTTTTTCTGGCCCTTTTTCAGGTTCCATAATGAGACTGATGAATTATTTATTCAATATATTTCGGTAGATCATACTAGAACAGTCGGATACTACAAACGTTCCATAATATTCCGAGAAGAACGAGTAAAATGCGACAAAAGAATGTCCTGATTTGTTTCCGAGTACTTTGGGTGATCGGAAAAGTCTCTAGGGAGTGATTAGTCCGCTTGTTTTCTGATATCCTTATTCTCGTATACGGAAAATATTTTCAACACTGTAGTTATATAGTATTATAACTGTATTATAGTCACATGCGAATCTATTACCAGATCAACAGTATCATACTTTAAGTGAGCAGTCAATATAGGTCAACAAGTATGATTGATCATACCTGGTCATGCAGTAATCGAAAGTGATAGACCACATGAAATTGTGGCTCGTGAATACATTGGCAGATAATAAATAATGTAAAGAAAATTGGTTTCGAACTTACAAGATAAAAACATCCTCGGGATACTTTATGACATCGCCTGATTTCATGTAAGTGGTCGTCAAATTGAAATGGATCCAAATGGACATCTTGGCCAGTTCCATAGTGCATATCAACCAGCTCTACCTGAAAACAAGCATTTTAATAAATCAAAATCCATTCATACTACATGGAGAATTTAGTTATTGAATGACAACATTTTTTCAGGGTGATAAACTCCAAGCTTGCGAGTTAATTTGGAGGAGGGATTTTTGTGCCCAGCTCTGCCCACATCACTCATGTAATCTACTTTCTACTTAGATATTGAACAAATGAATTCATCATCATTATTATGAGAGATATGGATATTATGGATGTTATAAGATATGACAGATATATCAAAAAATGACAGATCACGACTGCTTTTTTGCACGATGGCTTAACGTCTCCTTCGAACGACAATAGAGGCAGCTGTGTGTGAATTGAATCTGTATCAAAGACTTCGATCGAACCCAGAAACCATTCTCAGACCAACTGTCTACCTCTTTCGGATACTGCCCCTCATATTCTAACTCTTATTATCTATTAGGATGGAACCTACACGTGTGAAGAGGAATCTGTTCATTTGAAATCATTAAAACGAACTTTTACATAGAAACCATTAAAGCCTTTTAATACAATCATAGTTTTATTCGTCTATCATCATTTATAAACTGAAAATGAGTCTATTCTTTGACAAAATAACAGGAAAGTCCTTGATACAATTTTTATGATAATCAGTTTGACTAGCCAAACAGAGAAAAAAAGAGAGTACAGTGTAATCGTTGCAAACTCTGAGAATACTGTTCCAGAATGTCAGAGTTTTCAACAACCTTTCTAAACCAGACCAGACCCTCCCAATGTCCTAAAATGTTTTGAATGTTTTTGGCCGATCAAGCTCAATGAAGTGGGATCACTCAAGCTGAGATGTCGACTTTAAGTTTTGTCCTATCAGCAAGCAAAGCGGGACAGGATTAATTCCGGAGATTGTTTCCAGAAAAGGATGAGCTTTGAGACTTGGGAAAGGAGGAGGAGGAGGAGGACGAGGTGGAGGAGGAGGAGGAGGAGGAGGACGAGGTGAAGGAGGAGGAGAAGAAGGAGATGAAGAAGAAGATGAAGAAGAAGAAGACGAAGAAGAAAAAGAAGAAGAAAAAGAAAGAGAAGGTGAAGGAGAAGAAAAAGAAGGAGAAGAAGAAGAAGAAGAAGAAGAAGAAGAAGAAGAAGAAGAAGAAGAAGAAGAAGAAGAAGAAGAAGAAGAAGAAGACAAATGAAAGGAATGAGGAGAGAGGGAATGAAGAGAGGGAAAATGTGGATTGTACAGAAGTAGAGGAGGAACAGACTGAAAGTAGATTATAAGAGAAGGAAGGAAAAATAATATAGAAAGAAGGAAGACAATATAGGGAAATGGGAAAGGGAGAAAAATAAGTAGGAGGATATGGGACAAGATTATAAAAATAAAAAATGAAAATCAGTGGGAGAAAGTGGGAGAAGGCTGGGAAGGCTAGAGCGCGTGAAATAGGAAGTAGAAGGGGATGAGAAGCAGAAAGAGAAGGTAGTAGAAGAGGAGAGATAGGGGGAGGAAAAGAAAAGGACAAAGGAATCGAAACGATGATTCTATGAGACAAGGACAGGCGGGTCAAAGAACAGGTGAAGAAGAACATTTCGAAGGAAAGGTGCTAGAGCAGGATTCCTTCCATGAAGGATGGAGGTAGAGATCTCGAAAAAGGGGGAGAATGAATCAAGCAATGTTCTGGGAAAGTGAAAATTGAGGAAAACTGAAATTGAAGAAAATTGAAAAGAAAAAAACAAGAAGAATGTTTGGGAATTCGCAGTAGAAGACGATAGAGAAGGACAAGAGAAGAAGAAAAGAGAGGAGAAGACGCTGATAAAAGTTGATGTAAGGAAGAAGAGTGAAGGAGGGAGCAAGAGTGAAATGGAAATGGAAGGAAATAGGGATAAGTGACGTTATAGGCAGTATTGTTTCCTCACGATGTCTTCCTCAAGGCTTTATCCCTATTTTTGAGGCCAAGGTTTTCCCTGGTACAATGACTACAACTTTAACTCCGACGTCTTGAAGCGGAAAACGGCCATAAATAATTTAACAGCTCCAAACTGAGAGATGGATGCGCCTGTAATGACAGTTTACTGGGAATACACATAAATCGCTGATGAGTTGAATAGCAATCTCCCAAGAAGCTAGGATTAACTTTCAACTCAAATAACCTACGCGAGAGAACTGTTTGATAAGATAGAATTCCTCGAATATCATTATTACGATTTCCCTGAATAATGAATACCACTATTGGAAAACATATGTTAAATATTAAATAATCAATATTGAATATGAGAGCTTATTTAAAGCGAAATAAAGCGAATAAAGAGATATTTGAAAATAATTCCATTTTAGAATTTAGTATTCAATCTTCAATAAATTTGGGCATATTTTTATGGGATTTTGTGAGTAAGCAAAATATAGTAGAGGAGAGGAAAAGTGAGTGAAAAGGATTAAGATAAGCAACAGGAAGTACCAATAAATGGAAGAGAAGAACCAAAGACCAATAGCAGTAGAGATGGAGGAGTAAGATGAATCAGAAGATAAGGGAAAATAGGAAAGTTGACAAGTAAGACAGAAACATGAAAAGACTTGATGTAGCTGAGCGATGAGACAACATTATTTACATTGCATTTAGGAGACACATTCACTTCTGAGGTGATCAGCGACTGGAAGATAAGAAAGTGAAAAAAAGAAAACAGAAGAAAAGAATGTTGTCACATTTGATGAGGTAGATCCGACTGTTCTCTTTCGAGAGATTGCTGATTCTACTTGAGAGTTGACTGAAAATGATGAGTTGACTGTTGCGGAAAGGTACACTAGAAAGATACGACAAATGAGGGAGGTGAACTCTGATAAATTCAGATAGTCGTTATGGAAATGATGCATCGCAGTAATACGTGAAATACACTTGGTTGTAAAAATAATCGAGATGCCGCTTGGTAATCGTACTTTTATGCCCGGTTTTTCCAAGCACACTCAAATTTGAGGGACACACAAGTTTACTACACTTTACTACATCCCCTATATTTATCATAGAAAATGTCAACTGTTCATCAAAATTCGAGGGTCCCTCAACTTTGAGTGTGCTTGGAAAAACCCGGCATTAGACTACAACTTTTCATTCACTAAGATTTTCCAAAAAAACTATTTTTTGGCACACTGGTATGAAATGGACTGTTTTACATGCTTCATACAGAGGCCGAAAACGCTCGTTTTCAGGCGAGGTCGCCAGCAACTCGCCGGGAATTTGATTGGTAACATCCCTTGTCCAGAGAACTGAACGTTGAAAGTTTCCACATTAATCAGTAGTTGAATAATAAAAGAAAACTGCTTCAATAACTGATACTTCAACTTCAATAATATCAAAAATGTTTGTAATCATTAACTTTTGAATAATGATGAACGTAGAATCCACATTTGAACAAAATTATTGTTGCCAGACTCTGTGTTACTTTGTCTAGCAGGTTAGCCAGCGCCATCTAGTGGGTGATAATGCAACTATAAGCTTTTCTGTTAGCCAATATCCGTCAAAAATTAACAACTTTGAATTGATATTGTATAATTTAGCATGATTGTACAAAAATTATCTTGGGTTTGAACGTTTCTGGACTGAGAAAATCGAATACACTGATCAGGGGTGAGGTGTGACTTTTAGGCTCGGTCATCTCTAGGAAAAATTTAGTTCTGCACCCCTATCTATCTCACACCCGACCCTACCCAGAAGATGATGATGCTCCATTTTAGACGATCATTTATCAAGCTTTATTATAAGTAGTCCAATTACTAAAAATATTACACGATGAAGAACACTAAAAACTGCTAGAAATTAATGAATAATTGGATAAATTGAATACGGTGTTATTCAAATCCGTAGGCTAATTGAAATAGGAATTATGAATTGGAATAGAACTCCAAGAAACCAAATATAATTGGTTTTAATTTATCCTTAATTTGATGATTCTAGCCGAACAAGAAACAATATTGATTTTTTTCCAAATTATTCCTTATCTTAGTTAATCATAGTTATTTAACCATATCGTTCATTGTACAAGAGGCCAAATTATAGTACAATACAATAAGCATCATAATATGATTGAAGTTTGCAACACTGTACAGAGCACAGAGTGCAGAGAAATTGTTGTCAGAGATGGTGGAATTGCAGAAAATAGCGATGTTTCCGTCCATATACTCCGTCCATCATTTGCGGGAGGGAGTGGGTGAGTGGACGCAGAAGACTGGTGATAACAAACGCAAAACAGCATTACTGGAATCGCTTAGGCTCGGTGCACATATGCGACAGCGGCTCAGCTTGACGCCAGCGGGGGCTCTGAGAAACCCTGTCAGCGGTTTGGCAGTACTAGCAATCAAATGGAGCGGTGCACAGTTCAGCGGTGCGATCATCGAGCGATGGCTGGATCGCGGCGGGGCCAAAACTGTCACCGAGTACTGCCTCACCGCATTTCGGTCGCCGTTGTTTTCCAAGAAATTCACTTCTCTACAAAAATTTGAAATGCGTAAAAATAGAGATAGGAAAATTTTGATTCCAGATTTGGATTCAGCGCCATCTAATTAGTAAGAACTCACGTAATTGCTCAAAAATAATGAAAAATAAGGAAGTTATTTTTTTCAATTTTATACAGTAATCTACTTGGGTTATTTCTAATCAATATCATAGTCATCATTAACATATATTACATTATCATGTTGGCCTATTATTAAAACTATGAGCTATCATTATAACAACTATTACTATGAAAAATATTATATATGGTATGTTTCTATGTATTATATTGATATAATATAATAATTTAATATTCCGGTTTATAATAAAAGTGTCTACAAGATTATTTTCCCTGAGTTGAACAAGGAGTAATAAATTTTATTTCTTAGTTCAGCTCTTACTTAATGCAAACTTCAGTCTTCTCTTCCCTGATATCTTATCTTTTTGTCTGGTTTAATAATTTTCTCAAGTAAGTACAGTAGTGTGCGGATACAATGGATTCTTGAAAGTTATGTGTACTTTAATGCGAAATAGATTCATTTCATCCTATCTATAGGCGGTGTCACTGGGGGACCTGGCCTTGTTAAAAATATTCGCTGTATATAATATATACTATCAGCTACCCCAAGACTCTGATGCCCGGTTTTTCCAAGCACACTCAACGTTGAGGGACCCTCAAATTTTGATAAACAGCTGACATTTCCCATGATAAGTATAGGAAATCTAGTAAACTTGAGGGTCCCTCAAATTTGAGTATGTTTTGGAAAAACCGGGCACTAGACTCCCACATGGGTGGTAAACTCTGCCCGAGTTTTTATCCAATAACTCTATGATTCGAAGTTTTATCTTTTGTGAGATTTAATAGTGGAAAAAGTTTTATGTCAATGAATTTTGCGTGTGAGACCGGATCAAGTAGACTACATAGTACTGTATAGTTAATTGACAGAAGTCACTGAACATCTTGGAAACAGGAACATTATTATAATTAAACGCAATACGTGATTTTGCGTATTTAGACCTATGATCAATCAATTGGAAAATGAAACTAGAGGAATAAGAACCTCGAGATCAGCAGTTCAATAGGAAATCATTATTTCAATGCAATATCAGAAATTCAAAGATGTAGGCCTATGTGTCATCAATATTATTTTACACAAAACTGCAAACTGTTTTGACTTTACAGTATCTTGATTCCCTGGGACAGTAGGTTAGTTAAAATGGAATTCCTAGTATTGGCTAAGCTAAAAAAAAACATTGAGCATTGTCAAAGAAACTGTCATGATCAGAAGTTCAGGGAATGGACCAGAGAGAGGTAATGAGGTTTAATTTTGAGAATAAAAGTTGATATTGAAAATATGCAGTGTTTTGAATTTATAAATAAACTCCTCTGGATGTGTCGTCCAAGGTCCAACATTATTATTGTTATAGAATAAGTATTTTTTATATAATTATTTCTAGGACTTTGGACTATATCAGAAATTTTCTGCGCATCTGTTTGCGCATGCACGTACACTTTGTAGTCAGTTTATGCTAGGCACTTGGAAAAGAAACATTGTCAGTTCGTGATGGAAACGTTTGAAACTGAGTTATTTATTAGCGCCATTCACGTGCAATCAGCTATTTGGGATACTGCTTCCGAGTCCTATCACGATGGGAATAGGAAGAGAGCAGCTTGGGAGGCAGTATGTGAGGAGGTTATTCGCGGAAAAATCGGATGCAGAGAAAAGTGAAATAGGTATAGTCTGTCCAAGCAAAGAAGACCCTCTGGCAAAGATGAAAAAATTACTCCAGCTCGGTGAATGTTGGTTCAAGAATTATCAATTTGGTAGATCAGAATGTTTCCTACAATCTGAGACCAAATCAATAATTTTTGAACCAATATTGACCGAGCTGAAGTCATTTTCTCATCTTGCCAGAGGCTCTTCTACGCTTGGACAGACTATAAGTGGCTGATCTTTTACCATCTTGTAATTCTATAAGGCTCAAATTTTATTATCAGTTGTTGTTCCGGAAAATAGAGGTTTTCAATGTATGGCAAGTTGACCAAAACTGATAACTTTCTATCAAGTGTAAAAAAAGAAATTTTTTATTAGAATAGTTGGAATGTCGAAATAATAATTTGATATTGCTGTTGATAAATTTTCATTTGCTTACTTTTCAACCACAAATGAACATTGGATTTTTTTTTTATAATTACAATATTCGGTAACTCTGTCATGTAAACACTGAATGAAAGTCCAACTCCATATTAGACAGAAAGCATTATTACAGATTAGAGTCGAATTTCCAGCAGTTCTACTGCCCTATAGTCACAAAGTATTCAACTCTTCATAGCAAGATTATATAATGGTGATATTCAATTAGTGACAAATAACGTATCTGCAGTATCGTATAATATATAATTATATTATAAATTAATCACATGATATTATCAATCCAATTTTAGGCTACTACTCTATAATTTTAGTATTATTAAAATTTAATTTTTACATGACAATTTTTTCCAGGCTGAAGCCAATGCATGAAATATATTACAAGGTTTATACTTAATACAAAATAATCAATAGGATGGAACAAAACCAAAATTATAATTAATATAGTAAACAATTTGAATTAACAATAAACAAATGATTTTCAAAATAGAGACAAACAATTAGAATAATATAATGAAAATGGAAAAGAACTTATTGCACTATTGCTATTATTAAAAACATTAGCAAAATAGTCGTAGCTTGTTGGAAACTAATTACGAAGTGCTCTTTCACTAGTCCATTCTGTTCAAATGATCAGATAGACTAAATAATTTAATATGCATTGAGTCTCGAAAATATGTGTGGCTTTGAATCCGTTGGTGGGGAGCCGCTAGACAAAGAAAACATGTGCGACCTAAAGATCAAAGTAATATTAACACAAATAGAATACAATGATATACACACTTTAAATTAGAATGGCATTTCCTCGAATGAAGTTCACAAGAATTATTATTATTATTTCATTCAATTTTACAAAACAAGACTTTCTGGACAGACACAACGATTGCTTACTCATCAATACACATCAATGCACAGTTTAAATCCTTGCTTTGATGCCTAACTTATTATGATTGTATTCAACTGAGTTCAGCAAATTTCCACTCTAGCAATATTGTATTATCTAACTTAATTGGAACGTTTCTTTTGGAACAGCAACTGAATTGAATTCAGAACCTCTGATTATAAGACCGGCACATTCTCAATTATTACACCTATGAGTCACCCAAGTTGAAATTGGCACTTTGATGTCTGATTCAATCAATCTTCAAAGCAAACATTTCTGCTTGAAACTATTATTTTATAAACAATACTAGAACTTCCAAATATTCTTATCAACTTAGAGAGAAAATAAATTGAATTTTCATTTAATAAAAAGGAAAAAATGTGTAGACTGCTATTATTTGGGGAGTCCAATGGTACCGGATGCCAGGCGGTCAGCGATCGTCACTAAAACCCTTTCAGTTCTTAAGTTTGATTATAAAACAACTTTCATAATAAAAAAATTACTAAATTATTATTATTTCTGAACTCATGTAGGGAATATTACTAATTCGGGGGGCGCTGATTACGAATCTGAAATCAAAATTCTTCTACTCCCATTTTTTTAGATTTTAGTTTCTGTAAAGAGCATTTATCCATTGGACCCGCTAGAGACTCGCAATCGAGAGCCGCTGAACTGTGCATTGAACAAACTAACGCTGAATCTTGATTTTTTTTTAATCCAGCAGCGACCAAGCTGGGCCACTATCGCATGTGTGCACCGAGCCTTAGGCTCGGTGCACACATAGGTTTGTTGAGCATATTGAACGAATGGAACTGATGATGGAGTAGTCCACTAGTCCACTCCATTTGAACTTGGCACACTTGCAAAGAACTTTGATCTCTTCACTTTTTTGTATTTATTTTTAATATTTTCAATTTGATAATTCCTACACATTATATATCAATTTATGTCTAGTCATCAGCGAATCCAAAGATGACCAGACGCCTCGCCTCTGACACTGATAGTTATAAAGTAATATTCAGTCAGTAAATAAATAAAATTTGACGCAAAGTTTCAATAGTAAGCAGATGGCACCTACTCCAAATTCAGCATAGGCGGAGATAGCATAATAAGGCTACTGGTCTAGCTGTACTTGGAACTGATCAACTGATAATTTATTTTGTTTTCATTGATGTTGTGTGCCGAAAAATAAAGTTCAACACCATGGGTCGAAAATGTACTATTCCGTCTCTCGATCTTTTCTAGTCCTCGGCCTACGGCCTCGGACTTGAAAACCGATCTCAAGCCGGAAATCCGCCTTTTTCGACCCTAGGTGCGAAATATACTATTCTTACTAGGTAGAATAATTGGGAATCTTCGTATAAGATGATGAAAGAAAACAGAGGAAGCCGGAATTCTATTGTACATATTCTTTAAATAATTCAACTTTTATCATTCATGATTGAGAACGCAATCAACTTTTTAAATTCAAAAGTGTGACGTGAATAAATTTGATTGAAAAGAAGATTATATATTTTCTATTTTTTAGAAAATGAGTTAGCTGTAATCAATTGAGACGTTCGAATGTTGGAAAAAACCTCACAAAGGAACTCCAAATAACAATTCCGGTTCCTGAAAATAGCAAACGAGATATTCCAGTGGTGCATGAATCATAATTCTTGAAAGAAGTGAAACGAACGATTTCTCATGTATTTTAAGACGAACTGCTAGTTAATATTCCTCTGGTATAGGCTATTTCTATGATTTAGAATGAAGTATCGTCAGTAATATTTCAAAGTGAAACTATTTCATCCAGAGAGACTTAAATAAAGTTAATAATTTTAATTCTCATAATCCAGTAACAATAGCATATTGCAATTCCAACTTCAATTCATTTTTTTTTTGTTACTTCCACTTCATTTCACAAAAAAAGGGACGAGATAAAATTTCACCGACCTGTTTATGCAGAATAACATTGAACTGCACTGATAGATCCGACAAATGATATGATGTCATAAGCCTTCATTGTTACAGCACTGCCATGTCTATTGGACAGAAATGTAGTGTCACTTTCCCAAGAGCCCGGCGGGCGGTTTTGTGAAACGAAATCAACGACAAGAGAAACTACAACATAGACAAAAGTGTCCCTTCTCATTCCATCACAGATATAGTCTCTCCAAGCAAAGAAGACATACAGGCGAAATGGGGGAATGACTCCAGCTCGGTCAATATTGGTTCAGAAGTTATAAATTTGGTCTCAAATTTCAGGAAGTATTCTGATCTACAATTTAGGACCAAATTTATGATTTTTGAAACAGTATTGACCTAGCTGGAATCATTTCTTCATCTTGCCAGAATGTCTTCTTTGCTTGGACAGACAATATCAGTTTTCATTTCGGATTACAACTGTAGGAATAGGTCTCTCTGAAAGTGACGGTGTCCCTTCATTCGGAAAAGTTAATTCTTCGACTGGTCTCCAATTTCTTTCCTATCCATTTCTTCTTTCTAGTCAAGGAAATTGAATTGGGAAATGACGGGGAATAAAAGACACGAGATTGATAAAACAAGAGGGAATGGTGGACTTTTAGAAAAACTATCAACAAATGACAAGAGTAAGCCTTCATAAGTTCTTATTTGCTTTGTTTTGTGTTATATTCTCACTGGAGGAATCAAGAGACCTTCTAGAGAATAGTAAACACCAGGAACGTTTGGTTTTCTTCAGTAGATTCACATTCATGAGAACTAGTCACTATTCAGAGACTAGTGTGGTGTGTGGTATTGGAATGTTTAAAGGAGTTTGAATTCACAGTAATTTCAAACGAAACTAGTTCCTCATGGGAATAACAAATTGACAAGTTTTGGTTTGAGCAAAACCTCTCAATGCTCCACAAAACTTGCCATATTAATGTGGTGCTCTATGATGATGTACAACGCTTTCTAACTAACTTCCACCAGATATTCTAAAATAAGGTTTAATATATCTACAATCAAAGATTTATTCCATTAATGTGATATTTTCTGAACAATATGCCTAAAATATGGTGAGGGATTTATCAAATTGTAATGGATAATAATAGCAAAAACAATCTACAGATCTGCAACTAAAGACAATCAATCACTGGCGGCTCGTGTCCACGAAACAGGTCCATTTCCACCAGCGAGTTTGAATTAGGAATAAATATTTTATTATAAGATATAATGAACATTCTAATTGATGAAATAAGCAGACATTACTAACCAATATCAATATAAAAATAACATATTGCTAACCTCAATAATGATTCAAATTAAACAGACCGAGTTCAATACTGTTGAACAGACAAAAGTAATGCATCTGTGGCCTTTTTGGAAATAGTGTATTAGTAAGTTACTGAGTAGGAGGTAGCAGAGTTTCCTTCCACTCTCATTAGATATGCTCTACTTAACTTTCCAAGATCTCAAACGAAGTTTGAAATTGAATTCCCACTCTCTCTCTGCGACAAACAATTACTATTAGATTATTGGAATAGTTTGTTACAAATTAGAATCTAATGAGAACGTTAATAATGCTCATCTGCAATGAGAATAATTTGAAAAGGTTTTTATTTTTACAAACATAATCAGAATGTTTATAAAGTAGTGAATTGATTTTTCAAACATCATGCTGGTAGGAGACGTTCATTCCCGGTTTTCCAACCACACTCAAAGTTGAGGGACCCTCAATTTTACATTATTTATCAGTTTAAATTTTCTATACTTTTCATAGAAAATGTCAGCTGTTCTATCAAAATTTGTCGGTCTCTCAAGTTTGAATGTGCTTGGAAAAACCTGGCCTAAGAATTTTGTTTCAAAATCATTCATCTTTTAACCGTCTTAATTTCAAACGCACAAGTTGTGGGTATCACTCTCAGAACAGGTGCTTGATTAGAATAGTGCAGATTGAATAGTGCTTGGATAACGAAGAGGTGAAGATCGGTAATGAGGTGTTTTTCTCTATAATTTAAACTTGATATGAATTTTGATAATTCAATTTGAATTCATATTCAATAAGAATCCATGTAGGATTAAATTTGATAATTTCACATATGACTAACCTCTAAACCAGTGTTGTCGAACATATCTTGAATTTCGGGTCCAACTTGCTCGAGTAGTATCTTCCTCTCTTCTTGGAAATCTGAAAACATTAAAACCATGTTAAATTGAATAATTTTCACCAAATTATTGGTACTTCATGAAATGGTTTATAGAATTTAGGATTTTGATGAGATTGCAACTTTAAAGTTTCGTTCCAGAACGTAGGCCTAGTGGATAATTTTAATTTTTAAATGGCATTGATTTTTCTGATTATATGAAGATTGATTGAGTCTTCATGAATTAAAATACATAAACATATGAGAGAATGAATTGTTTATTTACACAAGAATACAATAACATCCATATATAATTCATATTACATAATCAATGCAACATAGTACATTATGCGTGATATAGTTCCAATCACCATCAATCATTCTCACTCTATAAGTAATAAATGTTGCTCACGACTTACGATATAATTGAAATCAAATTTGATTACTGCAGGGGCACGTCAAAAACCGTCTTTTCATGATTGAAAGTTTATTATAAGTCGTCCGAAAATTTATCAAGCTGAATCACAATTTATTCAGATTACGGTTTTGTTAAACCAATCATCAATGTTGAGAGCTTGAAGTACTGCAATGCGCAAGAGGCTAGAATGATAGCTGAATGGGAATTTTCACGTTTTATCTACTCTTCTTACTTCTGAGTACAGTATTTACATAGATATCATCCATGTAGATTATTTTGAACTTTGTGATGAATTAAATTTAGTATTTATGGATTATATTTCATCGAATTTTTGTTGGAAAAGAAATACTATTACAGAACTGAGCAATTTCTTGAAGGCTTAAATCATAGAGAATCACAGAGGAATACGTATAACTAAAAAAAAGTAAGGAACGTCTGATAAATAATTGTACCCTCGGGTCCGTTCTCTGCAGGGAGTGTCTGGATGATTTACAAGAGTTGAGATATCTGTGCGTCGTTGATATGAAAGATGTATGTATCTCAAACAATTTATCACGGAAGATAGAATTCCAGAGACCAAAGGCAGTTGTTCAGGAAAATATCCATAATGATTCCATATAATCTTCAAAATTGATTATTTTGTAGAATAGATTAGGCTAAACATCACATACTCGTATAATAAACCAGAAGAGTTTGAATAAGTAAATAATAGGTTTGTGAAGTAAAAATTTATGGAACAATAATAATTCAATTTGAATTTCCCCTACAAATAGCCTGAGAAATTTTCAGAGAGAAGTTATCATTCATTGAATTCGGATTATGGATTAGGCCAACAATCCAGGATCGTTCACAACTTTCTCCATGAGGAAATTCTAGTAATCATTTCTCATCCTCGTGAACTGCCTTGCCTGAATTTTTCGGAGAAATTATTGATTGACTGAAACTTCCGTTATTTGATTCGAGTTCATTCGCAGTTCTATAAATAGGTAGACTCAATCGAAAGCAAACAGGTTATTGCGGAGTTTGGAGAAAATGGCAAGTAAATATTTGCTTTCATTTTATCCGACTGAAAAGCAAATATAATCCACATCTTTAGTGTGCTGAAATATATTTGACAAGCAATGATTCCCGATTCCCATCCCCCTTCTTCATTCATCCTCGATTTCTCGTCTCTCTCCCTCTTCCTGTTTTTCTCACTATCGAGTGAGTTCAATCCTCTTCAGTTGCTGTATGCTTCAGTAAATACTCTCTTTTCTGAGCGGTAAACAAATACTCTACACATGTACGTGATTTCTCAATAGAATTAGCATTGAGCATCCCTTGGAAATAATTTTATTAAGTTTATGATACAGGAGAATACTTATATTCTATTTTTTCGAAAGGAATCTCATATTTTGATACAAACATGGAATTGAATTTGAAATGAATTTGATATTCGGATACATTAATATGAAATTATAAAGAGTTTACATATTTAAAATTAGTTAAAGATTTTATCGATGAATTTTTATGTAGGATCATTGATTTCTTTTCCGCCGTCAATACGAAGAATCAGTGAAGAAAATAATAATTACTGTTATTACTATCGAGAGAATTCAAGAAAATGGAAAGTACATATACATACAATTTGGCAGTTCAATACAAGTTGGATATTATCATAGAGTTGAGAGAATAGGTAGGAGGAGGAAAACGATGGTATGGATAGAAAAAATGGAGAAAATATGAGAAAGACGATGAGGAAAGAGAGAGAAGATATAGAAAAGATATTGTTCTCGATGCCTGGTGCAATGAGCCCCTAGAGGAATTCACGACGTTAAATAACTAACAATGTTTTTTGTAACAAAGGCTGGCTGCCAAAATATTCTCTTCTCACTTGAGATAAAGGAGGAATAGAGAAAGCAACGAGGAACAGATAGAGGGGAGAAATAAGTAATTGCGGATGATATAAGAAAATCGGCTGCAGTTTTCCTCCGGGGAAAATTTAGGTATCTTTTTTGCAAGTTCTATCTTCAATAAATTATTCGTTCAGAGTGAATGAACCAAGATGGCTTTATCTAAAAATTGTGAATGAATGGAAAACTAAATGCCAGTTTTTAACAAATCTATTTCTCAAAAAAGTGGAGGTAACCTAGAAGAATTGGATGGTACTCTATGAATATAGACAGGAGAAAGACACACATAACTTAGGCTACAGCAAAATTTATTTCAAATAATAGTTGAAGTAACTAAGGAAAAAGAAAGACACAAATACGATTTCAATGATAGTGAAAGTAACTGACAAAATAGATAGTTTGTGAATGTAGAGAAAAAAGACACACATACAGCAAATTAGTGAATTTAGTAGATCTATTCTACTCGGATTTCAATTCACAATACTATCAGCAAGAGTAGACTTGTTAAGCAAATTGAGCATTCAGTAGATCTTGTAAATTCAGTTGATTTGCAGATAAAATACAACTTTTGTTGGTCAAGGGGTGGAAGCTCAAACCAGTGAATCAAATCGTTCTCAATGAAATCCTCGACTTTTCAAAATTTGTTTGGGCTATAGCCGAATATTCTACTTTAAATCACCACAAACGAAATAATTCACAGGAGTAACAAGAGCAGGAATTGAATTAGCTGGCAGCTGCAGCGCAGATAATGGAGAATTGGGAATGGAATACCCTCGCCTCGCCACAGAGCATTGTTTCAAACGCGCGGTTTTTGCGGTTATAGACGCGCTCGCGAGACCGCAATCGAATTAGCCGCTATGGTGATATCATAGCAGACTTCAACAATACTGGCGGACGGCGAATGCCTCTTACCCATGCTCAACTCTTCCGGGACAGTCTAAAAGCGGTCTTCGAGAGCAAAACTGTTTGGCTATGTCCGCCTTTGATTTGATATTCACTTGCAGATCGCTCGCCGACTGTCCTGGAAGAGATATAATCAATAACAGGAAATTGCTAACCGCCAGTTCCGTTGGCGTTTACTGTAATGCCAGCCAACACGAAACTTCATGTTGGCCGGTGTAGGCTAATTGTATATCATCGGTAAACATGTATAGTATCCGGTGTGGAGTCGTGGATTAAAACCTTGACATGTGTTTTGGTTTTTTCGTCTGGAGGATAGAGTATACTCGAAGAGAGAAAAATAATGAGAGAGGGTTTCAATTCATTTTGGTCCATGGTGAAGAACTTAAACCTGGTATCTGGGTTCCCAATGGATATAAAATTTCAAATTAAAATACAAAATTCAAAAAATGTATTTAGAAAACACAGTGACAGTCATAATACAATAAATAGCAAGCATAAGGAAAAATTTAATTACAGTACACCAAAACCATGGTACCATAATCATGGTATGATTATTTAGGAAATATGAGCTAGATATATGAACTTATTAACTTCAATCCATAGAATTTCACAGAACTGGGTTCTCTAGAAACGGACAAGGCATTAATAGTTTTTTTTTTTTTTAAATTATAATTCATAAGTAAAGTGTGTAACAGGAATATCGGTTTTGAAAATTATAAGATAAGCCAATCCTCCACTCAGGTTTAGCCTCAAGAGGACTTCACTTGCAAATTTTTGAAAGCTCGTTCATCCTCTGTTGGGAAAATTCTAGTAATCACTCTGCCACTTGATTAAGAGTATTATATAGACCGTGGAGTAATGGAAGAATTGAATGAATAGATAATTAAGTGATGGGAAACTATCGAAAGAATTTTATAAAAAATTATGCCTACGGATAACACTGGAGGCCTCTTGAGCTCTAAGTGTAATATATTTTCATGGTTAAATAGAATTATTATGAATAATTGGATGTGATTGTCTACTGAAGAATGATTTTCATCTATTAAACTTCATTATAAATTCTCATTATCATTATATCATTATCAAAATTTCATTCATTCATCAATGAACGATTCATTCGAATTTGATCGAATCAATTGGATTCTATTCAGTTGAATCCACATTATCATTCAGAATTCATGAACAGCCTATTGTTCTTGTATTATTCAGCTCAATATTGTTAAAAAATTGTTCTCCAATTTAATCACTTTGTTGAAATGTGTGAGTTGAATCCTGATTTCATCAGACCCTTGTTATTTAAATATTGAAACAAACTTTTCTGTCCATAGTACAGGCATTCAAATCGATAGGGACTTGCCCTACAATCTAAGAAAATAATCTTACATCTTGAGCAAGATAAAAATGCAGCAAGCTTGCTTATTGTCAAGAGACTATACAATCCTTTAAGAAGATTAAAAAGCAACTTCAACTTCTCAACCAACAGCAACAGCCACAGCCACCCTGTCAACTCTTCAAGCGGCGTTCATTTTAATAGCTCCTCAAGACATTTCTACTACTGCATTATCTTTGGATCCCAAAAAAAATAAGAGGGAGTTTTTCATATTTCCTTGAAACGTATTGTACTCTTATAATGTATTGTATTCAACGAATCATACCCTTTTATGGTATAAAAATTTTCTTACAATTTTATATCTAAATGTGTTTCAATATACTTGGATCTTGATTCATTATTAGTATTATCATTTTAATCGTTTAAAAAAATTAATAGAAACAGAATAATGTTGATAACTAGATCAAGAAAGGTTGTAGCATAGGGCTCAATATATCTTTCTCTATAGTTTCTGGTTTCTCAAATTTGGCTCTTAAATAATTTAAGGCTCACATGAATGGATTCGAATACTCATGACTTTTCTTCAAGTTGGCTTGAAGAAATTAATGATTTTCAAAATAAGTTCATCACCTCTTTAGATTAGAAAAACTAGAGAGTATCTAGTTAATATATAACTATATATAACTCTTATATGTATATTATTGTTATTCTAACAATATTTGTCATCAATTGTTATTTTAACAATAATTGTATGATGAATCATTTATTCATGTGGACCCTAGGGTACTACATTCCCACCCCATAATATTATTCAGAATTCGCTTTGAATAAATGTATGGGCACCTGTTGTAAAATAATACAGATAATAAGCAGGTGAACAAGTAAATTGCTATCCCTGTGTTGTCTGCACAAATTGGACCAATTACCGAGCAATCTAATAACTGTAATATGCTCCACTTGGGGCGAGTGTTACATTTCCACCACCAACCAAAATCTGACAGAATAAGATTTCCTCCATCACTGTCTAGATTAAAGGGCTCTCTAATTATTCACATCACACACATCGTCATATTATTATCTGCAGCTATATGCTGGCTATCAACAGTCTTTCATCCTTGTCAAGCTGCCTAGCTATAATTTTCAAGCAAGCTACAGGCTTTATGCTTCCACGGCTCCAGGTCCCACGTTGCTGCGCCATATTTTAAGAGGGAAAAAGAGGAGAAAGGAAGGAAAAGGGAGATGAAAAGATAGTGAGAGAGGAATAGAAGGTGAATAATACAGAATTAGTTATAAAGAGCAAAGAACCAGGGTCAATTAAATAAGAAACAAAGACTCAGGGTTAGCAATAAAGAAAGGCACAATGGTAGAATCAGGAATCAGAGTAAATGGGAGAGAAGAAAGATGAAAAAATGAAGAGAGACTGGGACCTGAATTATACAATCAAATAGGAGAGGATAAGATGATGCTCGTAAACGAAAGTTATCAGGAGTTTTCATTTTGAAATGATAAGAGCCATATGTTTAAACTAAGAATTTGAGAGAATGAAAAATAGAGAAATAACAAAATAAAGAAGATGCAAACGAAGGAAAGCGGGAAACTGATAAAAATGGAATGAAATGTAAAAAGAGTACAATGAGAAGGAAATGTGGAATGAAGAAGGGAGAAAAGAAAGTTAACTTAGGAATAGGAGGGAGGATATGATAGAATGAGAGATTGGACAAGAAAAAGGAAGAGGAGAATAGTTAAAGGGAGTAGGGGTTGTCCTCCACTCCTCATGAGCTTCCTCCCCACTTGGTGGGCTTCCTTTCCATTACACAGCATCAATTTACTGCTTGAACGTGCTCGTTTTGGAGCATATACCGCACTAAAATGGACCAATTTAGTGAAGGGAATTAATAATAAGGTGCCTGCCTGCCTCCATTATCACTGGCGGCTCTCATTCCAACTCCACTCTTGAAATTCTCCCATACGACGACGTGTAACAATTTCTCTTCCGTACTCTTTATCACTATTGTTTCGCTTTCCCACCACTTTTTTCTCTCTTCCCACTTGCTTTCTTCCCCTCATCATTCGATAACTCTCATTTCTACAGTATTCTCTCCAAGAACTTGAGTGATTTAATTCATTTGATCTCTCAAGTGAACTATTTCAAGTTTCTACTTAATCACCCTCTTCTCTAATATCTCTTTCCCCCCTTCCCACATTCACCCTCTACCTTTTTCTTTCTCATAAGAGATTCTCTTTCCACATCTCCTTTTGTCATACCTATCCCTTAATCTTCCCCAATTCAATCAAGTTCTCTCCTAGGTTTTCTTCAGTTCTCTCTTTCTTTCACAAAAAAAAACACTCTTACACACTCATCTACTCATTCTTCTCACTCTCACCAATTCTATTACGTTCTTGCACCTATTACTTTCTTCCTTCACTCGTTTTTCAATTTCATCCATCACTACTGGATCCCCTACATTTCCTCACCGTTATCTTTTTTTTGTCACGCCTATCATTCCTCAATTTCATTTTCAACCAGAGCACCCCGCTCTTTTTCCAGCTCTTTCTCTTCCTCATAGTTCCAACTCTCTCACTCCCTCATTATCACTCAATTCCTCCATTACACCTTGATAATCTATACATCTCTTCCTTGAAAGACTCATGTACCTTTTTCTCATCCACCTTTCCTCTTGTTTCCTCTCACACCCATCTACTCCATTCTCACTTTCATAGAATTTCCTCATTTCTTCTCTTTCTCCCACTCGAAAAGTACCTCACTCGCAATTTCTCTTTCACACCTATTCATCTCCAAATTCTTCTCCTCTCTTTTTCTAACTACCACTCTTTATCTCTCCATATTTCTTTCTCTTCATTCAGCGTGGAAGTCTCACTATCCTCATCACTCTCCTCAATTCTTCTCCCAATTCCACCTCATTCTCATTTAATTCCCTCATTATTTCCCTTTCCCTCCTCTCTTTCGGGAAGTTTCTCTTACTCCGCTAACTAATCTCGAACCGAACCGCAGTCGTAATTGAATTACCGGCCGTGCTCCGGCAAAAGACCGCATCGTAAAAACGTTACGTTACGTACGCTACGATAAAAAAAACTAACAATGAACAGGTTGCCCACGTTTTGGGATAATGGAGCGTGTAGCAACACTTCTGCAAGTGAGAGTGGTTAAATAGTGTAAGCGTTTGGGACCTGGGACAGTTACTCATTCCGCTGCGAGTGAATGTTGGTGATGCTAATGACTGGTGATGACTTTTTTCAGTGATTGATAATGATGCTCATTATTCTCAATGATGATTATTTTTCCACTTGTTATGATGATGATGATGATGTTGATGTTGATGAATATGTTGATGTTAATAAGAATTGATGAATCATTGTCGAAAGTGATAAGTGATTGTCGAAAAATATAGTGTTGGTATTATTGACTTTTGTTAGTGATGATCTTACAAGTAGCCCATATGTTGAAATTGAAATGTTTAAAAATAGTATGATAATCATCATACTAAATTAAATAATAATTCATAAATTATATTAATTAAAATTCACAAGCCGGCAGGCTCGCTTCGCTCGCCTTCTCCGCCTAGCCAGGGGGCTCCGCCCCCTGGGCCCCCGACAGTATCAGCAGTGTGAGTGGGTCGAACGGGTACGCTTCGCTCGCCTGCAAAACCTCTGGCCATGTCAGCTGAGACAAACATGCTCGCTTCGCTCGCCTGCAATTTCCGTTCGAAAGGAGAGATTTATTGGACACAGCATTTCTAGACCTAGTCTGGGCCTGTTTACCATATTTCAACATTTTCTGTCAATTGGTTCTCGAAAAATCTGAGAAAAACTCCGAAAATTCCGAAAAATAGTAAAACGCTAATATTGAGCGTAACCTTAGGAAGTATATCGGACATAGTTTGAAACTTGATTTAATATCTTCCAAATTAGTTCATCTATAATCTCGCTGAACCATTGAATTTACCCTACAGTAAGGATTGGTCGTATCAATGTATGTTTTTGGCAAAATAAATTCAATCAAGGCGGATACACAACCCGCAATACATCTTCAATTTTGAAAAACCCTGATTACTGGCGGAAAAATCTTGAACGGATTTCGAAAATATTCTAACACAATATTTATAGACCTTAGACGAACCTCTCCACAGAATATCAATATTTTCTACCGATTGGTTCTCGAAAAAAAATAAGAAAACGCTGAAAAACATTGGAAAAATTTAAATATTTGGTTTATCCTTTTGAAGTTTCGAAAATCCTTTCTTAGCGCGCGTCTAAACGTCCAACTAAACATGCCTGCCAAACTTGAACGCATTCGGTTCAGTGGATTTTTAGTTCAGCTCTGGTGATGAATGGATCAGTCAGTCAGTCAGTGCCATTTCGCTTTCATAGATATAGATAAATGAGAGATCATAAATTTATTCGAGTTAGTTCGAGTAGCCTACAGCAATTAGGAATGGAAAAAAAACAGGAAATTGATCAGAAACTTCTTCGATTCCAGAATTCAGGCTCATGGCTGAAATATAGTCCAAATAGTTGGGTTTTTTATCATTTATCACTCATTACAAGTTCCATGTTCACATAATCAATTCATAATGATCCAGGGAAGGAAAACAGGCTCAAACCCTCTCTATTTCTTCCTAATTTGGAATTAGGATATTGCGGATTGCCCAAAATAATAGGTCCAAATTTTCGTTCTCTGCCAAAGATGACCATAGAATCCAAAAGAAAATTTCTAAAACTAAAATAAATTCTAAATTTTTAAGGTTTAATATGAAGCTCAACAACACTTAGAAAATGATGGTGCTATTTGAAAACTAATGATCATGGGATTTCTAATAACTCACATTGCTTATAGTTCTTGATCATTTAGATGTTTTATTTCGTATGATGGATTTGATATGATTTGTATGAAATCTTGTTAGTGACTGCTATAATTTATTACGATACGTATGAATCATGAAGGGATCAATATTGGTGTTTGTGAACAATCAAGGGAAGAGTCTACCATGTACATGAACGGAAAAGATTGGAAGAAACTAGCCTCCTATTGTAGAGAAGCATGGTACTACAGATATGTTCTTACCCAAGAATTCAATTGGTAGATATTATCACTTTGTCAGGGCACTTACTATGTGATTTTTGGTTGCAATAATAATAATAATTTTTTTCTCAATTTTGTTCTGTTACATTCATTTCTGTTCTTGTTCTAGTCTTGAAAGGCTATCTTGGGTTTGTCTTTTATCTATCTCATTTTGAGTTTGTTGTAATTGGAAGATTCGTTATTTTCCATATTTCTTGCACTGGCGGCTCGTGACCACGAAATAGGTGAAGTGCTGTACAGTATAAGTAAACGGGCACTTCACCTATTTCGTGGCCACGAGCCGCCAGTGATTTCTGGCATTTCTTACTTAAATAGTACACTACATTATAATATTATTTACTACAATACTCACCAGATCATCATTTATTATAATTTTACCATGCACTTGATCATATTCATGATGTTTTCTTTTAAAAATTATTCTATTCATTTTCGACTTTCCGGCTGGCAATCATGCGATCAAGCCGTAAATGTGTGTTTATAATATTTTTGTATTTATAGTGTGGAGGAGAATAAAAGCATTTTTCTATTCTATTCTATCAACATTGCAAATAATATTATCCTAAGGTTCGATAGTAAATGTTGGAATTCAAAGGTTCATATCAAATTATTGATGATAAGGGAATGATATCTATGGTAGCTGATGAAAAAATTTTTTTCAAGATAAATGCTAAGGTTTAGTAGTTTAAGGAGTGAGACGAGTTTGTGATCTTGCTTCTAGCTAGTCGATTTGGCTCTCGGAAAGGAGAGTTTCCCAGATTCGACCACTCAGATATAGAACATATTGAGTCTGAAGGATTGACGGAGAAATAAGAAATGTATACTTGTATCCTGAAAGGGACAAAATGATTGGCTGGCTACTCTCTTACGGGATTATAGGTCCGATATAGATTTCCCAAGAGGAGTATATCAGACAGATCAGACATATAGAATTTGAGTTGGATTGTTACCAGTTGAAACATGATGGAACATGATGACTACTGTAATTCACAATTGGAGAAACGATAAGATTTCACAGGTTGAATTCCATGTTCTTCTCTAACTTTCTCAATTTTTAAATCACTTCTTCTCCTTCTCATTATCTCCACTCTTCCCATTCCTCTCACCAATATTTTCTAAATTTTAAGAGTACTGCGAATGATACATTATAACAGATTGAATCCTATTGAATCTCTGATAATGACATTACATTTTCATAGTTATTGTCTGCAGTGGAAGAGAACATCATGTGAATTTTCTTTCGAGAAATAACTAGTAAGCCCCATGGGCTGAAGAACTCGCGTGCAAAATTTTTAAGTTAACTTATGGCTTTGATAACTTGATGATGAAATTTTGCAGTCAAGTCCACTTGATCAAGTTTGTTGATGCGTCGGATGCCGCGAATAGGTAGAATATGAATAAAAATTCTTATCAATCCATATATTTAAACAATACTGAATGTTTCTTCTATTATCTATTATGTTTCAATCAGTATAGGTTCACAAAATTTCAAGATTGATAAATTAATCATTATTAAAGAATATTATTCTATTTTAGTGATTTATATTTATCAATCTGTTATTTCATAGAACTTCATAAAAAATTATATTCCCGTGGAATAAATTAGTTTTAATACAGCTAAGAAAAAAAAAATTATTCAAGCTTAAGAGCTTAGAAGCTAAAACATTTCTATAATCAACTGATCATAACTATAAGAGGATATTTTTGAATTTCTATAATCAGCTGATCATAGCTATAAGAGGATATTTTTTTGAAGTGACTGCGGCCAGCTGCTGTCAATCGCGGTTGTCAACAATAGCTGAATGCTCCATTGTTGAAGCATTCGTCTTCCTTGAACGAATCCAGTCGCGGCCGCATCAAGCAAAACGAATAAAATGTATGCTCTCAACCATTGTTGTACAGTCGCGACTGCCCGCCGCGGTACGTTCTATCAACTGAAACCTACATCAAGAGTGATACAGTAAATAATGGTGTTACACGAGATTACAGCAGACGCCAACGAAAAAGGCGATTGAAGAGCTGTTAGTGATAAGGACTGGCAATTGGTCTCTCGGTGAGGGTGATCTATCGGTGAACGTGATGTTAAGTCACGAACACTGTGGACTGCACTTGGATGGGTGACCGATTCTGGCCAAGTACACATTGGCGAGGTGGAACTACCTGTAAGGGTCTCCCCACCAATAAAAGCCATAAGAATATTTATTAGTGATAAGGAACTTTACCAGGAAAGACAGTCGGCAAGCAATCTGCAAGAACATATTATTGAGTCAATACAAGAGCAAGCGGAACTAAACCGTTTTGCTCATTTAGACAACTTACAGACTGTCCTGAGAGAGAGCTGAGTATTCGCCAACCGCAATTTCTGTTACATTGAAAACATCGTGTGATAATAACAATCAGATTTGTTTTTAAAATCTTGTTAGCTCTGAACAGATTCTTGCTTCTTGGATAATTATTGTATTTTTATTTTCAATTTTTGTCTTCTATCAGTTGCTTGCTAAATTTGAACCGGATAATTATGATTTTAAAAAATCCATAATCATGATTTCTCATCAAATTTTTTACTGTGACATTTTTTGCTGCTCAAGAGCAAATAAAAGCCCTTCTTTACCAAAAAAATACTGGAGAAATGTCTTGTAATAAAATAATTCAAATTTGCCGCCTCTTGTCAGCTGTTTAAGTCAATAGACTCCTATCACATGTTTAAACTTTGAGATCAATATTCAACATATGACTTCAATTCAACATGAAAGTACTTTTCATTTGAGAACATTATTTTTATGATAGTTCTTTCAAATTTGCCGCTAATAAATCAGCTGTTTTATTAAAATCAGATGGATCCAAAAAAATAATTTATTCAAATTCCATATGACATTTTTTCCCCCAGCCGTGATTATTGTGTTGAAATATACGGGAGTATATATAGATATATTGTTGCTGACAGTTTATCCTTTTTTCGCCTGAGAAAGGATGAAGGAGTCGGTCGATTTCATTGTCCAACGAACTTGACCTGTATAAAAGTATGAAGAATATATGTTCTGAATTTGAAGTCGATTAATTGAGGCGTTCGAAAGTTATTGTCGAACATACAAACAAACAAACGAACGAACAGACGGACAACGACTTTGGGCTTGAGTCAAAAGAAGGAACTCACTTACGCTCGTTCAATAATATATTTATAGATGGAACGTTCTTCGAGAAATAGTAATAATAAATACTCGACTCATCAATTTAACATAAATATTTCAACATCAATGGAAACAAGTTTTCTTTGAGTTTAAGTTATTGAAATGTCAACACATTTGATAAACATACATGAATGATGGATATTGAAAATAAATGTTATTATTAACAATAATTAGAAAAATAGTTGATATTATTTGAAATAAAAAAAACAGTGATAAAAGTAGCCCTAAGCTGAAGGAAACACATGAATGAGATACTATCTAATTTGAATCAGTGGAACACTTGAAAACTGTCAAGTTTTATTCAAGATTGAATTAAGTTCCACTTCTCTGAATCTTCACAACTGAATCACATCAGTTCATCTTCAGAATAATCACACACACTGATTGATAATGAAGCGATTGAAACAAGTTTCGTTACAATAGTGCAATGTCTGTGATGGTTTCAATTGGAGCAGAATTTACTGCACTCGAACAAAGTTGGTAGCGTGTAGGCATGTCTTGAAATGTGTTTGTTCGTGGATGGTGAGTATGTGTGCAAGTCGGTTCATTTTCAGAAAATAGAGCGATTGCTAAGAGTACTCGGTGGATAAATTACAACTACAGGAAACAGCAAGAAAGTTTACAGTCTAATCTTCGCTAGCACATGATCCTCATCATTTTCTCCCAACCTCATTCTAAGAGTATAACTTTCTGTTTCTTTCCCTCCCATTAAGCTCTCTCTCTCTCTTACACCCACTAAAGCTCAATTACTCTCATCTTATCATTTCTTTTTCTCCTCCCCTCACCCCATTTCTTTTCTTTGATTGGTCTATCTTTATATCCCTCACTCACGACTGGACTGCTTCGCACCGTCGATACTCAACCCTTTTCACAAGTTTGGTTTCATAGCGACAGCCTTGTTACTTGTACCAGTTATTATTCACCATCAGTTGGAGACTAGCTTTTATTATTTTATATTTCACTGATATTGAGCATTTCTAAGCACAACAACCTCCTGTCCTTGATGAATAAGAGAACAGGCAGAGTATAAATTCTCGAAAAACATTTGTATATAGCATACTTGTAGTTTGTATACTAATCATAGAACTAGGAGCGTATAATCCACCATGGAACAAGGAAAGAATGTATTAATCTCATGGCTCAAGCGCATTGTTGTCAAAAATGTTTCTGTGAGATACTAGAGTCCTTTATTCAGGGTGTTCAATTAGAACCAGAGCCCGTTGCTCATATAAGCGTGTAATGAATAGATCTATTTAAGAAAATGCATATAAGTATTTGTGTGAAACGTATGAAAAACAGTTTCAAATATTGACATGACTGGATCTGTAGTAGGCATGACTATTTATTACTTGCACAGTAGTATAGAAAGGCCGATTCTGGAGCAGTGGGAATTCTGGCACACAGGTTTTGGCGCCAAACCTAACCTAACCTAAGTTTTTGGCGTTTAACCTAACCCCCCTCTTCTTCAGACCCCCTCCCCCCGCCCCTCCTTCAGCCCCCTCCCCCGCCAAAGGTCACTAACCTAACCTAACTTTTTGGATTCTAACCTAACCTAACCTACATTTTGAGTATCTAACCTAACCTAAATACCATATGTTTTGATCCCATTCAAGATGACATCACAATCAGCTGTACATGAATACCTTTAATAGTAGACCAATAATCAAATATCCATTGTGGTGTAGCGGCACCACTTTCCAAGCTGTAGTTCTCGGGTTTGAATCTTTAGGGGTCCTAATCATTCATGGGGCGCTAGTGCATGTGGACAAAGTAGGAACTAATCCAAGAGCCTTTTTAATTGAACATGAATGAATTTGTGTCATTGTGTGTTTGACACTACTAGCAAAAGGATGTTGGATGTGCTTGGCAAGGGGTCAATATTGGATAATACCATCACTAATATTGAGTACCATTCCCACTCAACCACCACAGTCAGCTTGAAACCTAATGATTAGATACAGATTCCAATCCAGCAACAGGACAACCATACAAGTGCCTCTGAGATACCTGCTAGGGTTTGCTAAAGACTATCATCATATTCTGCTGAATGTGGAACAAGAACTGGTGATGAGAATGAGTCCCACTACCATCAACTGTCTTGCTGCAGATGGTGGTAAAGTTGTTGAAAAGATTGAATGGATGATGCTCTATGTAGAAGTGTCTGATCTGGAGAAATTACGTCTACTGACTATTGTGCAACATGATAAACCCATTAGTATGTCATTCTGTCATTAGGAGTTGCATACATATCCTGTCTTACCACAAACTACAAAGCATACATGGACAGTGAAAATAACAGATTAGTATGAGAAGATTTTGTCATCATTGGACTGCAGACCAACAGGAGGGAAGTAGCAGCAGCAAATGCATCTTTTTTGACAATTGCTTAATGAAGGATATTAGGGTTCACCTGAACAACAAGTACTACCCATATGAGAGCATTCAGGGTGATGATCAGCAAGTCTACATTATGTATACATCTTTCAATGGAGTCTACAACCAACATGGTTTTAGTTATAGTGATCCTTTATTTGATATACAAGCTTTTAAAGATGGGAGATCTGAAGAAGAGGTGGGGGTTAGGTTAAATGCCAAAAAACCTAGGTTAGGTTAGGTTTGGCGCCAAAACCTGTGTGCCAGAATTCCCACTGCTCCAGAATCGGCCTTTTTATACTGCTCAGTTAAACTATTGAAGGTCAACATCTATGTTAAAACGTCGTCAAATAGTTGTTGCTCTAGTATGAAAATGCTACAGGGATTTTTTTGTATAAGGATCATTTCAACAAGATTGTGGCCACCCTCCCCAGATCCACATTTTTTCCTGTAAGGCCACTTGAAAGATATTGTTTAGAGGAACAATTCTCAAATTGTACAGGTATTGAAGACAAACATTGCGGTACTGCTATTGATGAGGTAGGCAGGAAAAGCTGAGAAAATTAGTGAGAGAAAAGTTGAAAATAGTGCCCAGGAACCCGATAAACCGTGTGTATTATTGTATTGGAATGGATAGACAACATTTTAAACATCTGCTATTATTTCGAAATCCAAGTTTTTGTCAATAATAATATAATTGTCATTCACACACTGAACTGGAAGTTCTGGTTCTGTTCTGAATTGAACACTCTGTAGATTAAAATAATATATCATTTCTAGTTTGTATAACCAAACTAGGTTCAATAGCGTGTTAGTGATGGATCTGACTGCAGAACACTGGATGTATTCCCAGGTTTATTTCCAGTTTCGAGGTAAGTTTCGTTATCGAAATGAAACGAAAATCCCTGATACAAGTGGAAAGTTGTGGAATGTGTCATGGAACAATTATTCAGAAACATAGTTGGTTAATGTTTTACGGAGTAGAAGATTTCCTTCGAGGGATAATTTGCAATTCCGATGAGTTCACACCGCATGATGATTTCGAATCTGTTCCGGCGGAAAAACGCAAAAAGGAAGTTTTTCCGGAAGCCGGGGTGAGGTGAGGCGCAGGAAAACTACGCTGGAAAGCGGAAAATTGCCAAAGGCGGTGAAAGTTAGAGCAAGTTTTTGTCTTGCCAAAGAAATAAAATTGCTTCGGGGACGTCTAAGATTAAAGTGAGATTACCGCTCAAGTTTCGCGGCAAGATTAGGATAACCAATTGTTGATCATCTACATCAGAAAAATAGTTCGAATAATCGAATAACGAACAGTTAATCTACAGATTATGAATAATCTGACAAAAGCCGATCTTTCAAGGAAGCCCTAAATAGAGAGAGAGAGAGAGAGAGTAACTACATGACCTTCTAAAAATAATAATGTGCATTGTGAATTTTTTGGATAAACTTTGAATTCTATCATATTATGAATTATTCACATGCATATTTATAAACACAAGGTTATAACAAAAATATTTGGAATAAAATGCCGCACGGCATGACGTGCACCTAATTGTACAATTACTAGGAATGGAAACTTGACTTGATGCCTCTACGAGTATTATGCATTTAATCCATAGACAGATCATTCTTTTATACCTTTCCGTAATTAATAATAAGAGTTGCATTGAATATCATGCTGTGGAGTCTAGTGTTCGTCATTTTATATAACATTCATATTTTTTTCAAGAATAAAAATGCAGTAGGCTAGTGCTCCAAGTTTTCAATTTCGAATGCTGTTTAAAATTGAAATAAGTTGTGGAGAAATGAATGATTGATTTTGTTGACTGGTATAACTTATAAACTGACAAGGAGAACAAACAAGATTAAAATAGAATTAGAAATTGTGAGATTTAACAGGTAGAAACCAAGTGTAAAAGGATGTAACAAACAAAACAATAAAAAACAGGAACCAAGTAGAACAAACTGCTAAGAATGTTCTTCGGATGAATAATTAGAGATATTCCAGCTTCAATATTGGGCATGGAAATTCGATCACAAGGTGTAAGCCGATTTTTACCGTTTAAAAAATGTAAGGAAAAGTGTTATATTTTAAAATAATAAATACTACATGCTATGACAAAAAGTCTGAAAGAGCTTGAATGAATACGGATTGGAGTCTGCTGTAGTCATCTGACTTTCTGCCGTAACCGGAAAACCGCCACAAAAAAATCTATTTTCGCAACATTCCAAAGGGGTTCTCTCGCTCAAGCTCTTCAGCTGACGTCAATGGAAACGCTTGCATTTAAAATGGATCTCTGTTCGATCATTCTACTCTGATTCGCCCGAATCCTCTTCCTTCATACTCTTAGTTCTTATTCTTCTTCTCATTCGCGAATCGGAAACAGTGGTGTTGGCCTGAATAGAATAGAAACGAAGGGGTATGGAAGATTCTGATTTTATATGGTGCCAGAGAGCTCAACTCAATTCTCTCCTCGGATCGTGCATTATTCATAGAGTAACGTATCTTGTTTGACGTCGGCTCTCGAAATCCCCCATCGTGATTTCTGGCACACCGTAATATCGATGTGGTCAAATTCCACGGTGTATTTGAATAAACGTAAGGACTGGGGAGTCAGCCCAGGAGGAACCCTGCTAATCCTAATTTCGTCCTGAAGAAATAGGCCTACTGTGCTATAAACTCCACTATTATATTCAATTCTCAATTGAATAGTAGCCTATTATTGTTTGCCTTTATCTATCTTCTAACTTAGACAATATTATCCAATTATAGGCAAAATATGTTTATTCTCTTCTCAAAGTGAATACAAAATAATTTCAAATCTGTAATAATGTGCTATAAACTGTTAAGAAAGATGTCAGCATCACAGCTCTCATGATAAAATTTTCCATTATCAAAGATCTTATCACCATTAGCTCGTATCATAGATCACGAATATACGAGAAGGGTGAATGTGAACAAACATTAGTTTCGTTCTGGGAGAGAGTCAACTTGGAAACAGGCAATCCACTAGAGTCAGTTATTGAACGATAGGTCTATAACTTGAGCTGAAGAGAATTCTCGCTTTCGAAAATATTAGTTTCAATATTACAGTAGTACTTGATGCTAGAGGTTGGGTAGTACTCTATTGGAAAGCTCTGTGACTATTGCGAGTTTCAAGAGCCATCAAAGCTCGACCGCATTCTCAAGCATACTCCTCAACAGTACTCTGACAAAGTGTTTTCGAATAATTACAATATAACCTCGTGGCGTAGTTTGAATACTCAAATTCCTCCAGTGTAGGGAAGCAGCATCGGAATTCTCTGGCGCACGAAAAAACCAATGAATTTTCTCTACTCAAGTGTGATAGAAGTTTCAGAAAGGGAAGAAAAAGAGAGCCTTTCCGAGGGCTAGATTCTATAGATATTCAAGGCAGTGCGCTGTTGTTGAGAAGAAAATCAATCATCCCAAAATGAATAGCTCACCACTTCCTGCACACTCTCCTCAGCCACGTAACGCCATAAATATTCATCTCGTAAACTCAGAAGAGCATGTGAGAGGAACAAAGAGGACAAGGAAAGGGAAAAATGGAAAAGAATAGAAGGCAGAGAGAGTTGGAGAGAGTTTGTGGGTAGGAGAAGGAAGATTCAAGAAATTTAGGGGTGGTATTGTTAGTGAATGAGTAAGGAACTCCCTCCTATTCAAGTTCTCTCTTGTTTTCATTTCCTTCCCTCAGAAAACATGTAGCAAAAAGAGAGAACGGTATCTTGGATCGTTTTACTATTCTTGAGCTTTCTCCATTCCTTTTATTTTCCATTGATGACTGGAGCTTTCTAGAGTCCTTGGGATTATTGCTCTAGTTGCGTATTGCACAACCCATCAAACTCGACAAGCACTATAAAATTATAATTTCATTTCATTCAAGTTTTTTAATTTACTTTTCATCATTTTTCTCGAATTTTATTTCATTTCAATTCTTACAATCTCCTACATCCTAATCACTTTTGATTAGGGCTTTTTTCTTGAGTATGAGGTTCTGGTATCGCATTTATATCCTTTTAAAGTTGGAAAATTACGTTATATCATATCTTGTCCATGTGATCCTAATGATAATCTGTCAATCTTTACTGATTTCCCAGTAAGAAAGCATAGTTGAACACCCTCTCATAGGAGCATTTTCTGGTAGCTTGAAACTTTCAACTCCTAATGGTACAAGCAGAAAATTTCCATTATATCACCCTATTCTATTCATCGTTCATCATCCAGCTGTAGTAAATGGAATCACACTCATCAATCCCCCCCACATTAAAATCATCAACCACATTTCACTAAGCTCCTTTCAGTATTACTTTACTTTCTTAAATCTAACAAAGGTTTCTGCTAATCCCATCATATCTGTCATCTCTGATATTATTCCAACTCAATCATTCTTATCCTTCTTCTGAGCTACTACAGGAGCACTTAAACTGAAGTAAGGTGGGTTGATAGTGATTCTGCTTGATAAGTGTTTATGAACCGAAGATCACTCAATCAATTCAACGCTGGCAAGAATTCATGTAAATATTATTCCCTTTTAGAAGAGATATCCATGAGGAATCTTCTCCTTTCTACAACACTGTAATAACACTGTTGGTATTATATGTGAACATTCTTCAACATGATCGGGAAATTGATGGGATTCATTGGAAATAACAGAACGAAAACCACACCATTCTTTTTCCATTGCTATATCCATGGGTGTATCCAGGCAGGGGCAGGGGATGGCAGCTGCCACTCCCCCCCCACCCCTAGGAGTTGACGGTTTTTTGTCATTTATAAAATAAATAAAATAAAATTACATGAATATTTTAAAATAAGGCAGCTAATAACCCCCCTCCCCTAGAAGTTGACAGTTGAATTTTTTTAAGTAAGTTCAATTATGAAGATTTTGAAATCTGAAGCTCATAGAAGTCATTCCATCTGTGTATCCAATTCAGCAATTAAATAGCCTACTGAAGAAGTAATTCCTCTCGTCATTGGAAATCATATTTCAAATGAGAATACTCTTGCTTCCTCTTTTTTACTCATCCATCCTTTGTATGAACTGTTACTCCAGAGAATTAAAAAAAAACATTTTGAATCTTCCATATGAACTAAAATACATGACTGTGGAATTGGATCTGTGGTATAATATATTTGAAATAATTGATGAGTTGGGGGAAATTGAGGTAGCTACACTTTTGGGAAAGGCAAATACTTTTTTTCAAGTACTAGGCATGGTCTGGTTATTCTAAGTTTTTCCCATCAACCACAGTAACTGTTAAGAGATCATCTAGTACCCTACATAGGGTCCTACAGACATGGCTCAAGAGCTGAATGGTAGATGAAAGATTGACGGGGTTATGCTTAATGAGTATCCATCCTGAATTTTTAAATGGAAGCAAGGACCAGATTGAAAAGAGAGTATTGAATGAGTTCTCAGCAAATTCATCAAGAATGGTGTTAGCCTACTGTAGTTTAACTATAGTTATCTATCCAGTTCAACCTTGATTGATCTATGAATTTACTGTGGATTTTGTATTTGCTGGAACAATTTTCAAAACTTTATTTTCTTACAAAAAGCAAATAATTTTAACAAATGTTTTTGATTAGTTAAGAACTTGTTTTCATTTTTATTATAAAATGCAGGGCTCAATTTGTGACGGTACGCCACGCCGCACCGGAACTTCTGAGTACTCGCTAATACTGTAGTAGGCCTAAATCATGAAATTTTTAATTTAAAATATGGGAAAATTATGGTAATAATACTTGATTTAAAGCTTTAAAATAACTCTAAAAATGAGGTTTGGGGAGTTGAAATTTCATTTTTTCCCGGGGGAGGAATATATGAAGCTTAATTTTTTTTCTGTAAGTACTATTGCTACCTTACTAATTACTACTGGAATACAGTTAAATTCTAAAATTAATAAAATCTCTTGCTGATATAAATGAAATTATTATGTACTCCTATTGACAGGTACAACTCGAGTATGTTCCACTCAAACATGGAAGCTTAATGATATAATGAAATATTTGGAAATTATAAGTAATGATTCTTGGAAAAAGATTCAAATTCGCTTTGAATGACTTGAGAAACTAATTTGACCAGAGTTCGAAGGATAGGAATGGCTATAATCATAGATTTTTTGAGATACCTGAATTGAATGCTAATTTTGGTTTCCACAGCATTAAAAAATTTTCGGCAGACCAATGAGACTAGCTCATGTAGGCTATAACTAAGTTCATTGACATGAGATGGGTAATGACGTGAAAACGGAACCGGTATCTTGAAAATTAATTGAATGTATGGTTAAAAATTACCCTCAGACATCATGAATGATTACCACATACTGTACTAAAATTTATAGCCTTTGGCATCATGAATAAGCCCCACAATCACAAAAATGGGAAGTCTTTGATATTCAACATGGTTTCCATTTTTGGAATGTTCCATTTTTCAGCCGCTAATAAATGAAGTGTTCCAATTCAATTACAGATCTGCATTAATTAAGTGTATATTGTCATTTGATATGGTACTGGGATAAATCAGACTCACTTTCTATAGTGATGAAGATATAAGACCAAACAAGATCATAGCTGACGGAGAAGTTTCAATATCTAACCAGCTTCCGTGCTGTCGGGTAGTCTATTAGTGATGATGATGTTGATGGAGCTTGATCCTTATTAAGAGCAGTTTGCTAAGAGAGTGGAATTGGATTAAAAACGTTGAATTTCTCTCTTCTTCTCTTTCTCTTTCTCCTTCTAATCCACCGCTCCTCTCTCCAATCAGGTTCTCGATAATAGTCTACTCTCAAAGTGAAATTAGAGCTTAAATTAAATTATCTCATTTCCTTAAAAGTGTCACGAATTCATTACTCTCAACGCAACTAGAAATGCATTACTAGTGGATTGAATCCACGAAACGAGTAATCAGCCAGGCCTACTTCAATGCACTACTCCATAATCAATTATAGAATTGGTTTTTCATAGAGAGATTTGAGATATTTCTACTGGAGATGAAGTTGGCATCATACGATTTTTTGAGGCAGTGAGGTCTAGGCTCATGCTACTATTGAGCAGTATTTGATTGATATCCAACTCTTCATCTTCATCAATCTATCTAGACAATCAAGACACACAAAGCAGGAAAATAACTATTTTAGAGACATGGAACAGGGTAATTGAACTATCTTTTTCCATGTTTTAAATTCTATGATCCAAAATCAGTTCATATTTCTTGATCTACAAATAGATAATGTATGTCTGTATGTAAATGGCTCAACAGCCCATGAAGGGCCTGAACAGCTGCCAGTTTCATATTCAAATCACTATTCAGGAAGGGTGGATAGGAAGAGTCAACCATGATAGAGATAACGTGTGGTTTATCTTTTCAACCATTAAGCTATCTTTCATAACTAAGTGTTGGCGCAGATCACCTCTGGATAAGATTCAGTTGATCAGTAAGTACAACCAGTGATTAAAATCAGTGTAATGAAACAATGCATTTCAAACAATAACTATTCGTCCTGAGACGAATACTTCTATCAACTGACTAATCAACCGACACTTACTATTAAACAACTGACTATCTTCACTAACGATAAGCCAATCTCGCAAAGGATGATTCAAATGGATAATAATGAACTATAAACAAAGTGTGATCAAATTCAAACTCACATGAGGCATATTATCAAGTAGGGTGAATTTAAAAAGGATCTTCTTATTAAAAAATCTTATTTCAGCAGCTTGTATTTTGCTGTCCACTTTTCGTGTGTGAATCCAACTCTCGCTTCCATATAGAAGAGTTGGAATCGCAATTGTGTTGAAAAATTTTATTGTGTGTCTTGTCTAGTTTTGTTTTTCAGATTCCTGTGTATATTTCCACATATCCGCTGAAATTTAATCAATTTATTGTAAACATCTTTATCCAAATCATATGTCACGTCATTTCCAAGGTAATTGAAATTTTTTTTGTACTTGCTCTATCATCGTCCCATTCAATTCTAATTTGAATGAGATTTTTAAGGAGTGTGTTCGGCTGCACCAGGACTGATAGAATCAGAAATAGTGACATAAGAACGGCTTTGTCTTCAACACCTGTACATGAGAGAATTACTCAGAATAGGAGAAACTGGTGCAGTCATTTCAATAGGATGCCTTCAGGAAGACTTCCTATCGAAGCCCAATGTTATGCACCAACTGGAAAAATAGATATTGGAAGGCCGAGGAAAAGATGGGTACCGGAACAGGGTTATTAATAAACCTAATCCTTGAAGTGCAGAAGAAGAAGAAGAAGAAGAAGAAGAAGAAGAAGAAGAAGAAGAAGAAGAAGAAGAAGAAGAAGAAGAAGAAGAAGAAGAAGAAGAAGAAGAAGAAGAAGAAGAAGAAGAAGAAGAAGAAGAAGAAGAAGAAGAAGAAGAAGAAGAAGAAGAAGAAGAAGAAGAAGAAGAAGAAGAAGAAGAAGAAGAAGAAGAAGAAGAAGAAGAAGAAGAAGAAGAAGAAGAAGAAGAAGAAGAAGAAGAAGAAGAAGAAGAAGAAGAAGAAGAAGAAGAAGAAGAAGAAGAAGAAGAAGAAGAAGAAGAAGAAGAAGAAGAAGAAGAAGAAGAAGAAGAAGAAGAAGAAGAAGAAGAAGATCTTCTTATTAAGGATCAATTACTTATCATTTCAGCTCAAGGTCTCTAAGTTAAATTTAACTTGCCATGATAACATCTGACAGGAATGTATCATAAGTACTCGACTATTACCAATGAAACCTCTTCAAAACCTACAATTACACCACTATTGTTTTTTTAATGGATTTTAACTGCAATCTAGCACTTGGCTAATGAACAGTTCAGTTCTATCCTAAATTAATACGAAACCGCTATTGTTGACTGAGGAAAAGAGTCGAATTCATTATCGAAACCTACATCGGTTTGTACCGAATAGGCTACTATTTCCAATAAACCAACTCTGTGAAAAGCTCTACTTCAATCTATTTCATTCGAATGTAACTCTCATCTCCTAGAATATTTCCAATAAACAAGGTACACGTGCGCTGGAATCCATTCAAGTGTACGCGAAAGGTTTATTTATATGAAGCGGGATTCGTTTGACGAATGTCAAAAAAAGTAAGCTATTCAAATTGCCTACGTGGGAAAACTACAATGTACCAGACACGTATACGATGAAAAAAATCAGTCGAGGTACTATTTTTCCCCTTATTCTTTTTTGATTTTCACTGTGATATGAATGTGAGCAAGCTGTAGAGTAGATTAAGAATTTGAAAAAAAAGATGGAAAATGAAAGGGAAAGAACTGGTATAGAATATATCAAGAGAAATCCACAGTGCAGTGAGATTTGAAGAGCAAAGGACAATGGAAAATTGTTGAAAAATTCTATTCTAGGCTAATATCGGATATCAGTTATTGGTATAGTTGAGACTTGACAAAAAATACAATATCAGTAAAAATTGGTTCAAAAATTCCTTATATCGGTTATCGGGTTTAAAGGCCAATATCGGTTATCGGTAGGAAGATTCACTTTATTTGCCAATATTCTGAATGGCTTAGGGATTTTTTTTACTCCCAAGTAAAAACAGTTCAAGTATTGAAAAATTATCAAGTTCTGGACTGTGCAATCTTATATTCCGATTCTGAATTGCACCTACAAGGTTGAATCGTCTCTTGGGCCGACCTTACATGACAAACAATTTTTTACTAATATTTGTGTAAAACATTCTCCAATAAACACTTAAAGATGAATGGAAAAAATCAATAAAAATAAAACTTTTTTTCTGTATGGGTTCTGATTCAAGATCAAGATTATTCAATTCAACATCTTGAATCTAAGTGGATTAAATTAAAAAATATATATATTCGAAGTTCAATTCAAAGTTAAATCTAATTGCCTAGGCAGAAGTAGTGCAGTACAGTAAACAATCCATCACACATGAAATACGACACTTTAAATACAATAGGTTACTGCATAGTGTACAATATCGATTGCTCACAGTTCAGACAACATTTGACAATTATGTCATATAAACATTTGCTATCCGATGAATAGCTTTCGAGCGACCGATGAGTGTTGAGATAGGCCAGACTAATAATTGGGAACCTCGATTCATGGACCCTACTCCACTCTCCACTGAACAAATAGATTTGTCAGTTTGTCATTGTTTAAAACAAACTGTAGCACAGCTCTAGAACAATTCACTGCAAAGCCGTTTAGGTTCCCCACCAAGAAATTCACTCACATCCAGTTTCAAGCGTTAAAAATTTCTTCTAGGCTTGTTATACCTTTTAAACCGTGATTGAGATTCGTCCCACTAATTATTCAGGTATGAGTTATAAAGTATAGTCACCATCCATCATAGCCAAGAAAGTTACAACTGTATCCTGCAAAGTGAATACCAAACGAAATGTAATCGGCATAGTTTAACATGTCTCCTATCAGCAAAGTTAGGTTATACGGCGAGATGTACAGGTATCCGATGGAAGCTATTACGATGAAAGTTATTATTTTATGAGAAGCAAACATAACATATTTACATTTATCTACACTTATTGAGAAGTCTATGATTATAAGTTGAGAGAAAAAGAGGGCCTTTATGACTGAATTTTGCCCACAATACTTTTGTTTTGTACAAAAATTGAAAAACGAAGTCGTTTATCTACTAATCTATCAATCAATTCATTTTCAATCTTGGTACATTATTCATTTATAATTTCAAAAAATAGCTTAGAATTTATTTGAGTTGGAAAGACAATTCATGAATTACCTGTTCAACTTCATTGTTGGTAGATCCCAATATGTTTTAAGTTTGTGCAACAACTGAAATGTACTATCAATATCATAAACCAAATAATTGGACAGGCAGTCTCCTATCAGGCTATACTCTTATTCCTTAAGGGAGATTTGCGAGGGAAAGGAGGTCTTGGGAATAAAATTGTGTGCCGAGCACCGGTACAGAGTTTCTGAGTCGCTTCCTTTATCCAATCCTGAATGTGAGTCCACAGACCGCATCTGATGGAAGGAGAAATGAAAGAAAAAGAAGAATATGAAGAAGAAAGGAAAAAAAGAAGGAGAAGGAGAAGAAGAAGAAGGAGGAGAAGAAGAAGAAAAAAGAAAACTTGAGAGCTTTCAGTCAACTTCGGATCGTACTGTTTGGACAGAGGGTACTCGCGGAAGAAAGGAAATGCTGGTAAAGTATGAGAGAAGGGAGATATATATATATATATATAGTAAGATGAAGATAAAGAGAGAGTGAGAGAGACATGAGAAAGGCTCGGCTGTCCTGGAAGACCGCCTGCCTATCTGTGTACTACGTACACATTTACATAAAGTTTATATTCTGCTGGAAGCCCCAAGTCGTTTACCAAAAGATCAATGAATACGATTTTGTCAGACTGGGACAAACTGCCTTCAAGGATGATGATGATGATGATGATGATGATGATGTTCAGCCTACTAAGACGAAAAGCTCGGTAGTAGTCGGTTTTTGTAGGAATGTTCAACAGAGTATCCAAACTGTGATGATCGGTGGTTTCCTGCAAGCTCTGTTACACAAAAATGCATGTTTGGGAAGTTATTTTTAAATATTTTAAAGATTCATTTTCGAATTATTATCAATTTCAATGTAACATTAAAATCGAGTTTGATACTGATACATCATCTACAGTGACATTTTCATCTTCATTCTCATTACAGTGACTATATAAGTCACTTATTATTTTAATTCTTATATAGTCACTGTAATTATAATATTTCAACCCACTACAAAAATAAGAAAATATGCGGTACTTGAGTTCCGAGTGTCACTAACAATATTTTTATTGTTAATAAATAATAATGTTGACTAATAATGTAATTTATGTGTCCACTTGAGTTTCTCAATCAATGATCCAGTTTCTGGAGATGTTACATTAGAATTTTAGATTATAGCCTATTCAAGCAGTATTTGATTTAATGTTCCTAAATGTTTTCCATTTTCAGTTGATCTTCAGACTTCACATTATTTCCATACAATCTCTAGTCAATTTTCTTAAATTGTTCATTTTTTATAGAAACTGGTTGATAATAAAATTAATAGAATACACTTTAGGAGCCGTGGAGGATATCAGTTCAAGGTTATGAACTATAAGTTTCAGAGGAACTGTGGAGGAAAAGTTTTTGGCAAAGTACTGGAATACAAACATATGATTTCAATTGAATGAATGTTTTCTGAATGAGATTCATGTGTATTGGTATTCCCAGAAATCGGAATACCGAAACAGTATATTCCAGCTCATGAAAAGTTGAAAGGCGATGCTTAATCGTGGTTAGTGGGCCCTGGAGATTCTTGTGTCCTCGCTACTAGCCCACAACAGCAGTAAATCATTCAACTTGTAATCTTCTCTCATTAATGTTTCGCCAAATGGGTCCCAGGCCATAAGCCCTGCCAAACCATGCAATTTACCTAGTCTGTTGTTGTTGAGATAATATTCAGCAAAGTCTTGTAGATCTGGAGAATATTATAGGATGTTCGTTATTGAACTATTTGATGAAAACATTATGAGTGTAAGTACTTTTCTGTTGTTAAATTATTCATTCATGCAACTTGACGGAATCATATCGAATTGCAATAATGTGTTTGTGAAATGGATAATATTATTATAAATTTCAAAATTATATGGAAAACTTTTATAGCTTGTTCATTTTATTTTCAACAATTCAAAAATGAAAATGATGAGAAAAATATTTCCGAACTTTATAATCACTTTGACCAATATACGTACATTGCCAAAAATAACATTAAAAATTCAGACCCGGAAACCCAGACCGATGAATCATACTCAAGATGTATAGAATTATTATAAAAATATTCTATATACCTTGGATCCCACCAGCATAACTGGTATAACTCAAATAAATTAATGATCGATGATCAATAATTATTCACTTGTCATTATTATTTCATAAATTGGCTTTGAATAATAGAAAAATAAACATAGAATCCATATCATGGATGAATCAGCACATTCGAATTCATTAGAAAACATGGAATTTATACAGTAGAATTCCGAGTTACGATAATTCGAGCAGCTGGGTAAACCGAACAAATTTTTAAGAGAACCTTTTTTCTATCTTATTTGTGACCTTCGAGAGCAATATTGAAAGCTTATCAATCAGGAATCAATCAGGATACTTGAATTCATTAAAAATCGCAGGATTTATACTGAAATCAATAAATGGATGAATAAGTCAGGTTTCCATAGCCTATAGACTTTTTTTGTGATCTTCCAGTAAAGATGTCACTAATCAATGTTCTTTTCATAATATAGATCATTACAATGCTTCAAAGTCATTTGACCTCTACGTTCCACATGACACTCATCTATTTGATTCGTATATTTCTTGCCATGATTCATTGAAAAGAGGAAGGTGAAGTTAAAATTGTGAACATTTCAATAATAGATCAACGTTGTCAATCAATCTACAGGGAATAAAAAAATACAGGGTAAAATTTCTTCGGAATCATGGGATTCTTGGTTATCATTGTGAAATAGAAAAGACATCAAACAAGTACTGGATATTAAATTCTCTATTATAGACAAGTCATAATCCTCCTTATTGTGTCTCTCTTTTGCTCATTTCCACCTTCTTCTTCATCTATTCCTTCTTCTCCTTCTTCTTTGTACTTCTACTTCTCTCCACACATTCTCGTCTTCTTTTTCACCTTCTCTCTTCCTTCACATCACAAACTTCATCCTTTCTCCATTCTGCCTTGGAAGTACGCAGCAGTAAGTGACAACTAATCTCCAGGCGAAATGCGTTCTTAATTGAATTCCCGGACTACTCTTGCCATTCGTGGAATCGCGACTCGTGGTAATGGAACTGCGTTTCAGCAACTATTAAAAAGTAATATACAGGTAATCGTCTGATGGTTTGACGTCATAAACAAGAAGATGAATACAGGAAGATACGATATTGCATTGAGTGGAATATTAGTTTCTGTGATCCTTTTTGTTGTAAAAGTACTTGGCACTTTGAAAAACTCCCACTCTAGTATACTCTCTCCTGTTCCATATAGTCTATCTCTCTACACGGCAAATAATCATTCCCCTTCATTCTCGGAACACAATATCAATTGAACGTTTTTTTTGTAATATCAAATTCATCTCGTTTCTCTTGTTTGCTAAACGTGTTCAAATTTCCATTATGTGAGACTAATTATCTCATGCATAACTACCATTGTGTTCGCTTTCAAAGACTAGTTTCCTATTATTATTTTTGAATATCGCACCTGTTCTGACCGTGCTAATTTGTAAATGGTGAATTATTTTGATAGTATTTCGTGTATGTAGGCCTACATGATATATCTCCTACAAAAAAGGCTGATGACAAAAAGGTATCAAATCTATCTCCTTATTTTTACTTAAATACGTATGACCTATTATCACCTAACAACACATAGTAATTAGCCTATGTCTTACACTTCGGCTATGAAAAAATTCCAATGTTCCAATTATTCAAATGAAAAAAAACTCAATTACGCGAATCTCCATTCTGAATTCAAAACGCGACATTAGTTGAAAAATAATGGGAGAGTTGGAAATTGGAAAAAATTGAAATGGAAGGTTTTGTGTTAGGGTTTCTCCAAACGCGCAGGCCTACATGAAGTGTGTATATAAATTGCTTCAACACAGGAGCTGTCAGCCATTGTTGTGCGTTCTCGACCGACTGCCAGTCAACAAAAACCTGCTTTGAAATTTAGTGCATTGCTGGTTGCATCGTAGCTCCTTCAACAAGTAAATACAGACTCAAATGCCCAGTTTTTCCAAGAACACTCAAAGTTGAGGGACCCTCAAATTTTGATGAACAGCTGACATTCTCTATGATAAGTATAGGAAATGTAGTAAAGTGTAGCAAACTTGAGGGTCCCTCAAATTTGAGTGTGCTTGGAAAACCCGGACACTAGTGTTCTCAAATAGATATACCCGAGTTCTTTTTTATTCTGTAGGTTGAACCTGAGACTTTATCTTGAGTAATATTCTCAACACCAGCAATCTCACCCATATTTTTCCTTTAGAAAATTGCACGAGTAATTTGAATAACGTTGACAGTGAACTGTTTTTGTATTTTCCTTAGTTTCTTTCCGTTTTGTAGATTTGACCTAAAACCAAAAAGTGTTCACTATGAATGATATTTCCAACACAACCTATACCAGAATTTTCGCCTTTTGTAATTCAATGATTGATAGAAATTTTTTTTATTCTGACCTGTTTTTGTGGAAGAGATGAAGACCTTGACAACACGTGGTATCGCCCATTTTGAGGCTTCAAGGTGACCCCTCAGCACCTCCTCAACCACCTCCTCGTTTATCATACTGATCCCTCACCACATTGGCCTGCAAACAAGAAAATGCATTGATGAAACTGATTTCAATGGAAATAATAATAATATATCAACGTATCAAAGTGGGTGTTAATTGGAACTAAAGAATCAAGAACTATCACAATATACCAGCATGGGAAATTGTGGTTATGTAGCCTACCTGTGGAACAGGTACAAATCGAAGTTAAATACCTGTGGAACTTTCCCGGAACTCCACATTAATAAGCCATATGCTAATAATAGAAATAATAATAATTGGAAGTTTTCAGCGATTCAAAAGCGATTAATGTACATTATCTCATTACCAACGTGACAAGGCCCAGTTAACAGCTTGCCAATCAGTAATAAATTGTGGGTGGTGAATCCTTTTTTTTTTTTTTTTGAGGGTGATGCCCACATAGGCTTATGGACCTGTGCGTGGGTAATGGGAAGGATGATGATGAGAGATGAATGGACCAACTGCTTTAGGTGGGTTCCGAACCACCGGGAAGCGATTTTTGAGGCTCATAAATTGAATTCAGAGGAACCGGTCTCCAGTACAACGGTGCTGGCAGAGGCACGTCGCTTATCTAATCTCACCGATTAGACGCTCTCTGCCACTGGGACAAACCACTTCCCAACCATTCTGTGTACAGTTATAGTTTGTTCATGGTTCTTTAGTATTGTTGAAAATAGATTTCAAGCTAATACAATTTTTCAAGGGGAGTAGAGCTCATAAGAAATCGAGATCTGAGATAGAGAATATCGGAGATAATCTATCAAGAGATTACAATGGGGTGATATATTTGTAATCTGAAATGTTCTAAAAACAAATCAAATCTGTAAAATCAATGAACATAATGAGTCGTCCAGATTGAAAAGTATAATTTTTGGAAGAGGATGTCAATTGAAACTTCTCATTACATTCAAGAGTTAAAATGAGAATACTCAATACTAGTCAATAGAGTTAGTCATCTCTTCACACAAAATATTATGATTAACACATAAAATAGTTGTTTTCGTAATGATTGAAATGTGTATGGTAATGAACATGGTACTTGAGTGATACTCAAATCTTGATGTTCAATGACGATTGTGAATAAATAAATGAATATGTGGAAATTTGCTCAATGTTTTCTGTATATCATTCTGTCCAATATTGGTTACAAATGTCAGAGGTTATTGAAGCTCAAGAAAAAACTTCGGCTTATCAGCCAGCCATAGCTGGCACATGTCATTCATGTTCAACCAAACGGTGGAGATCTCTATATATAAAAGCGAAATGGCACTGATTCATTCATTCATTCATCACCAGAACTAAAAATCCACTGAACCGAATGCGCTCAAATTTGGCAGGCATGTTTAGTTGGACGTTTAGACGGGCGCTAAGAACGGATTTTGAAAACTTTTCAAAGATACGCCAAATATTTTAGTTTTTCTAGACTTTTTCGGCGTTTTCCTCATTTTTTTGAGAACCAATTGGTGAAAAATGTTGATATTTGGTGGGCAGGTTCAGATAAGGTTCTAGAAATAATGTGTTCAAATATTTTTGAAATCCGTTTAAGATTACGCCAGTAATCAGGTTTTCAAAATTGTAGATGTGTTGCGGGTTGCATATCTTCCACCTTGATACGACCAGTCCTAACTATAAATTCAATGGTTCAGCGAGATCATAGATGAACTAATTTGGAAGATTTTGAATCAAGTTTCAAACTATGACCGATATACTTCCCAAGGTTACGCTTAATATAAACGTTTTACTATTTTTTCTTAGATTTTTCTAGAACAAATTGGCAGAAAATGTTGAAATTATGTCAACAGGTCCAGATTAGGTGTAGAAATGCTGTGCTCAATAAATTTCTAATCCCTTCTGAACGGAATTTGCAGGCGGGCGAAGCGAGCCTGTTTGTTTCAGCTGACACTGGCAGAGGTTTTGCAGGCGAGCGAAGCGAGTCTGCTTGACTCACTTACACTGCCGATACTGTCGAGGGTTGAGGGAGCGGAGCCTCCTGGCTAGGCGGAGAAGGCGAGCGAAGCGAGCCTGCCGGCTAGTAATTCAATGGGTCTTTACTTTTTTTGTGGGTGATACAATCATGTGCTCCAAGGCATGTGCGTGGGTGAAGAGAGAGTTGATGATGAGGAATGGCATTTGCTTTACTGCTCTATACAAGCAAATATTATGATGAACACATAAAACAGTTATATAGGCCTACAAAAACAAAATGAAAGTAACAATTTTTTTTCTGACTCAACAGTGTCCCCTTGGTTTTTTCCAGTATCGTGTAGCTCTTTGACGAGGACAGGAGATAAAGAGTGTGATAAAAAGAAGAGTGAGATATAGAATTTGGATAAAAGTGTAAAGAGTATGATGTGAAGAGAGTGATGAAGAAGCAGTTACGTTCTCGTCGAGGGAGAAAGAGAGGAGAGAGAGAGAAAGAGTGAGAGAATAGTTTGAAGTATTGAAACGGAAGAAGAATGACCTTTTTCCTCTATTCCAGAGGAGAAAACAAAATGCCGAATAAGATGGCAATCGATTTGGGAAGGTACTAAATCGCACTTCCGTTTTCACTATCTTAAACTTTTTCTGCTTATTTTCCTCCTAGATTATTTTCATTTCGTGGCTTTTCTCTGTTCCTCCTCATTTTTTTATCCATTTTAATCTCAGTCTCATCTTTTATCTACCACAATCAACCTTGCTCTCACTTCGTTCATCATTTTCTTATTTCTTATCACTATCCTAAGGAGCAAAGTTATTGTATGTTATGAGATGTTGTGTTGTTAGTCCGTGTAATATCTCTTCACTCCTATTTCCTCTCTTTTCCTTCTTATTTCTCCTTTTCCCCCGTCTTCTTCTTCTTCTTCTTCTTCTTCTTCTTCTTCTTCTTCTTCTTCTTCTTCTTCTTCTTCTTCTTCTTCTTCTTCTTCTTCTTCTTCTTCTTCTTCTTCTTCTTCTTCTTCTTCTTCTTCTTCTTCTTCTTCTTCTTCTTCTTCTTCTTCTTCTTCTTCTTCTTCTTCTTCTTCTTCTTCTTCTTCTTCTTCTTCTTCTTCTTCTTCTTCTTCTTCTTCTTCTTCTTCTTCTTCTTCTTCTTCTTCTTCTTCTTCTTCTTCTTCTTCCTCTTCTTCTTCTTCTTCTTCTTCTTCTTCTTCTTCTTCTTCTTCTTCTTCTTCTTCTTCTCAATTTTTTTTCAGTAGTCGTCACCTCTCACCATCATCATTCATACCCCATCTCATTACTCACGCACAAGCCTATGAGCTCATGTGGACTTTACCTCAGACAAATTCTTCATCTCAACTTCAACTTACTTCTCCTTCTTTTTTTTCTTCCTTTTCCTTCTCGTTTTCTCCCACCTCTTTTTTCTTTGTCAGATATATAACTAACTGTTCCACACGCAATCGCCCAAGGGACGAATGGAACGTGTCGTGCGAGATATCTCAATCGCGATAGCCATTACACCATAAAAGACCCCACAGTCCACTCCAAAAACACTATACCTATTCCTACACAGTCTCTGCACAGTCTCCACTATCCCTTTATCCTTAACTAGCAGGCATGTGTTCATCTGTATACATTCATATGTGTTGAAAACAGTTTAAGCCCTTTTAGTGACCTGAATAGGAAAGGTCACATGAAATCTCTGTGTAACAACACCTAGCCACCAGAAGAAATCATGTTATCAATGTTTTGTCAACATGATAAATCCTATATCTTGCTGATACGTTTTTGGAACGAAATTTAGCATTTCAGTGGCTTCTGGATTTATTTAGTTTCTTCGATTGAATTATTAATTCTTCTAGTATTGAAATAAAATAGCACAGTTCAATTGGCAAATTATGTTACTCTTCAAAAGGGCCACTATAATGGGAGAAGTGAGGCCCATGTAAAGAATTACTACATTACTCAGAAAATTCAAAATGCTTGAGTACTGGATAGGATAGACAATGAAAAATAATCACAATCACGAAATAATCCAATGTTATATCATGATATTACACACCTATCAATTATATTTATCTCAATTGATATGAATGAATAGATTTTTTTGGTAGAAGTGAGACCATCCTTGAGAAAAGTGCAATGATATTCTCTTCACCCTCCTCTCTTCCTCACAACTCTTACTCAATAACCATCTTTTCAGAAGTGACTACACTAGATATAAAAATGTGCTCAGACAATAAAAAATATGAAGAGAGAAATGACAGAATAACTCAATACTAATGTAGGAAGAAAGAAAAATAGTGCAAGAGGAAAGAGCCACACATTATTCCCTCAACTACAAAAATGTAGTAAAACAACAATTTTACAGCTCTTCGCATGGCTGACAAAGATCTGCTAGGACCGACTATAAAAAAGTCGAGGGGGACATTATTATAGCTGGTGGCAAAAATTGTAGCGGTTGTCTATTCACTGGTTTTAATTCTCAGCTCTGACAGGTCAGTCTGGAGCTGTCTTCGAGAACGAATTAGTGAAGCTGGTGTTGATCTTGTTTTGTTGCAATCTCGTCGATAGCTCGCTGACTGTCCTGACAGAGCAAAGGTTTGATAATAATGCCTAGTTTATACGATGCTAACTGTCTCCTGACAATTGTCTTCTGAATTTTACAGCTGATGTAAATAGTACATTTGAATCTTTTGATTTTAAAACCATCATCTAGGGCAAGGTCATCAGAATAGAGAGGTAACGGTCAACGTAACCGTAGCCGAGAGGAAACCGTGAGTTCTGACGTCATCGGAACCACAGCTGTTAAGCAAACCTAGCTGGCGCTAGAAGTTGAAAAATTCACAGATGTTGTTCCGATGACGTCAGAGCTCACGGTTTTCTCCCGGCTACGGTTACGATGACTGTTACCTCTCTATTCTAATTAACTTCATCTAGGCATGGCTTGACAAACTCTTATCGACAACATCAGCTGTTTGAGCCCGGCATCGGTTGTCTTTTGACAATTGTCTCGCCAGTTGGCATCGTATAAACTAGGCATAAAGGCGGGTTCAAACGATGCCAATTGGCAAGACAATAATATTGTCTCCTGAAATTTACAGGTGATGTAAATAATCTATTGCATCTTTTGATTTTAAAATCATCATCTAGGCTTGAATAAATAATTAAAACTCTAATGCCCGGTTTTCGCAAGCACACTCAAAGTTTCGCAAGTTGAGGGACCCTCAAATTTTGATGAACAGCTGACATTTCCTATGATAAGTATAGGAAATGTAGTAAAGTGTAGTAAACTCGAGGGTCCCTCAAATTTGAGTTTGCTTGGAAAACCCGGGCATAATATTGACAACATCAGCCGAAGGTTTCAGAAGAAAATTATTGTCTCGCCAATCGTATAAGACCGGCATGATAATTCGCCAACTGTCTAAATGATTGGTTTCAGCTATGGATGCGGTGCTGTGACGTAATCAGGTGTGACAGGAAAATAATGTGAAGGGGAAGTAGGAGAAAAGCTAAAAGGAGTAGGAAAAAGAGAGGAGAGAAGCTTGGAAAAAGGCCAGAAAGTTAAAAAGGGTCACACGTGCGCGTTTTACTTATCCCCCGACTCGAATAGGAAGTCCCTTCTTTTCTGATTGCTTCCCAGTAAAGGCGAGAGCTTTGCTCGACGTATATGGATGGAATAGGAAAGAGCTCAGCTGAATAGTGGCCACCTTAGCCTAACAGCGGTTGAACTGAACGCACTTTGCACGTCGTGCACAATCACCTTCAATTGGAAAATAACACGGCTTAGCGCCGGAAAATGCAGGCTTGGATGCATTCCCTGAAATGATTGCAGAATGTGTACCTCGAGAAATAGAGTGCTGAATAATGGTTTGCAGTGTGAATGGTTTCGTTCACATTTTCTAGCATTCTCTAGGTGCATTCAGGAACTCTACTCTGCGGAAATTCATTTCGTGATGCATGAGCTGGGTTAATAATAACTAGAGACGATAAAACTCATATATATAGAAATAGAACTATAGGAATGGTTATTCTATGATTAATCTATTAACATTGAAATTACGAAGATCTCATATTTTTCTGTCCCATCTGTATAGTAACTATTAGGCTATAGTATGATATGATTATCATATAATATTAAATATATCTCTTGGGTTGATCATTGTTTTAGACACAATATAAAAGCATACTTATTCATGATTTCTTTATCTATATTAATGATTATCACTTAAGATTATCACTGAAAAAACTATCACCATGGTTTTCCATCTATAGTGAAAATACTGTTAAATGTTGGTGAAGTGGAACAACCCTTGGGTCTACCCACTACTAGAAGCCACACGCTAAATAAATAAATGATTGTCACTGACAATTTACCAGACTCACTGTCTAGTCTGTAATTAAGTTTAAGATTGGATAAAATTGTAGAATTTGAAAGTAGTTAAGTGATATCAAATAAATAACTTTACATTGGAAATTCGAATGTGTAATATTTAAGGTATATTTATACTTTACTTTGACATTATCTCTGATTGAAGTTGAAGCAATTTTTTGTATGGATTGACTTGAAAAGAACTAGCCTCTATTTAACATTGGAGAGCATGTTATAGATCACAAAGTAAATAATAAGTTACTTACCAGTCCACTCATTTTTTAGACATTTTACAGAACCAAATCAATAAAATTTATTGATACAGTACTAAAAATTAAGTGATTGATACCTAGAACGTGACATATCCAAAGAATAATACTCAAAACATGAATAATTGATGAAATAGTTCGGTAAAAGAGTGGTTGATAACGTCTTGTCTTTTAATTTAAAAGTCAGGTTCCTTGATTTTTTCTTTTTCACTCTTACTCGTATATTAGTGGAAATTGCAACCACCCTCTTCTTGGATGAAAAATTATGAAAATACATTCAATTCTCAAGCTAAGACTTTTGAAAGAAAAATATCAGACATCAAAAAGATATCTTTCAGACAATTTTCCACAAGACATTTATCATGATTCTAAACGAACACTAGTAATCCTCTTGAAATTGAGTCTGAGCGAAATTGAAACATGAAATCGTTGAATAGGAGAAATTCCGAGAGCGAATGGAATTATTCAGCGACTGGACGAGACCATGGGCGCTGATCCAAGTATAGTGTGTCCAAACGAAGAAGACATTCTGGCAACATGGGAAAATGATTCCAGCTCGGTTGATATTGATTGAAAAATTATAAATTTGGTTTCAAATTGTAGATCAGAATGTTTCCCACAATTTGATATAGAATATATTATTTTTAAACAATTATTGAATGAGTTGGAGTCATTTTCTCATCTTGCCAGAATTGCCTTTATTCATGAACAGAATAGTACAGGGGCCTTTCTCGTATCCGTTAGATTTTACGGTACGTAAAATCCCTTCAGGCAGACGCAAAATCCGTGATTCTCTTCCCGGCCGGACCATAAATTCGGTTTATCGAGGGGACAAGACGAGAATCTTCCCAATCACGTGATTGTTCACAAGGAATCTGGCCGCTGGCTCTAAGCTTTAGTGATCAAGAATTGTGTGAATCGAGTTGCAAGAACTGAAAATACTTTTTCCAGAATCGTTTGAGAATGGAGATTGATGGAAACGTAAGATCATGTTGACTGTAACAATGATGAAATATATAGATTGTCAATTTTGGTTAGGACAGTATTAGACTATGAATATTGTAGTTTCAAGTTAAATGGGATTAGATGAGAGTACGGAACCATATTTTAACATCTTTCTTTACGTAGATGAGATAGAAGTATTATCATCCAACACGGGCCTCATAGTAGAATTATAGGAAATTATAGGAATAAAATAATCAAGAACCAACTAGCCTTGTCTAGATTTCTTCTGAAGTGATTGTTAATACTGTGATTACACTATCGGATAGGAAGTTGATTAATATCAAATCAAAATGAAGACAAAATTTTGAAAATTTGATTGAATATCACTGGAATGAAAATTCCTTCGGTTATCATTCTTCACTGGAAATAATGACTGGAAATCATAATAATTTTGGTTATAGTTGTTGGAAGCGAAAATTGATGTCTCACATCTCAATTTGTCCTGATTCTCAAAATATGAAAGCACACAAAAAGTAAGAGAGAAAAATCGGAGAAAGAAAATTTGTGAAAGTAAACCTATCAACACAATTTTAATATAAAAAACATTCCACACAGTACGCCAGCACTCATACGTTATACTGGCTATTGAAAATTCCTTACATTATTGAATATTCTAAAAAATAATCATGGTAATTTTCCATCTATCCAAAAACTCAAAAATCAAGCCTGGGGGAAGGACAGATCGGTCTTCCTGGAAGGGAGAAGCCTGGGAGATATTGACAACTAGTTTCTAATAATTTCTGATATACCCCTATTTTCAATCACTCCCATCCTTCCAAACAACCATACCACCCCTTTCCGCTGAGACGATATAATACTAAAAATAATAATCGATCAACCTAGCATTGAAGCATAGGAAAACACTCGACGAGGTAAAATGGCCTCTCTCAGTTGATGACAGGCCTTTGTTGTGTCACGGCCGCGGAATGGCATATGACACGGGAAAACGATATTCGCCCACTAATAGTGAGTCAGTAACAGGCTGGTAGGGAACTTTAACATTGAGCTTCTCATCGGTTCACTTTCTCTCACACTCACACACTCTCCCCTACTTTACCTCTTTCTCCTTTTCTCGATTATTTTTCTCTCCTCTTCAGAATTCTCACTCTCCTTCTATTTCCTCTCTATTCTTTTCATTGATTGATTTCTTCAATCAACTGATTATTTTCTATTGTAAATGGAACATCTACCTCTCAATCACTTGCTTTTCATTTTTATTTCCTCGCTAATAAGCTAGTAAATAACTTTAAGATTCAGCTACTCATCAATATTCTCTCTATCTCTCTCACCAATTCCCTAATCCTCTTTTCCTCTCTTTTCTATCTCCTTACACCCTCTGAGGAATAAAAATATATATGTCTAAACTTTGCCTTTTAATTCAGATTTCAATTCAATATTGATAGACAAAAATTGCCAATTACAGATTGTTTGATAAAATTTCTATTGTTTTCACGTACCTGTTTTGGAATTATAATAATTATTATACTGTTTCCAACTATTGATATTTATAGAATTATACACAATACCCTACTGTACATTGAACCTACTGTACATTTCTTAGGCTACTATAATAGACTCATACTTACTATATTCGATTGCAATCTAAAAACTTGGCATAGATCTATTTATTTGTTACCTCAAATGAATGAAGACATTTAATCTTATCTAATATAATCAAATCCCTTTCTCTTCCCTTTCCTGTTTTAACCCATTGAAATTTTATAATAATTAGAATAATTATTAAATAAAAATTAAAAATAATTGGTTATACTCACTACTCATTTTTTCTTTATAGAGTTATATTTACTATATTCAATAAGCGTCTAGAATCATGGATATTATGTTGTTATCTTAATGAGCAAAGACTTATTCAATCTGATTCCTTCCTCTTCATCCCTCAATCATTCTTTTCCTCTCTCCCTTTCCTTCCCTCTATCTCTCTCATCCTTCTCTCTCTTACTCTATTCATCTCTTTGTCTTTGCCTATGTCAATGTTCAAAGCACAAAAGACTGAAAGCGGCTCAGTAATGCCAACTGCAGGGCCGTAATCGATATCCTCCGGAAGTTGGCAGTTCGTTAGTGTTGCTGTTTCCAACGTTAATTATAATGGCAAACGTGAATGGGTCAAAGGTCAACTGAAGCGGAACGTCAAAGCAGGCCCGAAATCATCAATATAGGTCCGGCAATCCTATTCAATGAGATCAGCCCCTGACCGCCTCGGTAACAGATTAGGAATTAACGGAAGGAATTCGGAAAGAGGTCTCTCCAAGATAACGTTTCCTTCATGGAGAAACGTTTCACCAGTCATGGCGAATAAAGGGTAGTCTGAATGGGTTGAGAGTATCTCCAAATCGATTTTCTAAATCGAGAAGGAGGATTTGAAGTACTCAAGTCGAGGGATTAACGACCATTTGAGAGGATTTGTAATTGTTTTCAAATTTTTTCGAAACCATTAGTGGAGCTTCTTAGTTTCAAAGGATAGCAAGCTGGATAAGCTTCCAAGACATGAGCTAACAGATTCACGTATTAAGCAGGTTTGTCTGTACCTTGTGTGCTACAACAGCTGATGTTGTCTAGAATGTTGTGAGAATTTTTATTTCTCCGAAGGTGATGACTACATGAGCTATTAGGCTTGTGCATGGGTAATGAGAGGGATGATAATAAGAGATCACGGACGACTGCTTATCGTTTCCTTCAAAAGACGTAGTGGGAGTATCTTTGTAATTGTGCTGTGGTTAAAGAATTGATTTCTGGTCAAAAATCGAACTCGGGTCGTCTTGTTCATCAGTTCGGTGCCTTATCACCCATTCTCACCCAAAGCTGTAATTTAGCTATGCCTGAATAATTTTTTGAAATCAAAAGAGACAATAGTTCATTCACATTAGCTGTTAGTAGATTACAACGCTTATACTAGGACACCGCCAACATTTTTGGCGACAGGTCTATCACCTTCTATACTATTACTCTACTATATACCACACAACCAGGTATTAAGACGTTGATAACTATCAGTCTTATTTTATTACTTGACTTCCTAAAATATTAACCGATTGAGATGACAAGATATAGGCTACTTGTCTCTGTAACACTGTTTAAAGAATTGAATCCTCTCAGTCCTTCAAAAAACTACAAAAGTCTATTAAAGAAATTGATTGCGCTCCCAGAAGTAGATTGAATTTTTGTTAGAGACATTGATAGATTGAAGATTCAGAAATATGTCTGAAATTGAAAATTTCAATTTATATCGCTTACGTAGTTTACAATAAGTCAATTAAAGGATGCAATTTGCCAGCGTTACTCTACATCATCAGTATTTCTACTGATATTGTGTTGAAATAAAAAAGGGTACTGTAATTGCTATTTTCATTCCTCACTTACACTGATAGTCGAAAAGGAAATACTCGTATAAGTGTTATTGTAGAACAGAACTGATCATCATCAACCAGCTCAAAAATTGTAACCAATCTCCTTCGAGTATTTTCTCTTCTTATCTGTTCAAAATAAGCCATCTTCCGCCAACTGGATGTCACTGACCAGTAGTTATAAATGGTGAGCGGTGAAAATTCTCTCAGCTGCAATTCCCCTGGATGAGTTGCACGAGAGAGGTCCTTCAGACAGTCGAGCTTTCAAAATCCCCTTTTCGGTTTTTGCAGCCACCAACCTATCAGCCAACAGAGTCAGCCAAACGTTGAACTTTTGTTCTTCTTCTTCTTCTTATTCCTTCTTCCACTTCTCCTTATGTTTTTCTTCTTATCCTCCTCCTCCTTTACTTCTCTTCTTCCCCTTTTCCTTCTCTTTTGCTTTTCTTTCTCATCGTCTCTTTTATTTTGTTCCATTTCTCATTGGTGAGAACATTAGTGAATCGTAGATTCAGAAATGAGCTATAAATTCTTTCTCCTTCTCCACCTCCTCATTAATATTTCTTTTCTTCTTATTTTTCTTTTTCTTCTTTTCCTTTTTCTTCTCCTTCTTCCTGTTCCTCCCCCTCTTCTTCTCTTTCTCCTTCTCCTCCACCTTTTCCTCTTCCTTCTCCTTCCCCTCCACGTTTCCCTCTTCCTTCTCCTTCTCTTCCTCCTGCTCCTTCTTTTTCCTCTTCTTCCTCATCTTCTTCTTCTTCTTCTTCTTCTTCTTCTTCTTCTTCTTCTTCTTCTTCTTCTTCTTCTTCTTCTTCTTCTTCTTCTTCTTCTTCTTCTTCTTCTTTTTCTTCTCCTTCTCTTCCTCCTTCTCCTTCTTCTTCTTCTCTTCCTCATTCTTCACCTCCTCATCAATCTTTTCAGTTTTCTTCTTCTTTTCCTTTTTCTCATTTTATTTTTTCTCCTGAATGTATTTAATCTTCTTTTGTGGCTTCGTTCGTTACTCCGTTTCTAGTCCGGATCATAACAGAGAACTGAACCCGCTCAAGCCCGGGGCTCCGGTCCTCTGTATGCGTTTGAGGTTACATTTTGTCAGCTCTCACAAGCCTGCTTCCCATTCATAACGAAACCCACATAAGAACGAGCCCACCGCACGGCAAATATGAGATCGGTGAATAATTCGTTCAGCTGGAAATTGTTTTCATACAACTTTTTGCCCAGCATTCTCTTGTACGAGTGGAAACCCAAGTCGCACGAGTAGCTTAGTAGAACTTTCAAAATTCGAAAGGAAAAAAAATTGATAATAAAAGAATCAAGTGAGACAGTATCCTCATAGACTATGAGCATTATCAAATGATATATGAATATGAGACTATTGATCTGTGGAAAAATGCTACGAATCGCAATACTGTGTCAATATTATCACTATAAATTCTAATGATATTCAAAATCGTCAATTCCACTTGATTTTTTAAAAATCATTTTAAAATACTATGGTTTCGTGTAATATCTTCAGCTGTATGGTGTTTGCTTATCATAGATATGGTGTTAGTGTACACGAAACCGGGATACTGTAAAAATGGAATTGACAATTGACAAGATTATTAAATTATTGAAAGGTTCCGCAACATCACAGCGTTTACTTCACAAATTATTCCACTCCACAAATGTCTTTTACTTGATTATTTTATACTAAATACGAGTAAGTATTATTTGGGATTCAACTGATAAAGATGTATGCGAAGATTGTTCGTGTATTCATTAGTATGTGAAAACTACAAAATTTCAAATATTATCAATCCACAGATTACCAATCATATTATGACGTACAAAAGAATGAGCAATCTTTAAATCAGATTGTTCTGGCTTTTTGGGTGAACTGATGATAGGATCTACTATTTGATTTTGGGAGTAGATTGAATTTGATAACGATTCACTAATCAATATTCAGTGAATGATTGAGGTTTGGATTTTAACATCTGAGGGCAAGATCCTTTGGACAATCATGATTGTCTCCAACAGAATGAAATCTGACCTACAATTCAAATCTAATCCTCAAACATGTGAGAGAACGAAAACAAGGAGCTAAAAGTGGTGAAAGTTTGAAAAAGTTTGTCCTTGTTTCAAAGGATATCGAGATAATCCCTGTATGGGAAAACATTGAACCAAGTATCCCCACATCCTTTCTCATGGATTACGGACATGGGTTCGGAAAATATCTCCTTCATCCATCAGCAAGTTGAACTTTGTTAGCTTGATGTACAGAGATATATCAATGATATCCTATTATAAGACATAACAGTGTTAGTGTGTGATGATTTTCGGCTCTAAATTTTTTAATTAATTTTCCTATTTTAATGAAAGTTTGGAACTATTTTGTGTTTTTCGGATCAACCCTTCAAAATTAAAAATTTTAAAGTTATTATCACTTTAAGATCATTTCTTTGAGTGAGAAAACTTCGGCTGAAGAAGAAATTTGGACTTGTAACCTCAAATTTTGGACTATATGCTAATGAAAATTGTGTTTTGAAATACCAAGGGCTATGCCTGTTCTTTCAACCGATGTGTGTTTTTCCAATAGATTAATAAATAAATAAATAACCTGCTTTCAGTTTGTCTGTATGAATTGTAAGAGGAACATTTTTGGTCTTACTAGCGTGATGTTTTTTTTCATGTGAATAACTACATAATAGAGATTATTGATATTATTAACATATTTTATTCCCATTACACACTAGTAGGTGATTTTTGGACATCCGATTATTCACCATTCACATAGATTCTATTTCTATATTCTCTACTGAACTATAAATTATTATTATTGAAGTAAGAACATATTCATCAAAATTTGGTGAATATAGACGTTTTGGACATTAGTCTGTGTTTTCAACCAATAAATTTACTAGTTCCTGTAGAGTGAATACATAATAAATAATACTAGATTAAACATAACTTGGCAAACACATAATGTGTATCTGAACACATAATGTATTTGTCAAGTTAGAGTTCAGTTCAAACTCTTCCAGATCTAGTACACAATTACATAATGTGTGCATATATACATAATGTGTGTGTCATGTTTTGTTCAATCCAGTAGAGTTTAAAATGAGGATAAAAATAAGGACGTCCAAAGATTGTGATGTGTGGGGGTTATTTGGTAACACTTTGTTCTACTGTCCATACTGAAACCCCAATCTCATTGTGCGCGGCCTATAGAGGATAAAATCCTACATTTTATATAACATTATCGATCTACCTATTTCTGGCTATTCAGAGATACACAAATATAGAAGGTTCATTATGTTTAGAAATTCAGACCGGTGGCCAGCACCAAACAGCGGTGACAAGAGCTAAATTTAATCGTCCGCCATTGATGGTGACAAGAACAGAGCAGGAGTATAGCAGATTCCAATGAAACTGACGGTTAGGGAACGTCTTTTATCAATTCTCAGTTCGGACAGGACCGTCTGGAAGCGGTAGGTGTCTGTAAAACGGTTTCCTGAGCTCGTCCTCTACTCGATACGCTCTCACAGACCATTCGCCGACTGTCCTGACGGAGCTGAGCATTCATGAGAGACGTTGCCCAACCGCCAGCTCCTTTGGTGTTTGCTATGGATTGTGCAGTTGTATTGCACAGTCAGCAGGGAGGTGTCTGTCAGTCTGAACAGTTCTCGCCATGTCACCATGTTATCAGCACTATCAGCTCAACGATAGACGACAACAAAGGCTTCTCACGTCAGGTTGCAGTGCTGGTTCTCGTTTTGTACCGAAATAACAGATCAGTGTGTTCAAATAGAGGGACTTATCTGGTCTTTTATCTAGTATGACATATTTACCATCCCATCCCACCACATAGGCTATAGAGAATGTTTAATCAGTCTCTATAACGTAGGCTATCAACATGAAATGCAACATCATTGATCCAGTTCTAACTGACTGAATAGTATAGATTTTTTGAGAGATTAACGCGGATAATTTTTATTTTATTACTTCTCCAAAGATGGAAGTATAGGTATAGTTATAAGCTAAAACCGAATTCAATCCTCGTATTGTATCACCCTGTATCCGAACAGAAAGTGCTGAACAGTAGAAGATACAAGCACTTTACCTGTTTCGTGGGCACGAGCCGCCAGTTTGTATACAAAACATAGAGTTCAGCTGCCTAACAGAGTTCATACTCCAATTATTGCAACTCAAACATATCAAATGAGAAGACAAGAAGTTGTCAAACCACTGATTCATTAAAAAATCGAGATACCGGTTTCGGTTGTTACACCTTCATCAATTTCTGATAAAATGATATGGACATCTACCAAACTATCTACACTATCACCCTCACAACTACTAACGGAACTACTAACCCTCAAGAAGTCTAACGTATAAAAAGAAGAAGAGGTTGAGTAAAAATCAATGCATCTGAACTCAAGGACATATTCCCCGACTCATTAGGCATCATAAGGATAATAATTGTTAACTAAGTTATTATAACTTTTCCAAGAGGCAAATTCTACAAAGTAAAATCCCAGAAATAAGAAAGTCAAGTTGATGGGTATGGATTATTTTAAAGAAAACGCAACTAGGACGAGCGCAACGTTGACATTGATATGATGACATGAGACGGGGTTTATACGTGAGGCACTCTGTGCAAATGCAAAAACAATTCTTGACAGCTTTCTCTTCTAGTTTGCTGTCTTGTGTCTCAGTTATTCTTGGCAGTTTCCATACATAGTTCACATTTCCCATATCCCATGTACACACAATGAGAATTTTTTGCAGAACTCGTCTATTGAAATTAAAGTCGAATTCGCTTTTCAAGCATTTGAGTAAGAGAAGGAGGCGTGAAATAAGAAAATTATTTGAAATTTATGTATAAAAATGTTGTATAAAATTTAGAAATGCTATTCCAGTGAGAGTAAAATCATCTCGATAAGAATGATGTTTCAAAATATAATTATTTCTCGATGTATCAGTATTTAATAATATAGTAGCTCAATACAGTATATTCAATGATAAAGGCATTAAAGTATTCAAGTTACTTGAATAATATTTTATAGGGAATTAGCCATCTACAAACTACCTTGAATAAGTTGATAGATTGATAACTGGATAAATTGAACTACCAAATGAGTCAAAATAGATGAGTTTATCACACAACTATCATAAACATCAACCTGATTACACATTAATCAATGAGTTCTAATGTTCGTGTCATTGTCCTCCGCAAATATATCGATAGAACTAGGAGATAAACATTATATTCCAAATTTACTCGAAAGAAATAAAGTTGAAAATCAGCAATTTTCTGGCCTAGCAATCACAATGTTCATGATCTGATTTGGTCAGAATGATAAGACTTGATTGAATCAATATTTCAAATAGAATCCTTCCCAATGATGTATTCAATTTATACCACTACCTATTTATTCATCGATTAGAACATAACAAAGTGCAATAACAATGAAATATTACAGCTAATTACTAATTCAAGGGATATTTTATTTTATCTCGCATCAAATACAGAAATTGAGAATGTGTAGCAGACACCTTCAAGGAGTTTATTAATGGATTCAACTTGCAGGAGCATTTCTGTTGATATGGATCTTGGAATTAATGAATTGGTAGCGGAGCCATCTCGTGTTTGAACGGAAATGAATTTCATAACTTAGCAAGACACCCTCGCAATTGGATCCAGGCACCCTCATCATTCATTGCCCGACAGTTCTGAATGTAATTTGCCAGCTGGCGTAAATGGATGACCGATGGGTCACTAGCACCTGCGATTTCAAGCGAATAATCTTCGAAATTGAATATTCTCTTATGTTATGACGTTGCAAAAAAAGATGAATTCCATAAACAGCCTTCATAATAAATAGGTTTAATACCTAATCCATCAGGATTAATGACTGATATAAACTTTAAAAACGAATAAAATCAGAGTACCCTTTAAAGAATATTTTTTAATACACAACATGTTTCATGGCCATGTTATGGCCAACATCACAGACATGAACTCAAACATAAAAATGTTGAATTATGGAAATAAAAGTAAAAAGTTAGATGTTAAAGAAGAATTTCACATTTATACAGCAGCAAAGGCAAACAAGGAGAAAATAATAAATTTAATTCAGTTTGAATCAAACAACCCAATTTTTGATAAAATTTCACTAATTTGAAAATTAATAAAAAATACAGTAGTTGTATTAGATACCTAGATATTTGACAGATTTATGCACACATTGAAAATAAAATCATACGAAATTTATGCTAAAATCAAACATATTTTCAATTAGATTAGGTATAAATATAATAGGTTTAATTTTTTTACTGTTATTATTTACACTTGAAAATGGCAAATAAGCCGAAACATGTTGTGAAATAAAAAATATTTTTTAAAGGGTACTCTGATTTTATTCGTTTTTAAAGTTTCAAATACAGTAGCCCTAGAAGAAAAGAAGTATTGACTGATATAATTATGATGAATTTATTATTCGTGAAGAATTAAAATCAATCATCATTCACATAAAGAATCGTAAACAATCTCTATATATAGAAGCGAAATGGTACTGATTCATCACCATCTCTATATATAAAAGCGAAATGGCACTGACTCATTCATTCATTCATTCATCACCAGAACTAAAAATCCACTGAACCGAATGCGTTCAAATTTGGCAGGCATGTTCAGTTGGACGTTGAGACGCGCGCTAAGAACGGATTTTAAAAACTATTCAGGGATACGCTAAATATTTGAGTTTTTCTATAGTTTTTCGACGTTTTCTTTATTTTTTCGAGAACCCATCGGTAGAAAATGTTGATATTCGGTGAGCAGGTTCAGATAAGGTCTAGAAATGTTGTGTTAGAATATTTTTGAAATCCGTTCAAGATTACGCCAGTAATCAGGTTTTTCAAAATTGTACATGTATTGCGGGTTGCATACTTTTCGCCTTGATAAGACCAATCCTTAGTGTGAAATTCAATGGTTTAGGGAGATTATAGATAGAGTAATTTAGAAGATATTGGATCAAGTTTCAAACTATGTCCGATATACTTACAAAGCTACGCTCGATATTAGCGTTTTACTATTTTTTAGGAATTTTTCTTAGATTTTCCGTGAACAAATTGGCAGAAAATGTTGAAATTTGGTAAACAGGTCTAGATTAGGTCAAGAAATGCTGTGTTCAATAAATTTCGAATCCCTTGTGAATGGAATTTGCAGGCGAGCGAAGCGAGTCTTTTTGTCTCAGCTGACACTGGCAGAGGTTTTACAGGCGAGCGAAGCGAGCCTGTTTGACTCACTTACACTGCCGATACTGGCGGGGGTCCAGGGGGCGGAGTCCCCTTGCTAGGCGGAGAGGCTCGGCTGGTAATAACATATTTTTAAGGTTACGTCATGCACAACATAATATTATTTTCATTTTTCGTTGACACTACATGGAATACAGTATACAGTTATACAGTTTCAAGTTCCTGATATGATACGAATCAAGCCCGAATGTTATTTCAGGATTGGTGGAAAAGATTTATTCAATCAGTGGAATGATTTTGATAAGAGACTGGATAAAGGTTACTCGTGTATGAATCGAATGTTTGATGAACACAGTATTTTTTTTTTTTATTTTAGAGAGAGTTTCCTCAACATATTGATTGGATATAATGCTTTCAGAATTGCTTTCAAAATTTTCAATTTCTCCAAATAGAACGAGCGTGATTTGATAAGAACACAACCTTGTTTGGATTTTCTTGATCTTCTCACTACCGTTAACCGACATCTATGTATAAGTTACTAGCCGGGGGGCTCGCTTCGCTCGCCTTCTCCGTCTAGCCAGGGGGCTCCGCCCCCTGGACCCCCGACAGTATCGGCAGTGTCAGTGAGTCAAAGAGGCTCGCTTCGCTCGCCTGCATAACCTCTGTCAGTGTAAGCTGAGACAAACAGGCTCGCTTCGCTCGCCTGCAAATTCCGTTCAGAAGGGATTCAAAACTTATTGAACACTGCACTTCTAGACCTAATCTGGACCTGTTCACCAAATTTCGACATTTTCTACCTATTTATTCTCGAAAATTCCAAGAAAAACTCTGAAAATTCCGAAAAATAGTAAAACGCTAATATTCAGCGTAACCTTGGGAACTATATCGGACATAGTTTGAAACTTGATTCAATATCTTCCAAATTAGTTCATTTATAATGTCCCTGAACCATTGAATTTACAGTAAGGATTGGTCGTATCAAGGCGGAAGATATGCAACCCGCAATACATCTACAATTTTGAAAAACCTGATTACTGGCGTAATCTTGAACGGAATTCAAAAATATCTCAATACGACATTTCTAGACCTTATCTGAACCTACCTACCAAATATCAACATTTTCTACGGATGGGTTTTCGGAAAAATTAAGAAAACGCCGAAAAACTTAAATATTTGACGTATCCTTGAAAAGTTCCTAAAATCCGTTTTTAGCGCGCGTCTAAACGTCCAACTGAACATGCCTGCCAAATTTGAACGCATTCGGCTCAGTGGATTTTTAGTTCTGGTGATGAATGAATGAATGAATCAGTCAGTCAGTCAATGCCATTTCGCTTTTCTAGATATAGATGTTCTATGCACTCGATCAAGTCCATTTTTGGAACTTTGGATCATTCTAGTGAACTCATACTCATACCTGGAGGGATACTTTGGGAGGAAAATAAAAAGTAATGGTAGTTGATATTGTAGAAATGTTCCATGATGAATTAAAAATACATAGATGTTGTCAATTTTCTTAGTTTTTTATTTGGTAAACAACCATAGTTTCGTGACCACAAAGGTCACATTTTCAAGCTGACAGTGAGCTTGAACATGTGACCTGTTTGGTCACGAAATCATGGTCGTGAACCAGATAAAAAAGTGTAGATAATTGACAACAACTAGGCCTATTTTGTGTTTTTATTTTAGAAAGTGATTAAGACGGTTTACATGGTTTCTACATTCATATGATTGCAGTTTTGACGTCTAGTGGGATCGGACTCCCCGATTACCTGACGATTACCTGAATGCACTATTATTTGCGGATGACTTGTGGATAGTGCAGGAGAGCGAAAATGACCTCCAGAAATCAGTTCATGTTCTCTATGAAATTTGTAAGAAATATAATTTCAAAATATCCAAAGAGAAGTCTAAAATAATGGCTTTCAAAGGCAAATACCCAGTTAGGTCAAAGATTGTGATTGAAGACAGAGTATTAGATCAAGTATCTCAAATCACATACTTGGGATGCGAAATCAGTTACAAAGAAGAATTAGATGTTGAAAAGAAAATAGGAAAGTTCCAATTTATCTGTGGAAATATAAGCAGGACTTTGGGGAAGAGAGCTAGAAAAGACACAATCATGAAATTTTACAGAGTAATGGCAGCTCCAATTCTTCTCTACGGAAGCGAATCGTGGGTAACGACGAAACCTCTTGAAAGTAGAGTGCAGGCAGCCGAGATGAGATTTCTTCGCAGGACCAAGGGGTGTGAAAGAAAAGATCATATTAGAAATGAAGATATTAGAACCGAGTTAAACATATATAGCATGAATGATAAAGTTGCAATGTATCGGCATCAATGGAAAGAGCATATCAGCAGGATGTCATCAGAAAGGTTCCCCCTAAAAGTATATAATTATAAGCCAATAGGCAAAAGAGACGTGGGTAGACCTCGCAAAAGGTGGCAATGATAATTATTATAGTCGTATTGAGTGTCAGAAGATATTGAAAAAAATTTTTTTCTACCCATTATATTATTAATAGTGAAATTAATGAAAGATAAAGATTATTATCAGCTGAATGTGAGTCGGAACAGGCAATAGCCTAATCCTTGTATGTTAGAAGAAGAAGAAGAAGAAGTAATTAAGAAGAACGAGGAAAATAATGGTCATACATGCGAAAGAACTGAGTGATTGACATGAATGACAATGATTTACAGGAGTTTTTTTTTGTCTTTTCTTACAGGCGAAGTGAGGACTCACCGGTCCTCTTTTACACTTAACCTTACAATGTTACAATGATAAAAAATTCCTCTGAACCAATTATTATTTGTTAGATGGATTCAAATATTTTAAAACTCCAATTTTAAGTTTCTATTCAAATAAAATTCAAATCAGCAAGTATAATATAAGAATTATAATATTATTCATAGAGTCAAACAATAAGATGAAAGTGATAGTAATGTAGTGAGTAAGGAAGAGAGTGAATGAGGGGTTGTGTGTGATAAGGAGAAATAATTTAGAAAACAGGATTCAATGGGATGAGGATGACCGGGAAGAATATGATATCTGAAATATGAAAATAGTAGGAAGAAAGAGCTAGAGGGAATCATTAGCACAAACCAACAACAATGAGCAACTATTGATTGTTAAGTACACTCTGCCAGCTTCGCTCATCAAAATTTCCACCAAGAATACTGAAGAAAGCTGTCATTTCCACTCAAGGCGGATTTGAGTGGGCACGAATGATTTAGCTGAGTGCTGTCCTTCACAATCAATAAATGGCGGTAATTGGTTCATTAATGGGTGAGAAAGGGGCGTAGTGGTACGTTCAAAATCAACAAAAAATAGGAAATGAATAATGAATATTTCACAGAAATAACCGACCATCCTACCTTGGATTCTATTTATCACTTTACACGAATAAACTTCGTCAATTTATCTTTTTTTCATAAGTAGGAGATGAGATGAGTACTCTGCAAATATTGAAATGGGCGAATGGAAACCAGAAGCACTTTACTTAAGGTGGGTATCCATTACTAAAAATCGTGGGCACAAAGTGGTAATAGAAACAAGTAGTTGTTTGGAGCAAAATAAAAAAATCAGTTGACCAGGGTGCGTTGTTCTATACAACTCCGTGTTTATATTGCATCAAATCTAAAGGCACTTATGACTTATGACTTATAACAAGTACATGTGTAACTTTTGTAGTATTATGATAGGCTATTATTAAAATTGTTTCCAACTTTAAGTGACGCTCGTGATACTGAGACGGTTATGGAAAGTACTGAAACAATAATTAATGTTTTTTGACTATTAAAACTTTTCGGTAAACATCTCTGCATGAGCTAGCACTGATGTGAGCAGAATATCCATTTCCACTATTATTATCACTATCACTATCACACTTACACACTATTTCATACTTTAATTTATCTGAAAGAAATTAAATAAAAGTCAACTCCATCCATGCCATCAAGTTTTTCAAAGCAAATGCGACGTTCGATAACTGACTTATTGAATTAGCATGAACTTAGCAATAGTTCATACACGGGAAAATATTAATATTATAATTCAAAGCTTTGAATCTCTCAACACATTTGGAATGAGAACTTGTGTCAAAAATTTCGATCAGTATAGAAAAGGCTGTATCTGAGCTATACCTCTCTAACATTAGCCTACTTGCAATGAGTCCGCACTCCAGCTCCAGCATGCTTGACCTTTACATGTTCAGTGATAAATTGGACAATCAGTCAGTTGCAAACAACTCTCAATTCAATCGGGATATAATATTAATGGAGCTATCAATGTTCAATTATTTGTTGGCGAAAATCAATGCTTGTTATATCCTGTACTCGATTTGTCATATCCTGACTTGATATTCTGTACTAGAGGTATAGCTTGATTAGCTCAGTTCGATTCCCAGTCCGGGCAGTTTTTTGAACTGTTTCATTCAATGAATCGCGCTTGGTATTCAGTGCATTGGTCAATATTTGCAGATGCAGACGTCCTTTGTCTATTTATGTTGAGGGTTAAGTGTAAGAGAGGGCCAGCTGCGCTCTAACTTCACCCTCCCAGGTTATTGAATAAAGGCAGCCATTCTATTCTATTCTATTCTATTCTATTCTATTCTATTCTATTCTATTCTATTCTATTCTATTCTATTCTATTCTATTCTATTCTATTCTATTCTATTCTATTCTATTCTATTCTATTCTATTCTATTCTATTCTATTCTATTCTATTCTATTCTATTCTATTCTATTCTATTCTATTCTATTCTATTCTATTCTATTCTATTCTATTCTATTCTATTCTATTCTATTCTATTCTATTCTATTCTATTCTATTCTATTCTATTCTATTCTATTCTATTCTATTCTATTCTATTCTATTCTATTCTATTCTATTCTATTCTATTCTATTCTATTCTATTCTATTCTATTCTATTCTATTCTATTCTATTCTATTCTATTCTATTCTATTCTATTCTATTCTATTCTATTCTATTCTATTCTATTCTATTCTATTCTATTCTATTCTATTCTATTCTATTCTATTCTATTCTATTCTATTCTATTCTATTCTATTCTATTCTATTCTATTCTATTCTATTCTATTCTATTCTATTCTATTCTATTCTATTCTATTCTATTCTATTCTATTCTATTCTATTCTATTCTATTCTATTCTATTCTATTCTATTCTATTCTATTCTATTCTATTCTATTCTATTCTATTCTATTCTATTCTATTCTATTCTATTCTATTCTATTCTATTCTATTCTATTCTATTCTATGTAGCAACCTGCTTTCAACTGCACTAGTCCTGTTGAATATTGAGAGCCGTGTATGAACATGGGCGAATCCCTAGGGTGGGCCAATCACTCATTCGCGGTCCTACTGTGTATCATCAACATGAACATGGACATCAACAAGAAAATGAACCCAAACATGATCATCAACATGAACATGAACATGAACATCAACATCAACATCAACATCAACATCAACATCAACATCAACATCAACATCAACATCAACATCAGTCAACAGACGATCTAATATCTGTATTATCAATGATGTTCCCTGAATTTCATTCGATGAAACAAATATCATCACAGATCCAACGAACAGTGAAACTGAATATTGACCGTGAATGTGTAGAGGTGAACGAACACTCCACTCAAATTTCTGACAAGCGCTTCCGACTGTAAACATTTGCTCCGGACCGAGATATTGCTGAATGAATTTCATTGCTATTTTTTTTCATATCGAACGCCGAGATTGATATGAATTCGGTATTGTATTTTTGATGTTCCGAGTGCGTAGGAGTGATTGGCTATTCTACTAGAGAATAAACACAAAAAATCAAGTCTCTCTGAGTAATTTTAATAAATCACGGTATCATGAATTCAGATGCGGGGATCAAGACTGAATAGTGAATATGTTGGAGAGGTACTGGAAGAGAGGTCTCTTTGAAAATTAAATCCCACTCAATATTGAAGTATGTTGCATATCATGAGGCAGGTATTCATTAAAAATCAAAGTATACTTTTGGAATAGGAAAAAAACATTTTGAAGTCTCATCTGCTAATTTCTGCGTGAAAAATTGATTGACACTAATATTTATTCTGTGATTTCAATTTGAGAAGTTGAGTATGTAGAAATATTTCATTTAGGGGAAAGATGAGTTGGAAGTTAGTACATGGTAGGCCTATCCATCCAGAAGACAACAGAGCTTTTGGAAGTATTCTATCTCAGGATGTCCCTAGTTGTGTGAGATATGAAACAGTATGAAGACAAAGAACATTGTAAATCATGTAAACCAAAGTTCCAGACTCATGAAAGACTCATAGTTCACCGCATTCCTATGCACTCCGCAAGCCTTTGCAGAACGCTTCCAATAGACGCTTCCACGTCTACGTCTACGTATACGTATGTAACTTATATTTTGAAATCGCAATAGTCAAGGGGTTTTCCTATTGATATTAGGCTGCGAATGCAGGAATACTAGAGAGTCATGTAACAGAGATTGTAGAGCAAAATTGGATATTCTGTGAAAAATCCCAGGAAAAGCTACGTTGTGGTGAATATTTGGTTTCAAACGATGTTCTCGATTTTGATTGAAATAGAAACACAATACTCACAAACTTCACAACAACTCAGTACTCAACAAGTGAAATGGAAACGTTGGATATGAAACAAGAAAGTAATGTTCTTATAATATTATTTTTAATATTGTTCTTGGAATATTATTATTTATAGCGTGTTATATTCTTCATATATAATATATAGCGTGTTATTCTGGTTAATCCAAGGCAATTGAAATTCATTCTGTGATCAACAGTTCTTGAATCAACCTCATTCATTGGGACAAATAGAACCTACTCGGTTAAGTTTGATTTTTCTAAAGTGATAGATTTCTTAGGCTGATTTCACTTCTTCTCAGTACATCCATCTTAGAATTTCTGACTCTGTGAACCCTTCAAGTTGACCTCAACATACAAGATGCTCTTCCCGTTAATCAACTTAACTTGGTTCTTAAGTGTATGGTTGGTTAGTTGAGTTACTCGATACAGACAGGGTCGATGAGCAACTTGGTGCTTGGGGCTGTAAATTGTCCCAACATTTAATCCGCTTAGCCTCATGGTTGAGCAATATTGTCTGACGTCTTAAGAAAGTGAAAGCTCTCAGGAGCTAGGATTACCGGATTTTGAATAAACTATTGATATTAAAGTAAATTTTCCTCTCTATTTCATCTTCAAAGTGATATAGGCTACAGGCAACATGATATAAATGGTATATTCACAATTATAATAATTCAACTGATATTTTTATACTATCTGAAATCGTGTAAAGCGATCTATTCCACTTCAATTTATTGTTCAATTTGGGTATGTCTATAATTTTTGGGTTGATAATTTGTCGTTTACATAGAATCAAATTCATCTATGCTTCTTCTCAATAGAATCAACTTGAAATCGTGCTGTCGAGCCCTCAAATATCAATTTTGAATTATTTAAAGCTTGTAGGCTTCCCAACTACTTTAAAGCTAAATTAATCATTATTGCAAAAACCTTTCCATTGGGACGGTGTGGAAAATAAGTGTCAATACCAAAATAATAATTACATTTCCAATTTCCAACACTCGAATTTCCCAATTAAAAATTCCCCAGAGCGAAGCTGCTCACATATGAATTGCTCGTTTACAGGATATGCAAATTGCAACCGTTGCAGAGAGCGTTTCGTTGCGTTACTTTTTCAGCGATGTTTTTTCGAAACTAATCTGCTAGCAGTACTGTCGCCATCGACTAATGACCGAGGATTATCCTGTGAATCCATCGCACCGTCACCGAATTAGTCACTCAACACCAATATTCCACTCTGATAAATTTCGTGACAAATTTCATCACTACATTACTTCCACGAGAAACTGTACGTATTCAGACGGAATAAATCATGATAGTAGGCCCACAATATAGAACAATAATAGTACAAACCATGATAATAAATTGATACACAAATGATGATAGGAATGTCCAAAATAAACTTATTCATAAATAATTTTTTTTAACTATCCCATTCTAATCCTCTTTGATCGTGTAGTACTACTGTGTAGCCTGTGTATACTGTATAGGCCTACTATGTATACTGCATTGGTTTTATATTACTGGGAATAACTTGAATGTGTAATCATTTATACATAGGAAATTTTCAATTTTTAGTAAGTGAACAATTTGTCGAAGGTTGAACTAAGTGGAAGGTTTGAGAATGAAGAATGAATAAAGTGTATGGAAACAGAGTATTAGACCAGAATTTCATTTGAAATTGTTTGTAAATTTCGATATTTGACTGTGAATTAGGAAATGTTCTAATACAAAACTTCAAATCGAAATTTTAAATGGTCACGGAAAGTACATGATACACAAACATCTATCGGAATTCTACTTCTAAAACAGTTTTTATCTTAATTTTTTTTTCATTTTTACGGGAATAGTTATTAGCTTAGTAGCTAAAGCAACCTTTTAGCACAGAAAAAATCTATTACTAGGAGAGGGAAGGAAAAGGAAAGTCTACCACTACAGATATTCTCTCTTCAGATATTTGAGCAGATCCAATGAACCCTTCTCAAATCATTTCTCCTCTGTGGTATGATTCCTGGTTTCTGGATCTCATATAAGATCTTGGATAAAAACGGGTCCAGCAAAAATTAATGTAATATTCTTTATTATACAATGTATGCATTAACAGAATATATTGAACTTGAAAATTGTTTACTGGAATATTTAGTGTTTATATACTAAAAAAATGTGTTTAATAGCTCGCAGACAACTGGATGAACTTTCCAAAATCATTCCAAAAACGTTCACGTCCAATTATATTATTTTGTTTCCACAAAACAATCCAAGTGAACACGTTTCAGTCTAGTTAATAATGCAGGCCCTGATCCTCAGTAACATAAATCATGAGAGAAACACACGTTCCATTACTGCTGGTGGCGTGGAATGTTGGCATTTTAATTTAGCAGAATTTTCCGGCCGGCTTCGCACAGCGTGCATAAAGGAACACCGAATATTTTATCCAGGTTGGTGTGTTTCTAATGGTGTTTTTTTCGGGACCAAATAGGGCTCGCATTTGGTCGTTACGTTGCCGAAAAGAAAAGCTCGAAAGCCTGTTGGGTTTAACCGAGAATACTGCAGCATCGATTTACATCTTGTTTACGCATCGAAAAATTCCACATCAATTTTTTCCCCTCAGGGCTGAATTTATTGGAAAAACATTGGCCTCTTAATTTTTTATCGATTGAAAAGGGAAGTGAAAATTTCCAAGGACAAAAGGCTATGCTCACTTTTGAATGATTAAAAAGTGAGGATACCACATTTATTAGTTTATTGATTCATTAAACTATTCTCAATTTCTGTAAGTGTAAAAATATAATTATTCAACTCATGTTACACATTAGAATTTTGATTAAAAAAACAACGTAATTTAATACTTGATTTATTTAAAATTTCACTTTTTAATTTCCGAAAAAACGGCTATCTTGCTACTTAGAAGTAAGTCCTCGGTCAAAGTTCTACTGATTTATATTTGAATTTGAGCTAGAGAAAATACAACCAATGTTTAGCACTCACCATAATTATTTTTGAAACACAAGATACACAAGCACTTCCATACTCCACTCAACTGAAAGTTTACATACTCTCAAACTGAACTAAACGCCTTATTTTACTTCTAATTTATTAACTCTAACACTTTAATTTGAATAATACTCAAAGACAAATCAAACTGATAATGAACTCGCAAATTTAAGAATTTTGCCCCTCTGAATGGAAAGCTCCCATTCAGAGAGCTGGGGCCTTTTCACCACTACATATTTCGATGATTACTCGGCCGTGTCTTGTATAGAACTTTGGCTTTTCCACTCAAAATTTGCCCCCTCCAACGAAACCTGGCCGCCTACACGAGCGTTGAGCCTATTTTAAGTGGAACAACCAAAATTCTGAAAAGGTTAATGTTCGTACAATTCCCAAATGCAGGAGCTGTTTCGACATGAAATTGAAACTGATACCTGGAAAATGCACAAAAATTGCACTTATTCTGACAGCTAAGCAGCAAGTTAGCAATTTCTATGCAACGTTATCAATTCTGAATTTATTACATTTAAATTTATCGGAACCAAATTTCATGTCAAAAATCTAAAAGTTCATCATCCTAAAAAAAATAATATTATTCATTACACACACAAAATAAAAAATCAATAATATCACACCTTAATTTCCACCATATTACAAAAACTTAAAAACAACTTTGAAAAACCTCAGCAACATAATTCATTCATCATCACTATACAGTGGCTATAAGCTGTTTAAAGGTACAATTCCCAAGCGGCAGCTCGAGCCCGGCTCTAAATTCGCTGCTAGAGCTGCCCATCTCTAGCTGCGCTGCTCTCGCCATTACAAATCTATTCACATAACTATAATATAGATGTTTGCTCTGTTATCAATACTGAATCAATAAATAGTGAAATTCACCCCTTTTAAGTCATTTTCAAGTTGATTCCAATATCTATTGATTTTAATAAACATTAGTAGCCCTAATTGTAGAGTAATAATCTGAGCCATAGTTATGAGAATAATTGAAAAATAAATGAAAATCAAACACCCTTTTAAAAAACTTTGAAATTATTAAAACACAGACATGTTTCGGCACATTAGGCCGTTATCAATGTGGATAAAATAATGGAATAAGTAAACAAGATTAAAAATTAAAATTATAAGTCTAAATAGTATCATATGATTGCAATTGAAAGCGTATGTTATAACTCCTATTTACACCAAAATTTAGGTTTTCGAAAAATTTTCAAAAATTGGATTATTATTAAAATTCTCTCCATTTATTATTTTGTTGCCATTCAACTTTTTTCCCTTGTATATTTGAAATTTTTCTTTCACATTCAATTTTATATTTTTGTTTCTTTATGAGAATAAAGTTGTGGCTAGACCAGTGCAGCTAGAGCTGGGCAGCTCTAGCAGCGAATTTAGAGCTGCCGCTTGGGAGTCGACGATTTTCATGTTGATTGTTATAGGATGAGAATCTCATGATTGTACTAAGTACGATATTATGATTCAATTATATAAATAGGAAGAGAAATTGAATACGAGTGATATTGTATAAGCTTGCTACAGAGAATCTTACTCAAACAAGATAGTTAAACTACTTGGATGTGTCAGATCAAACATTTACTTATCCCTGCGTTTACAAATTAGTAACTTGAATTGCCGTGCAATTAGTCAAACAGAGCAGCCAGTCTGATCTGAAAGCTTCCGCTTATCCCAGCTGTAAGCAATCAAATTGCGATGTACCGGTATGTCCTTTGAGCTGCCAGCGAGAGAGGTGATAGCCGTGTTTGCACAACACTACAATTTTGACCTCGCATCAACAGATTCCATGTTGGCAAGCCTGTTCTGTACATTTACGATGGAGATTTTATGGACCTGACTGTTGCATGAGGGAGGAGCTGCTTTGGAAATAGCACTCAACAATCTGTAAATACCATATTTATTAAATGAAAATCGAATACTCTCATTTTTAAAGTAGTCGAGAGTTCCCGATATTCCTTGATCTGTAAATATATTATATTTTTTCAAATCATAATAATTAGTGTTGAAAGCAATCATGCATTTTCGAATGTAATTGAACTTCGTGGCTTCATTTCTCTCGCTTTCGACATCAGACTACTATTTCTATGTTGCTTTCGAAATCAATCAGAACATTTTTTTAACAATTGGAACAAACCTCTTTTTTACAAACAATCTACCTGTATAAAAGAGGACTGTGAGTAAGAACCATCAATAGTTTAATGGATGGGACCATTTAAGACATATAATAATCATCCCAATATAACAGAAGACAATTAAATTGAGAAAATAGAGGATTCTCCCAGTTTCCACTATAAGGACATAGACTTCATAGGAACACGCTAATAAGAACACGAACAGATTAATCAAATGAATCCAATATTATTATTATTATTAGGAGAATACCTGTTTGTAATTTCAATACCTATTGGAGTGGCTAGCTCTTAAATAAAATTAAAAAAGATATCCAGAGTACAAATAACTCTTAATATACGAGTGTAACTGATGATACTGGCGTAGAAGTTTTGATAGTGTGAAAGATTTCTGATGTAATTTCTATTCACTGAAAATCAGGGGATGATGGTTACAAAATACCAGCATTCCAGATAAGGTAGAATGGAGATAAGCATTGTTTCTTTATTATTCCAGTGTATACTACGTTTTTTATTACCTTTTTAAAACTCTGGTATACAAATCCGTACTACTACCTGTTTGTGAATCTAACCACAACATGATACTACGAAAATAGACTAGCCGGCAGACTCGCTTCGCTCGCTCTCTCCGCCTAGCCAGGGGGCGGAGCCCCCTGGACCCCCGACAGTATCAGCAGTGTGTCAAACAGGCTATCGCTTCGCTCGCCTGCAAATTTCATTCAAATGGATTTTCTTATCACTCAGTGATCATATCACTTAATAGGGTTACTTTAAGAAATTGTTCTGAATCAGTTGTTCTATTACGTAAGCTCAACCTGAGTGTATGATTTGAACGTATTTAGTTCAGTAGTTTCCGTGAAATAAAAAAAGAGCAGATTCCAAACATTGAAAACCCTTATAACATTCGTAACCCCAGAAGGAATTCGAAATTTATTGAACACAGCATTTCTAGACCTCATCTGGATCTGTTTACTAAATTTCAACATTTTCTGTCGATTTTTTCTTGAAAAATCTAGTAAAAACTCCAAAAAATAGTAAAACGCTAATATTCAGCGTAACCTTGGGAAGTATATCGGACATAGTTTGAAAATTGATTCAATTTCTCCCAAATTAGTTCATATATAATCTTGCTGAACCATTGAATTTACAGTAAGGATTGGTCGTATCAAGGCGGAAGATATGCGGAAGACCCGCAATACATATAAAATTTTGAAAAACCTTAGACGAAGCTCTCCACAAAATTTCAACATTTTCTGCCTATTGGTTCTCGAAAAATTTGAGAAAACGCAGAAAAACTAGAGAAAAATGCAAATATTAGGCGTATCCTTAAAAAGTTTTAGAAATCCGTTCTTAGCGCGCGTCTGAACGTCCAATTGAACATGCCTGCCAGATTTGGACGCATTCGGTTGTGGTGATTTTTAGTTTTGGCGGTTTGATTTTTAGTTCTGGTGATGAATGAATCAGTCAGTCAGTCAGTCAGTCAGTGCCATTTAGTTTTTATAGATATAGATTGATGAATAGTCATAATGATATATCCAATAATTCTAACTTTCCCACAGATTTTCATTATAGTTAGTTTTCTGCATAAGAAAATTGAAATGTATTACTCTCTCTCATCATCCCATAGAATTTACTTTTCCTCATTCCTCATATTTAGTAGAGGCTCACACTCTTCCATTCTCTCACTCTCTCTTTTCTCTCTCACTCTTCCTCTGTTTCTCTCATTTTCTGTCTTTCTCGCTGTCTCACAATGAGAGATGTATTGCAAATGGGAGATCTGGGCGTGACGGTTAGCTAGCTGCCATCTAATGGAGAGCTGTTGGCTTTGCTTAGCCACAGACCATCAAGAGCTAATCCATTAATATCCCTCTCAACCCTCCAGCCATTCCTTTCCCTACTATTTCTCCTATTATTCCTTCCTCTTCCTACACTATCTCCTCCTTCTCTGTTTTGTTTTCCTTCTCCTTCCTCCTCCACCACCCCTCCTCATGATCGCTTCGTCTACTCCTCCTTTTAATCATTTTCCTCCTATCAACCTAGGCCTATCCTTTACTTTTCTCTTACTACTCCTTCTCATCTTTACCTTCAATTACTTCATCACCTCCTTTTCTATTAACTTTCCTCCTCCCCTATTTCTTCTTCTCCTTCTCCTTCTTCTCCTCCTACTCATCCAACTCCTCTTTCTTCTCCTGCTTTTTCTCCCCCTATATCCTCTCCTTTTCTTCCTTCTTCTCTCTTTCTCCTCTTCATCTCTTCTCCTACTCCTATCCTCCGCTTTTCTTTTCTCCTCCTCCTCTCCTTGGGTGTGTAATTGAGAGGACCAAGAGTCTTAACTCCGCTTTTTATAAATGTGATTCATAACTATCTATCTTTCCCCATCGTTTCTTTCTCGTCTCTACCTCCTCCATCCCTCACCCTCCTTCTTACTTGATCCTCAGTCTCCTTCTCTTCTCCTCTTCCTTTCCGTTCATCACTTCTCCTCCTTTTTCTCTTCATCTTTCTCCTTTCCCTCCTCTTTCTTCTTCCTCAACTCGTCTCGTACTTCTCTTTCTTCTCCTTCTTCTCATCTTTACTATTCATTCCCAACTCCCTCCCTCATCGCCCACTATCTTCCTTCCATATTCCCTACCCCAGCACACCTATCTTACAACGCCTAATCCTTGTCTTACCTCCACAATGTGGGACAAGTCAAGCAAAGACGGATGGTCCACAGCATCACTGGAGGAACATGTCCTCTATGATACGCTATTTATACAGCACTGAGAATCTGAGTATCCCACGGTAAACCGATTCATATTTTGTACTTGGACGCGAGAGGGGATTGGTCCACTATACGTATCTCTGTCCGATTGGAAAGGTTCATCAAACATTTCATTACAAAATTGTACATGGGTTGAACAATCGAGTCAACTTCTGGAATTTGGCTGCAGGGAAGATTCCTCTTTGAAATCTCACATACTCAACGATACTCTATTTATCTTTCCTTACGCAGAAAAAGTTTTTTAGTAAACCTACAAAAAATTTTTTTATTTGTTCAATTGCTAAGTGGATTGGTGGATTTTTGTCGAATGAATCCTTGACATTCCTTGGAGATTTTTTTTGGTTGCAGAAACGAATTAAAGCAAAATGAAGCGAACTACATATTAAAACATGCTATTGTTTTTTTGCAAAACCTCTGCAGGATTATACATGTATTTGTATTACAAGTATAACTCTATTTCATAAAATTAGTAATCTATTATGTTAATAACTTTACCATCTCGTAAATAGAAAGGTTCCATCATTTCTAACCAAGAGAAATGGAACTTTTTCTGAATAATACTTCATACGTTAACTATTGAAAATAGATAGGTTATACGTATGAATAATAATGGTAAGGAGACCACAAGGGGAAGGTTCCAGCTCGGCAATGTTTACTTGGCCAAATACAGGTCGCATGTTTTTTGAGAGATATTGAAAAGAGTTCTTTGAATCATGGAATAGTATATTATATAATGAGTGTGGAAAAGGCGTTTTTATATACAAATAATTATGTTCTCCAAACGAGCCGTAGGTGAGTTTGGGAAATAATTATGAGTTTGTAAACTTTTCCACACGAATTATGTACATTTTTTTCGTCATAGTAGACTGAGAAGGATTTATTAAAACCTCAAACAACTGAAGCCAACATAACTTCAACACAACACTAGCACAAACGCACACAGTTAACTGTCATGGCGGCTCGTTCGACTCGTTCGGAAAAAACAGCTGGGCTAAATTTTCAGTGCTGTAATTATCATCGTGATGATGACTAGTGCAGTAATAATCATCAAAATGATTATTTCCGCATTCAGAACAGCTGATCTTTGATTCTCCTGTAAACGGCAATTTTCCAAACGCAAATCTAGCTTGGAAAGTTGTGTATTACATACAAGTATGGCGAAAAATATATTATCTTTTGGTTGAACTTTCCGTAGTTTGACATAGAATCTATACAGTATACATTTCTTTGTGTTATCTAAAAAATAAATGAAGGAACAAACACAGTTTCATTGGACGTCCTGGGTTTCATTCAGAAGTAATGATTGTGGTTTGGAGGCAGGCAGAAGTGAGTGTGCCTACAGGCGTCCCGAGGGGGGAGAGGGAATTGATAAGCCAAGGCGAGCGCTATATATAATTAATGAAAGGACAATGATTGATAATGGTTAGTTTTCCTGTGCGGTGGTGGATCGCCTGTTGCCGTCTCACTGCAAGATGAATTGCTTTGCTCCGAGTGTGCTATGACACACACATACACGGAGAAACACTCACACAATTCAAAGTCTTTCCACCTTAGGTCAACTTAGTATAGTCTGTCCAAGCAAAGAAGACCCTCGGTAAGATGGGAGAAAGACTCAAGCTCGGTCAATATTGGTTCCAAAATTATCAATTCAATCTCTAATTGTAGGAAACAATTTAATCTACAAATTAAATCACATTTATAATTCTTGAACAAATATTGATCAAGTTGGAGTCATTTTTCCATCTTGCCAGAGGTTCTTCTTTGCTTTGACAGACTATACTCGTCTTGTTTCAAAAATCTCTGATAACAAGTAGTACCAAGAATGAGAACTTGAAAAATAGAAATATTTTCACATCAAAATAATCTATAATAATGTATAGTATAATCTGAACGAGACAAAGTAGTCTTAGCCTGCACTATTTCTCTTTCAATTTCAATTTTAAACTATGGTAATGATTTCAAAAAAGGTATGTATTTTTCAATTTTGAATTCCCTTATGTTGTTGAGGAGCCGAAAAAAACACATGAAAGCTTAATAATTCCAATAAGATGGAATCAACTTGAGAAGTTTAAATTGAAAATTCACAAACAACCAAAAGCTACTGTTTTGTATCGAGACATAATAGATTATTCAAATTTGTTATAGTTTTTTCAAATTGTGATTGTTTTTTTATTAAACATTCAGACAAAGATAGCATGACAGTATGAATAATTCAATGTGTAATATTGTGATCAATCATTTTAGAAAATTAATACCGAAATCGTTTCTCCATTCATTGTATTTCAAACATATTTTTCTTTAGATATTTCTCTCGAATGTCTCATCCACTTCAATAGAGTTCAAGCTCATTTTCTCTTGAAATCCGATTGTGATCTCTATTCCAGCGATTCATGAAAGACAATCTGAAGATTGAAGTGTGAAATTGGATTGTGCTGAAGTAACCACCGATTGAATGCCTTCTCTCTCACTCTGTCAGTGATCAAGGAAAGGACTTATCTGCAGACGAAAGGTGAGATTTAGCGCAAGCGGTTGACTTCGTTACGAGGTTTTATTGTTTGTCTAGCTATCAGCTGCTAACAGATTGCACATTCAAGTTCGAACACCCTTTTTCTTAAGGCGCCCTATTCCTTCTGAAGAGCGCCGCACCTTTCTTTAGCCAACCCTAGAAAACAGAAAAGGTTCCTGAGTCGACCATTCCTCGATAAATCTTCTTTGCGGTGATTATCCACGGATTCGTCTTTGCTCAACGGCGATTACATAAGAAAGGTGATGTTGGATGGGTGATAAATTATTTCAACTCTATTTTTCAGAAAAACAGTGCATGATTAACCTCCTAACAAAACTTTCTCATTTCTTATTATTTCGTTTTTTATTTCAGTTGCTGTAACTTATTTGTACTGTGAAATTCCAAAAAAGCTTGTACAATTGAATTAATTGAGAAGAATATTGTAATGGAGAGAACTATTTGAGACCATCATATGCAACACGAAGAAAAGATCAGACATTTAAGAAGTATTAAATTTTCACAAGATTTCACTGATGATGCATGGTAATATATCAAATTTATAATATAACATCAATATTATCAAGGTGATTAGATTACAGATCTAAATGAAATAAATAAATACTCTGCATAATATTCAATCTAATTACCTTGAATATTATTACGGAGTTGGTTTGGGCAGGTACGTTCTATCATTGTTTTTATAAATGATTGTAATTTTCTTTTCCCCAGAATATTCGCAATGTCGAATACTTTTTTTAGTTGTGTTTTTTTTACACTTCAGTTTTGTAACAATCGCAGATCATGAATTATATCTGAAAAATAGAAACTATGATTAACAGGATGAGTTGGTCAAATGATAGGAGGCATCAAATGCAAAATAACTTTCAATTAAAGATTATGTGAAACAGAAAGAAAGTACAGTAAGCTTCAGTGACGGTGAGAGAAAGTAATCCATGGAAGGGAGTAGCGAAACTGAATGATCTAGGCTAGTGCCATTATTCCAGTTACAATGTTATACCTCCCCAAATCCCCTGCAATCTAGCAAGCGCTCACCATATCAGTTTTGCAAGGAACAAACGTAGACCATGAATAATTCACAGCATGGCACATCTAGCTGCCTGCCCCAACCTGCTACCATCAGTATGATCCCCAGCAGATGACGCTCTAGTCTTGGCCTCGTATCTTGAGTCTTGTTGTTTGTTGCTTTTGCTGCTACTCATGTTGCTTCTGCTGCAACTTCTGTTGCTTTTGCTGCTACTTCTGTTGCTTTTGCTGCTACTTCTGTTACTTCTTATGCTATTTCTGTTGCTTCTGCTGCTACTTCTGTTGCTTCTGCTGCCACTTCTGTTGCTTCTGCTGCTACTTCTGTTGCTTTTGCTGCTACTTCTGTTACTTCTTATGCTATTTCTGTTGCTCCTGCTGCTACTTCTGTTACTGTTGTTACTGCTTTAATTGATACTGTGGCTTTCGTTTCTCCACTGCTGTTGCTAATGTTGCCTCTGTAGTTACTACTACGTTTTTTGTTGCTAGTGCTTCTGCTTCTACTCCAATATCATTATCCTACTCTGATAACAAACTTAGAATTTCTAGAAGGTATTTTCTTACCATCCTCTCTATAATTGATCTAATTGATATTTGAGTCTCAATGTGAACATAGTATAGAATAGAATGAATATAGATTAAATAAAGGATCAATTGAAGCTGTTGTGAGTCAGAACAGGCAAGAGACTTATCCTTAAAGCAAGAAGGAGAAGGAGAAGAAGATGTAATCATAATCTTTGTTGTTTGTAACATTTATTAATATCAACTGATCAAAATGGGGAAGAATATAGCCTTCGTTTGATACTTTGTATCTTTGTGTCCAACGCATTGCACTGTAATCTGGTAAAAAGATGATTTTCCTGTTTCATATTGTGAAATTTTAATGAATGGCAATAGTATTTAATGGGGTAAATTAATTGCTGCTACTACTTTTACTGATTATGCTTCCGTAGTTAGCTCTGTTGCTTCAAAAGCTGTTATCTCTGTCGCTACATGTTTCGGCTAGAATCGATTCTGGCAACAGAACACGAGTTGGCGGAAAACCTTGTCGCCAGAATGCAAAATAGCAGCCACTTGTCAATCCATAATCTAAGCTTCGACTGACAACATCTTTCCTGCAATCTCCTCTGCCACCATTGCCGAAATCCTTCATTTTATAGCACGTCCCATTTTTCGTGAATAAGTATAGTGATGTGATACAATGTATTCTTATCACGTTCTCACCACGTAACGGCCACCTTCTATGCTGAAGGGTCCTTGAATTTTCTCTATGGGTTCCCATATTTGATTATTCCCAACGTTCTACTGAACGTTTATGAATCTAAGAGGATTGAATGACTGCGAGAGTTTTTATTGAATGAGAATATCAAAAATAATCTGGGAGCTGACGATGTGAATGTTTTATTAAAAAACCCTTTTTTTACAGATACGATAATGGCTGAGTTTTTTCTTGTTTCTAAAAAATAAATTAAATAAAATAGAATAAATGAATTTAATGAAAATTAATACAATCAATTTTAGTACTATTGAAAATCGTGAATGGTTAACTCACAAAACCGCGGCCCAGTGTGTGGAAGAAAATAGTGTAATTGACAATCTCTCTCAATGTTTGACGTTGAATCATGAGATTTCGAAATGTTTAACGTGCATTGTTCACTGCATCTCATTAACTCGAAGTGTATCACATTATTTTTGAAAAAAGCTAAAAAAGCTAAAGTTGGACGAATGATTCTGCACTATTTCGGTTTTACACTGTTCAAACATGGACTCGAGAAAATTCACAACTCAAGGTCAGAGCTGTAATCGAATTCAAATTCAGCTATTGCCATTCGGCTCTGATTTCCGATTGCTCGAGAACAGACAGTCCGCTTTCGCGTATCATATATTATCACTCTATTCAACCATTCATTATTCCTTTTCACTTACCCATTCCTCACTCCTTTTTGCTGAGTCATTCCTCATTCTATTTCTCTAGAGAGTTGAAGACCACTTGTGTTTGAGTGGCGCTCCACGGATTGAGGAACAGAGAGAGAAAGGAGAAAGAGATAAAAAGATTCAAAGATAGATAGAGAGAGAAAGTGAGAGTGAGATTGAAGAAGCGGCGTCTCCTCATGATGTGGTGTGGCTCCACAATTGAATTTCAAATGAAGTCTACACACTTCCAGACACACTTCCTCTTTCATTGAATCTCCAGCACTAACTTAAGTTCAAGCTTTCACACACAAACACATCTTGAGTGTGCACACTATCAAAAACCTTCGCTCAACTTGGCTTTTATCGCTTCTGAGTTCACGCTAACCACACCACTTCAATGATTCCTTTATAAACGACAATACTATTATAGTCCGTCCAAGCAAAGGAGACATTCTGGCAAGATGGGAGAATTACTTCAGCTAGGTGAATACTGTTTCAAAAATTATAAATATAGTCTAAGATTTTAGGAGACATTCTAATCTACAATTTGAGTCCAAACGTTTAATTTTTGAACCAAAATTGACCAAGCTGGAGTAATTTTAACATCTTACCAGAATGTCTTCTTTGCTTGGACGGACTATATCACCGATTTCTTGATGCAGCTTCCGAAATTCGGTTTTGACTATTCCCTAAGGTCTATTGACTGCGGCGAAGACCTAAGAAACCAAAACTGAATTTGAAACTGAGGTTCTCAATGTCACATCGTTCACAAGTATAGCTGGCGCCAACAGTAGAATACAGCGCTTGACGAACGACTGATATTAATTCTTAGCTCTGTCAGGACAGTCGACGAGCTGTATGTCATTCTCAATTGTTGAAAATGTTATAGTCACAATATTAAAAAATCTTTAACCTCTATTCAGTGCTGAATGAACAATCCTTAGGCTTCCAACCTCTCCTTGTTATTCTGTTTTTGTCTCCAATTTCTCCACAAGTTTAATTTTTGTTCTAAATTCATTTTCATATTTTCATGTTTGAATCCTGTTTCATATGAATGCCTGTTTCATATGTTTTGACTAGATAATTAGATATCGTATAGATATTTTCGTAGATATTATATGATCAAGGATGAACCACTTTGCATGATGATGTGACTGATACTTTCATCTAATGGAGAGTGAAGTCTCCAAGTATCCTACAACTTCAATATTTATTATTGAGCTCCGCCTTTACAACATTTAGCAAACCATGCTCTGCCACAAGAATAGAATAGAAAGTGTGAACCATTGAGCTTTATTGCATTTATTTTTTTATTTATGTGGGCTTCAAGTATAGTCTCAAAACAATATCAATGTACTGGAAAGGCCAGATCTCTGTGGAAGAATAATTTGATCTGCTAGAAACTCTGTACCCGAACGAACATTTTTCCCAATCTTTTCATGGTGAGTAGAATTCCTTTGAAATCTGAAACTACAGTCGTGGAGAAAAAGAGTATCACTTACGTGTCGTATGTCAAAAGTTCAAGCTCCAACATCTTGTTTTTTTCATTCCACCTTTTTTATCTCTTTAGGCTGAGGCCGCACTGCCGGTGGGTAGAGCGTGGAGGGTAGATGGTAGATCTATAGAACATACACACCATCCACAGTAATACATCATATGGATGGTATGACGTCATACTGTTTTTTGAGGTTGTTGTCCATATTTAAGAATTTCAAGATGGCGGCTGAACACATACCATTCATACGATGTATTACTGTGGATAGTGTGTATGTTCTATAGATTTACCATCTACCCTTCACTCTCCACGCTCTACCCACCGGCAGTGCGGCCTCATCCTAAGGGTGCATCATAGAGTGTTGAAAGATTAAGATAAAAATGAAGATATCACTAGAGATGATAGTCATCAATCAGGTGCTAATTAAACACACCAAAATAAATGGCAGTACGTATAATATACCATTATTATTTAAAAAAATCACTCTTTGATTTTATAGAATCAATATCATTTATCTTCATATTCAAACGCACTATTATCCACCTTTTTTCTTAAATTTTAGTTTATGTGAAATTGTCTGACTCTTACACAGCTTCTCCTTCTTTTCTACTTATTTCAAAAATTTCTTCCTCTTCCCTCCCCCAAACCCAACTACTTTGAAATTTCCTTCATTGCTTTCCAATCCCTCTGTCTTTGATTTTTCCAACGTTGAAAGATAAAGAAAATGCAGAGAAGTATGAGAAGGAGAAAGATAAAGAGAGACGTGAGTGTCGAGGACAGTTGGAAAAAGTGAAATGGGGCGATAAGCCGTGAAAAAGTAATGGAAATTCTTCCGTAACTTCCACGTCGCAGACCTAATGCGAATTTCATTTAGAAGCAGTGGAAGGAAATGAAATTTCATGGACAAAAATGAGTCATCTCAGTTTCTGTCGTCATGCAGTTGACGCGAACGCCTTCCGGCAGGCTCTCAACTTCTATCACTGAGTGGAGAAAAACAAGCAGGCATCGAAATTACATCTTTCAAGCTTCTCAGAAATTCCACTTCCCGAATTCATAAGGAAGAAATAGGTCTAATCATTGCTAATTTTGCGAAAAAAACTGTACACTTATCAACAGTCGCACCTTGTTATTTCAAGAGAGGCATGTTTCCTTTTTCGTTGGCAATATTAATTACACAAGGAATTCTAGAAAGAAAGTAACGAAATGTGCAAATTTTGATCAACAATTTCATATAAAAATCTCTCATTACATTTACAGACTGCAGAGTTTATCACTCTTTATGTAAGAGTGTATCATAATACTTTACTTGCAATAATATTTTACTTGCATGTATTATACGCTTTTCCATTTTGAACGAAATGAACTAATTAACAAGATTCACTCTCCAACAAAAGCGCAAGAATAGTTTGCTTTCTGAAATCAGAATAACGACAAGCTTTTAGAATAGAATGTAATTTTACAGTCCGATCCTTTAATATTTTCTACAACACATAAGACGTGAAGCTGAGTGATAATTACATCTCAGTTTATAACAGAAGGAGCTCATAAAATCGAGAATCTAAGGAAGTGTACAGCTTTTTCGACAATAAACTGAATATTTACTAGAGAGAAGATGCTGGAAAGTCGAACAATTTTATGAATGATAAAGGAACGGCAGGTGCTCCTGCTGAGTCTAGTTGATCTCTTTACTTGGAAAATGCCAGAAGATGAGTGGGAGGAAGAGGAAGAGGGGGAGGTGAGGAGAGGAAGAGGAAAGGAACTAAGTGCACAAGAGTTGTGACGAACTTCCTAGCCGGCCTTATATTGTTCCGTAATAATTAATGAGTTCAACGCAACAAGACAGCTTCAAGCAAAGTTGAAAAGTGCCCACGGGTATAGTCTGTCCAAGCAGAGAAGGCATTCTGCCAAGATGGGAAAATGACTCCACCTCGGTCAATATTGGTTCGAAAATTATTATAAATATGGTTTCAAATTCTAGAAAACATTCTGATCTACAATTTGAGACCATACGTCTTATAGATTTTGAACCAATATTGACCGAGCTGGAGTCATTTTCCAATTGTGCCAGAATGTCTTCTTTGCTTGGACAGACTACAATGGCCATAGGCGGAAAGTTACCGTCAACTTCTGAATCTCTCGCTTTATTTCTCACTACATTATTTTCTCTCTCTATGTCACACACAAGAATTCTCTCCCATTCGTTATGTCCAACAACGCTTTTCTTTCTCTGGTCAATAATTTTCTGTCACATCCATAAGAGATCTCCAATCACTTTATCAATCTTCGAATCTTGACTATCCAAAAAATGTCCATGAATCTCCCTTACTCATTAAGAAAAAAGAAAAAAATATTCCAATTTTAATTTTAATCACAACAATAGATTTAATCGATTCCAAGTTGGGAGAATTTTGTGAAAGATACATTTTTTGTGGGTAGGCTACATTGTCAGATCCTTGTAAATTTTATAGATTTATTGATTCATAGTTTTAAATGTTTGAAATGTGAAATCTAAAATTTTGTTTTAAAAGAACCATAACCCACATGGTTCTCCATGTCTTCATTTGTGAAAAATGAGGTTATAATATTGCGGAGTGGAACAACCCTTCTGGTCTCTCCACTATTGAAAGCATACACCAAATGAATAAATAAATAAATAAATAAATAAATAGATAGTTTTATATAAATGGTTAATGGACTTTCCAAGTTAGTTGTACATTACTACAAAATTCGCACGGCCACTTGTTCCTGAGATGCAATAGAAACACGGAGTTGTGAGCAACTGATTTTTTATTTGTGTTGCATTATACAACTTCGTGTTTCTATTGCATCGTGTGCTCGCGACTCATAATAATGAAAACGTTCCTTTTTACAGTCCTATTTTTTGTAGACCCTTGTCAACCCTACTTTTTTATCTTTGTAAACGTCTCATCACAATTATTTACTTATCACATAACGGAATCTAGCAAGGCTGACTTTAGTGAATGAGGTTGCATTCTTAGTAGGTTGTTAGATTAAAATTGAGATGAAGTTCATTAAATCGAAATAATTTATTTTAATTTATTTGTTGTGTTTGATTGCTACAGCCACAGAGAGCACTGGCGGGTCATGCCCACGAAACAGGTGAAGTGCTGTACAGTAAAATATAGGGGCACTTCACCTTTTTTGTGGGTACGAGCCGCCAGTGACAGAGAAGCTACATCATGTGCACAGAGAAGCACAGAGATTTAGCTTTTCTGTGCTATAGCTGATTTATCTCCTAAGAATAAGTGACCTATTTTATCTCCATCTCAATTTTGAACTCACTATCAATGCACTATGAAGGTCTAGTTCATATGGCGAATTCTATTAGCTGATGATAAAATCCGTCAAGTCAAATATGACTAGACCATAAATCCCGCTGTGGATTGAGGACATTTTTCTTTATAAACGATCTGTTCCATATAAAATAGCAAGAGAAGAATAATCAAGAAGAGGAATTATTACTTCCTGAACAGAAATAAATAAAGCTGTAACACTACAAGAACAAAGGAAGACCAGCTGTTTGCGAAAATACATGACTGAAGTTGAGAGGAAAACATCCATTTTGCCTCGTCTTCCCCCGTATCTACTCTAGCGTGCGCTAAATAATTTGCAAAGTTTCTGGAGAGCGATTACAAGTTTTCCGGCCTAATTTACAATAGATGAACGTGTAAGCGTACATGCGCGTATGTATGTTGAGGGATTGAGGGAGTCAAAGATGTATTGTAGGTGTTCCGCTACTCATATAATTATTTTCGTCACATGGGAAACTCTATACGTCTCACAAATTGTATTGTCGGTAAAGCAGTCTCGATACAATCCAGTATACAGCGGTTCAATTTCTGTTATATGGTTGCACATATACAAGCAAACTTCGCCTTACGTATCCAATAGTACACTGAAAAGTTAACAGAGCCTGAGTTAAGTTCACGCGAGCAGTTGGAGGAAATTCAATCGGTAATTCAGTTAGCGCCTTTGTACCCTATAATTGCTCTCACAAAATGTTCTCAACTCAATCAGTATTTCTGGGACTTTGTTTCGAATGCGTTGTTGATTGGATTTTGACATGTGCAATGTAAGAACGAAGATTGAATGCTGATTACGTAATGTTGTTCAAGTTCATGAATGCTAGTCTTGAACGAAACTTACACACCAATTTTACAGACCTCATATGAATTCGAGCTAAGTTTTTAATAATTAATCCCATTTGAAGTGATAGTGTCAAAAAGTGTCAAAAATTGTAATAAACATTCCATGATTTTTAATCACAAAATATTTTTTCCATAGTTTCTTATTGTTTCAAATTCATCTTCTCTAATTTAAATATCTTTATTTTCCATCTATCAATAATTTTTTATTATAAGGAGGATAGGATGGAGAACGATTTTTTATTCAGGGCTAAAAAATGCGCAAACAGCCCTATCATCTACTTCATCTACTGAACTAAACATAATTGAGATCTAGATAGCTCTGATCAATTTTTTATTATTGCTAGAAGAATTCAATAGATTTAGAATACCAAGAGACCACCTTGAAAATAGTCTTGACTGATATACTCTTAAATTTACTCCCATAGACTTACAGCGTTGATCAGCCTCTACTTCTTGCTCACATTGAATAGAAATCTTGCTATAAGAAATCTCAGCTCGGGTGACATTCCACATGAGGACATTATAACCCACAGTATTTTACAAAAGCAAGACACCCGGTAATTAGTAACACTATTCACGTCAGCATGACACATTTAAGCCGTTAATGGTGGCACCATGTAGTTAATTACATTTGGGGTAATTATGTACCTGTGCGGCATGTCGTTCTCCCGCCTTTTTTGCCGGCTTACGCATCAGTGGGCAACCCTTTCAGCGCGGGAATTTGCGAGAGAATGAATCACATCGCTGCAAGATAGTTGGCTGGCTGGTTGATTAGTGGGTAAACATCCAGTTTCCATGAAGTTATGCTCGTGCTCGTCTTTATCCTCTTATGTACCTGTTTTAAACTAGCTTGAGTATGCTAAACTCATGTATAAGAACGTTGAATATCAGCCTATGTTAGATTGTAATGTAGGCTTAGTGTGCTATGATAATGAAATAGAAATTTCCAGCCAACTAAACACGATTATGAAATGAGTCGTTGAAAAAAATGGTGCCGTAAAAACTAATGATAACCAGAAGCTTGAATGATTGTGGTTTGCAAAAGCTTATAGTCATTGAGGTCTTGGTTCTTAAGCATGGTTTGATGTGACACCACTCAAAAAAGCTAAGAAATATTTGTTCTTATTCAAAAACCAACCTAAATGGAACAATATGATGTTCTACAAGCAATGTACTTTGAAAGCAATGTAATATCCAGTATTATTTGATTAAAACTATAAATCTGGGAAGTTGGTTGGTTCAATATGAATGAGAAACACGGTCACGTTCTCATACCAATCCTGAAATAGGAATTGAATATCTAGCACATTGACTCAGATTATATTGCTTTTTATCTCATATATGCTCTATACTACTCATGTAGAGTAGACTACATACTGAACTGTATTCTAAATTAAGTTCTGGTATAATTTGGATCTTTAGTAGTCTACTAAATTGACTACAATCTTCCTGGAATTCAGTGAAATTTCGAACCAAGGGTTTTATTTTTTCTTAATATTTATTGTAATTGTATTCATCTTTCATGCAAAAACATTGACTCACCAGGAAATCTGGTTCTGTCTAGGGATTCGAAGAATGATGATGTTTATCACTCACTTCTGAAACAGAAATAGGATTAACGTTAATAGAACATAAAAGTTGGAGATATTTCCAGTTGAATTTTGGAAAAAATTGACTTATTGTCAATCTTAGTAATCAAACTCCTCAAACCAATAATTAGTAACTTTAAGTCAGAAATTAGTGACTCCTGAATAACAAGAATAACTCCATTCTTTAAACAAATTTCCAACCAACATTATTCAAATCCAAGTAGTGGACTTCCAACTTGATAAAAGTAAAGATGAGATAAAAAATTGAATTTTTCATTCTCGGCAAGCCATCCCACATTATTCTGCATAGCTGAGATTCAGTGAGCCCGTATTTAGATGTATGTGGTTTTTGAGCAAAGGCAACGAGAGCCACAAAAAAGTGTTTCATACAACTGAATTGTGGAAAAGGATGAATGGGGGTGGGTGAAGCTTATCCGGTATACTCATCCCCATCCCGCATAATATAAATCTTTCCCATTCGGTTGGCCTTTTCACTTTTCGCTCGACCTCTCATAAGCTAGCCTCGGACCTCGGGATTGATGGTCAGCTGCTATAGTAGAAGCCATTTAAACTGGCGGTTGACGAATGAATGCTATAAATTCTCAGCTCTGTCAGGATAGTCGGCGAACGGTTTGCAAAAACATATCGAGTCAAAAGCGGCCTTAGCAAAACGTTTCTTTCAAGCAGGGCACACTTGGACTGTCTTGACAGAGCTGAGCATTAATAACAGACAATTACCAACTGACAGCTTAGTTGGCTTCTGCTATACCACATCCATTAGAGCCTATCTGCAACAGGAAACGCTTTTTCGCGTTGTTTTTTCAACTACACTGAAGCAATGTCAAACACACTCATATTAAGCAGTCACCATCTAACATATTTAGTATTTATGTTGAATTATTTAGTACGTTGTAAATGTGTGGTATGTTCAATCTTCATTATATATATCGTATCAATGTGGTTATATATTAAAAAACCTTACCATTGTTTCATTTCTTATTTTTAAGTGGCTCGTTGGAGTAAGTGATAACACGCCGGTCTTGAACCCAAAGGTTCCAAGCCTCACGGAACAGTTTTTGACCGCAGCACAATCGCATAAATACGGCCACCCCTGTCTTTCGGATGAGAAGATAAGCTGTCGGTCCCGACTGCCTAAAAGACAGTTGTCATCTCTCTCATAACACAAGCACAGGCCTAGGAACTCATGAGGGTTTTACCCTCAGAAAAAATTTTCAGTGCATATGAAGTATCTATTTTTGTGTATTTTTAAAGTGATATGAAGTCCATTGTAACATCATCATCCTATTCGTCTCATTCTCCTGATTACATTATGTTTTCTCTGGTGGCTCGTACCCACGAAACAGGTGAAGTGCTCGTATCTTTTACTGTACAGCACTTCACCTGTTTCGTAGGCACGAGCTGCCAGTGGATGTTTTCCATTACATTCCACGACCGCTTACATTTTCATGGAATAACTCTTTTATTTGGCCGTGGATCTGGTTAACTTTTTAAATTGTTGATAATTATTTAAATCGTATTATTCTATTGGTATTTTATCTTTTTTATTTCTTAATTTACAATCTGCCTGAATAAAACTGTAGCCCCATTGTTATCCATTTTATTCAAAATAATGATTTTATTTCTATAGAGGAATGTTGCAAGTTGGAAACAATCGAATAATCAAGTATTACACTTTAAAACATATTACAGTCAGTTGGATGTTGAACTGCTTTTGCAACATTCAACATTACAAGTTATGCATAGTTTGCTAATTGAACAAATTTTACTCTTGATAAAATCTCTTCCACTTTGCAACCCTGTATGAAGAATCTAAAGTTAGCTTGCTGAATATATTCCATAATTACCAAGGAGGAGTAGAACAGAAGTGAACAAATTACTGTAGGACAAATGGATGGGTAAAGTATGCAGAATTGCAGATCCACTCATCAGCAACTAGAGAGTTCCACTTTGAGGAGAAATGAGGAGTGGAATGAGGAATGAGGCAGTGTAAATTCCACTCACTCACTAAACAACAACTAGAATAATTATTATTCCACTCTGAGGAAGAATGCACGAAATGAGTCTCATTGCTCGCAATTAATTATTCAGTTGCCTAAGCCAACAGTTGTTGCAGATTCAAATTGTTCGTGATTTATAACTAACCAAATGCACTACATACCGTTCCCATTCTAGACTTTCCCCATTGCCACTCCATTTTCTTTCAATTGAACACACGTTCATTATCAATGATACGCTCTTGATCTCTCTCCAATTATTGTTATTGGTATTTTTAGGATTAATTTCCAATTCCAAAATAATCCCCCCATAACTCAAGCACAAGCTAAACCGCTCATATGGGCATCATCACAGCAAAACATAATTTTAACAGAAAAACTCATCCATCATCTACCAATTCAGTATTAAAATCAAACAAGATGCGATCTGGCAAATGATGATTCTGCTGTTTATAGAGTTCTCCGGGACACATAAACTGAAGCCATCAGTGCACATTCGTGTTCTTTGAAAGTAATCAGCCCCAAATTATCCCGAGATAAGTTTTGGTAGAGCAAATAACATTAGTGGATTAATGCATAAGCGAGTTTAACGAGTAAGATATCTGAAGAGAGAAGTTTGTAGCCTAGCTTGAGGCGGCGCTCAGGAGTTTCGAAGACTGGTGAGGATTATAAATGCTGACAGAGACAGGAATAATAATTATGGCGGCCATGTTCCAATTATATTATTTCGCTCCAGTGGCAAGCAAGCGTTCGCAGTCGGCTTGGCAAAAGTAAGCACCACTTTTAATACCGCTGTCTGGCATCATGGATTTTGAATAGAATTGAAAAGATGGATTAAGATTAAGATTCAAGTATTGACACCATTATAATAAACAAGTTGAATAAGAGTAAATTCAACTTAAATTCGATATTTTACAGATTTGGAGACTGACAGCTTTAATAATTATTATGGACGCATTATAAAAAAATATATTTGGTGCAAATCCTTAATTTTCCGCAAATTTCGATTGGGATTCAATAATAAACAAGCAGCTTCAATAGTATTATGGCGAAATCACGCTAATATAGAGCTAGTGACATTACTTCATCTACATTGGCAACGATAATGTCTTTATTGTATAATCCTATACATATCACAATAAACTGTACGTTTAATGTTGTACGCTTTAATTTATGCACGCTTCAATTCAAATAATAATGCGAGTAATTCAATGAGATCTCGTATGCGAAATGAATAACGCAGGGAACAGAAATTTACAGCTCTCTTATTTAATACGCATAATATGAATAAATTTCACGTTATAATACTATACTTTATATTCGCTCTTGACCATTCTCTTATACAAAATCAATGGGAGTTGCTGTCAAATATAAATTTAACAATATAATAGATCTATATATTTAACATACGCTATAATTTTAGAATATAATTATGTATCAGCGTTTTCATTGCTCCCGCTATCAAGGTTCCTCCAATATTGCTAGTCCTCCCTTGAGCTTTGTATTTTAAAATGTCCCTCTTTTGATCGATAGAGTATTGTGAAGCTGATGGAAGCAGTGTACCTCCCGCAGATCAGAAATCCCATGCGCAAACTGAACAAAATCCTATGAAAGCCGCAAAAGCTCTTACTTCTACTTCTTCCTTCCTAACGTCACGAAACTGAAAGGTATGACCCCCTGCGTAAATACCTATCAGCGAAATTTTCTATAGAGAAGTTTTGCTGTAACGAGTGCTTGAATATAACATCCAAATAGAATCATGAACTACAAAAATGTTAAAAGAATAGTGAATAATTGTCCCATGAATACATTCAATGATGTGACTTCTCAATTCGGTTGTATTTTTCTTCATTAGATAGTTCATAGACATGAATAGTCTTGTTCAAATCCGTTTTAAAGTCAATTGAATCATGAAGATACGACTCTAGCAATATTATAATTATTCACTGGGTTCCAATCTTATCCTATTGTAATCTCGTGAATGAATGAACAATTCATCCTTTATGGACAAATTCTCCAATTCTTCGTAGTGTGCAACTACTGCGTGAACAATTTGCTGTGTGTTATAATCGTATGAAACAGAGAATGTAAATCATTCACTGAAACTTCATGATTTTATTCTCATACCAATATCTGAACTGAATCAAATTATCTATACTAAAAAAGGAGTGCCAACTATAGTATCCAACTATATTTTCATTCCATTATGTTCTTAATTTTCCCGTAATGGATTATAACTGCAACTATATAAATATATTGTATTATTGGGATTAGCAATGTTCTATTTTATGTGAATATTATTGTTTTTTTTCTCTACTTTGTGTTATCAATTATAATTTTTGTATTGTATTCATTATGACAAAAGAATTTGATTTGATTTGTAACATCCTAGATTTGAGTTGAACATTTTTCCAGATAAACAAAAATAAGATTGAAGAAAGATAGAAGGCTGCCTGGATTTCCACTAGACTCGAATTTAGCATAGCTCAGCAATGTTCTGAAAGTTTCAACAGTCATAGACAATACACTTGTTATCTTGGTAGAGATCTGGGATTGAATTTAGCTTCCAAATATATACTACTTGAATAATACATGTATATAGGAAATAGTCAGCAAACAGACAGTCATCTTCGTGTTCATTTTTGCGTAGCTGAAAATTGAGTTGATAAAGCGCCGAAAGGACAAGCGCGAGCAGAAGGCAGAAAAAATAAATTAAAACATCGAGCAGGGCTTGTCTCTGGTTGTGAAGGTACTGCAAAAGTTTGTAATCTGTCAGCTAGCTGCTTCTCAGAGATGTTCCGTTATTACTTCCACCTTTGGTGGAAAAACATCTCTTTTCTGAATTCTCTTTCTTGCTCTTTTATTTAAACACTCATCCATTGATCTTCTAGTGGCTAGAAGATTTCTACTTATTTGTTCTCTCACATAAACACATTCATTGAGCCTTAATTATTTCTCATCTTCATCAAAATTTTCATTCTTGTATACTTTTCCTGCATTTTTGTTAGATTTCTTGCTCCTTCTTCGTTCTCTTCTTCCGCTCATGCTATACAGAAGATCCAGAGTAAGGATTCCTTCTATTCATTATTATTCTTGTCCCTCTTCCTTTTCACAATTTCCGACTCTTCGCGAGTTTCTCATGGATTTCTCCACCCACACATGTATTTTCTTGTTTACTCGTACTCCTCTTCCTTTCAATTAAAGTGGATTAATTTCTAAGATAGAAAAAACTTTGCAATGTAATTTTTCCCAATCTTTTTCACTCAAGGGATCGAGGGATACCTTGTTTTTTACTCACAGTTGTATCTTTTATTTTTCAATTTCAAATGTTTTATCTTCTCCACATCTTAATCCCCATTACCACCTCTCTCTTTTCATGCCTTGTTCTGTATCTTGTGTTTCCATCTAATCAATGAAAAATATATTAATTCATTTTATAAAAAATACACTGTCCTTGGGAATAGAAAAACGTCAAAATCAACCATTCACAAGTACTTAAATTCCTAAATTTAGGTGGATAAAGATATAGTCCAAAATTTTCAGATTATGTAAATAAATAAATTTATTTGTATATGGAAATCACATAAATGGAGTTGAAGACATAATCTATAGAATATACTGATAATATATAGGCATTTCAATAAACATATATAACAAAAAAAAAATCGATAATGAATAGGCTAGCATTTGAATGGCTTTTAAACTGGTATGTAACGGTCCCGCCAATAAATCCGCTGTTAGAAACTGATAACCAGATTTCTCTATGCGTCTTTTTATTTGAACTAACCAATTTTTCGATAACTCTACTGTATTATCTTCTTTCTCTGCTAACCTAGCCAAGGCATTAATACAAATTAAATTAATTTCAGGATATGTAGAAATTTCCATTTACAAATTATTATTTTTGTCTTGTCTTCAGTTTTCTCCATCTTATTACCTTTCCAAACTCTTCTTTGTTTTGTCTCTCCACCATCCGTCAGTCTTTTTTTATAGGTTACCTTTCGAGAAGCTTTTTAAGCTTAACTTACTTTCTTATCATCGCTTACATCATCTTACCTCTTCTTCTCTTATCCTTTTAATCTCAATTATCTTCTGGAATGTCTTTCTCTTTTCTCCTTTTTCTTCACCTTTTTCTCCTTCCTCTCTTCTTAACCTTTCTCTCTTTTACAATATACATCCCTTCCACTCTCAATCTATTTTTCCTCCACTTTCCACGTTCCCCTTTTTACTTTCTCCCTTCGTTTGCTCGCTCAGCAAGTGCGCTTTGAAATATTACACATGCAGCAAAGGCCTGGTAGCGACATCCTGGAAGGTTTAATATGAGCACCATGTTATGTTCATATTTTTCTTCGCGTCTCTCAAATAAATGCGACTCCTCTACCAGCTAACAGTCGCCTTATACTCAGACTCCAGAATAAATTTCATCGTCTTCCTTCATATGTTCAAGAGGGTCTTTCTTATATCCCCCTCTTTTCCTCCTTCCTTCTCCCTCTTTTCCTCTTTCCTTCCTTATTTTTTCCTCTTCATTTCCTCCTGTTTCCCAACCTTATTTCCCTCCCTCCCTCTAACTCCACTTCTATGCAAATCTTAAGTTGCCTGGCTGAAATTCAACACACGCCATTTGAAAAACGCCCTTAGCAGGTATAGTCCGTCCAAGCAAAGAAGACATTCTTTTAAGATGTCAAAGGGACTCCAGCTCGTTCAATATTCATTCAAAAATTATAAATATGGTTTCAAATTGTAGAACAATATTGTTTTTATAATTTGAAACCAAATTTATAATTTTTTAACCAATATTGATCGAGATGGGGTCATTTCCCCATCTTTCCAGAATGCCTTCTTTGCTTGGACTGAATATAGCAGGATGCTGATGCCAGCAGCTCTGAATCCTCTTATTCACTGTGTCTAAACTAATAAAGAAGTTACTTTGATATTATATTCGCACGGCTACATTGTGTCTCTCACAGCCGGTGTTACGCTTTACAGGATTTATTCCCTAATCGAAAACCTTTGATGCTATTATACATAAATAAATGTATCTTCAGAAACAAAGAACCCTCATAATAGCATTAGCAGAAGTATCATGAATTCTAGACAATGATGTAAACTTGGTTGATAAAATATAAAATAAAATTTCTAATGTCATTAAACATTGAAGTATCTACAGAGAAAGAGAACCTAATATCAGCAACAGTATATGATTTTGTAGGCAAACATGGAACCAATAGGTTGAAGAGAATTTCTAGTTTTGGAAACAAGTAGAGTGGAAGAGAGTGTTGTGTTCATGATTCTATTTCATTCAATCATAGAATTTAATTCGACTATCATTTCGCCAAATGGACACACGGACTTCTAGAATACTGTTGAGAATAGAGTTTAGAATCATTCCCATTCAATTTTGATACTTTAAAGTGAAATTTCAGTTTAAAACGTATCATTCAAGTTATTCCACGAGAAGTTCAAGCTTTTTAGGATTTTTATTTAACCTCCCAATGAGAGCACATAGCAGCTAAGCTAAAAATTGTCACAAACCTCTTTAATGGCATTCTAAATGAGGATTTGAAAGTATAATAATGTATCATTCAAGGAAACGTTTTCATTCAAGATCAAAGATTACAAAAAAAATCAGTTTAGCTGCTTCTATTGGGGGTTTCACTTTTTTCGCCTGAAATTCTTGGACTAGAATATAATAATCATTGTCTGATCATCTAATAGTCTGAAGCCTTATTATCATTATCTTCATCTAGTCTCATTTCAAGATAATTATCATTCAAATAATAATTACAAATCTCATTATTTGTAACTAAATATCATCAGCTACCGTTGTCATTAACCATGAAAACTGGTGAGAGAAATCGAAATAGGAATTTTTCCCGGAGAATTAATTATACTGAATGATAGCGGAAATTAATTTCAAAGAGAAGGCGGGTAGCATCCATTATTACTGAAATTACTCGAAGGAAATACGAGATAGATGAAGTATCTCTCATTGTGGATAGAGTTTCTCTTGTGGTCTGAAATAAAAGTACGCCGGCAAAATGAAACGCTTTCTTATTAATCATCTTTTAGTATCTGAGAGGAGAAAAGAGCCAGGAAATTCTCTAGTGTCCCTTTCTTTCAATTTTCACTTTTTCCCGCTTGCGTTTTAGGGGTTGAAGTAGTAGTAGTGGATTTTGTAGGAGGATGAGGAGGAGGGGTAGTTTCAACCATCTGTGACCCCCTACACCTCTCCTTCCATATTTATTACCGCGGAATCGTTAACCCGAATTCTGACAGCGATAACCTATCATTTTCCTACAATATTACAGTCTCTTATACTCTTTTTAACAGTTTTTTAAAGATATGCAACCCGCTTCGCAAGAGTTGAACTTCAAGATAACACATTTCCAAGATTTGAACAGTACTAAATGTAAGATGTTACTGTGTACCTCTGAATATCATAATAACAATTTTTATGGGGCATTGAATTGCTTCGACTTATTCTTGTCATCATGACTGTAGTATTCGTTGTAATGAGCTGCTATGACGATCATAATAATGGTCATAGTACTATTCTCAGAAAATCTAATCAAGTTCAATTCGAAAGCATTCAAATCCAAATGAATGATAAAAATAGATAAATAATATGATAATAGAGTAATAATAATATAAATAGATAAATCAAATGATTTATTTGATGAGTAACATATGTAAGAATGGGAAAATGTTTTTAAAATTCTAATCAACGTCTTATGTGCTAATCATTTGATAGTTTTTAAGAAGAATGAATTGTATAGCCTGGAGAACATATCTATATGCACTTATTAAAGATAAAGCTCAATAATTATTATAGCTGTAGCTTCAGCTAGATCCCTATCAGTGATCATGACTCTAAGCTGCTCTTATTCCAATTGCTTTTTGAAAAGGATAAATAAAAGTACCTTGAAGGGTTTAAAATAAATAATTGAAATACCAATATTCATCATTAACTAGATGAATGATGCCCAAAATATTTGAAGGAGTTTTGTTATGTCACTATCTAGGCTTGGATTCAAGCCAAGATGAATTCATTTCAAGATGAATTCAATGCAATTCAATGATAAAATAATATAGTGCTAACCTTCATTGACTGAAGGAGAATTTTGTTGAAGAAAAGCATTTTCTTTTTTATTGTTTTCTTTCAATCTTTTTTATTGTAGTCTTCTCTCTTATTGAACTTGTTAAATAATATTTTCACATATTGCTCAGTGACCATGAGGTTAAGGAAGATACGTACACTCAAGACTGCTCTTGGATGGGTGGCCGAAACGCAATCAGTCAAGAATTCATGGAAACTACCCGTGAGGAAAGACTCTTAACCAATAAAAGTTATTGAATGAATTCCATAACATATAATACTCTTTCCAAAATTTTGGGAATAATGATGTAATAACGAATCAGAACCTCCCCCCACAAACTACCAATATTTAATTGAATGAATAACCTCTCGTGGAACTGCAAGAACCGTTTGTAAAATTGCATGAACTGTTTCTACCCATTAATTGTGAATACGATGATGACGATAATGAGGCTGATGATACGGCAGTTCAGAATTAGGCCAACATCGAACCAGACTAGAGCATATTCCCGAGTAGACAGAGAGGGGGGAGTTGCTAATTTGCAAGGCAGCCTCTTTGCCCGGGTAGAAGAGAAAGTCAGACTCTTATAAGCGGATTGCGGCACTCCTGATGGCGACGGTTGCGCCGTTCCAACCTGTTTGGCTTTATCCGTTCTTTTTCTACAAAACTCATTGCATTTTGCGCAATTTTCTTTCCCAACGAGGGAAGAGGCAAACTGTTATAAAGAGTCGTGCCCCTATTGGACCCGAATAGGGAGAGGAGGATAGGAAAAAAGGAAGAAGATAGAAAAAGAGGAAAAACACAATGTTGTAGGGCTTCCTGAACACGGTCCCTAATTTTCACTTGTTCCTTTTAGCCGCTTACGAGTGGATAAGCTTTTCACGTTCCACCACAAACGAGATGAATGCAGATGAGCTTTTTTCCACCAGTGGTAATCCCGATTTTTTCCAGCGTCATTTAGTTCGATATTCGAGCGTTTTGTGGTAATCATTGGTTCATTGCTTACGCGATTGGAAATATTGAGAATGGGTGACTGAGAATTAGAATAAAAATTATAATCAAGAAAAAAGAGAGAAAATCAGAGGGACATAACATTGAAGTGGTTATGGAGAATGATGAGGAAGGTCAATTCAATTATGAGTGATGATCATTGGCTAGGAATCTTCGCAATAATGATATTGCTAATTTGATCATACGTAAAATTTATCATTCACACTAAGCCTAAATGGTTTTTCATTTGAACTCCTCACATTAAAGTCGATGAGAGGGGATGAATAGGAAAAGACGATAGGGGAGAGGAAACAGGGACAGGAGCAGGAGCTTCCTTGTAGAAAGTTAAGTTCCCGTCTGGAATTAAACTACACGAATATGATGTAGTTCGGTTGACTACATACATAATGTTGATGACAACAATTCGATTTGAAGTTTTTTTTATTTTCCTATTCACTGGATCTCGATCAATCACTGAATACCCTTTTGGATTCAAATCTTCTCAATATATCCTTTATCAACAAGGACATTATATATCCTCTACGCAACACACAAAATCACTGTCGATAGTAATGAAATACAATACTGCAGCTCAGTAAAAATCTTGGAATTCTCATGAATGAAACCCTTGATTGGTCAGAACAAGTAGATATTACTTGTAAAAGAGTTTTTTCAGCCATGCATCCAATAAAAAAATTGCAAGATATTCTTCCCAGACACATTAGATTGTTACTTGTTAAGTCACTCATATTCCCACACTTTTTGTAGTGCAATTCTGTTGTAAACTACAGCGCTGTCAAAAGTACTGCTTACTATTTGTGTACTCTCTTGAACGCCATGAAAGGATCACATTGATAGTTTAACTTTAAAATTACCAGATCAAAGACTTTTTAGAATTTTGAAACTTGTCAGGGATATTTTGGAATATGGCAAACCCAGTTATTTCATAAATGATTTCAAATTTGTTTCCGAGGGTAGGAGAATGGACGTTTCAAGTACTAGGACTTGAGAAAATACATTGAGGGTACCAATTCATCGAACTACTATATATAATAAATCATTCCTTGTTAGCGCTTGTCGCACATGGAATAACCTTCCCAGCTCCATTAAATCCATTGAGAGTCGAGTGAGCTTCAACTCAAAATTAAGAAAACACCTTTTCGAGAAAATGAGTCTTTCCAACATTAGAGCAACCACATGACAGCTTCCCTTCCCTTTCATTCCGTCATTCATATTTTTATAGTCAAACTAATTATTATTAATTCAAGTTATTTACTGTTACAACAAATTAGTTACATTCTCAATACTTCAATGGTATGAAATATGAGCAAGAATTATTATTTACTAATTTGACTATTTTACTCCTTAATAGTACATTTCATTTAGTTTCATCGATTAAAATTAGGCCCATGCTTGAAGTAATTTTATTATTAAGTAATACTAGCTCTAATTCAACTTATGCAATTCATCTTTTTTTTGTTTCTCTTAACTCATCTATTATTTTCGAACAATTCCATTTTCATTCCATACTCATATTTACCCCATCATTCTCATTCATTTTTAATTTTATCAAGTCTGCAAAATTCAACAGCATTTAATTCTCAATCCTTATTTGCATTTATCAAGAAAACATTAGCTCATGGTTGAGTGTTAATGGGAGGTATGTTCTTGAGCATTCCTCTCCAAGAATGGACATTTATATGTCCAAACTCCGCCTTTTTATGTAATTACAGCATCAGTTATATTACCGTTTAACATAATTATTAAATCCTGCATTCCAATCATTTCCGTAAGTCTCCATAGTCTATACTTAGTTTTAAAGCGAGCTATGTAATAGTATAATTTTTAATTTGCATAATGTAGGATTTGAGCCGATGTATTTTGTAATTTACATAAATAAAGTGAATGAATCTGAATCTGAATCAAAACATTTGATCAGTTCGGTTGATTTACTCGTTCACTACATACATTGATGACATCAATTTGATTTCAAGTTTTCTATTCCCCTATTTACTGGAGCTTGATCAATCACTGAATACCCTTTTAGACATCAAATCTTCAAAATATATCCTTGATCAAAACATTTGATCTTTCAACATTTTTAAAAGTTCTAATTCGAACGCAGTTTTTGAAAATTTGTACTTGTATACTTCATATCAGATTAACGACGTTTTTCGATAAGCAACATCAACCATAATAATTGCAGACAAATTCTCCAACGGCTATAAAACACAAGGAATATTCCATTACAAGCAACAGAAAACGTACTTCGAGTTGTTTAAACAATGCAAAATTAGTTCTAGTCACGAATAGCGAATGCAGCCAATAGACTGAATTTGAATTCCATAATACTTTCGACTTCTGTCCGTGTTCGACTGGATTCTGCATGCAAATTGAAGAGAGTCTGAAAGGCAGCCACAGCACCAATTATGCATGTTCATTGGTGGTCTTTTGATGTAGGAGCCACAAGAGGATGTCTCTTTCTATCTCTTTTTCAAGTGGAAGCCACAAGAGGATGTCTCTATCTCTCCCGTTTTCAGGTAGAAGCCACAAGAGGATGTCCCATTCTCTCTCTCTCTCTCTTTCTCTCTTTCTCAGGTCTATCTCAATCCCATTGGTGTGCACCTTGAAATTCTTTGATCAAAAGACCAGACCTCATAATAGATACAGGTGTATGTAAGGTTTCATGCCACCCTTGAACTTCATTCATGAAAACCAACTTACTATTCAACGCACAGAGAGAGCTCAGGTTTTGTCCACTTTACCGAGCTCATCTTCTTCAAAGAGAACCAGAGCGAAATGCTAACGAAAAGCTTGAATGAGCTCAATGAGCTTTGTTACAAGTGACCCACTGCTACACATTTAAATTGATCTCGCCGGATGTCTCGTTTGATATTATATTCGCTGCAGGTAATTATCACATGGAGAGGATGGAATGATGAAGAGCTTGTGTAAAATCTGGGTTAATGTCATCTTTACCTAAGAGGAGGAATAACTCCTATAATAATAATTTTTACTCCTCTTGCCCAAAACTCATGAGATGAATACGATCCGTGCATAATCTGGCCGACCTTATTTTTTTTTCTCGTCACACACAAATAAAGATGTTATCACAAACACAATTCTCTATATTATTATTTGAAAGGGAAGAATGCTGACTAATTCCTAGAACCTAAAACTGTAATTTCTGATAAAGAGTTAAAAACAAGAAAAGCAGAAAACTCAGCAAAATGGGTTTACATCAAATTCTATTACTTTTAAAATTGATTTTGATAGAATTCACTTGATTCTGGAAAGCTTAATACAAAGTTGTTCTTTATTCTTAATACAGAGTTTAGGTTTCTTTAAATAGCTTATGTGGTAACAAGCTTTGAAAGTAACATTTTCTAGCAATTAAAAGATCTGGGTTGTTTTCAAAGGGATAGAGAAGTGAATTTTTAGTGACTGAGAATAAAGTTCTAGAGTGGGCTTTCCTAAGAATTAAATGGAGCAGCGCTACAGGTTCGCATCATAGTCTCGTAATCAGTTTATCGCTTTCAAATTAATTTATTTTTCTATTTAAACAATAGCTTGAACAATAGCTAGTAGGTAAGCGATTACGCCTACTTCGCTGCGTGATACGAACATTGGATAGGCTAGCTTTGAAAAGCTGTTGAAGGAGGCTATGTTCGAATACAATCTTAATACCTGGTTTATTTACGACACTTTTCATATTAACAGTACCTACACTACTTTCACCAATTCACAGTTAATCTATTATTAGTTGATAATTCAGTGACTTATTTATGTGTAGATTCACGGACATTAATAGGACTTCGAGTTATTTTGGAAAATTGGAGAAGTCGAACCAACTGCAGATCCCGTTCCAAAACACAGTAGCATTCCGCGAAGCGATTACGCCTATTTTGCTGCGTGATCCGAACATTGGATAGGCTAGCTTTGAAAAGCTATTGATAGCTGGATATAATTGGATAGCAGTGCGATAAGCTGTCAAAGGAACAGTCATGCGCGCATCAGCAACTATCAATTTCGTTTTCCATTCATGTGGATTTCGACATGAAGGATATTCTGCCAGCACAAAACACATTCGACCCGCGAACGACCCGGGATAGACACCTTTTACCCACCTGGGAAACCTTTTAAACAGATTGCAACACGTAACCCCCTTTTCCACACTATTTCCCCCTACCCTGCAACTACCCCCTCACTCCTCTCTTACCCTTTTCTACCCTCTATGCCCCCACCACAAATTCGTAACCTCACCTCGCTCACTCATAACTCATTTTCACCTTTCTCCGGGTCACACGATTTTCTTCCATCGAAAGAAGCGGCGTCAATTTCCTACTCTCTCCTTTTCTCAGTTGAGTTTTGCGACTGTTTACCCCCCATGACATATTATTCGATAGTCGTAGTTCATAGTAAGTAGGCCTACCACTTATTGTTATTCTTGCTCCTTTTCAAAATATTATTAAATAAATTTACAATACTTTCACTTGATCTGTACAAGAATATTTTGAAAAATAACAATTTACTTTTCAAAGTTCCAAGTGAGAGCAAACATTACCATCTTCACCTCTGAAGGGAATAATAATTGTTTATAATTCCCTGATTTATGTTGCAAACTATTATAATTATTGTGAAGAATATGTTTCAAAAATTTTTACAGGAGAGAACAATCACAAATTATTCATCCTTAATTTTGTTTTCCATTAAGGTTTTGTTTACCTTCTATGATTTGGTTTGGAAAAGTGGGAAAAATTATTATTGCGATTCAATCATATGGGTGACTCAATGAAGTAAGTAATAACGCGCCGGTTAGATAACTACTTGGACCCGGCCTCGAATCATAATAGGGGCACAATATTCTTCGACCAAAGCTCAATCAAATACATAACCCCCGTCATTTGGAGACGACGATAAGCCGACGGTCCCGTCTACCTAAAATAAGTCGTCATCTCTCATCATTATCATCATCCCTTTTATTAACCAAGCACAAGACGAAGAACTCATGTGGGCATCAACCTCAGAAAACAAAACAAATATTAACAAGACATGAATTGCATGACGGGGCAAGCTAGAAGAAAAAAGTACGAGAAAATTACAAAGCATTGATCGAACACTGTTTGTTTACAAAAACAATATGAAACAAAGAAATCAGTCTCACAGACAAGGACTCGCCCACACATACTCACTCATGTGTGTGGAGAAGTTAGAAAAGGGGAAAAGTAATCATTCGAGAGGAGAGAATCCAAAGATTAAGTCTGAAAGAAAGTCCTTTCTGTGAGCTGACATGGAAGAAAACAGAGACCAGTTCTCTATGAACATTATTACAGTTTGAACAATATAGAGATGAGAGACAGGCCTATGATGATGATGTTGGTTACGATAAAACAGGAAAACCCTATTTAAAACAGATAATAATAGATTCAAGAGACATAGATGAAAACTCATGGCAGGAAATTATTTATTGAAGAATATTTATCATACATCAATTCCGAGTTCGAAATGGGTAGGTAGTAGTGAATGAAATACATTTTACAACATTGAGCATTTTTATAGAATTCAAGATTGTAGTATGTAGTTATGGAAAATACTGTGATGCAATAAATTTTGATGAAAAGCTTGATAATTATCTTCATTGATGAGTGTGACAACTTAATTTGATCATTATGAGTTTGAACATGGTGAAGCTCTTAATAGCTAAATTATTATGTAGCTTCTATAGCTTGGCAATGATGTGAACTCATAAGATACATAATCAAATTCCATATTGATTATTCGCCTTACATTAGGCCTATTGGAATATTTTTAAGTCCGTTTCCTACTACATTTTTGGAAGGTTTGTTAAAGCAAACATCAATTGATCATGAGCAGTCATACAAGAAAATGGAGAAGTTTTCTTCTCATTATATTACAATAATTAGAGTACTTACCCTCGAAAAGATTTAGAAAGTAAAAGTATCACAACTCATGATACAGCATTCAGAAGTGGAAGGATTGGAAAGTTTCTGAAAGTTGAGAATTACAATGAAAAGAATAGAACTAAAATATGATCTATCCAAACAAAGAAGACATTCTGGCAAGATGGGAAAATGACTCCATCAATATTGGTTCATAAATTATATATTTGATCTCAAATTGTAGATCATCATGTTTTCCACATTTTGAGATCAAGTTTGTAATATTTGAACCATTATTGACCGAGCTGGAGTCATTTCCCCATCTTTCCGGAATGTCTTCTCTGCTTGGACAGACTATACTTTGAACTGAAAACTTTTCAAATTAGAGAAAGATAATCGAAACTGTGGAGTTGAAAATTGCCCTTTGTTCAAATTCCATTATAATTCTTGACAAAAAACCAACGTACAAACAAAATTCCATTCAAGTTACAAATGTAACGTTTCTCCATCTGAAATTAGTTGGAGAAACGTTCGTCGGACAGTTTCCCTCCACTCGCCACATTCCTTGGCTTTCCCTTTTAATGATTTTCCGTGAAAAGGTCCGCTTAAAGACTAGAGTAGCATCGGGAAAGAAATTTCCGGTCGATGTTATTCCCGCTTCTAGAACTCTTTTTATTGTATTTCCACATTCTTCTATTTTTTCTGCATTCAGACTTCCCTTTCGAATTAACATCATCAGTTGAATGCATCATACCTGATGAATGCACGCATCAGTTATGTGGCAGAGCTTTTTTGAAAAAGACTCAAACCAGAAAACTAGCCAGAACTCTCCAATGCAAAGTAGTGCTTCAGTCCATCAAGTAAGATTACAGTTACTAGGTAATTACGGTTGAAAAAAAATTGTAACAATGCAATAAGAAAATAATGTAATTAATACATGGCTTAAAAATTCATGACAGAACTAGATTAATGGTGTTGTAATTGGTGGAATAAATCTGATTGTTTGAACTGAACTGTGAATAATCCCATGTTACTCTAGTTACACCTGTAGGCTCTAGAATGTTCAGAAGAATTAGCCTTTGTTAACAAAATACAAAAGCTTAACATTCTCCTCAGCCTTGAGTTTGTGACCATTTTCTATCAAATTTTCAGCAAAGTTAGACTTTATGATATCAAACTTTTAGAAATTATGATAGACAACAATATCAATTATTCTTTAAAAACAATACCATCTATTTACATTATTATGCTATGTACAGCATCATGCTGATATGTTAATCTCTATTCAATCTTGAAATTCTCCATTTCTCTGCTTCAAAAAATACTTTGTTTCAGATTGAATAAAACAAACTATATTTTTCAATCTGCAGTTTAACATTTTTTGGAATCAGCAATGTTGATTATTTTTATCAGCATTAATCGTAAATAGGATCAGTTTGGGCTAAATTTTTTCTATCGTAGATTTTTATTTATTTAACTTTTCAGAAATAGAGATCTGATTCTGCTATCATTATTATCTTTTCCAGCACGAGTTTCCTTTCGAAATTGAGTTTTATTCGTGAGCCTCTTGAAGTTTGTTTTCCATCATCCTATTAGGTGCTGAGATACACTCTTCTCTGTTGTCCTTCCAAAAGGAAGCATTGAATTCTCTAATGTCTTCAAAAGAAACTCTCTTCTTTCCTTATTAGGGAGTGAACTCACTATGAAGGCAACTTTGTTTATCAAGTACATCAACTTTCAAGTAAATAGAGAGAATTTTTCTCTGACTTACTTGTAGGCTCAAGATGCAAGCTGAACAGACTTCTCCACTTACCAAGGAAAACTTCCTTTTGAAGGGGAATGAAATATCTTTACTTTTATCTACACATTATGAGAAGTAGCTGCAAATCAGTTCAATTTTTCCTTTTCGATGTTGACGGTACTGTAAATAAAAGATTTCAAGTTTTGTTAGAGAATCCTTCCACTTCAACGCTGCATCTTAACCTCAATGTTATTTTCATTTAGAAGAATAAAATGCCAAAAAATATATTTATTTTCAAATGCGAAAATCAAAATAACATGTAGCCAACTGCCTACTGCTGTATTATACTTTTTGTAGTTTTGTCCGGTTCTGTGGGAAATACACATGTAACTTAAACAGTGGATGCTTACAATAAAACATTGTTCAATAATATTGAGGACAATGAATTGAACCTAGCAAGGACAAGTCACGTATACTCAAACCCATAAATCTTAAAAAAAATCAAATTCAATTTTAAATTGAGAACCAATATCAATTTTACAAATTAGCCTATTGAAAGTGTTCCATACCTTCTATAGCAGTTATAGTAACAGCGTGGTCATAGGCTCAATCAAGAATCTGAAAAAGAAAATATAAATGATATTTTTCATAGAAAGAGAACAATCTAGTTCTTGTAGTAGTAGAAGAGTTTTATTGGAATAATTGGTATTATTTTTATCTTATCGCAACAAAAGTATCTTAATCAGGAACTATAAGTTCACCATTTAACAATATTCTACCTCAAACATTCTATTTCCAGAAGTATAATTATATCTACAGTAGAAAGCATGTAAATAGTCCGATGAGACTTGATGCAGCACCTCCTGATCAGCTGATTATGAAGAAAAATACATTCATAATTTTTATAATACACCTGACGAATTGGCAACGTCTATTGGTGCGAGGGTGAGATGATACTCTGCTGTTCCAGTCTCTATTGGACTACTTTAATGCGTTCTATCATAGCTTTTTCCCATAAAAGGCCTTGTCCTAATAAAATGGCAACGTAGCACCTTAAGTACATCCTATTCATATGAAAGCAAACAGTAAAGTTACTAATCATGCATATTTATTATGTTTTTGTCTCTTTTGAGCATATTTTCATGATATTAATATGATCATGAACCTTCACTTACAGAATTCGTGCTTTCTGATAGATATTAGCAGAAAAGATTGGAAATAGACAAAATAATATGCTTGAAGATTGCAATGATTTGTCGCAAGTCAAATGTGAGAAAGCACATAAGAAACCCATCCGCTGAAACAGCTCATTTGAAAATTATTGCAATGCTTTTGAATGGTCCGACTTGCCAACTTTTCAGAGTTTTTAATATTAATATTTATTCATTCATTTTACAGACACTAATGATGTATTGGTTAAAAACACAGACTTATGTCCAAAACGTCTTCATACCAAATTTTAATGAATAATAAAGTTCGAAACTAGGTTATTTTTCCATAGCACTTTAAGGCAAAGGAACTTGTGGTTCTACTATATTAGCGGTCACGAAAAAATATTGCCCACCAGTTGCTTTTGAATATTGATTAGTGCTTCAATAATAAGAAACAGCGTTGAGATAATTCATTCGTTGTTTGTTTCTGTTTTACATGTTTGTATAACTGCATAACAAACAGTCCTCTTATTAGTTATTGTGAGTTCACCATCGAATAACAGCGTCTCGAAAGCACGTATACCAACCTTCCAGCCATGGACACGAAAATCGCGTGGATAAACAGCATAGGAGGAGGGTTTATAAGGATTGTGCAGGCGAAGAAAGGGTATTAGGCAAGGCTTTTGCTTTCATCGGGATAATGGGTGTCCCCTATCAGATGGGCGTTGCCCTATTGCACACCATTCGAGAGTACTCCGGGCTAGCACTTTGCCATTTACGGCAGCCCGACGACTTCACTTGAGGAGCCAAACTTGAAATAATTCTTCTTTATCCAACTTCCGACGCCCTATTAGCGTGTCCACTTCCCATCTCATCTCTTAAACTCTCTTTCTCTCACTCTCGTATTCTCTCTCACACACTCTCTCTCCCACAATCTCTCTCTATCTATTTCTCTCTCACTCTCACTCCCTCTCTCTTTCTGTTCCCCAATCTCTTTCTTTCTGTTCAACTTCCTCAACACTTCCATCCGCCATTATTACTATTTATACGAAACTTTTTCAACTTTCAACAGAAACTTTCGCCCGTTCTATCTCCCCATTTCATTATCAGTTGAAACTTCGTCGTTGCCTTTATTTGCATTGCCTTTCTTTTGTCATTGCGTCCGCAAGACGTTGGTTGGAGTTGCTCGGCTTATTACGCCTAAAGGTTTTCCCATCCATTGCTGAAAAGCTAATTAATAGGTCTAGAAATATTTTTATTTCATAAAGGGAAGAGCTCATTGCGGGTCGTGATTTGAGAGTAAAATTATGTTTCATATTGAATGAACAGCAATAATAATAGAATAGCGAATATAAATGAAATGAATGATAATAGCTAATCAAAATTATGATGCATTCCAAGATACTACATCATGATAAACCAAACTGGTAATTATGTTGAAATATTTGGAGAAACACAGAAACATTGAGTATCACATTAGCTATGAATTACAGTAAATTTCATCACTGTGGTTATACTGTATTGAAGAAATGTACTGTAAAGTATTGTAATTCATGTACTTTACTGTGAAGTACTGTTAAAAGGAACTAAAATACCTAATATCAGAGTGAAGTATAGCCTGTCCAAGCAAAGAAGACATTCTGGCAGAATGGAAAAATGACTACAGCTCGGTCAATAATAGTAGAAAAATCATAAATCTGTAAAAGTCTTAGTCAAGTTGTAGACCAGAGTGTCTCCCACAATTTGAGACCAAATTTATAATTTTTCAACCAATATTGTGCTGGAGTCATTTTCCTATCTGGCCAGAATGTCTCCTTTGCTTGGACAGACTATACCATAACCATCTGTATTATAGTGAAATGCCTGAAAAAAAATTATTTCAGCATAAGCTCACATAGCTATACTTTTGATTTGTTCAATTGTTCTATCTATTTACCGCAATAAAACACTTCTATAATTTCTTCAATAGACATTTCTTCTCCCTCATTATTTCTATTATCATTGATAATCGATTATTATCAGTTAGTTGTCAGCATTGTTGATGGACTTGGTATTCAAGTATTATTAGTTACTATCAAATCTCTAAATATAAAAGCAAAATTGCACTGATCCATTCATTCATCACCAGAACTAAAAATCCAATGAACCGAATGCGTTCAAATTTGGCAGGCATATTCAGTTGGACGTTTAGACGAGCACTAAGAAAGGATTTTTGAAACTTCATGAGAATACGCCAAATATTTGAGTTTTTCTATAATTTTTCAGCGTTTTCTTATTTTTTCGAGAACTGGTAATCGGTAGAAAATGTTGATATTTGGTGGGCAGGTTCAGATAAGGTCTAGAAATGGTGTGTTGAAATATTTTTGAAACCGTTCAAGAGTACGCCAGTAATCACTTTTTCAAAATTGTAAATGTATTGCGGGTTGCATATCTCCTGCCTTGATACGACCAATCCTTACTGTGAATTTGATGGTTCAGTGAGATTATAGATGAACTAATTTGGAAGATATTGAGTCAGGTTTCAAACTATGTCCGATATACTTCCCAAGGTTACGCTCGATATTAGCGTTTTACGATTGTTCGAAATTTTCTGAGTTTTTCGAGAACAAATTGGCAGAAAATGTTGAAATTTGGTAAACAGGTCCAGATAGTTCTAGAAATGCAGGCGAGCGAAGCGAGCCTGTTTGACTCACCTACACTGCCGATACTGTCGGGGGCGGAGCCCCCTGGCTAGGCGGAGAAGGCGAGCGAAACGAGCCTGCCGGCTAGTGTACAATATGAGCGAACTTTATGTATCAATCTTGTTGAAGTATCAAATAGATATCAGCATATTATTATTGAGACAGGTTCAGGAGAAATTAAATAGGAATATACATGGGTAGGATGCATATAACTATTTGTTTTCAATTACGAGAGTTGCACTGAGCTGAAATAATGTAATAAAGGGCATCCTAATGAGTGAATAATCACGGCTGTGTTCCATTACGTTATTACGGTGCAGCTCACAGTATGCTGTCTCTCCTGGTATTATAATTATTATTAATTTGTCTTTCTGTGGCAAAGGACTACAGGGGTTGTAAAGAGGTGGAAGTAATACAATCGAGTGCATCGGTACACATCTATGCCGTTCCAAAACCGATTCAATACGAAGTGCATTGTTTAATATCATGTAAATAAGTAGAAAAGCTTGGGACATGAAACTACTCAATAAACTAGGCTACAACTCACTGGCGGCTCGTATCCACGAAACAGGTGAAGTGCCCGTATCTTTTACTATAGTGGTAGGTGGTAGTTATAGGGCATATAGTATAGGTAGTCTATTTCGGCGGAATGGCATAAAACTTGTCGAAATGACTCGTGGTTGATTGCCGCTTGCATAAGTGCTTGAGAGTTAACTGGAATGAATCATATTATCCTAGTCCATCAGCAAATTCTCTCAACAAGTTTTCACAAAATAGGGGAATTAGTGGGGACAAATCTGGCCGGAATGAGTTTCCATCTGGGGAATGAAAATGAATAGCGAGGTGCAAACCAATAATCTGCAATCGGTGCATTGGTCAGCATCGAGTAGATATTTACCTAAATTTATATACTTCTATCTCTTACTTCCAGTACCTATATACCCCTGGCGGCTCGTGCCCACGAAACAGGTGAAGTGCCCGTATCTTTTACAGTAGAGCACTTCACCTATGTCGAGGGCAGGAGCCACCAGTGCTATATCCCCCTATACCCTCTATCACATGACATTATACATATACATAATATAACAGAATACATACTTGTATGAATACCTATTTACCGTAGTATGTTCATAGTCTGTTCAAGCAAAGAAGACCTTTTGGCAAGATGGAAAAATGCTCGGTCAATATTGGTTCAAAAATTATCAATTTCATCTCAAATTTTAGAAAACAATATTTGATCTAATATTAAGACCACATTTTTAATTCTTGAACAAATATTGACCAAGCTGGAGTCATTTTCCCATCTTTCCAGAAGGTCTTCTTTGTACAGACTATACTACCTATACAAATATATTCACCCCAGACTGTTTAATATACCTATCTATGGACCGAGGTACATCAACACCTGAATAGGTGGTGCGAATTTTGTGCCAGCCAATGAGAAACGAGTACTCCCAACGGCCAGTAGAAATGCGAAACGCGAGTTGTAAAGCTAAATACCATTGGCGGCTCATGCCCACAAAACAGGTGAAGTGCTTTACAGAAGACGATACGGGCACTTCACCTATTTCGTGGGCACGAGTCGCCAGTGCTGGACACTCGTCGGAGACTGCCTCTAATGGATGTCATCAAAACAGTCATTTCCTGTCGGTGATAAAACTAGTTCCAGCCTATTTCTGCCAGTTTATTGCCAGGTTAATGATGCACAAGGTTGGAATTGTGCTATGGCAGAAATGCATTGATCGTGGCTCGGACAATAAGTCCCCGACTTTAGTATCGTGATAGACAGGTGCAGCATCTATTTCAATTTATTTCGTTTGGAAACCCCCTTTTTTGTGTTAGTATTTTGTTTGGAGAAATGGCCATAAACTGCTCAAACAATACTACAACAAAATAACGTTCTCTAAAAAAAACTCTAAATAACGTTCGATTGTAGGCTTGGTGAGAGAGCGTAATTTATTCCAATTATTTGAGACCGTTCAAAACATATTATTTTTGTCTCATAAATTCCTTGTCTCAGTATTTCCTTCGATTTATTCCAGAGAGCGTGATTTATCCAAATCATTTGTACTGTTTTAAACACATTCATTTTCTTCTCACAAATTTGTTGTCTCAGTATTTTTTTCATGAAAAAGCAATGAGCTGCTCAAACGAAAATAAACTCCAGTAACATATTATTCTATCGGTCTAGGTAGCAGAACTCAACTTTTTAGTGCATCTCATTCGAAAAAATGCACTATTAGTCTGGTTACCAATGGAGGTAACCTTTTTTGTGGAATGTCGTTGATTTTTTGATCGATTATGATAGATTTTGATGTGTAGAATCCGAATCCGAGTGATGCCAAGCTGTTGAGCATTCGAATCCGACTGATGCCAACTAAGAATTGAGCATTTTTTGTAATACAAAATGGCGGCCAAAATTTAGGTTTCATTTTTAGTCTACCAGGATTTCCGTCAAAACGAAGCGTCGGACGAAAAAAATCATCCCTATCTTTTTCTACTTAATTGAATTTCCAAGAGAATGGTATTAGACTCATGTCTCTATCCTTATTAGGAAAATAGTTATGATCTTTCAAAAAAGAGGCTAATTTTCAAGAAAAATGAGAATTTGAGTATTTTTAGTTTTTGCTTGCCTAGATCTTCTGATGTATTTATTTAAATCGTGTGAATCGAAATCCCTCTTGAGATAATTTTGTCCTCTACAATTTGAGACCAAGTAGACCTCTCTATCTTGTATAGTTTTTGAACAAGGGCAGTAAAAAGATATCCTTGTATCTCAAAAAACCCTATTTATGTAGAAAATGGTCTCCAAAAACATTTATACGTGCTTTTATTGAGATTTTATTTGGTAATAATGTATTCTAGATCATTTTTCAGCAGACAAGCCACTTACCGACCTGAATTTTGGTCATGTTCAATAGTAAGGACCCTTCAAGGATCTCAATCTAAGGATATCTCTAACTATTCTTAAAGTTGACGGATATCAACAATTCATAGCTCATTCTTCTCAGCTCATCAAGGCGGTCTAAATTCATATACCATATGTCAAATTCGGTCAAAATTGACGTAAATCATTGCTGAGGCAAAATTGACTTTTTCATCATATACCAAAAAAATGTCAATTTTTGCTGCCGAAGCGAATTTTTTTTTTAATTATTATTTACCCTTTTTCAACATTATTTTTCTTCTCCTCATTTCTTTTCAATCCATTGTGAAACTTTTATCAGCAACTTAAGCCCATCAAAACTACATAAAAGTGATGCATTTCCTTTAATAATGCTCATACTATATAGTTTTGTTTTGTTTGTTTTTGTATCGAGTCTTTGCCCATACGAGTAATAGTGAGAAATCTTATTTTATGAGACGTACTCAAGCAACCGGAACGGGAATCATTACAGGTTATAGCTCTTGATCGGAAGGATTTAGGCCTTTAGCAAATCGAAATATTAATTAAGTGACCGATCGTATCTGCTATCGAATCACGAGTCAATTCTCTATTATATTTAATGAGATATCATGAGAGCAATGGAATATTTTCTAATAGTCCTCTACACCAATTCTCAAACCAACTATTTCTATGCTTCCCATATTTTGGAAAGATTTTCCTTTAAAGCTGAGGATTTTAGTGTTTTAGGCATTATGAAAAATCAATCCAATTCCTAATGCAGTACCAATTCTGCAATTCAAGATAGCTTTTTAACTTTTTTAAAAATCATAATATCCTCAACACTACTAATTATGAAGAATCAACTGGGTAGTGATTATTTTGAGAGATCCCAAACCATCTTTGTTCTTAACCTTACAATATTCAAATGTATGTATGATAGTTTCACCCATTTCCAACTCCCAGCATTTTAGGATAACTTAGAGCTTCCAAGAGTTTGAAAAATCTATTCAATCTCATATCTCAAACAATGGTATCAGAGACAGGGACACACTCCTCTGGCGAATTAAACAAATTAGAAAAATACAGTACTGTAGATAGTCTTCAAACACAACATTCTAACAAATCGAAGTTTTCCAATCGAAGCTGAGCATTCTCTTCTCTTCTTAAGGATTCAACCTTGATATTGACAGAAAAATAAACGAACTCGAGAATTGGAAGATGCTCGAGCACAAGAAGTGTTCATTGGGGCTATAGCAAACAAGCCGAAGATTAGATCCAGCCAAACAACCAGAATTCCAAATCTTCTCAACAGAATATTTCTGGATCTGCGCCAAGATCCATACAAGAGATAATTTTCTTCAGTTTCCAGCAAAAGACTTCTAATTTTGTTGCTCTCGTTTCATCATTTGAAATGCGTAAGCTGATGTTTGCCACTAGAGTTTCACTAACTCTCTTATTATCTGTAATCTTTTGTTATTATTTTTTCAACTCAATTCACTACTTTCCACTTTTCCATTTTCTTCTCTTGTTTTTATAATTTGCTTTTATTTCTTGAATATATCCTTCATTTCTTACCCTCTCATTCTGTTTTCATTGATTTGTTTTTCCTTAGAAGCTTTGTACATAACTTTCTCAGAAAAACATAGTATTTGAACAAATTTTCAGATCTTTCTATTTCCTATTTGAAAACGGTTCTTTGCCATAGGCTACTACTTTTCTACTTTTTCAGTTTCTAAAATCACTCAAGCATTCTTCATTCGCTTCTTCCTTCTGATATTCTCTTCTACAATTCCACTTCTTTCCTCTTCTTCTCTTTCATTAGCTCTCCATAATAACGACTGCAACAGCTCTTCTACCTTTATGCATTCTCTATAATTCCCTTCTTATCTATCTGAAATCTTATCTTTACCCTATTTCTTACTTCCTCCTGCTCTGATTTTATCTTCTTCTTCTTCTTCTTCTTCTTCTTCTTCTTTTTCTCCTCCTCCCCCTCATTATCTGTATGAACTTCTTATTAACTTTGTTTCCAGCCTTCTTGACTTAACTTGTCTCTATTCTTGTATTCTCCCAATATTATTCTCGTCTAATTCTCCTTTCTCTTCTCTTTTGTCCCATTATCCTCCACAACCGATGTTTCCACTTTTTCCTTGATTCCTCCCTTCTTTATTTCTTCTTTCCTGTCCTACTCGTTTTTCTTTTTCCGAACTTTCATCCATTCGTTTCTTCTCACTTTCTCCCATTACTTTCTTATCTTTCGTTTTACCCTTCCACAACTTTTCACCTCCATTCCTCCACCTTCATTTTCCAATGTATCACCATTTATACATTACCTTCAGCACATTTCATGCACTTCTCGATAATCAAGAAAAAACTCAGAAGCAGCAAAATGAGTTGAGTTGATTATTATGGGAATTTACTTACAAATTGACCCTGAGCCGTCTTCACCTCCATTTCTGCAAATCCAATTCCCCCTCCCCTCCTCCCACACTCCAACAAACAGCCCTCTTTAGAATAACTTAGTGCATCTGTAATTGGATTTCCCCCTCCGATCATCCCCCTAACTGGCACATCACCACTTAGATACACCTCCAACCCTCCCTCTCTTTGGTCAGAGTCCGAATGAGATGTTGGTTTTAATTAGGAATATTTAAATGAGAAAGACCGACTTCGGAACGCCATTGTTCGTGGGATTAATAAAGTTCCATCGGATCACAACCCTCCAGCATCGTATATCTCCCAGTGAGAGCTTCAAATTAGCAGGACAAAAGTCTGTCAGGGTATTTTGAAAGAAAACGTTCCTGCTATATCTAACAAGCCGTCAATTGACTTTGCCTCAAACTCCGACTCCCTGCTTCAACTTTAAACCTGAGAGCTCCTCATGCTCAAAATCTATTAAACCAATTCCAAGTTTCAAGGCTCATCACGGACTGCTATGAGTTTTCAACCAATCATTATGGGAATTTATGTGTTTGCATCATCCAATCTAGATGGGTCAGCTTCATGGAAAAGCGACCGAAAATTGTCAGAATCATTATAAGGTATTTATTTATTCATCATGTATTATTTGTACACTTCAATGTGAAATTACTCAAGGCAGATTATTATTATTATTCTATTCTATTGATACAGGGTTCGCCAATGAAGTGGGACGATTTGAATGAGCAACAGGTTGTTTAAGAAATTGCATTTTTGTTATTTTCCCATGATAAATAGAAAGTCAAAATGTAGCCATTTAGTGTAAAATAAGTCAAAAATCATTTTTTCAAATATATTATCTTCCAAATGTCCTCCATTGGAATCTATGCACTTTTGCAGCCGGGCCTGGAAGAAACGGGTAGATTTGCTGTGACTTTTAACTTGGTGCGTTACATAATAATTATAATTCATAAATTTCTTACACTAGAACTCGCCCATTTTCTATTGAATGAACAAACAATATGGGACAACAAGCCACACTGCGAAAATAGCCATGAATGCTGTGAATGTTTCCAATCCATGTCATTTCTCTAAACGGGGTTATGTCTTGGCCCCCTCGCTCTCCAGATTTATCAACCTTTGACTTTTTTCTATGGTCCTACACCGGCTACTTAAAAACGAGAGTTAAAACGAGAGAACTATCCCAGCTCTAAAAAAATGGATTCGAGATGAGATTGCAGGATTACCACACAATATGCTGCGAAATGTTATGGGGGAACTTCCAGCCCGGCTGCAAAAGTGCATAGATTCCAATGGAGGACATTTGTTTGTTTGTTTGTTTATGAGGGTGAAGCCCACATAAGCTCATAGGCTTGTGCGTGGGTAATGAAATGGATGATAGATGACGACTACTTTTTAGGTAGTCGGGACCGACGGCTTATCGTCTCCTCCGAAAGACGGGGTGGTCGTATCTATGTGATTGTGCTGTGGTCAAAAATTGTTCTCCGCTTGGGATTCGAACCAGGGTCCACCTGGTTATCAGACCGGCGCTTTATCACTCCTCCAACGAGCCACCCAAATCAATTTCAAAGTTGGAAGTCGATTATCAATTTGGAAGTTGATATATTCAAAAAATGATTTTTCACTTATTGTAAGCTGAATGGAAACATTTCTACTTTCTATTTATGATGAGAAAATTACAAAAATACAATTTCTTAAACAACCTGTTGCTTATTCAAATCGTCCCACTTCATTGGCAAACCCTGTATTTTTCATTCTTTTCATATTTATTTCATAATTTATATTGATAACCATAACAACAGTAGTTATTTCCATTGTTTGCATATCTTATATTTGATTTAACAGACAATATTACTATAGACAATCTACAGATTCAATAGTAGTTGGTCGAAGATATCACTTATACTTTATAGGTAGGCCTACTCTGTTTTATGATTTCATTGTCACACATCACATAATTATACATATGTATAATTATATCCCAAATGTTTTTTTTTTAAATTCTATGTTTATGTGAAGCGTCTAAGGACCCAACAAGATTTGAAGACTAATATCCAGGAAGAAATTGCCAACATAACGCCTTCTATGCTAGCTAGACTCATGACAAACGCCAGAAATCAGTTCACTCAGTGTATGGAGAATGGGGGACGTCACCTACCTGAAAAGATCTTCAAAACTGGGCAAAACAAAACTTTATGTATGTGCCTATATTATTAAAATCTAATAAAAATTTTCTGATTCATACAATGCGTTTTATAAAGTTTTAAAATAAGGAAGTTATGTTGCCGCACTCTGTATCATGTTTTTTGAACATTGAAAATAAAATTATACAGTATTTCATTTCGATATGACTAGTAATAGCTTGTAGGATATTTCATTTCGATATGACTTACCAGGAACAGTTCAAAACTGTTATAGAGTGGATACTATATTAGGCCTACTATTACAGTATCAAGAATACTTTCTAAATTTTATCATATATCTTATAATTTATTCTATAAAATATGATGAAATTATGATGGTACGGGAGGAAGATAGGCTCGACCCTTTCTATCTCTTTTCCTAAATTTTGGAAAAGTTTCTAGAACTTTAAGTTATATCACTAACAAATGACAGCGATATTGAATAAGTGGAGCATCGCAGAGTTTCTGAGCTACCAAATACTGTACCTTAAATTCTGTTCCGGAAAAATATCACCGATATTTCTTAGGAGAGACTTTTCTCTTGAAAGCTGCTGGCTTTTTCCTCACATGAACAAGGTTATTTGAAGCGCGTTAAGACGTGCATTACTACCTTTCAAGTGCCAGGTCCTGCTTTTTGTGTTGCAAGGATAAGGAAGAGAGAAGATGAATGGAGGAGAAAGAGGAAGAGAGAGAGAGAGAGTAATGTGCGGAAAGACGTTATATTTCATTCTGCTTGCACCTCTTACCGTACCCTCTTTTATTTCTCAATAAATTACTTGAAAGCTTCGACATGTTCGTTTTTTCTCTTCAGTACCTTTTAGCAGAAAACTGAAAGCCAAACAAGTCTTGATCCTTGTCATATTTCATTTTTAAAATTTCAAAAATATCAGCCATTCTATCGTATGCAAATCATAGTACACCTTTTTTTCCCAAAACATGTCACTATCGAAACTGTTGTTTTATTCTATTGATCTATATTAATTCTGTGATGCAGTCAAACAATATAATTATTCCTTATTTATTTAGCGTATGGCTTTTAGTAGTGGGGGACCAAAGGTTGTTCCACTTCGCCAGCATTTAACCTAATTTTCACTAGATGGAAAACCATGTAGAATATTATAGTTCTTTCAGTCTTTTAAAATAACAGATTTTTTTAATTCAAAACATTATATTAACTTATAAAACCGAAACACTCCACTATTCTTCATTATTATTTTATTATTAAAATTGACATTTTTTCCTAGAAACATTACTTATTAGTTTCCAACATGAGATAAATCGATTAGGCTGTGTTTATTGTAATAATCTATTTTGAAACTGAAATTCTAGACTACTAATGAGCAAACAATGATAATTATCATGATTGTAAAGATCACGAACTCTTACCCCGACGCTGTGAGGTAACAGGGAAGAAGAAGAAGAAGAAGAAGAAGAAGAAGAAGAAGAAGAAGAAGAAGAAGAAGAAGAAGAAGAAGAAGAAGAAGAAGAAGAAGAAGAAGAGAAGATTGTACAGGAGACAAGTGTTCTACCTTCTACAAGTACATATCAAAACGTTAGCAGACACTGCAGACATTCAGTATGATTGGAAATTGCTCATATTCATTCTCCACCATTCTTCCTCATCTATACAAGCTATTCTCTCTCATATATCTTTCTCTGATCTAATCTTTCTCAATCTCTCTCTCTTTCTGATCGAATCTAATCTTTCTCTCCCTTTTACTCTCTTCCTCTCTCTTTCTGATCTAATCTAATCTCTCTTTCTCGTACAATTGAAAGTTAATGGAATCAGATGCTTTTCAATATCATTTCAGCAGCGAGGTTCTATGCCGTTTATCATCGCTGTGAATGGACCGAGATGCGGCGAAAATTGGTGGCGTCAATCATCCGAAGATCCGGTCGAAAAGTATAACGAGGTCCCTTCTTTCCAACAAAAGCCATCAACAAACCCACGATGCCTTGCGCGCTGTCCTCATCAATCTATATACACCATTCGAATTTGGGAGGTCCCGGATCCCGAATTCCGGATCAAGATCCGAATAATCCATTGTTCTGCCATCCGGATTGTGACCATTGTTCTGTCAGCTGCCGCGTCACCACTTTGCTCTGATTGGAGCAGAATGACGTCATCAATGAACGACTGATTGCAAATCCTGAAAGCACTCGCCAGCCTCACACAATCGGCGGCCAAATTGTGTTTGTTTCAAGAGAGGATACTCACGTGGCCAATTTACACAATGTTGGATCACACCAGTCAGCTATTATTTTCTTCAATGGGTTATCAATACAAGTGAAATCTATAGCAGTCGACAAAAAAGTGGCGGTTTACGAATGTTTTTGAATAATTTTTCTTTTTTTTTTTGTCTGTGGTGTGATCACACTGATGATGAAGCCAATATGATACATTAGAACCTCGATAATTCGTAGTAGAATTTTGGTCCCTAGAAATTATATTCCATGATACGAAGCTTTGTGTATCTTTAACTGATGATGATCAAGAGAAACTGGGTCAAACGAAAGTTCATCCTAAATTATTGTGATCTGTATTGAAATTCAATTTGTTTAGTTCACTATTTGAAATTCAAAACACGTAATCTATTAGAATCTACTTGAGTTTGCATTATTCAGAAAGAAACTGATTTCCTGCTAAGGTAAAGTTTGTCATTTTTTATCATCCAATTTATCTCGTCAGAAACCTGGTTTAAAGTGGAAAGATGTGCCAGTGTTTGCACAGGGAGGACAGCGGTTTAAGCCGCTGTGTAAAAGCAATTTTCGGTGTGCTTGGAATTTATAAAGAATCCATACTGAGAGCAGCTCTCTGCATACTTCATTCCTTGCAGTAAGCAACCACTCACCCTCTGTACTGCAAGTCTACAACACTCTAATAATGATTTTCCTCCATGTTCTTTCTCTATTTCTCTAACACAGGCCCATTCGCTTATTGCTCGCTGTTAGCCTCAGATAAGCAAAGACCACTTCCCTGGTAGGGAAGTAATTCTCTACTAGGTATTCCCCTACAGGGAAATGACTTAATGCTCGACAAATTCTAAACCCCTACCAAAAGGTAACAGGTATAGTTGTCGCCAAGAAGTTGGGAGCTCTCCTACTAACAGCTGATGTCAAGCATCTATTGTCTCTTTCTATTTCAAAAACATATTTTAGGCATACCTAAATGGCCACTTTAATTGCTAAATGAAATCAATTCTATTTCTCGAAATAATCACAAATCAATTCCATTACATATACAATAAAAGGAACTAGGTTATACGTCTATGTGAAGGGGGAGACAGCATCAGCTGTTGGAACGCACAAGAAGCAGACGAATTCTTTTTGACTTCAGCTCTATGGAGAATTCATATTGGGAATTTTGTATATAACGTATTGTTTACTGGAGATTTGAAAACATGGTACGGTATATAGAAACTGTATCGATGAGTGTCTTCTACAATTCACCTTACGATAGAATTAGATTTTCTACAATATAAGGTTTACTACAATAGTATAAGAAGTTGCACGATTTTTTTATTTGTGGCTTTATTATTTAAAAGTTATTATTTTGAAAAATAATGACAGAATATTTCACTATTTATCAGAGAGAATCATTGCGCCTTTTTTAGAATTATCATTGAGTAAAAACTCTTAAGCTGTAGTCTACATCCACAACCAAAGCTCCCATCGGATTCTATGGAACAGAAAAGCATTTCATTCAAAAAGCTAGGTCTATTAATAGGTGAGGTGAGGTAACTAGAGACTTGAAACCATGTTTTGCAGTGTATCCTCATCTAGTGAGTGAGTAACCTCCACATCATATCATGATAATATCATATTATCATCACCAAGGTCAGAATTATATTGGACACAATTGCCATAGTATGTGGCAATTGTATGTAATATAATATAGTATCATGATCATAAAATTATTATAAATGGATTACAATTACACAATTACTCCTGCAATTGCTTTAGTATGGCAATTGTGTGTAATATAATATAGTATTATGATCATAATATTATCATAAATGAATTACAATCATACAACTAATCCTGCAATTGCTTTCATATTTCATTGTTAATTTAACTACTTTCTTCCAAGATTTTAATCAGACCTTTTTTGGTTTATCACGATGTTATTCATCATATCTATTCCTTGAATCTTCAGCTATGCATATTGTTGGTTTGAAAGTGAATTTCGATGATAATATGAAATTATATGATGATATAATGATACAGTTTTATGATGATAATATGAAATGCTGTTCCTAGAAAAACACCCACATCCCACTAGAAAATCAACCACGCAAAACTAATTTGTGTTGGTGGCAAGGACATAATTCAATATTCGAGAGCAAACCGCTTATATTCCAGAATTTGAACAGTTTGTGAATTCCAGGATCTCCACTTTCCCACATTTCACCAGTTGGAATGCAACTAATGAGCTAACCTAATGAGTGCCATCAATCATGTCGCTTATTCACCACTCACTTTTAAAAACAGGAGGAACACAAAAATTTGGAAATTAACACCTCGGTTGAGAGTTCACCTACACTGCATTGCCTTGACTGGTCTTCACTGAGTTAGCTCTTCAAGTTTTCGATTTTTTCAAAGTATTTGCGAAGTTTTCCCAATCAAACACTATTTTTTGAGTTAATTAATTAGTGGTGAGCTTCAAGATTAATGGTGAAGTACCTAGTGTGTGAAATTTGTAACTTGAACCTTTAGAACTGAAATTGTTTTTCTAACCTCTTTGTCAACAGTGGAGAAGGTTTCATTGCATTCAATTTGGCTATAATGAACTTTGAACACCCTGTTTCAAACGTAACAAAATAAAAAAAATTCGATCCGGCAGCTGGCGGTCGGAAAGAGTGCATTTCAAATGCAATTCTATGATGGCTCAAATCATATGACTTATAATTAGCTATTCAGGGTATGAATTCAAAGGCGCCGTTTTCGAAAAACACAATTTTTGGCATTGTGTTATTCGCCATTTTCTCTGCCATTTTTTATTGGATTTTTTTCGTTGATGGCTCAAATTGTAGAGAATAATAAGGGTATTATACCCACCAATTTTCAAAACGATCACAATATTGGTCGATTTGAAGTGATTTTTCAAAATTTTCATCCCCTAATTTCACCCCCTACCCTTTGACCAATTTGGCTGGTTAACGAACTTGACCGAGATATTAACACTAATGATTTTTGTGCAAAATTTGGTCGCTCTCCGACAAGTCCTTCGGGAGTTATCGTGTTAACAAGAAACTGTAAATTATATAAATATATATGTATATATATATATAGAGATATATGAATTTGAACGGACATCAGATTCGTGTTCTAGGGGCTCGGAAACGTGTAAAAAATATATCACATCATAAATTTTCGATTGTCAGGGCAAGACCAATAGTGCATTTTTCCAAATGAAATGCACTAAAATTACTCTTCAAATGTAATACTGACAATTCATTCAATTTGTGAATCGTGATTACTCCAAGGAACGCTCTGTATCACTGCTGTTTCTCGTATCTCAGGAACGGATCGTTGCATGATTATTACGATCGACCACTATTAGACACCCTAAAGGTGGTGGTGAACTCATCAGCTCCATTGCCGTTGATCTACGATACTGTTCTTGATCTGAACGCATTATTATCATCAAGATTATTCTTTTTAGTAGTGTTTGCGCTGACTGCTATATCCGGCTTTGGCGTTGATCTCTTATCTTCTCAAAACACCTGACTCTACAACCAAGTTGTCTGACTCTCTACTGCTGAGACTATCTTCAATCTGACTGCTGTTGTTGTTTCATATAGACACTGATATAATAAAATTCACAGAAACAATTCATTTCAAAGACACTGCGTTTAATATTGATGACAAAGACTGTTTGGTATTTAATAATTTAATTATTACGGTACTACTGTATATTATATTGGATCGTATTCTTTGTATTTAATTCTTTTTGTAGGTTTAATGTTTATTTGTTGAAAAAGTCTATGCTTACTATAGACTGTGTAATTCAGGATACTGCATAAGAATAATTTTGATAAGGATCAATGAGATATAGGCAAGGTAGATAGTTACACCATTCTTTCAATAGTTCAGTCAAAAGAGATTTTATCATACCGGTAATCGATTCATAAATTAAGTAAAATATAGTAGATAAATAAAGTAACGTATAGTAATTATATAGTAGTGTGCTACAATATAATTTATTATTGATAATAATAATAATTGTATTGAGATGTATAATTCATTATATATTAAAAGTAATAATAATAATAATAATAATTGAAGAATGGGAGACTATTGAAATTTAAAGGATAGTAATTAAATATTGAACTAATAACTTAGATTATATTCACGTAGATCAAAATGTCACTGACTGAAGCTAAAACTATTAGAGGCAAACTGGGTATAATTCACAATTCATTTTTGTTCCGTAAGTCTGGCACTCTTAAAATGTCTGGGGCGCATTCCTGGAGATGCACGTATAGAGATTGTTCAGCAACTCTGAAAAATTCCCCTGGGAAGACAACTATTTTGGAAATAAAGGAAACACATTTTCATTCCCGTGATGATATATACACAGAAGAAAATACAGACCCTGATCATCAATCATTTTCTGAAAAGTCTGATGATGAAAAATCTTCAGTACAAGATGAGAATAGGACTTCAATAAATCAGATTAAGTTTCCTGTTGCTTCTCATAATAATAACTCTCCACTTAATTCAAACCACACGGATAGCCATACTCACTTACTTAATATGAAAAATACCCACTTACACAATAGATCTCTGAATAATTCTCAAACTGAATGCATTTTGAATAGGCACGTAATACTCTCACTCCCACTTCCTACATTCTCAAATTTGGGTGCCGAATTGGACTTTCTGCGATCGAAGTTCCTCGAGATTAATAATATTAAAACAGCTTTATTAAAAAGAGCAGTCGAGATAGAGGCGTCTGACCTCATGTTGTCCTCAGCTCCTAATGATGGAGAAGGGAGGATGTGATTCAAAAAATAATACCTCTGTCCAGTCTGGCCAACAGGAATTAAATAGACAACCTTCTATTGAAATGAACTAATAGACCGGATGACAACTACCATAGAGACATTGGAAGCTTATAACTTATTCCTACGAAATAAAGTTGAGGAATTGGAAGGCACACTCAAATCATTTAAGTGTGATAGGGGTTTGATTAGTCAGGAGGTCCTGAAAGACAAGATTCTCTCGAGTCCTCATGTGAAACACCAGTCAGGAGTACGTGCTCTGGTATTGGGTGATTCAATAATCAAGCATTTCAAATGGAGAAGAGGTATGAAAAACTCTTCATTCAAATCATATTCTGGAGCAAATATTGAAACATTGACAAGGGTTCTATCCGACTATGACAACCTCTATTATATAATAATAATGCATGTGGGTACAAATGATGTCTGGAGTTTTGCAACACCAGACGATCTGGAATATAAAATGGAAAATCTTATCAGAATAGCAAAATCAAAATTCATTTCAGGAAAATTAGTTATAAGTGGGCTTCTTTACAGGTTGGATACTGACTACAAATATAAAGATGCAATTAATGGCGTAATAGAATGGTATTGTGGTCAAAATAGCTGTATGTTTGTGGATCCTAACTGTTGGGTACGTGGGCGCACTATTGCGAGAGATGGACTTCATCTCAATCGTAAAGGGTCTAATATTCTAAAGAATTTGTTCAATAGGATCATACTAGAAGCTGCAAAAAAGAGAAGTACTGCTCCATCAAAGAATAGAAGAATTCAACTCCATCAAAGCCTCAAGATATACAGAGCAGAAAAACTCACAGTAATAATAATGCAATTCATCAACTCAATACACGTGTCTCTCCTGCAAGCAACTTTGAGAACTCAACTGTGAACGGCCGGGCTAGTTATTGACACGATTTTTTGTCTCCAGCTCGAGTTCATCACAATATGAGGTAGATATAAATGATTGTGGTGATCAATCTCTTAAAAATTGTAATTTTAATGACATCAATAGTAATAATACTTCATTTATAACTTTAAACTCTATTGATTCAGGAGGTGACTGTCATAAAAGGAATAACTCCATAAATATACAGATAAATTCTGAATACAACCTTCAAAGTCACAGCAGGTTTACCGTGGATGATTCTTTGAAAATTGTTACAATAAATGTGCAGTCAATGAGAATAATAAGTTGGGTCTCATAGAAACTTTAATATTAGACAATCATGCTGACATCATGTGTAGTCCAGTCAAATTAAGCAAAAAAAGTGAAAGTCGGAGAACCCAGCTGAAAATTTGCAGATATGATCAGAAAAGGGCGCTGAATAACATACTAAAAGTCCCCAAGGGTCCCCTGTGAGCTTCGGCCGCCATCTTAAAAAAACCGTAAAATTTACCTACTAGGAATTGATTTTTCGTGAATTGTGGCCGAACCAAGCGTCGGACGAGAAAATTTTATAGGACCTTTTTCGTAGACAATAATTTGGAAAAGAATAAAACCAGTTGCAACTCTGTATCATCAACCGTTTTTGAGATACAATTTTTTAAAAATTTGCCAATTTTTTCATATGATTGTGAATTTGAAATTTTTCTTACTTAAAAAGTTTGTAACTATAAATTGAGCACCCGTACATTCGTATTTCAAAATCCCTCTTGGCGAAATTTATTTCTCTTTCATTTGAGACCAATTCCACACTCCTGTGTTTGATACTTTCTGTGCTACATCGATTTAGAAAATCCTTACACCCCCAAAAACCCCAAAAATTGCATATTTTAAAACAAAAAACTTACTAAAAAAATTAGGATTCGCTTATAATAACTTCTCAAATACTGTTCCTGAGACCCTAGGCTGTCATTAGCAATGTTCATCTGACCAAAAGTATCGTAGGATTCTTGGGGGGTGGGTCAAAAGCATCCTTTATATTTTAAATTATATATATTTATTCATAACTTTTGAACGGTACGTTGGATTTCATCGTGTGATAGCTCATCGTTTTCAGCTTATTGTGGCGGTATAAATTCATATATTATATGTTAAATTTGATGAAAATTTTCAAATTTTTGTTATAATGGCTTTCACTTTTTTGCTTAATTTGACTGGACTAGTGTGTGAGTGAACATTGGCTGTACAAAGAAGACCTACCTTTTTATACACCAAAAAATTATCGTCTCACGAGCAGCTTTTGTTGGAGTCCCCCATTCTCACATGCAGGGTCAGCTGTGTTTGTCAGGGAAAATTTTAAATATGAGGAAATTGATATAACAAGTCATTGCAGAAATTTTATACTTGAGGCTTCAGCAATCAATTTGAAAGATTTTGATCTAATTGTCTTGGCGTTATATCGCACACCCGACTCTAATATTCATGACTTTATTGAAAACATGGAAACACTATTGATTGAAATAGGAAAATACAAGTACACTAATCTGGTAGTAGCAGGTGATTTCAATGTAAATATATTAAATATGACGAATGAAACTCAGAATTTTTTAAACATGATGAGATCCTTTGACTTATATCCTGTACAAAGCAAACCAACAAGAAATCTCTCGTGTTTGGACAATGTTTTCACAAACGTTGATAAGGAGTTGGTTTTCACATTTCTAACTGAGGAAGGTATCATTTCAGATCATGCCGCTGTCTGGGCAGTTTTTTCATTCAAGGAAACTGAGGAAAATTATTATAGCTCTGGACCCAGTTTTCTCAAAAAAGCCTCCTCTCTCCCAATAGACTTGATAATTTAATTTGAACATCTCACTGATGAATTATGATTGGTCGCCCCTGTATGCATTGGATGACATAAACATGGCTTTCAGTTTTTTCCTGAATATCTTTGAGTTCTCGTTCAATTTGCATTGTCCTATAGTGAATATACGGAATCGGAATGAGTCAGCTAGGTTTAAGGTTAAGAAAAATGCTTGGTTTACCCCTGAACTTGCTATCATGAAAACATGGTTGTTGTGCCTATATGACAGGTGGAAAATTACCTCAAACATGGATGACAAAATCAGATTCAACAATTTTAAAAAAGGTATAATTTATCAATCAGACAAGCAAAAATTTGTGCTAATGACAAGGCAATCATTGAGTCATCAAACAGATGCAAGGCAGCCTGGCAAGTTATCAGGGGTGAGACTGGTCAAACAAACATTAATGCAGATATCCCAGTCTCGCCTAATACTCTAAACCGATGCTTTGTTGATGCCACTGATGCTAATTTACTTTTAGACTCAGGCACATCGCACACTGACTTGCTGGAAAACTTCCCATTCAATAATCACTGTACAAATGACAGAGTCTTCAAATGGAGAGAGGTAAGTGTCCAGACAGTTAGTGCAGTTGTAATAAAAGGGCTTAGTAATTCACCTTCATCCTTCATCATCATCCTTCCCATTACCCACGCACAGGCCCAAGAGCCCATGTGGGCATCACCCTCACAAAAAAAAGCATGTAGTTGGGACCTGTCTAGTGCATTTGAGTAGAGCTTTAGACACTATCTCGCATGATGTGCTCTGCAAGAAATTGAATTTCTATGGTGTTGGTAATAATGAGCTTCATTTGCTGGAATCATACCTCAAGAACAGGAAGCAACTGGTTGTAATGAGTAATTCCTCATCTGAAATCATTGATGTAACTTCAGGAGTCCTGTAACCACAGGGTTCTGTTCTGGGGCCTTTCCTGTTTCTTGTGTTTGTGAATGATTTCAGTTATAATGTCTCATCTTTGAGTATACAATATGCTGATGACACAACTATTGTTGCCACAGATCCTCTGGTAGAAAGAGTGGAAGCTGAACTAAACAATTCCTTATCTGCTGCCAGGATTTGGTATGAGGCCAATGGTCTAACATTGAATGATAACAAGACTGAAGTACTGTTTTTTCCCTTGAAGACAAGCTTCGTGATTCCATAATCAAACCAGTTAAACTTCTAGGGCTTCATTTGGATTACAAGCTGAACAGAGATACACATGTCTTTCACCTGTCAAAAAAATTATCTCGAATAGTATATATGCTGAGAAAATTGAGAAATTGTGTGAGTTTGAACACGGTTCTATTAACATACTTCGGGCTTTTCCATTCACATATGAGTTATGGTGTGCGTCTATGGGGGAATTGCGTGGAATCAAAGAGGGTGTTTTTATGGCAAAAGAAGGCTGTCAGAGCGATCCTTGGTTTATCCCAAAGAGAGTCATGCAGACCGCATTTTTCTGAGCTTGGGATATTAACTTTCCCCTCACTCTACATTTACGCAAACTTAGTATATGTTAAAGAAAACTTGGAGAAATTTCCCAATCATCAACACTTTCATGCATACAACACAAGAAACAGGGAAAATATTGTAGCACCTTGCATGAGACTGACCAGAACGAAAAGAAGCCACATCTGCCAACAATACACGTTGTATAACAAATAGCCTCAACTTACAAGAGATCTGCCTATAAATAATTTTAAAAAAGCTGTTTCTTCCCATCTCAAAACAAATAAATTCTACTCTCTTGATGAGTAACTTAATTACTAACAAGGATCCTTCATGTATGTTTATTCTATATTATATATGCATTAATATATAATTTTTGTGACTTGCATACTTATGTGCCTTCGTTTATGTAAACTTGTAAACTCTTATGTTGACTTGTATGCATTTATTTTTGTGATTCTTGTGCTCACTATTGTTGCTTTGTATATTTTCGATTGTATGGCGTGCCTATTGCTCTTTATTTGTAGCCTGATGGTTAATAAATTATTCTATTCTATTCTATTCTCTATGAACCGAACAACACATTGAATCTCAATTAATATGATGTAATTTCATGCAGAGCTACTATTTTCCAGTCACATTCTTCAAATAGTTCAACAAAAATGTGAACAAACGATTCCTGAACCAGACTTTTCCATTATCGTATTACACAATGGATACAATAATTATTACTTCAATGAAGCTTTTATCGGGGGTGGATTAGTTGCCATGAAACTCAGTTACGAGAGCGGAAGGATTCGTATCTGAATATTCTATTGATAGATTATCTTGATTTAGAATATTCTTTACTAATAGAATATCATAGACTTTTCAATTTCATTGTCTGGAACTCTTAATAATTGGAGAAAAATTCCAGCTTAGAATTCCCAACTCAAGAGTATCCATCTGAATCTTATTATTAATAAGATAATGCCTGTGACAATAAAGAATTTTTAAATTTGAATTTATTAACGATAAAGCTGATTGGATTCCATGTTACCTTCTGGGCTTCTACAATATTGGAAATTGAATGAACTCTTATACTGCATTTCAATCTTGAAAATTAGAAAGAGTTCATGAGATTGATGAGAAGCTAGTGCTCTCTGTGGAACATTATATATTTCATTCTTGTACTTATCCTTGGATGAGAGAGCTAATTGGAATGTTCCTGGAGATGCGAAGGATGGGTCTTGAAGTCAATGAAGAAAAAACAAAATTCATGAAAATGTCTCAAAATCTGAATAGGCGCACGCTGAATGATCTTGCGGTAGATATATGGACATTCAAAAATGTTAGCAATTTTTCATATCTGCGTGTAGATGTAAATAGCTCCAATAAAGTCAGCGAAGAAATTAAACAGGGAATTATGGCTGGTAATCGTGCCTATTATGCAAACATTAAGCTCATCACCTCCAGAGCCATATCTAGAATGACCAAACTTAAAGTGTACAGGACACTGATAAGGCCTGTTGTAACATACGGTGCAGAAACCTGGAATATTACGCACTCTGATGCCTCCAAGATTAGGATCTTTGAAAGAAAAGTAGTAAGAAGAATTTATGGAGGCATCAACGAGGGAGGCGTATGGAGACAGAGAACAAACCTTGAAATAAATTATATACTCCAGGGTGAAGACATTGTACGCCATATAAAATCGCGGAGGGTTGGTCACTTGGAAAGAATGGCTCATCAGAGAATGCCTAGAAAAATGTATAAAGGTAGATTGGAGGGAAGAAGGCAGAGAGGTAGGCCAAGGAACCGCTGGCTGGATGAAGTGGAGGTGAATATGAGAGTGATGGGAGTCAGGAATTGGAAGCAAAAAGCTGGTGACCGTTTGATATGGAGGCAGGTAGTTGGAGAGGCTAAAGCTCACCCTGAGCTGTAATGCCGAAAGATGATGATGAATGCCTGTGACAATAAAGAATTTTTAAATTTGAATTTATTAACGATAAAGCTGATTGGATTCCATGTTACCTTCTGAGCTTCTACAATATTGGAAATTGAATGAACTCTTATACTGTATTTCAATCTTGAAAATTAGAAAGAGTTCATGAGATTGATGAGAAGCTAAGGAGCTCTCTGTGGAACATTATTATACTTTTCATTCTTGTACTTATCCTTGGATGAAGTTTTTAAATGTAAATATTGAAAAGCACTGGAATAAGAAATATTGAAAATAATTCAATGACAACAAATGAGAAAAATCTCAACAAGAGTTGACAAAAAACTTCTTGCGGGGAGGTACTTGAGACAAATAGTTGGAGAAGGAGAATCGAGGGGAGAAAAAGAATAAGAAAAATGAATAGAAGAAAAAGTATTATCAAGATATAGGACGTTGGGAATGGATTAAGACATTATAGAGACGTATCGGACTTGGTTGACAACTTTGAGCTTGAAAACAAGGGAATTCTAGAGAAGGAGAAGGGAGGAAGGAGCGATAGGAGCATGAAACTAGAACTGGAAAAGACAAAACAAGATATGAGAGAGAAAGAAATATACAAGAAGAGAAATCACAGTTATACAGCAAAAATTAATTATTATTTTCTAACAAGAGTATTTTTTCAACATATCATAAAGTTTTAACAACCTTGAACAACTTCTAAAGCCACTGTTGAACCAGGGCGAACAAGAGCGAACGAGCAGAACGAATTTAAACTAATGTTTGTATCCATTACTGTTCGCTTCTATTCGCTCTGGTGAAATGGCTTTTAAGCCAGCCATCTTTGGAGAAAGTTTGATTGAAATAGTAATCGGGAAAAGTATTTTCAACAAAGAAAAACCTAAACCATTAAAAGACGATGAATGAATTAATCATAATACCCATCCAATCTATTTAAGTTATGATCCAGCTTAACATAATTAAGGACGTTGTTGTACAAAATTCAGTCATTAGTATGATTTGTGCAGATACACTTCTACAAACCATTTTTCATCATATTAAATTGGTATTGTCGGCGAGGTGGTACTTCCTCCGGTACCATCAAATCTGTTTCCAAATCGGTTCCTAGCTGAACTATCCTTCGCTTATCCTTCAATAGTTATGAATGCTATGAAAACCATTATTGTACTACGCTTATAATATTTCTGCAAAGTTAACTCAATTTTGAACCAATTTCAACTACTTGTATTGTTCAGTTCCGCTGATATTAATGTACATTTTTCCAATACTTATGGAAAACATTTGAAAATTGAATAAACCAAAAATTTTATATTTTTTTAAATATTTTCATCACTTTTGTGTGCTTTACAAAGATATAGATCAAAACAAAGTTCAAATAATGCAGCAACAAGTTACTTAACGTGCAAGGAAAGGTTTCAAGCCATGAATGGACTATTTGTGAGAAGTTTTTCCAGTGAAAGGGAATTAATTAGATGCTTCCAATTATTTTGGCGCCTTCTCATCTAATTTTCATTCACATGCAAATTTTGCTTCAATTGAAGTAATCAAATCGAAGAAACAATTAATTTGAGGTACATGCATTTTTTTTAAGTTGTGTTTGTGGGGTTGAAATAAGTTTTTTCAATTGAATAAGATAAGGTACCTGAAATCACACAAAGAGCGACGGACGAGACAGCTTTCACGACCGTGTTAGTGACAGAGGACTCGCTTGAACTACACTGTCACTATAGAACAAGCCGTTACCCAGACCCGGGCTGCGGGTTTGTATGGTACGCATGCGCGAGAGCCCTCCTGGGGGGTGAAACCAACCCCCCAGGGTGGTCGGGGGGGATTCAAGAGGGAACAGCAACAGGTAAGAGCACAACGGCCGGGCTGAAGGGTAATGCACCCCTCAATTTCAATGCGAGGCTTTTCTCTAAGGGGGGGGAGGGTTCCTCCTCGCTCCTCCCTTACATCCAGGATAATCCCCCCTCCAAAACACCCCCGAAACCCAGTGAACTCGTTACCATTCCCCCCCACACACACCAACAGAAACAACATTGCAACTCTAGGCCAACAACATCGTCCCCCTTTCTCGCACCGTATATGGTATTCCGCTGTTGTAATTTTCGGGTGCACCCTGTACACACTGATTTCCACCATCTGTATTGATTCAGTGACAAAGTAGGCGTCTTACAAACGTCTTGTATGATTTTGCACTGCTGATTACATCCAATCTCCACGCTGCAAATAGAACACAATGTGCATCAGCGAATATTAGAATCTGTTTGATAGAATAATCGGATAATGATTGAGTTGTACTGTATAATGTTTGATAGAATAATCAGATAATGATTGAGTTGCTTCTACTTGTGTTTTAAATAGACTAAGATCAGAAACACACCACGTCTCTTGCTTTTCATGTGTTTGGCAAGTTCTGTTCAATCTTCCTGAATTTATAAGGACGACAAAAATCGTGGTGTGTTCAATAGTTGAATAATTATTATCTCAGTATCGAAAACATTCAAGATTCAAAACAATAATAATTATGTGAAGAATAATATTATGTAAGCTATGTGATCTTCAACCATGAACTAATGATTTATGAACTTTGCTGATAAATTGACCTAATGAGTTTCACAGCTATAATATTGAGTTCATTTAGAGTAACAATATTAGAACTATTTCTAGAAAATGCGTTGGAATAGAGGGCCAATTCTGAAATTGCGCAGAACCATAGGCGTGCGCAGACCGGGTTGGGGCACCCTCCCAAGAGCAAAAGGGGTCCGGGGGTCCACCGGAAAAATTTTGAAATTTTACAGTACAAAATACCGTTTTAGAGCCATCTATTATTCACATTGAATAATACGGACTTCACTTTGATGGTTGAATCATATCCCTCAACGGCCTCAACAGTATTATTTTAATGCTATCGGTTTAGTTTGTATTCAAAATATCATTGTGAAGCACTCTTTCTCAAAGACAAATTATAGTACAGATTAACTTTATACAGTTCAGAACTCAGCAATCAGAATATTTTGAGCATAACTTGTTCTGCTGATGAGGGGGCATATTTTTTGTGTGTATTATTCAGATTATTCACTTTATGTAGTTCAACCCCCAGCTATTTAGCTTCGAATACAAAATAGCGTCGTGGAGCTCTATTGTTTGAAATACAGTTATTGAAAATGCAGTTCAGCCCTCAGCAATCTGTACTTTTTAGACACCACTTGGTCAGTTACAATGAAGTCACTAGCAATATAAGTTCAACCAGGTTTTTGGGATACTTCACAAATTATCAATTATGGTATATCAATAATAAATTAAATTACAAAGGTCTTAATAATTCCATCAGATTTCCTTGCAGAATTTCTATTAGAATTGATAATTTTAATAATCTTATAGAGTGATAGAGCTTCTATTAATTCATGAAGTTTCAAATTTGGAGAAATTTCATTCATTTTATGAGGCGCAGTATAATTTTTCAATTATTCTGATGTAGGTAATCAGTCTGAGAAGTTCAGTGTTGAACTCTTTTGGAACACTCTGTGTAAACTGCATAAACATGAAGGTATGCCATAAATTTTGGGTGGTCCGGACCCTCCAAATCCCCCTCTGGCTACTCTACTGGTACCCCCAGGTAAATATGGAGAGGGGGAACAAACTTTAGGTTTAAGTAACGAATAGGTTTAATCTTATCATCTATCATAAAACACATACAAAATCCACAGTCAACTCTAGAGAAATAATTTATTAAATGAACCTGGTTTGTGAGACACCATCATCTTGAACTCATCTATTATATCTTCTGATGTTGCGGATTTAATCATATATGGTCTTGGCCAATCGTTGATCTCAACTTAGTTTTTAAGCTGCTCAGTTTAGAAATGTCTAAAATAAGTTTAAATATATTTTATAATAAGTTAAATTGGCAATGATGAGCGAATTTTTTCTGGTTTACTTAAAAAAAATTCAAGAGCCAATGGGGGTACCGCGGTATCCCTGGTGACCCCCGTGCGCACGCCAGTGCACAGAACCCAGCAATAAGTGCTGGAAATCAAATAACTGAGCTTTGCTAAGAACACTTTCATTAAAGCTCTATGAATAGACCTATTAATTACTTTTCTATGGTTCTATAGTGGCCTATTAGTTCATGTATTATTTTTGATCGCTCGGTCTGAACAATTTTGAAGCTTAGCTGCTCACTTTGGAACAAGAATATAAACGTCTCAGTATCAAAATACTTGTACTGGGCTAGTTTTCTGTTCTATTATTATTTTTTTGAAGGTACACAGAAAAATTATACATTGATTAACATGTATTGTATATGTCGATGCATAAGGTAGAGTGGTAGAATGGTAGTCCTAACTCCGCCTAATAATGAATATTTTCACTTCATTTCATAGACAATGATATCAGTACTCAACTATGAATCATCAAAGAGGATCCTAGGAATTCTATTATTGAAATTCGATTGGAATTTTATTATTAGAGTTCCTAGAGTTTTATTATTCTATGATATCATTTAAATAAATAAATGAAAAATCATTATCACTAAGTCTCAAAGTGAGAACTACCACTACCTACACTACACTTTATATCATTGAATAATCTTTTGAATAATAGTACATTATTTTAAAAAATTAATAGTACCATGTACAATTATCTTATCAATGCACTGAAATTGTAAAGAACCCAACAGTGAGTGCTGAAAATAAAATAATATTAGCTAGTCTATTATAGAATAATGAGGATGTTGAAAAACTTGAAATTGTTTCAAATGTAGAAATATCACAATTTTCTATGTAATACTTTATAAATGTAAGAGTAAGAGGAAGTTTCAGTAACGAGTTACAATTAAGTTAATACAACAAATGAGTTATAACTTAAACAAATCAATCATTTAATTTATACTAGCTCAGCTGTATATTCTCAATTGATTATTTCCTTCAGCTTTAAAACCTAAGCTACTGGCTTTGTGAGGCTAGTCTGATAATGATTATGCCCAGTATTTAAAGCTTAAGGTATGTAGGATCGTTGTTGATAATCACATATATTGATTAGCATAGGCTATTATATGCTTTATTGTACATGTAATAATAGAATACATGATGAGGTCCATCACGAAAATATTTCAGCAAAGAAATTCATTAATCACAACGAACATTATTACATTGATATCTTAGCTGATGAATAAAATGTAAGTTTGGGCATCCACTCTATTGGGGCTCTATAAAGACCACTATAGAGCCTTAGACTAACTAGGTACTATTTAAGAGTAGATTTTATCTTTGCTTAAAACGCTACGAACCTATTTTTTGTGGGTTCATGAGGCCAAAAGTCATCATTTTTCTATAAATCTAATGCGCATCATGCTCGTGAATTAATTATCCCTACCGTGTGTATTCTTGTATCCGTGGGCCGTGGCTTATGTACATTGGCGAATAGAGTTTGTGTTAAATTATCGATTATGAATAGAGTTTTTCATTATCTCCAAACCACTGATAACCCGCCTTTCTGTCAAATAGTTTCAAGCATGAAAACCAACCATTTTAGCCTAGAACAATGAAAGGCCCGAATAATCAGATTAGTATAGTCTGTCCAAGCAAAGAAGAGCCTCTGCCAAGATGAGAAAATGACTCCAGCTCGGTCAATATTGGTTCAAAAATTATTGATTTGGTCTCAATCGTAGGAAACATTCTGATCTACAATTTGAGACCAAATCAATATTTTTTCAACCAATATTGACCGATCTGGAGTCATTTTCTCATCTTGCCAGAGGGTCTTCTTTGCTTGGACAGATTAGTAGCAACATCGGACCTGATTATCATCGACAAAGTGATCTATTGTCTGAGCTGAACTTTAAACAAAGAGAGAGAGAGAGAGTGAGAGAGACCAGTGCAAAAATCGATAATAGCTTAGCTGATGACACCTCTTCCGGAGGAAGGTGAGAGCGGAAGGGTCATTGTGAGTGTGGACACGACACTGCACTCAGGATATAAATACCCTGACAAGCCAACACAGCGCGATGGGGATGCGATGATGCTCTGCTCAAATAAGGGAAAGGGTAAATCAATGAGAGAAAGAGAAACTGAAAAGGATGAGAAAGAGGTAAAATAGGATGGTACAGTATGCAAGAGATACTAAACAGGTAGAGAAAGAGGTAAAATACAGTCTGGTGAAAGGTGAGTGTGTGTGTGTGAGAGAGAGAGAAAGAGAGAGACTATACAAAGTGTCAGAAAGATTTCCCAAAGTGTGAAAAAGAAATACCATAATGAAAGAATGAAAATTTACTCTTTGAGTAGTTGTGAAACTGATATTGTGGTAGTTATCCATAATAAATGAAAAGACAAGATGTTTAATAAAAGATGTATAATAAAAATTTAAATCACAACTCCTATTTTATTATTTATTCCAACACTAATGAATAGTGAGATAAAATGAACTGAAATTGTCAATCCTATACTTTTTAGTTTTTCACTACAGGACCTTGTTTTGCGGCCATAAAGATGACAATATCAGGTTTCCAATTTTTTATTTTATTATTGAGCTTAATTAACAATATCACATCGATAACGACTCAGTCGAATTATTACCAATAAATAGGCCGACTAAAAAGGGTGATGTTCAGTAACTGTGATTTCAATTTTATTATAGAAAGTAGCCCTATTCCATACGTAGCCTATGTATAATATATAGGCTACCAAAGTGAACAGAGCATGAAAATATGGCTAAGTGAAAAATGAAAAAATGAGTGCTACAATGTGAAAAGGATGGGTAGAGAGACTATATACAATGTGGAAAAAGGATACTACAGTGTAAAGAAGAGATATAGTGTGAAAATTTTGCCTATAAAAACATGACTGGGTAAAATCGTACAGTAGGAAAGACTACTACCTTGTTGGGTGTGAGAGAAATACCAGTGTGAGAAAGAATGATGAGAGTGATGATACATTTGCTATCAAGTGGCATGGGTAAGTAGGGCAAAACTTCTATCCCATGCAAATAATCTGTCAAAAAGTATATTTCAATTTACCAGCCCCCGGCAGTGGCGTAACGTACACCCCCGCAGCCCCCGCGGCGCGGGGGGCCCGGGCTGGGGCCCGAATATGAAATATAGGTTTCTTGAAAAATAAGTTACTTGGGCTCCTAGGAGGCCCGGGTTAGAGCCGGAAATGATCTATTACATAATTTCTGAAGAAATAATTTAAAAGTGACGATTTATCAAGAGAAACATGATTTCTATTTTGGCAAAACAGCAATAAGCACTAATGTAATTTATTTTGTTTATTTCTTCTCAATTAATTTTCTTTTTCAATAACTCTTGAATAAAAGGACTATTATCAATCCAACTCAAAATTAAAACCTTGAAAATCATCATTGAAACCACTTACTCAATACAAGTGCGCGAGCAAGCAATGGAATACTGTACATGTGCAAAATTTGTTACCTGGGAGAATGGAGACAAGGCGCTAATGTGCAATTAAGGAAGCAGTGATAACTGAACTTGGAGGCATATAGTGTAGAAGTCTTCAAATCGAAGTTTCTTTTATAAATTATTATCTTCATTCTTCCTCATAATCCAAGCCCTAGAGTTGTACTTTATATTAAAGTTAAGACCTCAATGCAGACTAATGGCTTGATCCTATCATCCTCCCTTGGATACATGATTATTCATAAGTATGAATATTATTTTATAATCAAATGGAAATTTTTCCTACGTAGCTAGCCTATTATATATGTCTTTCAAACATTAAAAATATACGTTTAAATTTTCAGAAAGTTGAATAATTGAAATTAAGGAAGTAGGGGGTTGAGAAAAGGGGGGTGGTAGAAAAAGGGGGTATGATTTCGGAAGAAGGGGCCCGGAATTTTTGTTTTTGCGGTGGGGCCCGGTTTGAAAACGTTACGCCAATGGCCCACGGACTCTTTTGAATAGGGGGATTCCATACCACTCCATAATAATGGAGTAGTATGCCTCAAACCTGGGATAAAGTATGGGACTAAGACAGAATATATATATAGGTACGGTACCTCATGGTAGAGGTGTATGCCTCATACCAAGGCACCTCCTACTTTAGTCCAGAAATTAGTTCTGGTATTTGAATAGTGTAATTGTAATACAAGATTAGTGAATTTTTCCTAAATAAATGATAATCTAATAAGGTATATCCATATACATCAACTTCATGTGAAAATCATTATTGAAGTCACTTATTCAAATTCATTAATTTCCGAATGTGCTAATATTATTTACTGTAAATTATCATATAACTGTAATGTGATGCTTACAGAAAAAGTTTACAAAAAACTTGAGTAGTGTCTATCAAGCTTGACAATGTGCAATACCAGCACGAAACAATGTCGCGTCAAAAACGTGAGTAATTTCACTATTAAGTTTTTATACTCTTTAAAAAAATAAAAATTTCTCACGAAGTTTGCAAACGCTCAAGCATCAAAATTCATCTACACAAACGTATACTTTCAATCAATTCGTATTCACAATATTTTATTGAATTATGGTGACATTTTCTAAGTAGGAACTAGATCTTCCTTCTGTTACCAAACGCTGATAATAATTTTCTTGAATTACTGAAAAAATATGTTTATTTCATTTTTCATAAGGAAGAAGAGGATAAGAGGGGAAATTTGGAATAATAAAATGCTAGATCCAGTAGGCTATAATATATATTTTTAATCTAAATTATCATCAAAGATAATACATCATAAATTCTTAGCAAATACTGTTCTACTTATAGATAACAGTAATATGATTCAACAAATCTGTGAGAGCTTGTGATAGATAAAAAAAATTAAGTGTTGCAGGAACAAAAATTTTAAATCTGAACTTCAGAAAAAATAATAGCATAGCCAATCCGAATAAATATTTCATATAAATAACAGAATGATATTATAATAAGTATATGTGAATATATAAATACGTATAATATGAATTTAATAACTATTTAAATATATTGTAAATATTTTCAAGTAGTTTAGTATATCAATCATTGATTGAATGGAAGCAAAATATAAGATCTTGAAGCGCAGTAAGCACTGTAACAATATCTGTTAGTAAAGGATACTATAACTTGAGCCATAATAGTATAATAAAAATCTATTTGCATATTAATGTAATAATGTACTTAGAAATTAACGCACTATGCACTTATAAATTAATATGCTCTATCCACAATATAAAATTCTAAATAATTAAAATAATTTTTTATCATAATCAATTATATATTTACATCTACGAAAACATCATAGAATTATTGATAGTAATAACTATAAACAGCTAGATGAGAAATTCAATAGAATTAGTTATGCGTGAACTGTTGGAGAAATATGGAAATTACAAATTGATAGAAGTTTTTAGGCTATTGAATGGATAAAAATTAAATCGTATTAATAATATTAGTAATAATACTGAAAGTTTGATAACAGTTAGTTGTTCAAAAGCTTTCCATTTCATCCTTATAACGATATAAAACGGGAAAATTAAAACAATTTCCAGGTCTATAGGATTCAGTGAATGAAAGGATTAGAGTTGAAAATAGATTGAGAAATTAATATGAATAATTAACGAAAGACTCATTATTGAAAATACAACGGAGCACAAACTCATGAATAAGAATTGATTTTGTAATCGCACTCATCAACATAAAATTGAAAGGACTCCTAACTTTGAACAAACAATAATGTATTGGTTCAGTGTTTTAGATATTGATTTTCGGATAGAGATTAGAATCACTGATAAAATATGACGATAAATATAATAATATGAAGTAAGTTTTTGTAGAAGGTTTTCACATGGCTCCCATCAATAATACAATCATCTATTTACTTGCGTCTCTGAACAAATATTAAGAGTGTAAGATTAAAAATTTGGAAGTATTTTCAGTAAGAATTGTATTCTTATATCATTGCACGGAATTTCAAGATCGAATATAACTCTCATATATGCTACTATTTGAATAAGTATTAAGAGCACCATAACAAAATTAGTATTTAAGAAATATAATGGACGAATGAATAAAATAAATGGGGTGGAAAGTACGTTACTGGAAGCAATATGCTGTAACTTGAAACATTATGAAAAATATAGCCTAATAAGTATTAAAAAAACCAAATGGTTCAATTTTAATATGAATATATCAATTTTTAACTGAGATTGAGCAATTTTGTTCAGATACTCTCATAATAAGGATAAATATTCTAATTTATGGCTTAAAATCCTTTTCACAACCATGCAGATGTAAATTTTCCTATCTACCTCGAATTTTGGTGAATAAAAATCAACAAATATTTGAAATAACAAAAAGTTTTTCCAAGAACCGTAGGATGTAATTTGATAGACCTAAACCTGTTGTTTGGATTTAGGAGAATTTGAATAATAATTAATTTGTAATTATTATACAATATGACAGTACTTTGATTCCGTACATTGCAATTACACTTACGTTATGCTTTTGAATGTATAAATAAATCTATTAATCATCCACTGCATTGTAAACTAGTAGACTCTAAAGATTGTTAGATTTGAATTTAATTTCAATATTCAATGACTAACTTGGAACAGAGACTAGGTTGGATTAACTTATATCTGAAATTGAAATCATGAGAAAATCAGATTTAATCCATATTTTTATAAAAAAAAGAGTGCACAGTCTAAATTCACAAAGCTAAATCTCTAATAAATTTGTGAATTTTCCAGCCAACTAAACTACATTCTCATAAAAAGTATACATTTAAATCAGATATAGTAAATGCTTTCTTCATATTAATTCAGCTTATGTTATGCATATTTTCTCGATTTCAAAGACCAAAGAAATAAATAATTTGGAGGTCTTTCTTCTTAATTTGGAGGTCTTATTCATTTGATGCCAATGAAAAAAAAAGCTCAAAAGATATAGATTTGACCATTTTTCCACTTGACCATTGATTTTTGATTTGTGCAAACCATTTTGAGCATGCAAAAATTTATTATGAAAAACAAATATTGGACAAAAAATAATCAAAATTTTTCAAAAACAAAATATAAAACCTTAATTATTGTGTTTGGATTATTTTGTATACTTATTACAAAAATAGAACAGAACAACCATTTTCAAATAAAACTACTACAAATAGAACTATTTTTTATACAAAATTCAATGAAAATAGATAAAAGTGAGACAAAAATAGAAAATTTGTTCAAAAATCAAACATTTGGAGTACTTTCAACAAAGAACCTAGTAATAATGAAAAATTGAGACAGGAGTTAAAAAGGATAAAGAATAAACAAATGAGTTGAACTTTTCAGAAAGTGTAATTGCAAAAACATTATTGCAACCAAACATTGCAACCAACATTGCAATACCATAATCTACTCACATTAAACTGAGATTACCAATAAAATTACACTGGAATCGGGAATCAACACCTGATTCATTCAGAACATACTTTCAGCACTGAAAATCATCATCAATAAATTGATCGAAAGTATTCCTTGATTGATTGAATACAGTAAGTATCAATATCTTAGGATGAAAGTACTCCAATACAATTTAACATCAGATACCAGATCTTTTCATCAACCAATAGTTTTGCAAATAGATAATCTATATCATTATCGAGGTATCAATTCCTAATGAAAATATTAATTACAGTAGCAATGATGAACTATCAATTTTGGCACAATAGAACCTAGATTTTGCAAATAGTAGAGGCAAACGTAACAATTGATAGAATGGCAAATATTGGATAGATGGTACCTTCAAATGCATAGATTATCACTGATCAAGCTTTATCATTTCCAACTCCTAAAATATTTTAATAAAGACGTCATTGAACACTCAATTTAAGATCGATCGGCTCCAGAACCATAATTTTATTAATCTATGGAAGCAGATAAAGTAGACCACTTGAAAATGTAAAAGGTTCCAATAAATAGAATAATTGAACAAGCTTTTGTTATCTCAACATGAATATACACAGTTTTATCAATTTTTGAAAATTAAATACTAATATTGAACTCATGACAATATTCTGAACACGGTTTTTCTGCTTGTAGCAAATTATTCCATCATTAACAAGCATTCTTTGAGTATATAGTCTGTAAACTCAGAAAACTTCATTATAAAAATTATTTATAATAATTGCATTTTCTATCATTTGGATAAGTTATTAGTGGAAGGAACATAACTATGATGTTTTCGATTAATATTACTAAAACCTCATAAAGTATTTTTTCGGTGGGGATAAAATGTGTAAATTCAATGGATTTAGACAAATTTTAGAAATGTGGACTTTGGTCTGTATTGTAACAAATGTTTTTGTTTCATGTAATTCGATTCAACACTGCTCAATATCCTCTAAGCTGGAATAAACTTGCAGAGACTGAATTCCACACCCATTACCCAAAAATAACTTTATCCCAACTAATCCCTAATAATTTCATTCCCTACAAAAATTTGATCGGTTTTTACAAATTTGATATTTTTCAATTTGTATTTTAATTTATACAACTACAACAATTACTTGGATACTGTTTAATTGTAGTATCTTATGCTGCATAGTAAGTTGTTAGTAATTTTAACTACTGGAAGATTTTTCAACCATTTTTTATAACAAAACAATAATAACACATGAATATATTGTTGAAAATGATTGTAAAGGGAATGCCTTCTCATGTTCTGGGTGAATAGTTAGAAACTAAGAACAGTGTTTATATAAATATAATAGAGTTGTTAAACAAAATGTTTTGTACAAACAAGTTTTGTGCAATAGCGAACTGTTTAAAACTGAAGTTGGGGGAATTTTGATGGTCTGGCAAGCATAACCACGTAGAGATTCAGTAGAAACTGAACTAAACTATTGAATGATCAACAATTGAATGGTTATCAGTTCATGAACTATTCAAAAACGGCTATAACAAAACCAATATTGATTTATACTTCATGTATTTCAATATTTGTTTGGTTTAGACTGAGAGATTCTAGAGGAAATAAATGATTTAGGAAAATTTAGGTAAGTGAAAACAAAGGTTGTCAGATCCACAAAGTTTATTAACAATACCATACTTAAGTTTCAATGCTCAGGGCATCATCATCAGTGGAAAACTGAGCATTGGAACTTAAGTATGGTATTTTAAATAAACTTTGTGGATCTGACAACCTTTGTTTTCACTTACCTCAACTATGGATAAGTTCCACAACATCTCTGATAAAAGTGTAAATTTGATTTAGGAAAACTTTCCTATAGAAAGAAATTACAAGTTGGAAAAATTATATGGGAAATGAATTATTTGAAATATATTCTATGAAATATATCAGTAGCTATAGACAGGAAGATGAAACAAGATCATAAACACAATGTTTGAGAATTAATACAACTTGAATTAGTGTTGAGTTGTTGATAGAAAGTGTTCATAAATCATAAAAACATGAGATTGATTCAAGAGTACAAAAATATTGGATTCAGATAACAGTCCAGTTTTCAAATAGTTCACAAGCTATCAGATAGGAGGTAGTGTTGTCTTTGCGATAGACATAGTTTGTGAGGTTTTAGAAAAGTTAATAGATCAGTTCTCTTAGATAAGAAAATAAAAAGTTTGAATGAAACCGAGAAGAAATCCTTCAGAATTAAATTCGGAGGACAGAACACTTAAATCTAGATTATTCCTCGCCTTCAAGTTCTTCGGAATCGTTTTCCTTCTCATCCAATTCTTCTTTTTCTTCTTCACCTCCACTTTCTTCGTGTTGGCCTTCTTCCTCTGGCTTTGTGTCTTCTTCCATTTTATAGTCTTCTTCTACTGCGACCCCAAACTGTAAAAATAATACAATCTTCAGTAACAATTATTGATACTAAATCTTATGTTCAATTCTAGCCACGTGAATTCGATCGAAAGTTAAATTGATAAGTAATCTCCATGCTTTGAAAGATGAATGATGACGTTCTCGAATGGAGGATTTTCAATCCTCCATTGAAGAGGTCCTGGCGGCCTTTACCCCCCCCCCCCAAAAAAGGAAGAAAGTTTCTTTTTACTTTTTCTGAGGTATTTAATACTCAAAATTCCCCAAGACTACCATGCTTTATCTTCAGGCGCATAAGCCCAAAAAATGAACGGAAATGTACAAAATGCTATAAAAACCATCTCCAATATAAATTTACATCTTCATTTCATACCGAAAGTGCATTTAATGCAATAAACAATGAATTAGTTCAATTATATTACGCATTATTATTCATATTTCAATACGATTAAAATCATAAATACTTCAAAAACCAAGCCGAATAATTACAATAATTATTCAAGGAAGATGTTGAAAGTGGAGAGATGTGTGAGAGATTGAGAGGGAGAACGAAAGTTGAACAGAAAGAGAGATTATTAAAATTTGGAGAGATGATCATGAATGAGTAGGAAGAAGAAGCTCTGGCGCCCAAGTAAACAAGCATTATGTCTCGAATGCCAGAAAATATCGCAGCAATATAGATGAAAGAATTTTTGGCAATCAAATCTTGGCAACAGAGACAGAAAATTTTTGTGTTTACAAGCAAAACCAACTTTCCAGATTTTGTTCCTTCATCTAGCATTTTAATAGAGTTTATTTCAGGCAAAGAAATTTGATAGGCATATCATCAAATTAACATTTTACCAAAATTTTCAATTTATCAGCCTTAGAGAATATTTTCATTACAATTCGACTTTTATCAAGGCTGATAAATTTGAATTCTTGTTAAAAATGTTGATTTGACGATGTGCCCATCAAATTCCTTTGCCCGAAATAAACTCTGTTATAATGCGAAATGAAGGGAAAATTAAATTTAAAATGAATATGGAATAGATAAATGAGTAGTGTGTAACATAAGTAAGGATATCTGAGAATATTAGCGTAACAAGCAAAATTTTGAAGAAATATAGAAGCATTTTCATAAATCTTAATTTACTGGGTTAACATTTCGATGTCCAATTTTTTCATCCAATGCTTATTATTAGTATTACTTCGAGTCAAGTCAAGTCGAACGCAGTATTAATCAGCAGTAGGATTAAAATAATAAAGGAAGGCTTTGTTGGAGATTATTTGAGAGAAAGAGTTCTGAAACTACAGTACAAAACAAAAAAGCACCAATTTCAGTATAAAACTATCTTAATTATTTCAAAATAATATATCATTTTAACAAAATTATAATATAGTTACTAATTAGCTATTACTGTTATTTTGCAGATTTATTTTTAACTCTTCTAATTTACATCAAGCAGGTGCTTTTGTTTTAGTAAAGTGATTTGGAAAACAGAGATGCACTAAAAATTAGGAAATATGTTTTATCACAACCTTTAAATACACAAAATCAGAATTATTAAAAAAACTCGATTAATATCACAATTCCTACGAAAAACGTCATTCTGCACCTGAAAATATCATTATTAGAGATAGCAACCCAACCACTACTGTAATAATACTATATCAAAAGATACAACATACATGGAATTTTATACAAGCGTACTACAAAATGAGAGTATATTTCAATAATCAACATAAGTTATTAAATTAGTAGGTACTTCACTTTAGGAAAGAAGTGTTGAATATCATTTGATTGTATTAAATCAATAAATAATCAAAGTACCCTTTATAAAAAAATAAATTTATTTTCCAACTTTGAGAGGGAAAATGAACTTATTCCAAAGGTATTTTGATTATTTATCAATTTATTATACATTAGTAGCCCTAATAACAAAATAAGCATTATTTGGTTGTATATTATTTCATCTAGTCAAGTAGGATATTTCACAGCAGAAGGATAAACAACAGTTTTCGTTCGCTAATTGTTCTGCTAGCTTTCTCCTTCAAGTTTTTATTAATGAAACTTTGAGTTAAGAGATCTCATCCTATGGGTCTATTGTATTTTTTTAAGCATGCGCCAACAATAATTACGTTCTAATAAAAACGGACGATCTGCTAAAACTGTAGGCTGAAATTGTTTAGTAGGATAAACTTCAGTAATCACATCAACTTATAGATTGATTAGTGGAAATGAAAACGATGATTTAGATTTCTATGCTATGACTTCAATATGATGGGTTATTGATTGTTAGATAACTCGTTATGTTGATTGGTAGGGTCATTCATTGAATGTACCTTATCCAGTGAGCTTTCATCAGGTAGCTGGTCGTCTATTCTGCTCAATTCCTCGTGACTATAAAACCAATCATATAACAGTATATGAACATATGTACAGACCTTAGTGTATGAAAATAAGTTTTGAAAGGAACATTCATTAGGCTAGTGGGTTTTACCACAAATAATTTCATTCATGAATGAATTCGAATGACATTCCTAGTAGTATTTTTCTATAACAAAATCCTTGAAAAAGAGATCACTGCATTGAAATATTGTGTTACTAGGAACAAACAGGGAAATTATCATCATGAAGCGAATTTAAATCAATGGATACTTTATCCAGCAATTCCGTCCATCCATCAAAGATAATTTTCCACTCAATATTGAAATGATTTTTCAAGTTTAGAGTTTTCAAATTTTCAATTTATATTTGTGCCCCCATCATAAAATGTATTGAAAGTGAGCGATATTTCAAGAAACAAGAAACTAGTAGGAAGTAACGAGTTGATACAAAAACTTTCCCAAATCGATCATTCAATGTGATGAGAAGATACATTCACCCCAAACATCTAGCCAAATAGGCCAACTATTAATGGATTTTCCTTAGCTGAGAGTGCGTTTCAAACACTTAATCAATTGAGAGTGAGAGTGAGAGATGTTCTAGACTACACTATTGCTCCTTAATTGGGGCAACTATTCTCATGTCTTCATGAACGCAATTGAAAATGCGCTCAAGCACTTAACGAAGGAGCAAGAGAGAGAAATGGAGAGAATGTGTGAGAGAGAGAAGTAACAAAAGAGAGAATGAGAGAGAGAAGGAAGTAAAAGATGGCAGACTAACAAAAATCGAGACAGTGTTTCATCACATTTCAAACGTTTCTTGGCCGTATTGACGGGTCCATTATTGTGTGTGAATGCCATGCCCAAATTTTGGCACAAGCCCAGGCAGACACACCGTTTATTTTGCAGTTATTCTCTCGTTAATTTATTATTGAATGAATATCTCATATTTCAAATTTATTGCACAAACACAGTTCTCTTCAAATCACAATGCATATGAATCAATATATTTAATGGTACAACTTGTTGAATGCTTGGATGAAGGGTTTCAGGTTATTCTTATAATACGGAATTATTCCAGAATCAAGAATTTAGATATAGTTTTTAAAATAAGGTAATTTTGATAGTTATCAATTCTAAATCCATTAATTTATCAAGTGAATTTTCATTTTCTAATTGAAAATGAACACATTTTCAGTTTCAACTTTCAAATAGAAACAAAAAGAACATGAATGAAACTGAGAAAGGACTATGATACAATATAAATAATTAGGAAATTGTATTCTTATTTGATATTTTTCATCCACGCTTACTGAGAAGGATAAGCTTAAATTCATACTATATTAAGAAAAAACAAAAATTGTCAGAAAATTGCTTTAATCGAATAAACTTTACATACAAGACCGGGGTTTCGCAGATATGAATCTTGAATAATGATCATTTCACTGCCGAGTAGGTCTACTGAGTACAGCCAATAATGCGGGGTATATCCGCGAAATCATGGTCGTGTATGTTAAGTTTTTTGATGAAAGTGAAATCTTGACAAGAGCCTATCTTTTTTTACTTTGAAGAGATTTCACAATATCACCATCAACTCCACAAATTTTATTTCATTTATAAATAGGCTAATAAAATAGAAAAATCTGGGTTTTATAAAATTGAAGATTTGCTTGATAACCACCACTCTATTTATAAAATCGTCTACACTATCATATAAACTTAGGTCAAGTTTTAATAGTTGATTAACTATGTACAGTAATAATAAGATATCAATGTATTCAAAATATAATTCAAAACTCAAACTAAACTAACATTTTTAGAGTAAAGGTTTTACAATATTATTATGATATCTAGCTGGTGTTGGACACCTCTATAGAGGGAATTAAGATATTACTAATTGACGATAAAGATCATACTAGCTTGTCAATGTTTATTGTAGCTTATTTGAGATTAGTAATGAACTAACTAGGTTGTTATTTGGTGGATTTTTCTGTCGATACAATTTATAACTAATTCCTACTACTACCACTAGGATTGTATGATCAATGGACAATTTTTTGCAAATATTCTAGTGGGAAGTATTCACATCTGAAGTTTCAAATAATTCTTTACTTTCAGGCCATCTGCATAATTCTGTTGATTATAACTTTGAAAATACTGTTCATAAGACATAAAAGTTTGAATTTGTATTAAATATAGCTCAGCAAGGGCTGACTTATGTTTTTCTCAAATAATTGAATGATAATAGGATAACGAAGTTATACATGAGAATAAAAATGATGAAGAGAAAACAACATGATAGAATTAAAAAAATAGGAGAAAGAAGCATGTGTAGACAATGATCAGAAATAGGTCTGAACTGATATAAAATTGGAAGATAATCAAGAATCGATACTGTTGCTTCACAGCAGAAAAACAATTCAGGCCTAGAACTCAAATTGTAAATACGGAGAAGACATGTTACAATATCTTGTTTTGTTTCTCCAACAAGGGAAAAGAAAATATTTCAACACTGTATGTGTAGGAAAAATCTATAGATTGAAGTGAAATAGATTAATTACATTGAGATTTTCTCAATAAATATTTCAACTGGAACATTATCATAATCGGATTCGAAATGAAAATGTATAAGAGCAACAAATTTATCAGATCAGGTACTAACATTTGAGAAAAGAAAATTATTGTGAGAGATACAAGACAGTGTTAGAGTTAAAGAGAAGTTTACTGAATAATTCAAAAACCTGACTAATCAAGACAAATATAGAGTATTGTTAGTTTGAGAGGTAGCCTAATTCACCAACTATTCTAATAATCTGACTAATTTAGGAGATGGGGTGGAATGAGTGGTGTAAGTTCAACTGAAAAGAAATCAATTTTAAATAGACAAGCATGAATTTCATGTAAGTTCTATCTCACCAATTTCATCAACTTACATGCTACAGAAATCAAGTCGCCGAAAATACATAACATAAGCTAAATACTACTTCTCTTTCGACCAAGTCATTTTATATTGATCGATATCGTAACCAGAACTGACATTTTCGAATTATCCACAAGAACTGACAGAGATCTATAAGCAGAAGAAAACAAGAAGCAACATGCACATGAAACAAACCGACAAAAAGCAAAATAAAAACTCAAATGCCAATGCGTGGAAGCAGTTTATCAAAAAGCAAAATTTCAATTCTCAAGAATGTAAAAAGCAACTTTGATTTAAAATTGAAACGCTACAAGACAATACAAAGCTGGCAAAGCACCGAAAATGCATAAAATATCATATAATTCTAGTATAAAAACGACCTACTAAACTTTATTTAAATCAAAAGCCAACTTGAAAGGGAATTTAGAAATAAAAAGCTTTTAAAAAATATCAAGCTTAACGTGTACTCTTTGTAAAGTGTAGATTTCATTGACAAAAAGGTTGAAAATTCACTAATTCATAAATTGAAATAAAATTGACAATGTTTGGAAATTTTTCAAGTTAATAAATGTTTCCACCCAGATAATACAAGGTGGGGCAGTCAAACGGCACCATTTCAGGCTATAATATGACACTCACAGAAAATATTTTGTTAAGTCATATATTGTTACAAATCGTGAGAGCACAAATGGAATTTTTGTTCTAAGACACAAAAATTGTTACTTTTTTATTATTGCTCCAGTAAGATGGCGAACATAATTTTGCACACATTATCCAAGTCTAACACTGAAATTCCAACGGATCGAGCTTATCTCCATCATCCGATCTAAGCTCGTTTGATTTCTTTCCATAGGTACACCTCGAGGTTTTTGAGACTAGTCCAGCAACAATGCCAACAATACAGTGCTTTAAAATGCGCATAACACAAGAGATTCGGGTTTATATAAAAATAAAACCAGGGGTTTTAAATTGTGTTGGAATTTCAGTGTGAGACTTGGATAATGTGTGCAAAATTATGTTCGCCATCTAACTGGAGTAATAATCAAAAAGTAACAATTTTATTGTCTTAGAACAATAATTCCATTTGTGCTCTCAAGATTTGTTACAATATATGACTCGAAAATATTTTCTGTGAGTGTCATATTATAGTCTGAAATGGTGCCGTTTGACTGCCCCACCCTGTATTTGTCATTTCCAGCACGATGGATAAAACATTGAATGATATAAAGAAATAATAATGGTTTTGGACTTTCAATCGGGATATTTATTACTTTATCGAAAATTCATCAATGAAAAAAGTGATTCTTAATTTTCTAGGGATGAATCATACATATCATATATTTTTTGAACAACAAATATTTAAATATCTGTTCCTAGATAAATACAAAACAAAATTGCAAAAGCGCTTGCACAAAAGACAAAATATTGCAATACTTCTCAAAATGTTGCTGCAAACAAAAATCAAAATTTAGAAACAGTAGCATGAATTTGAATGAAAAGCCAGTTTCATGCCAACTAAGCTTGAAATACAAGCTTATGTTCAAGTTCAAGTTCAAAGAGAAGCATTGTAACAAACAGAAATTGTCAGTAATAATAACACTAACATTTTATTTCTTACAGTAGATATTCTCGATGAATTACTGAGATAATATGAACAACTCTTTACAGTCGTTTAGTTTAAATCCGACATAAATTATGTGACTTCAGTAGGATAAATTAAGAACGTAACAGAATTAAGTGAACAAGAATTTCAAGTTGATTGTGTTGAATATCCATTTTTCCAGCTGATAAATTTATACTAATCAGTGTACTTCTACTTTAAAATGTTTCATGTCAGATTTTTAAAAAATAGGCTAGTAATTAATATTAGCACGGAATTTAAATATCCAGAAATCATTTCCATTCTACAGAAAGAGCCACATAAGAAATGAAATATATGGAAAAATAATAACAAAATGAAAATTATGCGGAATACGCTAAAGAAATCAATGTTCCTTAAGCTTTATTGTAAAGATTAAGATTGATCCAAGCGCAATAAGCTACTTCACCACTAGCAATTAACTAGCAAAAATGCAGAAATAAGTGCGAATAAAATAAAATAAAAAATTCAATTTAGATTGAAGAAGCAGTCGAGTAGAGCAAATTTATAAAATATGGGCTGAAACAAAACAATATAGAATGTAAGATAAATGCAAGACTTTCAATTGATTCAGATTACGCCTACCTTTGAGGTACTTGTTGATCACCTTCTGTTGTTGATCCCTGAAAAAATTGAAACTTAACATTAGTTTAGTTTTCAAACTTATCGTTTATATGGAGAATCAACTGAATTGAAAAAAATGAGACAAAAAGGGAGAGATTGTTATAGTCTGGTCGAGCAAAGAAGACATTCTGGCAAGATGGAAAAATTACTCCAGCTCGGTTAATACAAGTTTAAAATTAAAAGAAGTTACTAATACAACATTAAAGTTTGATCTCGAATTGTAGAAAAAAATTGAGATCAAATTTATAATTTTTGAACCAGTATTGACCAAACTGGAGTAATTTCCTCATCTTCTTTTCTCGACCAGACTATGTATTCTCAAATGTACTCAAATATTGATCAACGATCATTGATAATGACTTTGGTTCTAATGGATAAATAGATAGGAAAAAATATTTTTGATGAAATTGAACTTAGATTTGAGATAAAATGAGTCCTAGGAGATCCGGATGCAATGTGACGACATTTCCTATTATTATAGGTCTTGAACTGAGATTCAAGTGATACCACTGTAAGTTGGAAAATGGATTTGTGAATAATAAACGGATGTAGCATTGTTTTTCCACAATTATCCTCGACATCGAAATTATCAGATAGTAGTTTCCTTATAAAGGGAAATAGAGAATACATAGTATGTAAATGGGAAGATAAGTGAGATTTGTTTCCTCAATAATTGTGGAAAAGGAGGTAGACATCAATGAATGAGGTTGTTATAATGAGAGCAAGTTGACTCAATTTTTTCACCAAGATGATTTTTGCTTTATTTTATTCATTTACACAAACTACCAAAATTGGTAGGAAAAACTAGGCATAGCCTGTACTATTTGTTTTGAGTTTTTCAATACTTCATCAATTTCTCACACTTGGTGGAATAATGATATTGTTTCAACAATATTCTCCTATAATCATTTCATGTTGGCTATCTTCTGATACTTTTCTTTATTCTTTCTTTACAATTGCGACTTGGTTTCCAAGTATTTTAAGCAAAGGATGAATGAGTGATGATGATGATGAAGGTTTAAGATGTAGGTTATATGTCTATCCACAATGTCCACTTTTACTATGCTCACAAATTTCAACTCACAAGAATAAAAAAAAACCATGATTTATCATTTTAAAATTTGAAAGGTTGGTAAATGATTTAAAACAGCATCGAAAATATCAAAATGATTTGAAATGATCAATTCTCACTTAAAATTTTAATTAACGTATACAGCAATACTTTTTCTTTTAGGGCTACTGTATTTGTTGAAACTTTAAATAATTACAATTCAAGTACCCTTTTTAAAAAAATATTTTTATTTCACACAACATGTTTCGGCGAATTAGCCATTTTCAAGTGTAATACTTTCAGTGTTATTTACACTTGAAAATGGCTAATTCGCCGAAACATGTTGTGTGAAATAAAAATATTTTTTTAAAAGGGGTACTTGTATACAACAATTATGACACATAGTAGTATGGAATTAAATTCTGAAACATCCATATTTTCTGTAATTTATAAGAGGGAAACAGTAGAACGGAGTCATTAATGATACTGAAAAGTTGATATAAGAAATAATATAGATGATTTTCAAATCCTATAAACATTGTTTGAGGGTGATAACGGTGCGTGATGAAAATTTAATCCAATTTAAATATAAAATTTAATTTGATCTAAATGAAGATTAGATAAGGCAGTCACAATTATGATTTTAAGTAGCCTGTTTTGTAATGAATGAATGATGAATTTCAATTTTGTTTTGAATCTGACACTTACCTCTCGGCTTGATGTGTTTCCATTTGTAACATGTCCGTTTTGTGATGGAACAGGAATCCGCAGAAACTTTTCTAGTTCGTCATTCTCATTGGCTAAATCAAACTCATCGTAATCCTAAAACAGAAAAATCAACATTTCAGAAAACTTTGACTTTCCTATACCACAAACATCTTCATAAATGTATCAATTGACATCGTTATGCAATGGACCCAATATATTTTTTCTGGGAAATAGAAGCACCCCAGTAGAATGTGAATTTTCTGTCCAAAAATAAGCTATGATAATATGGTACGGTATATCAAACAAAACAAAATTAATCAACTATCCTATTGGTGGGGAATGTACTACCAATATACAACGAAAACTAGAATGCAGCACAATGGTCCCTCTTCACATTTATCGATTCAATGAACTTATTTCACTTGAAAATTTTATACGTTGAAACCTTAGGATTTCAAGACATCTGAAACCTTACATGGTAATCAATATCCTCAATTTTGATACATTGATTCCCATGCAGGTCTAATGATTCTCATTCATTTTGGGGAGAAATTTAATGAACTCACACTTACCTTCCTTAGTACGTAAAACTATGTTTTCTTAATTCCCTGGGCTAAAGATATTGCAAATGACAATTTTTATAATAGCATACGAATAACCTAAATTACTTAGTAGTTCATATTGTGAGTTATTAGATAAAAGTGATATTATTTAATAATGGAAAGTATTCTAGAATAACATCATCTGCTAAATAATTATGTAGGCTATACCTATGTTGTGTCAACAATTATAACATAAGTAGGCCTACTTAGTAAGCTTAAGTCATAATAAAAACCCGTCATGATCTGAATAATGTTAAGTTACATAGCTACCAATAATCACTCATCTCAGGGGTAAAGCTTTATTCAGTATATTATTACTGTAATATCCTCTAACACGATTAATCAGAGTATTCTACAGAGAAGAATACGTCATTAAACCATCGATCCAACGAATCTACTTGGAAATTTTAACTTTAGTAATAAGTCCACATTAATAAAGCTGGTGCCAAAAATTAAGGCGGCTTCGTCTGTACATTCCAATAACTGGCTGTTACAAGTATAGACTAGAATATGATCAGCAACTAGACTAGTTACTGACCAGCGGACTTGAGTATATTCCCTGGTCAGCTGGTCCGGTAACTTACGCAGATTATTTGCAACCAACATCAGCTATTGGAACTCACAAGGAACAGAATGCTACTAAAAATTTCTCCTAAAGAATAGACATTGTCACTTTTACATTAGAAAACTTCTCCATTCCCTCATTATCGAGCTGCATTTTCATTGATTAAAGCTGCTTTCCAGTAATAAGAATAATAGATATAAGAATATTTAAACTAGGCTAAGTTAATATGAACAAATATTGTTTGAATGTCAACTTGTATCTCGTTTAATGTTTCTATTAGACTATATTGTGGGCTATAACCCACTCACACTAAAACCATTCCTTGAAATAAATTTGAAAAGGAAGTTCTTTATAGCCTGTAGTTCAGGTCATGTTCTCCTAGTAATTTGATTTGTTTAGGCCAAAGTTCATTAGCCTACAGTTTAGGATGGGTACCTCGGTACTATTGGTAAAATGAAACAATTTAATAGTGTCAAAAAGATCTCAAGATACTTACCCCACAATAGTCATCATCATTGAAGATTTGAGGTGGCAATGGGTATTTTGAATCTCTTGCTTTGCTGTTTTGTTGCATGTATTCCTTATCACTTTCCTTTCCGGGTTCTGTGATATCAAGGGTCGTGTAGCCTATGCTTTTACTGTCTAGTATCATTAGAACCCTCTGCTGTCGCTTCTTTACCTGAAAATAAAAACAGTAGGCTAAGTAATAGGTTTCAACCATAAATCTTCGGTTCTCAATCTCCGGACTAAAATATTACAGAACCATTGAAATACAACGCGATTACAGTAAGATAATATAATTTTACCCCATAAAGTGAAGGTAACTGTGTTATGTTAATCACATGACGGACTTGAACACACATGATTGAGCATTTAGTAGGCTATGGTAACTTAGTTACCGTATTGCCCTTGTTATTTGGTTTGCTGTTTTTCATTTGTAGTTGTTGTTTTATAGTGAATAAAAGCTGGTTGAATGTTCTTAATTTACAACAGTAACCTAAAGCAATCTTTATAGCTTAGACTTAGTTAATTAGAATGTAACTTAACCGATGATAATCTATATGAATATGTTACTCAACCAGGTGAACTGAACACATGAAAGACCATAAAATCATTATAGATCGAGGTTAGGTTAATTGAAAAAACACAGACGACCAACAGGATTTTGATAGAAATGTCTGGCTCCAATATCTAGCCGGTACATCTCGTCTTTACAGTCGATTTGTTTTGAAAATATCATGCCAGTAAAAAGATTAAAATTCAAGATGTTAAATTTGATATTCCTCAACTTTGCCAGGAAACCTCTCAACTCGTGAATGGAAACTTCTACTTTCTTAGGAAACTTATTTACTTTCTTGGGTTATGATTAGCTTGTCAACTAGTAGCCTTCTAGCCTATCTACGTTTTTGATGAATTTGACAGCTTCAAATAGAAGTAAGGCGTGAGAATTGATTGCAATCTGCATAATATAAATTAGTGAATGACAAGTTGGTTCAAACTTCGTAGACTACAGGTCTGGAAGAACATAATATAATGGATAACGCTACAATAAGTTGTATAGTTTAGCATCATTTTAATGACCGATTTTGTAATGGTTACTTCGAAATTACATCAAAGCAATCAACTTGGATTTTAATTCTCGAGCATGAAGGAGAAGCTATAACAGAGTTCATGGACGTTTTTTGTAGCGTTGTAAAAAAGCACAATTCTAAATTAGAAGTCAAGCTCAAGTCTAAACTTAGATTCATAAAAAAGCGATTGAAACGAAACCCAAAGTTTCAAGGGAATGGATTGTAAGTTTTCACTTCCGGGTTTCAATTTACAAAAATAAGGTAAATAGATAGAGCCAGACAGTCAATTAGTCAAGCTTCATGGTTGACTCATCTCTGTACATAAAGCAAGGTTAACACATTCGGGTAGTTCCTTCTAATTACTAAAAATACCAAAATTGTTGAAATTACGAGTTACCTCCTTGTTGCCCGAAATGCCGGAGATGTACACTTTCACCACCATTGTTGAACTATCACTGGCGTTTGGCAAAAGTTAAACTCCGAGGGAAAACTATTTTTATTTGGCTGATAGAAACGTATCAATACGCACGTACAATTACAATCTGTTGCAAATGCAAGCAAACAAAGCAAACAGAAGCTCGTCGTCTTCCAGCCAAGCAAATCCAATGCCAAATTTATCGACTAAAAACAGATCGATAAGTAGAGTCAAGAGTCGACTTTAATTTCTATCGAACTCGGAGGCGCGTTTGTTCGGCGGTAAATTTGAAGTAAAGGGCGTGCGATGCACTAATCCATGTAAATTATCACCTCATTATAATATAATATAATAAGGATACAAAAGGATCCTTATATTAAGAGGATACAAAAGGATATAAAGGATCCTCATACCTTATAGGTTTCTAACTTCTGTGGATATTATTGGAATGAAATAGAAGTTATTTTTGTAACTTCTCCTTGTAACTTGTAATTTGTCAAATTTTCAGCTATTTGAAACTGAACCATTTATGTTTCAGTTATAATCATGAACCATCCATGTCATAGTGCGTCCAAGCAAAGAAGACATTCTGGAAAGAAAATAAAATGACTCCATTCCTGTCAATATTGGTTCAAAAATTGTAAAAACATTTTGATCTACAATATTTGAGACCAACTATATAATTTTTAACCAAATATTGACCGAGCTGAAGTCATCTTCCCATCATGTCTTCTTTGCTTGTGCTTGGACAGACTATACCTGTGAAAATGGAGAGTAATTATTAATTCTCTGATGCATTCACAATACTGTAATTATATATAAGTGTACTGTACCATAATATAAATAGGAGGGAAACCTAGAAGCTTACACTGGGAAAATTATTATGGATCTGTATACCTAAGTTTGATAAATCAGTTGTAATGATGTTATATTAATAGATTGATTATATATATTAATATTATAAAAAATTATCAATTAAATGTAATATTGATTTCCAGTCCTTGAAAAAGTGATGGAGCCATAGACCAAGTTTTGTACCATCAATCTAAAGAGACTATATGATTGTGTAATGTGTATACTCAGACTGATTATAAAGATTGATTATCTTTATATAAATATAAATAGAATATAAAGCCACTCTTTCGCCATCAAAGGGATAAGGGTTCTGTTAAACCTCACGGCCTCTACCTCTATCCTGGTTGATGAGTCTTCACCTCTGCTGTATAGTGGATTGAATATGAAACTGGCAACCAGCTGGTAGGCCTAGGCACTTCATGGGCTGTTGAGCCACTAACAAATAAACAAATAGGCTAAATGTTAACTTCATGTGAAACATTAAGTTGATTCTTGTTTATAGATTTTTTGGATATTGTTGAATAATTATGTATAAACTTATCAGAAAGTTTGAAGATGGCCCAAGTCTTAATATCCCTGTGGTTATTGTATTCTCAATAAAGTATTGTTGCCTTAATTTATTCTCAAATATGATTTATTAATAATTTATTTCCAAAATTTCACATACACTGCTTTCATCCACATCATAAATTATGAATTTATAGTCTACAAGCAAGCATATTTCATCATTATTGGAAAAAATATTCTATTATTGCATTGAGAACTAATAATATCGTAGGCCTACTGTGGATAGGTAGTCTTCTTTCTCTTGAAGCGCACTTCACTGATGAGAAGGTGAAATTCGTAACCCCCGTTTCAACACTCTACAATTTTTAAACGTTCTGGTTTATTGCTGTCCTTATAAATTTTACTAGTATAGATTAAATTATTTTACTAAGGATTGAACAGAGCTTGACAAACTCATGATATAGGACTATCATGTTCATGCGCACATTATAATGTTTGCCAAGCTTCATTGTATCTATAGTAAAATTTAAAGAGACGGTAAAAAACCGAACGTTCAAAAATCGTGGTCACAGTTTCTCTGAGAATAACAAATAGCAATATTGGTAGAGTATAATATTATTCGAATAAATGAACTTTTCCTTTAAATTCCCAATTATAATCTGGACAAAACATAAATTTGTTATTTGTGTATAACTTACTACTTATGAAATATCATAAAAATGTTATGATTAATAATGACGTTAGATTTCAAAAACACATCATGTTATCTTCAATATTTTAAGTAATCAACCATTCATTATTTCCAATTGTATAGCCTACTGTCTTCATCTATATTGTACTACATAGATCAATTATTTCATCATAAAGTTTTCTCATAAAACTATATTGATTGTATCAGTTTTTTTCAAGTTCTTCCTTCCATTCCTTCTTCAAACTATTATTACCTTCTAATATATCATGGAAAAGTGATGGATGAAAATTATAAATTTCAAGGAATTTTTTATCATAAAATCATTATATTTTAGCAATTTACCTTACCATTTGACCATTTCTTATTTTCAATTTTATACTCCATCCATATTTTACTGACTTATATTTTTATATAAACATCAGAATAATTATATTGATTTCTCATTATATCTCGTAGTTTACAGAGTTTTTCTCATGAAAACTATTATCTAAAATTATATATTTTCTTCTATAAAGATATTGATTGTATTCGTCTTCTCAAGTAGCCTACTTCTTGGTCAAACTTTTGCTATCGTAAAATCTCTATAATGATCTGCCCTGCTTCATTCATCTCTCAAAAATCAAGGGATAACTGCTGAGTAATAGGCTTGGACATTATATATATAATCGCAACACAAGATTTTGGATTATATATTGAACAGTTGAACAGAATAAACTTCTACAGACTAATCTACAGAAAAGGAGGAATAATAAAACGTTTTATATGTTCTGTGATACGGTACTCATCACTTTAATATGGAAAGAGCCCGATGTCTCCGAGTGAAAATGTTAAATTATTCATATAATTTTGCACTGCTTTGATTTTCACTAGGATCACAGAGAAGGGTTCTCCGTCCTCTGTGCTAGGATTGATCACTGACATGCTGTCCAATGGTTCTACAGTAAGAGACTTAATATTATTTGATTCGACTTATTACACTCCAGTAAGTTATTTTAAATACCTGGTTATCTTACTGTAAAATCGATGGATTGCATGTCGGTGATCGGATCCCACATAGCACATGAACATATCAGATACGTATTAGATAAGTTCCATCAATACTTACAGTACGTATCGGATACGTAAATTTACGTATCTAGTACATATCTGATACGTGAAAATGTCCGCTTTTGAGATACATATTATTTAGGTATTGATTATACGTATCTGATATGTATCACCCTCATGTCTTGGATATACATCTAATATGTAACTAAGAAAAAAGAATTGCCAAAATACTTTGTTGATCAATGATATAAATATTATCAAATGATGATATTGATATTTGCAATTGTTGAAATAAAATCATAATAATCCAGTTAATCCCATTTGGAAAGACATAAAAAGATGCATAAGAAACTTAACCTCAAAATACTGAATGCAATCAATAGCCTACTTAGCATTGGATCAGATTCAAGTCAATTCATAAATGAAACACAGATTTATATAAAAAGTAATATATTATAATATTACATTCAAATAAACAATTTTCATCCTTTTAAAAGTACTATTCTGGTTTTGTCTCCACAATCACAATCAGAAAATTTCAGTTCAGAAAGAGCACACGAGCAGAGCATAGTTACTAATGCATTGTGGGTAGGTTTAGCGGATACGTATCTGATACGTATCGGAAAGTATCAGGAGATATGTATCAATTCTGCCTCAACTAATATGTATCAGATACGTTTGAGGTACATATTTTGTAATACATACTTTAAGGGTTACATTGATATGTACTTAATATGTATCGGATACTTTGTGTGCTATGTGGGATATTAGGCCATATAATAATTATTATAGTTTTAAGAATTTTCACAATTTTATTAGTCCTCTACTCATTTAAAAACTATTTTCTGGTAAAGATCAACTTCATTGCAACTTTCTTAAAGTTTTTTTTTGTTGAGAGTTGAGGTCTATATTTTTCATAGATCCTTGTTTTATTGTATTGATGTCTCAAAAATCATTTATTAGATTCAAATTTACCGCAAAAGTACAATTTTTAAGATGGCCGACTCAGAGGCCACGTATCGAAAATAATTCATTGATGTCCGTCAGATAGCGTCAAAGTAGGCCAAGTGTGCGTTTCGTTCTGTCTTCTACTGTGATGTGTTAATAATGTCGGAAGTAAAATTGCTCATATTTCCAATTGTGAATGTATTTAGGTGATCTTCAAATTGAAATAATCTGTAAGTACATTGTGTATTGCTCAATTTTCATCCTAGATATAACCTGTAATGTCATGGATTTATTCCAACTCCATTTTCCTGTGAAAATGACATCTAACTTACAACTTCTACCTAACGAATAGCACACAATTGATTATTTATTCCATACTTGAATATCTGTTCTCTACTTTCACTTTCACGAAAATAATTTAATAATCAATAATATTGTTTTTGATAATGTTCCTTATTTTTCGAAATGTCAATGTAAAAGTAAAGTAACCAAGACGGAAATCCGAGGTGATATCCCCATCCCAGTCACGTATTTTATTTATTTTGCCCATGACCCAACTCTTGTTAACCTCGAATGAAATTATGCCTAGTCAGGTTCATTATCAGTTTAAAATATTTCCTTGAAAAGTAACAAGTATTTTTTGTATTAAACTGGTATCGACCTTGTTGAAAAATCCTCTTACATCCTTATCAGTAAGAACTCTCATTTTTTACAAGTCGATCTATACGTACTGAAGCCAAAATTATTATCAATTGAACTATTTTAAAATTATATTCAAACTTATGAATGCATCCATGAAAAGGCAAGGATTGGAAAGTTAATTTTATTTTGACACTTGACAAGAGAACCAGCTGATCATTGACATGAAAGATTGTGTCCCGCAATTTCGCTTTGTGTAACGTCTTATTTTTAGTACAACTGATGATAATTCTGTGTTTAATCGTGTTGTGGATGCTTAATTTATGAAAATTTCTGAACTGTTGACTATTTATGTTATAAGATGAACAGATAGTCACTGGGCCCGTAGATTTGGATGAAAACACAAATGAGCTGTTGAATATTGCGATGAGCTGTTTGAATTTGAAGTATGTGTCATTTAATTCCTAGATTTTGATGGTCATCCTTTTTATAATGGTTTATAATTCTTACTCATAAAGTGAGTTAATACAAATTAAATGATCAACCTAACCTAAATAATGTCCCTTTTGACATCATTGATTTAGGTTAGGTGGCCTATTTCTACGAACCGTAATCATTAAGATTTATTATTTGAGTATTTTTACTATATTAGTAGTAATAAGTTAGTCCAGTATATATGTTCTATACTATTGTTTTGTTGCAAATAATTGAGTGATTGTTTTATCTGCATTTGTAGGGTTAGGGTAAAAAGCTGTTTTTTGTTTTTGCAATTTGTTTAGTTATGAAATTATGATCAATTAATGTTGGCTACCAATTTATTTTTCAAACTTTATTTAGTTGCTTCATTGAATATTTTCCTTAACTTATTGCTTATTGGCAAGAAGAAGCATCTCATATCATCATAGCCAATGAATAATTGAATGTAAAAAAGTACAGTTTAAGGCTATGTATTGCAGGTAGACTAGGAAGTATTACTAGGCACAGAAGTGTAATGTAGTTGCCTTCAAAATGGCAGCTGTTCAATGCTGCCAGCAGTTGAAATGATAATAGTCCCACTCTTACCATCTGCCTTCCATCACATCTCACCAGCGGCAGTGATTTTACTTTGAAATTTTCATATCTGCGCATGCGTAGTTACATTCTCGCTTCAATCGGCCATTTTGAAGGAATGTCTTCTATAATCTAAGTAATGATACATCTTCCCCCTCATTATACTACTCTACAAACTTCTATTACAATTCTTGTTGATTTACTCATAGAAAGATAATGTGGTTGTGTTAGAATAGTGTTGAGGCTAGTTCCAAAATAACATGACTATTATAAATGGAATAAATAAATATTTTTGATTGAATCTCATGAAAAATAACTTGATTATTTATTAGGCTGGCTAAGTTCAAGGTGTACAAAATATTAGATGTAAGGTAAAAATTTACACTTGAAAATGGCTATATCGCCGAAACATGTAGTGTAAAATGAAAATATTTTTCTAAAAAGGGTACTTTGATTGTAATTATTTAAAGTTGTTAAGGAATGCAGTAGCCCCAAGAGAAAATAAGTATTAGATGTAAGGTAATATTTTATATACTTCGGGCATTAAGTAGTGTATTCAACTGTGTTATGTAATAATTGATTATTGTTTGATTATAGAAGCATTATAATAGTCAATGATTACAATTCATACTACATTTTTCGCGTTCTTTTTTAGAAAATGAATGGACAGCTGTTTAGTTCGAGTGGATCAGCCAATGATACTCCGACACCCCCTTCAAATAACAGCTATCCAGGTAAAATCCATAGAAATAGTAAACCTTAGCTGATTTGATTAATCTCATTCATATTAAAGCTTGATTTATTATTTCATCAATAAGGCCGCCGATTCACCAAAGGGGTACTCATGTGAGCATGCAGCGTTATGTTCGAGAGATATTATAATTTATTTACAAGATTAATATGAAATACAGACTAAGTCCAAATTGTCACTTCTTTTCAATTTTGATTAGCCTATTCAATAGTAAAATAGAGGTTATATTTACACTTGAATTTCACACAATTTTTGACTTGTGAATATGAAAAACTATGAAACATCAATTTAGAAGGTTCTTTTATAAGTAAAAAGAATTACTACCTATCTCATAACTTACTTTCCCCATCTTATCTTATTTTAGCAATAATTTGTTAGACTGGATGGATATAGAACTAATGTAACTTTCTTTAATTTTACAGCAAGCCTTTCTTCTGAATCTTCAAGGGACACGTCACCGTCTCATGGACCACGCGCTGGCCCCAATGGTGGCTCTGTACCCTACAGAAACTCCCCATATGGACAGCCACAATATCCGACATCGCAACAGCAACCAATCGGTTACCAGACAGATCCAAAGCGAGCACCGTGGAGCGACAACCGGCCAATGACAGACCGTTTCGGCCAGTACCCTGCGAGTAGTATGTACCAACCGAATCTACCGTCGAACCCTCGTTCGATTGCAACGTCTCCCCTAGCAAAAGCCAATACTGGTCAAGCGTTTAGTCAAAATTTAGGTTATAATCGGCCAGTAATGAACGATAGCTTTCCTAGTTCGAATTTCAACGAGTCATCATCGCCTGCTTTCAATTCTAGTAGCTACGGTCAAATGAATCCCGTGTCCAGGCCAAGTGATCAGAATCTTCGGCCGGACCCCTATCTAGTGAATAATCAAACAAACAACAAAGTGCCGAGTTATTCTGATTTGGGTGCGCGGGACAGTCCGGTTTTGCAACAGCAGCAGATGCTACAAACAGCTAGTGCGCAGCTGAATTCCAGTACAGGACACCTGAACTCATCACCCACCCCACCTTCAAGTAGAGAACACCTGAACTCTCTTCGCCCTCAAGATAATAATGCCTTGCCAACTTCTAGCTCAAGTTCACCTATTCAACAGGTATGATTGTTATCATAATTATATTCAGTATAAACCTAGTTTGGTCATGAAAATTACTAGCTCGGTCAATATTGATTCAAAAATAAGATTTATAAGACCTAATTTTTAACCTAATTAATAATTTTTGAACCAATATTGACAGGTGTCATTTTCTCATCTTACCAGAATGACTTCTTTGCTCGACCAAACTATAGTTGTGATGTTGATATTGTGATATTTATTCGATAAGATATTGTCTAACAACAAAGTTATTAAAAATCGAGACACCGGTTTCGGTTGCTACACATTATCAATCCATGGGAAATTTGTAGTTAGACAATATCTTGTCTTGAGTTATCTTATTCTTATTGGTGTGAAATAATGCTTCAAATTTATTATTTGGATGTTATTTCAGTGAAACAAGTCCATGATGAATGTATTATTGATTTTTATTATTGAAAAATGAATGTAACAATGATTGCACACCCATTGAAAGTCTTCTATCTGAAAAAGTATAATTGAAACCTGAGGCTTTGTCGAGCTTGTAAAGAGGGTCGTAGACGAAACGTTTACAATCGCTTTTTACAAGTCACTTGTACAGTCGCTTTTTACTTACCAGCTTCTACTTACCTTGGAAGCGCTAGTGGGCGTTTAGACAAATTATTAAGAAGTCACTTTTAAATATCAGGTTGTCGCAACAGCTGTCAGTCATCTATTTATTTTCAGATAAATCTCAAACAATTAGAGTTCCTAGAGTAATAGAGTAGATCGTCAATGGCTGTAGTAAATACGTTTCAAAACTTTTCTCTTAGCGCTGTAGTAAAAAGGTTTCAAATTTGTCAGTAGGAGCGCTATAGACTGTCACGTGACCTCCTACAAGCTGGTAAGTTCACAACTTCACAAGCTGTCCCGGGGCTTGTCACTTACCTTAGGCTTGCTACTGTCCTATAACCTGGCTTGTTGGTGATTAAAAGAGACGTGTAGCTAGCCGCCAGTAAGAAGCGGCTTGTCTACGACCCCCTTTAAGTCTTGAAAAACATATTAAAAATTCTGTTGTGGAGTAGTAAGTTCTAAAACGTTCTATCAACCTTGATGGTATCATTGACTATCTGCACATATGATATGGTGAAAACTCTAATAACAGTTATTCACGTCTAGTCTAGATGACATAGCTGAGTGAATGAGCTATAGAAATATTTCATATTAATAGAGACATAACGTTTACTGCTTCAATACACATTGTGACAGGTATACTGCTAGGGTAAATGCATTGTAGAATAGTTTATGTTGACTCCACCATTAATTTATAGTTGGAATCTGAAGCTACTTTTCCTATAATAATCATTATAAGGGAAAAACACCAGGAGTGGCCTCTGCTTCAGTAGGGCCACTTGAATGGTTTTTCATTTAAAGTACGAATTTGATGCCTTCAAATGAGTTCTAAACCTGCTAGAGACTTAGCTCATACTATTTAGCAGCTAAATAAGTCAAGTAGGAGCTCTTAGAGTATCATCAGAGATTTCTGAGAGAAATTTATTGTCGCCATTCCACTCGAATAGGTACATGGTTTCAGTAAGAAGTTCACTTTTGTCTTATACGTTTCAGTAAGAAAGCATGTATACAAATTGTTTCATTATGACTAGAAAGTCTGTAAATTTTGCAATTTCTGGTCTAATAATCATTCCCTAGAATGTCTAGATGTTGTTAAGAAGGTTTCTAGACAAATATAGCTGATATTTTGGCGTAAAAGCAGACTGGCCACTACTGGTACAAGAAACCGTGAATAATACTAATTGGCCACCCAATAGATATTATTGTAGAAGTTGTAGATATTAGAGTAAAAGTTGATGTTATTCGAATTTATGTTTTCCTTAGACTATTCCAAATAGGTTACAGAGAAAAAATAACTTTAGAACGTCTATTTTATGGTTTAACCTCACTTTTCTAGTGACTTGTAACCAACAACAATGCATTACTAATTCAAATCATTTTAATGTAACCTATCATTATTTCTGGCGTTATTATCACGTTATGGAATGTAAAATTATCTTACTTAAATTATTGCAACAAGCAGCTTGAGAAATTGAATTATAAATAAGCATAGAACATCATGTGGCCACTATAGAATCAGTAGCTGGCCACTACTGAATCATAGTGACCACTTTAGAATCAAAATCGAGTTCCACGAAAAGTTTAATAATTATTTTTTGAATTGAGATATCAGTCATTTTAAGTAACAGGTCAATCAAGAAGAATCTGGGCTAAATGTTCATTGAGTTCAAGATGAGATAAAATGATGGAATGGACTCACAATTCTGCATAAACTATAAAAAATTCCTTAAACATGGCCACTACTGGTGCTTTTACCTTAGTTGTTGTAAAACACCTACTTGTTATAATTTGAAACCAATAAGTAAAATACCATGATTTCATATTTTACAGTATTAACTTTAACTTACAGGATCCTTCTTAAACCAACTTTTTTGAGCAGATAGCAATGAATATCTGTCATAATAGTCATTATAGTAATGTTGAGAACCAAAATGGATGAATTCAGCCAGAAATCATACATTTAATATAACTTAGCCCACTGTATATTGAATACAGAAAAAATGGAACTAATAATACAAGAAAAATTCTAATTATTTATCAATTCAAAGACTCAATTTTCATCGTTTTTGTTCTTTTAGCTGGTTGAATTGGGATTATTTCTTGTTTTTTCAGGTTTACATAAGAATTGTATTTGAAATTAAAGTTCTGGTCTGATATATATTCTTCAAGTTTGTTAGAATTTGATAAACATAGCTAACGTTGAGATGATTTCTTGTCTCTTTCCAGGTTTTACATCAAAATAGTAGTCAAAACTCGAGTTCCACTTCACTGTATGGTGGGTCCCTTCACAAGATTTCTGGAGATGGTTTGAGTAAAGCACCCGGAACAGTTGAAACTTTAAAAGAGAATGACCTGTTCCCTGTAGTGGGCCAACAATATAATTTCAATTCCTCTTCAACTCAAAACAACACAGCCAGTGATGATTCACTGGATGATATTGATTTGAGTTCAGACAAGCCAGCAGGTGGCAGTGGTGATCAATGGCCTCCCAGGACTGGCAATGATGCTGATGCTCAAGTTGGCATCAATACTGGAATGAAGAATTTGGGAATCAGTAATTCACATCCTCCTTCACTAATGCAGTCAGCTACTGGAGCTAATCCTGTAAGTTCTATGGGAGGTCTTATCAATCCTGCTCAAAATAATCAGATCTCCACATCTGTACATCAAGCAAATCCATCATCATTTTCTCAAGGAAATTACTACAGAACTTCAAATGAAAATGTCTCATCTGCAAGTCAGTTTCCTCCCAACTCAGTAGGCAATCATATATCAGCAATGCCCAGTAATCAGACAAATGCTGCACCAAATTCAGCTGATGGTGTTGAACAAGCCAGGTATTCTCCTGCTGTCAACAATAATAGACCACCTCCTCTTGGTGCAACATCTGCCCAACATCTTGCTCCTCCAACATCTGCTGGACCACCACCATCTGTTGCAAATCAACCACAACCTTCTGCAAACTACGGTCCCCCAACAACTGGTACAAATCTTGCTCCAACATCCAATTCAAGTTTTACACCATCTAGATCCTCTCCCAACTTTCCTCAGTCAACTTCAGGAGCAAACTTCACTTCTCCTCCTACATCCACTACAAATGTTGTATCTCAAACTTTTGGATCAAATTTTGCATCATCAAGTTCAATAGGTAATACTGCACCTACACTAGCTTCAGGACCCAATTCCACAACATCAACTACAAATTATGCATCACCACCAAGCTCAAATTTTGCCCCACCGCCAACTTCAGGGTCAAATTTTGCTCCACCACCACCCTCAGGATCAAATTTTGCTCCACCACCAACCTCAGGATCAAAATTTGCTCCACCACCAACTTCAGGGTCAAATCTTGCAAATCCTCCAACATCAGTAGCAAGTTTTCCTCCATCAAGGTCTACAGTTAACTATGCACCAACAAATTTAGGAGCACCATCAAGCTTTGCTCCTCCTCCAACTTCAAATTCAAGCTTTGCTCCTCCCACAACTTCAAATTCAAGTTTTGGCCCTCCTCCAACTTTAGCTCCGAGCTTTGCTCCTCCAAAATCTTCAAACTTTGCTCCACCACCAACCTCCTCATCAAATTTTGGACCACCTCCAACATCCTCATCTAATTTTGGACCACCTCCTACATCAGCTTCAAACTTTGCTCCTTCAAAAACTACAAATTTTGCACCACCACCCACTTCAACATCAAATTTTGGACCACCTCCAACATCCTCATCTAATTTTGGACCACCTCCTACATCAGCTTCAAACTTTGCTCCTACAAAAACATCAAATTTTGGACCACCTCCAACATCATCATCAAATTTTGGACAACCTCCAACAGCCTCATCTAATTTTGGACCACCTCCTACATCAGCTTCAAACTTTGCTCCACCAACATCTGCCCCACAATCAGCAGGCTATCCACCTAATTCAAAGGTGATGCCTGCCACAACTGGCCAGCAACAGCAACAGTTTGGAGGTGCACCTCCAGTTATGTCACAGCCCCGTCCCAATATGCCTCCATTCCAGAACCAGTTTCAGAACAGATACCCTCCTACATCTGCAACTGCTCAACCGGTCCAGCAAAACCAATTCGCCACAACCAACAACTATGGAGCCCCACCCAACGCCTTCAATCAGCAGCAGGCTGGTGGACCCTATCGGCAGCCGCCTGGACCACAGTTTCAGCAAATGGTGAGTGATAATCATACTTCCTTTCGGATGCACCAACTGGAATAAATTATTTTGAAATGAAGCCTCTTCTACACGGGGTTAAAAGTGGCTGCTACTCGAATAGCTGTAGCCAATCACAGTTCTCATTATTTAACTCAATGACAAGACAAAGGCTGGTATTGGCTTCAGCTATTCGACTGGCAGACAAAACTAACCCCGTCTGTGTACAGGGGGCTTGAGATAGAGACTGTCTATTCACAGTATGGCTATTGAGTGTCATACTTTTGATTGTTTTACCCGGTCAAATAAACCACAACTTATTTTTCCAACTCCCAAAATATTCACATTGAAATGCCACGCTAACCATATGTTATGTTGAATATTCACTTCTCACCAACAGTTTCCCTTAGCCAGTATTAGTTTCCATCATTTAATAGCATTAATTTCAAATCAAATTTGAAAGAAATAATATATGATATCAAATTGTGGAAAAATTATTCTTCACGTGGAAAAAGTTGAAAAATGAGTGATCTTACATCAGAAAGAAGAAATTGGTGGCTGGTGGGAAAAACCTTTACATTAACAAACGGTTATGGAACTTTTCACACCAATAGCCATACTTTGATTACAGTCTATGTGAATATACTGTACCTAATTAGCATCATGCTGGTACTGGATCAGAATTGATCGTGTTGGGTCAATCCAGCGTTGATAGTACTGTATGTTGGATATGATTTACATTTCACATTGGGCCTCTTATTCCAATATATTTATTTTCTTTTTTGTAACAATTTCTATTATTATGGAGGATTCTAGTTATACAACTTTCAAGTGTTTGCTATTACAACTTTTCAAGACGCTGATTAATTATGTTCTCATATTTTACTGTGAACAATCATATATAAACCAAGGTAGAAAAATGTAACATGTAGAAACTGAACAAAATGTTCGTGGTATCTGGGCATTCTGACTAACGCGCCTTTCAGAAAATGTCACAAACTCATTCTAGACTTATTCAGAATTCCCACAGTGGTTTAAGACCATTTCCAGCCATCCGTCATTTTCAAGTTGCTAGAAGTCTAATTTGCCTGAGCTACAAGTAGGTACAAAAAAGTGTATGTATTAGGAAATAATAAGTTGATTTTTTCTCCACTATGCTACTAAAACCATCAGTATATTATTTAATTTATACTACTATTGTTTGCATTTGTATTTTTTTTATTTGATAGTTGGGTTTATGTCCTAGTTTTCAAGTGTTGAATTTTCTTGATTTGATTCATATATTATAACAAGAAACATAGATTATTTATTATAATTCATAGTCAGCATTGCTGCTAATCCATTGAGAATATTTAAATAAATAAATATTGTTGACTTTATTTTCCAGCGTCCTCCACAACCTGGCATGATGGACAACTTGACAAACCAATTTCGAGGTGCAAGCGTTACACAACAAGGCTATAATAGGCTATGGGTGCGTATTCAGCAATGCTAATATTAATTTCAACGGACTGTACATTGCAATACATATAAGATTTGTGGTAATAGATGTTCCCCATTTAAGAGTTTAGTTCAAACATTAATCCACTTGGATTAACTTTGTGACTTCAGCCCAATCTTCCACTAGTACAAAACAGTTTCTTTTCACAGTAGTACCTTTTTCACTGTTGGTAGGTGAGGGTTTTACTTCATTTGTTGCCTTTTGACTAGGTACCGTATCCATTTTTCGCTATGTTAGAATATATGTAACCAGCTGTACACAGTTCAAGAAGATACAAAATGATAAAAGAAGGTTCAAAATGATATCATTGAAAATCAAAATCAAATCAAAGGTACAAAATCATTCTAGAAGATATACAAGTTGATAAATATATGAAATGTAACAATAGAAAACAATCAGGTATCAATTTCAATGCTACAAGAATCTTGAAGTTACATTTGGTATCTAAGTGAGCCGCGTTCCTCACACCACGACTTTAGGACGTCTGGTTTTTGTTCTCTCTATAAATTTGAATAGATTGAATGAAGCGTGTAGAACATTTCATGTGCACAGAGACTTATCATGTGTTAGCTAAGTTTTGTTCAATCTAGTAAACTCTTTAAAGGAAACAAAAACCGGACATCCAAAAATCGTGTTCTGTGGAACGGGGCACACTTATATATACTCTAATCAAATGTAACTTAAACGAATAACGTTCTTGTAGCATTGAAATTGATACGTTATACGTGATTGTTTTCTTTTTTCATTTCATACATTAATTTATCAGCTTGTGTATAGTTTATAATGGAAATTGAGTCGTTGGCTCAGCCTAAGAGTATCTAAAGAATAGTTCTAGAATATTCTATATTATTCCAGTTAAATATTGAGATCTTTTTCAGGGTATGGATACTTTGGATCTATTGAAAACAAGAGATTTGCTATCGAAGGATAAAACGGAAGCTCCAACGATACGCCTGAACCCTGAGATGTTTGATGCTCCCAATTGTAGTCCCGAGTGAGTAATTATCTCAATCAATAAGCATTCAATTACTATATCACTTCTATTGTTTTCTCCCTTTGCATGATTCTCTATGTTGAGCCGTTGAGCCCGTTCATAATCTGAACTAAATTGCACAAATGATATTTGAAAAAAATTACTGCAGCAGGCTGAAGCAAACATAATTATTACAAACTTCAGATACAGTGTACAGTATCTGAACTACGAACTATTATCATAATATCACAAACTAACATCACTTATTATCAAGACTATAAATTAAAATCCTTATGTTAGAAAAAATGAGCGAAGTTGCAATTATTTTTATCTTCCATCGAAAAAATTTAGACTACCGTGGATAATGGATTTGTTACGTACGTTCAAGTTACAAAGTAGCCGTCATATCATTCATGGTAACCTTTCTCTTCTTCAATAAATGTAAATCTCAGTTCTTTTTTTATGATTTTTATTTTGTTAAAATTATATAATTATTTTTATTTGGAATATTTTTAATAATGTTAAAATGAAAGTTATTCAAAAAAGGGCACTGAGATTTACATTTATTAAGAACTTTGATAAGCAGCCCTGAGAAGAAGGAAATAACCTTACTCTTACTTGACTTAATCCGTCGTAAAATTAATTTGAGTTAAATCACGTATGTCTGTAATTTTTATAAAAAATTCTTACTTTTGCAATATATTAATTTTATAGTTCGCAAAAGTTGTGAAGATTTGCCGTTACAGTACGTTTTAGTTGACGATTTTTGTAATTGCGCATCTTTCCAGCTTCCACCAACTGTAGTAGATACTGATTTGGCTAAATTGATGGCTATTTTCCATATTTTTCATCTATAAACTGACATAAATTACTGACTATAAATTGACACTATTCTATAAATCGATGGTAGGAAACTAAATATAACCAAGGATGCCCAATAAAATTATTTCAATTCAACTGAGAATATGAACGGATGGTAAACAAATATTTGTAGCATATTATTCAAGTTGCTTTTTTCTGTTGTAGATTATTCAGATGTACTCTGGCTAAAATCCCCGAATCGAAGAATCTACTGGAGAAGTCAAGACTGCCACTAGGAGTACTTATACATCCATTTAAAGATATGAATGTGAGTGGACCTAATGTAAGTTTCTCTCTTAGTGGTTTTGCTGTGTAGTGACGTCTTTCCTTCGATCCAATCTTTCCTATCAGTTTTCTCTCACGAATTTCTCTTCCAAAATTATACAGTAAATACTTACCCAAAATTCTGCAACAAACAGTATAATTTCTCAAGCAATTGAGTTTCTTGTCCTTTTTTGTGACTCTCTTCTCTTCTCACTTTACGTTTTGAGACTTCTCCAACCCTTGAAGCATGAAGATTTGGAAAGAATTGGAAGAAGTGGAATTGACTCTATCTTCCTCTAGGTAATGTTTTATTCGTTCTATTGATTTCCCTAACCTACTAATCACAGTATTTACCTATCGAGTAAACTTGTGTCATCTGAATATGTTAATATACTAATTACCTAGGGTCAAATTATACGAGCTGTATTATGAGATGTTATTTCTTCTGCGCATGCGTTAATGTCGCCGAACCTAACAGAGCTTTTCAGTGCTGAGTGATAAGTCTGGAATCATTGAAGCATAATGCAGTGAAGAGTCGCTAGTGTAATTTGGTTCTTATGTACTTGTATACGTACTTACGCTTTGGGTGTACCTTCCCTCACATTGTGTTCTCATAATATTCCAGCTACTTGAATAGAAACTTATGTACGGTATCTCGTTTATTAGTGAAACTTCTTAGATGTCTATTGTAAATTGTTTGCGCTTCTAATAACTCATGTACTAAATTCATTGGTTGAACCTGTAATAATCTCTTATCAAATGTTTCCTTAAAATAGTCATTTCTTGTGGTTCTCTGCTTATTCTTGATTCCATTTCGATATAATTTAGTATACTTATGGAAATCATTGGTTAATCATATTTGTATGTTATTTGTTACTTCTCGAGTCCTCTCCAATCTTTCTAATTATAGTCCTGATTCAACTAATGATAATATTATGTACATTTTGTAATCGATATTACATCACATAATTTTGTTTTATTTTCACTTCTTATTTTTCTATATAAAGTCATAACTTTACTCTAGATGGAATCAATCTTGTAAATTATTATTATTAGCGTATGGCTTTATTTGGTGGGAGACCAAAAGGTAATTCCACCTCGCCAACATAACCATGTTTCGCCAATAGGAAACATGATAAAAAAAAATTGATTATTTTCACTGTAATTTAGATTTCGGGAAGTCCTTCACAATTTAGAAAGTCCGAGAGCACTAAAACACAGGTCAAAACACTAATCCAAGACTGGAAAATTTGGAATTTAAGAAAACTTTAGAGCACAAATCTTGTAAATCATTCGTTTATAAAATTTGCATTAGATCAGTAATTTTAACTTGAAAACTGTAGAAAATGATCAATAGAACTATAGAAAAATTAATAGTCAAGATAGTTCTTTAGTGGTATTCGTGTTTTGTAGTTAACTATCAAGTGTTGGTATTGATGTCAATTCCTAGAGTACTAATAGTTTAGCAACTTGATAATCTTGGAAGCTTCATTTGGTAGATGATAATAATTATCATAAAACAATATTAACTGCAAAGAACTAGCCATGGTATATGCACTTCAGAGACTAATGTTACTAACAAAAGAATTTAAGTTCAAATCATGACCTTGGCTTTAGTTGTTTCTCTGTGATTTTCAATCATGTCTCATTTTTCATCATATCTGTGGTTCTATTGTAGATATTTGTTCAATTTTGTGATTTTACAATGGGTTTTGTAACAAAATAATCAGCACTACTAGATTGTTCATGATCTAGACGGTTGCAAGAATTGATCTCATTTTAAAACCACTTTTCAAAATTTCCATCTCCACCAGTTCAAACTATCTTTTCAAATAATCATCATAATATTATTATCAAAACAGAACCATCAGTTCAATTTACTTTGAGTACTGTATCATCAATTGCAATTCCTTTCAAATTATGATTTAAAATATAAAAATTTATGCCCTGTGTTCAGTGTATGGAAATAAAGCTGATGAATAAAATAGAAGATTGACTTTTCTTACAATAATTTACTCAAGTATTTGTGTGTCTGGGATGATTTTTGAATATTTTTAGTTTTACAAATAATGTTGAGGTACGATTCTCAAGCGGTAGCTCGAGCTTTACTGTCAATCTTTTTCACGTCTTGAAAATATAAAGAAGCCATTCTATTCCATTCCAATGGTGTTTTTATCATCATATAATTGATTTGAAACTCTTCCATGATTCAAAACCATAATTTTTTCAATATTATTTTGAAACAAAATGCTTAGTATTATTCTCCCATGAGGATAAAATCATGAGTACATAAAAGAATAGAAGTTGAGAATAAAGTAAGAATAAAAGGTTTGAATGCATAGAAAGTTTCTATTCAGTGCAAGTGTTGTGAATGAAGGTAAATTTGCAACCCTCTAGATCGATAACCGATTATTCATTTACAAAAATGATTGTAATATTATTTTATCCAGTCCTATTTTTATTGATAATTTTGTATTTATTTTTCCAGCAATTATCGGTCATCCAATGCACAACGATAGTGAGATGTAGAACGTGTCGAACCTATATCAATCCATTTGTTTACTTTGTCGACAATAAGAGATGGAAATGTAACCTGTGCTTTAGAGTAAATGAATGTAAGTTTACATCAATATGATAATAGTTTTGTTAGTTTTATTCATTGGACTTGGATACTAGGTATTTTGAAAGTGTTCCAAGATATTTAGTGTACAATATGTTACGTATAGGGAGTAGTACTGAGTAAGTGAGAAATCTTGAAATATTAATCTCTTATGTAAAAGATGAATCGTCGATACAATGATAAAAACTTTTTTGGGTGATGAAAATTTCTTTTATTTATTAATTTACCTTAGGCTATGTGAAAAAATACAATTCTACTTATTGGACAAAAACTCAGCCAATTGAGCCCAAAACGTCTCTTCCAATTTTTCAAAAATATTAAAAATTTCCTGAAAGTTATGTTTACAATGATCCACATCCACTACTCACAAATCTTAGCTTTGAGATTATCTAAACATATAATTTATAAATTTAAAGGTTGATGGAAAAGTAAGAATAACACCGAAAATAAAACATCAAAGTTGATAATGTTATGGCATTATGTTTTAGTTGGTACTCATGTATTCCTGAAAGCTCACGTTTATAACCTGCATATATTTCAATTTTCTTGTAGGATAAAGATGGTTTCATTTGTAACTTTCTACAATGATTCTCAGTGGAAAATTTTATGAATTTATTGATGATTTGATTCATTCGAATTTATTCTTCCGCAGTACTTTAATAGAAATGTCTTCAACTGGCTTATTGCAACATCAGCTCCGAAGTGTTGTTTGGTGTAAAATTGATGCAACTGTTTCAATTTAAAAGATAGATGTTCCATTAGCTAATAATTACTTGGATTGTACTTGACTAAACTTTGTAACAAAACGAGATTTTTATTTTGATTCGATTTTTGCAGTGCCTGACGAATTCCAGTTTGATCCACTTACTAAAACCTATGGCGATCCATCGAGAAGACCTGAAATACGGTCTGCCACTATAGAATTTATTGCACCATCTGAATACATGGTAGGTAATAAGATCAATTTTTCCCATCAGATGTTATTACTTTGAATATTATTTCAGTAATTGATCATACAAATTAGAATTTAATGAACCTATTCAATAGTAACGAGTTCTAAACTATATTTAATAGCCCTCCACAATCTGTAGTTATTATCAAATCAAATTTTCATTTCAAATCAAATTTTGTATAGTATTATAAGTATAGATATGAAATATAAGGGGGTTTGATAAATGTATCGATGAACAGCTGGTGAACTAGGAGTGGAAATTGTCACGGCCACATATAGCATTTGTGGAACTGGCGGTTGGGAATCACTGTTATCAATTCAGCTTTGTCAGGACTGGTGCCGAGCGTTTTGCTAGAAAATACCGAGTAGATTGGTTGATTTATTTATTACATGCCATGTCTTGATAATATATTGCATTCATAAACATCTTATACTATAATGCAATATTACAAAATTATAAAATGGAAATATATATTATACAATAGGCTATTCCAATAATTATATATAAGAAGCAAACTAAATGACTAATGAGTGGATTCGAATAGCGGTTCATTTTGCTCTCGCAGACCGCTCTCAGAATAGCCTATTGTGACAGATCTAACACTGAGAGCTAAGTACTGACAGTACTGTATTCAGTATAGTACTGTTGATTTGTTTTATATATTAGGCTACATAATTCTATTAATTTATTTCTTTTTTTCTCCGAGAGTGTGGCTCACATGTGCTTTGAGCAATCACAATGATTTGAGTCTTGTAATGAGAGGGGGGATAAAATGAGGATTGCTTTTTAGTCAGTCGGAACCGACTTCTACTCGGTTTACTATGAAAGATGGGGTGGTCGTATCTGTGATAACGCTACTGTCAAAATTTGTTCTATGGTCAAAAATCGAACATAGAACGGCGCGTCATCAATTACTCCAACGAGCCATCCGTTGTATTTATTATCATTTTATGTGCTCGTATAACACATAGTCTGATCAATTTGAAACAGAACCCGTTGCTCATTGGACAAGTTTATTTATTTTGGAAAATGAATATATTTCTGTGAGGTGAAATGCTGTTTCTAATGTTGATGAGACTGGAGCTGGAGTAGGCATGGTCTTGTATTCCTTACGCACAGTAGTTGAACTAGTGGAGGTCAACCATTTACGTTTGAACCTTGTCAAGTGGTTTTCGGTCTATTATGGAGATGCATAAATTTTTTTGCAAGGATAATTTCAACAGGATTTTGGCAACCACGATCCCCTGAACTAAATAGCCGCAGATTTTTTTATGTAGGCCACTTGAAAGAAATTGTTCACTGGAGCAATCCTCATGTAGTCTGTCCAAACAAAGAATGCCCTCTGGCAAGATGAGAAAATGACTCCAGCTCGGTCAATATTGGTTTAAAAATTATTCATTTGGTCTCAAATTTAATTGTAGATCAGAATGTTTTCTACAATTGAAAACAGATCAATAATTTTTGAATCAATATTGACAGAGCTGGAGTCATTTTCTCATCTTGTCTCAGAGGGTTTTCTCTGCTTGGACAGACTATACCCTACAGGAATCGAAGACAAACATTACGCTACTAATGCTATTAATGAGATAGGCTGAGGAAAGCTTAAAATAGTTACCAGGAACATATCAAAACGTGTTTATAAGTGTAACTGTATTGAAGTGTACAACATTTTCAAAATTTGCTGCAATTTCGTAATGAAAGGTTTTTCAAAAAATTGTCATTTGATTTGGATTCTATTTTAAATTGAACACTCTGTACAATGTGGATGTAGGTAGCCTATTGAAATTATGTACGTACTAAATTGTAATGTATTATTGTTTGTTTGAAGGTGAGGCCACCACAACCGGCCATCTACCTGTTTTTGTTGGACGTGTCTCGGCTGGGCGCCGAGTGTGGCTACCTGAGCGTTGTCTGTCAGACGCTGTTGGACGAGCTGGACAATTTGCCAGGTGATGCTCGCACCTCGGTTGGTTTCATCACCTACGACAGCTCCGTACACTTCTACAGTCTGGCCGAGGGCCTCAGTCGACCGCATCAGATGACTGTTGTCGATATTGATGGTCAGTGGAAATTAATTCAATTCAATTCATCAAAACACACAAAATAACAAACACCGAATCTCAAGTACTCACCTAAACCTAACTCTTCACTAAGGCAAATTAGTGTAATAATCTTAGTACAGTGGAACCTCGATAATTCGAAGTTCATGGGACCAAAGCTTTAGTACGAATTATGGAAGATTACGAATTATCGAAGCTATATTATTAATAATGGAAAATTATTTCAAGGGACTGAGCTTCCACTACAAATTATAGAGGATTACGAACTATAGAGAATTACAAATTATACAGGTTCCACTGTAAGAAAAAATTGTTTAGAAATGAATAACAAACAATTTCAAAAACAATGAACATTAAACAATATTACATATCAAAACAAAAAACACAGGCCTCATGGTTTGGTATGCTGGAAAGTAAAGAGAGGAGGAAAAATACTTAATGAATGGATTAATACAGGGAAATATTCATTCGACAAACGCTTTCTGAAGAGAAACCAAATACATTGGTTATAAAGCTACAGTTCATATGATAAAAATAAGATATTGGTTAACTATCAAAGTACAGTAACCGAATTACAGAGATTTACATTATTTCAGCTGAAATCGTTATTGTTATAGTATAGCTGGTGCCAACAGTACATCGGTTGACGAATATCTGTTATGAATTAGTTCTGTCGTTAACTTATAATCAGCGGGACAGGTTTAGCTATCGTTATACACCTGATAGAAAAAACCGGTATTGATGGTTTTATTCAAACAAACTTATTTTCACTTACTCGACACAAACCATTGATTTTTAAATCGAGATCTTTATATAGATATAGTCTGTCCAAGAAATGAGACCCTCTGGCAAGATGAGAAAATGACTTCAGCTCGGTCAATATCGGTTAAAAAAATTATTGATTCGGTCTCAATCGTAGGAAACATTCTGATCTACAATTTGAGACTAAATCAATAATTTTTGAACCAATATTGCCCGATCTGGAGTCATTTTCTCATCTTGCCAGAGGGTCTTCTTTGCTTGGACAGACTATACTCGCCAAGCCAGTGAACCAGTCTTGAAACAATCTGCTCAACTTGGGTTTGGTAACAATTTATTTTATTTGTTTCAGATATGTTCCTTCCATGTCCCGACAACCTAATAGTCAATTTGAGCGAGAACATAGATCTGGTTAGAGATCTTCTAACTAATCTACCCACTCAATATGCTGAATCTTACGACACAGAATCTGCGCTTGGAGCAGCTTTGCAGGCAGCTTATAAACTTTTGGTAAGTATACATTAGTTTTTCTTATTTGAAATAAATACCGTATAACTTATGACATAAATTGAAGATGATTTTAAAAGATATGTTTTCTGCAGCAGTAATTTGGGAGATCAGAGTGTTGTGGAAATTTGTTAAGGCAGTTGTGTAAGTATTTAAATCCTGCTCTGTGAGTTATTGGAAGTGTTTGGCTCCCTCCAACTGAAGTGAACAGCTGAACTCTCAGTTAGCTGGTTTCTATTTATTGTACTCCTTGACGAAAAATTTGTCAACATCTTGATGACAACAAATTTTTCACGAATATTTTACATTTTTCACGCTTGTTGTGAACAATTTACTTTCTTATAATTCTGTCCATTACCTGGCTATTAATTGGAGATACAATTTTGGCAAGGTAGTCTTCTCACTTCTCATTTCTTTAATAAACTCTACCATTTGAAAAGTTGTTATTGTTCGGTCGTATCACACCCGCCTGGACACGACACAAAACGGACAAAATTGCACTGTGTGTATAAAAAATGTTCACATGGGTCTGGTTTGACATGGTCACACCTTCAAGCCTTCCCACTCGGTCGGAGCGGTCATTATAGTAGTAACATCACCCTTAACGTTCTTTTGAATAAATTTACATTGGTTTTTTGTACTTTTGTCTTCCTTTTTTATTGATTATATTATGTTTTCAGTGTTTTTTCTCAATGAATTGAAAATTTGAGAACAATCTTTTCAGTGTACATAATCAACCAATCAATCATCATTAAATGTCATCATAAAAAATTGAATGAATTTTACCCAAGAATACATTTATTTGGATGAATGCGACAGGTTTATGCTTTCACTGCTCCCCAACCAATTTATAATAACTTATAGTCCAAAAACCAAGTTATGTTGAATTAAAAATATTTATCAATATATAGGCCTCAATTAATATTGCTTTTCTCTTGATATATGAAATTGTTAGTCTCATCTGACAGTGGATGTGAACTCAAAGTGATTGTGAAAAAGCACAATATCCTTTTATTATGTGGATAAGTGTGAAATTAGTTAGTCAATGACCAATAAAGAAGACATAACCAATACCTTCTTCAATAATTCGTATAAATTTAGTTTGAAATTGAACAGCTTACTAGTCTCTAGGTGCTATAATAACGGAAAAACTACATGACGTAACCTTGCTCTAGTATAAATTCTCTATCATATTTCCACTATAAATTGGTAGAGGAACAATTTTGGGAATATTACTCTTGTAATCCAGTACTCCAGTTGTACTCCATTGTATTCAATCGATCAAATAAATTTTAATAGATGTACTGTCAGAAGAAAAACAGCTCTAGGCATATACCTGTTGTACTCAACCTTCGTATCTGATCGATTGAATAAATTAACAACAATGAAACGTAAAATTAATTACAATTGAAAACTATTTCCTGTTATTTGCAGGCTCCAACAGGCGGCCGAATAACGGTATTCCAAGCCCGTCTACCGAGCATAGGTCCCGGTGCATTGGCTTCTCGCGAGGACCCCTCTCAACGCTCCGGAGACTCAGTGCCACACCTGAATCCCAGCACCGACTTCTACAAGAAGCTGGCACTCGACTGCTCCGGTCAGCAAGTTGCCGTTGATCTTTTCTTCGTCAACTCGCAGTATGTCGATATTGCCACACTATCGGGAGTATCGAGGTTTTCTGGAGGAAGCATATATCATTTCCCGCTGTTTCGGTCCGTAGATTTGACACATGTCAAGATGTTAAACAAGTGTTTAAGGCGATATCTTTCGAGGAAGATCGGGTTTGAATCGGTGATGAGGTTGAGGTGTACAAGGGGCTTGTCAGTGCACACGTTCCATGGCAACTTTTTTGTGCGCTCTACTGATTTGCTGTCGCTGCCCAATGTGAATCCGGACGCCGGGTTTGGCATGCAGGTCTCCATTGACGAGAACCTGTCCGAGTTGCAGACGGTCTGCTTTCAGGCGGCGCTGCTCTATACTTCTAGCAAAGGTTGGTTCAACTACAATTCATCCACTTCTTTACAACAACTTGTTTCTAACTATTCAATAACAATACAAGATATTGTCAAACCACTGATTCATTGAAAAATCGTGATAACGATTTCGGTTGCTACATTATTATCAATCCCTGATAATGAAATTGAGGTTTCTTACTATAAATCTCAGCTCTGGTTTTTAATTAAAAAACAAGACATTCTCAAACGACTTATTTATTAAAAAATCTAGATACCGGTTTCGGTTGCCACACCATTATCAATCTGAATTAGTTTAACGGTTGCTCCACCATTATCAATCTATGAGATTTATAAGTTGATGAGTATGCAACCGAAACCGATACTGTATCTCGTATTTTATAATAAATCAGTGGTTTGACAATATCTTGTCTTTCCATTTAATATGGATAACTACCACAATATCACCTCCAAAACTTCTCAACAAGCCTCTAATATTCGTTTGTCAACAAGGAATTTAACATTGTATAACAGGAAAAACTCACTGAAACTAAATATTTTAAAATGACTAATTATTAAATTTCAAAATATTCACGCTACAAAATTATTCATTACCTACTATCACAGATACTAGAATACGCCGTTGGGGCCATGAGCATGATGCTCAGTAGATTGATAAAATTATGACGTTTCATAAACCCACAAAAAAGGGCCGGCCGGGTTGGCCGAGTGGTCTGGGGCGTTACAACCTTCAGTCCGCTAGCGCTACCCGGCCGTGGGTTCGAATCCCACCAGAGGCATGGTCGTTTATGCACCTCATAAATCACCCTCGCACACTCCATTACCCATGCACAAGTAAAATTGAATACTTATATAGGCATCATATGCAGCAAAAAAATGCAATATACCCAATTTCATATAAGTAGTAAAATGTTCATAATCAGCTTCTAGTTTTTTGGCCAATGAAACGTCGGAACTAACTTTTTCGGCTAAATCATGAGCGTGATCCATATCATCCATGTATTCTGATTGAAATTGAAATTGAAATTGATTTATTTCTTCTTGATGATTACAGAATACAGAAATACAGAATACAATTAGATGAAGGCTCCTCATATGGGCAAATGCCTGTGATTGAGGAGCGAGTTCCATATACAAGAAACTAAATTCTTAAAATCATAAAAAGCAAACAAATCATCAGATTTGAAAATTAAAAAGAAACAAGGAAAACAATTATATTCGATTTTACCTATTAACTGAATAAAAATAAACGTTATGTACAATTTGATGGCATCGACATAGATGGATTGATAGTACAAACGAGCACACACATACACTCAACTACAGAAAGAAGCGTAATTCATGTACAGCAAACTGCATAATTATTTATAAAATGAAAAATATATATATATATTCATTGCTTTATTTTATTGAATCACACATACGTCGGTTACTTCGAGTTAAACGTTATCGGGTTACTTCGATATCCGGTTACTTCGAGTAAAACGTAAACTTGAGCCCACTTTTAATAAAGAAGCCGGAAAGTCAATTCGCTAAAAGTCGCTTCCATAATAACCACAGTCCAATACGGTAGTAGTAATACTTGTGGTATAAGTAAGAGCTTGATTGAATAAATACAAACATAATTTGTTTTAAAAATTATCACAACTTGGCTATGAACGATGTAGCCTTTCATCAATCATGGTTTCATGCTATGAAACTTGTTCATGTAACAATTTTCAACTCTATGAACATGTATTCTTCTTACTAATAGAATGTTATTTGAATTTTGTAGGAGAGCGCAGAATACGAGTGCACACTTTGTGTCTACCGATAGCCAATAGTCTTTCAGATGTGCTCAACAGTGCCGACCAACTCTGCATTATTGGTCTACTTTCTAAAATGGGTGAGTAATGAACTGCAGTAATTAATTATCTCTTCAATTCATCAACTTTCATTGATATCCACTGAAATAAAATCAGTTCTTAATCAGATTGAAATTTTATTGCCACTTTCTATTTGTGAAATTTGTTCCTATTGTGATTGAACTATACTCCATCCACTGAGTGTTCGGACCTAAGCTCCTCCTCCTAGGTTCTGACGTCATGATCCAACCAGCTCACAAGCGGTCGTAATTGCCAGGAATGTAGAAACTTCTAATCGATATTGGAACTTCAATATCAAATTTTTGAGTGGCCTTAGGAATTTTGATGTTTTTATGGTTGTTCGGCAAAATTTACATCCTTCTAACATAAGAACTATCATTATCAATATCAATTGATAGAACTATAGTTGATTGAACATGATATTTCATAATAATATTTTTCTTATATATTATTTTGACTGCTCAGTTCAAGCCGGGAATTTCAAACTCATTCAACTGCACACTACTACAAATTCAAGTATATAATATAACCTAATCTAAAGTTTAAATATGCAAGAAACTAATCTCATTACTGTACGTACCTACTTTGAATTCAATAAAACCAATATTTTCAAAAAAACTAAGTTATGTTGTTTTGTTGAAGGTGAAACAAAGAACAAAACATATCCGCCCAAAAAGTCTTCCATGAGAGGTTTGAATTATGTAGGCTGAATCAGCTGACAAACACATAAATGCAAACACATAAATTTTGATAGATTCCCTGAAAAGTGAAAGACTTGCGTTTCCCAGATTTTCACAGCATGACTGTGACCTAAAAATTAACAGCTGCAGCATGATGACCTTACTTACTATTGGCTAAAGCCGCCTGCGATGTCAAAATGAGGGAGGAGCTTAGGTCCGAACACTCCGTGGACAGAGTATAGTTATCTCTTGAACTCATCAATGATGAATAAAATCAGTTTTCAATCTTCTAAGCTCTAGAATCATGATGTTGAATCTATTTGCTTTTTTATCCATACTTTTTATTTATTGTCGATTAAACTAGTTTCATTAATTGACTCTTGAACTTGAATTAATCAATAATTATCAGTGAAGATTCACAAAAAAATCAGTTTCAATCTTCCAGATTCCAGATTCTTGAAAACCTTTTAATAGAATCTGTTCATTTTGTGTCCTTACTTTCAATCGGGCTTTCGGAGGAGACGATAAGCCGTCGGACCTGACTTCCTAAAAAGCAGTTGTCATCACCTCTCTCATTACCCACGCGCATGCTTAAAAGAACATATGGGCATCACCCTCAAACTTACTCAAACAATGTTAGGTTTTAATCTACTAAAAACGCCGATAATTTTGTCGAATATATTTTAATAGTTTTCTAGAATATCTTAGTCTAGTCTATAATCTCTTAGATTTCGGTGTGTCTAGTCTCTCTGTGAGTTGCTAGGTTGCTGTAGTCTGTCCAAGCAAGGAAGTCATTCTGGCAAAATCGGAAAATGACTCCAGCTCGAACAGTATTGATTCAAAAATTATAAATTTAGTTTAAAATTGAAGGAAACATTCTGATCTACAATTTCAGACCAAATATATAATTTTTGAACCAATACTGACCGAGCTGGAGTCATTTTCTTCATCTTGTCAGAATGTCTTCTTTACTCGGACAGACTATAGGTGATAGTGATGTGTCACAAACATTATGGACGGTTTTCGTATGGCTAACTAGAATTTGACCAAAGCGAGTGGAACCAAGCGGGTAGATTCCCACCAAGAAAGCCATTGATAGTAAGTACATATATTTTGTAGAATCTGCTGGAATCATATTTTGGAATCTGTTTGTGGATGCATTTTGCTTTCATACTTCAATTGTCGATCATAATTTTCTTATCAATTTCTGGTACTGATCGATTGTTTTAATCATTGTGTTGCAGCCGTTGACAGGTCGATGGAATCATCGATATCGGACGCACGTGAAGCTTTCGTGAACGTGGCCGCCGATATTCTGTCCTCTTATCGACTGACCCAGTCATCAGCACCACATGGCTCTCTCCTAGCTGCCCACACGCTAAGACTCATTCCTCTCTATATTCTTGCCTTATTGAAATTCGTAAGTCAACTGTTGATTAATCATTGTTTCTAGACTTGAAACACTTGATATCACTTGATATCTTAATGGAACATCCCATATTCCTAATTTAATTTTACTTCCAATTCAGTTTACTTTGTATTATTTCTTTTGCATACTTGGGGCCGGTTGTTCGTAATTTCGTTAAGTTTTAACGCCGTGATTATCCTGGAGAACGACATCTTGTAGCAACGGCAAACTAACTCAAATCAAATAGAGAATAGAAACATGTAAATTATTAAAAAGCCTTGAGTTTCAATAGTTTCATTTACAAAACTCGATGACACATCATTTACATTGAATTTTATTGCCTAAAAATATTACTAACCTTTAAATTCATGAATCAAAATTAGATTTATTATCATTGAGGCAATGATATCAATGAGGTAATGCAAAATTTCAATGAAGGTTTCTTTTAAAAATTGTAACAGGTTAGCAGCTGTTTAAATAGTATTGAATACTAATTTCACAGTACTAAACTAATCGGCCAGAATTAAAGGCGTTAAAAATTTTAACATAACCATCAGCTGATGATTAAATTTTCAATATCTGAAAACAATAGCAGCTGAAGTTTTTCGATTTTTGTGGTACTACCAACCTGACAACAATCAAGTTGTATCAGCATGCAATTTCCAAATCATGTTTTTGTTTTGATAAATAAATAAATAATTTATACAATAATGAGATAATTATTGATTATAATATTTATTTTCAATAAGTACATTTGAATATTTTGCTACTACTATCACATTCCAACACTTTATTCATTTGAACGTTTTTCCACTTTGACACGGTGAAATAACGGTGATTAAACTAACAGAACGTACATACAACCGACCCTTAGAGTAGAGAATGTATTCATTTTTATTTAAATTTTAATCATTCTGTAATTGTTTATTGTAATTTATTCTTAATGCAATCGATTTTCCAAGACCTTTTATATAATTGAACAATCAATCATTCATCATTTCTGAATTAGCTGAGCATTTATAATCAGAAAAAAACCAAATGAAACAATCGATCAATCAAATACATCAAACTTGTGCATCTAAAAAACAATAATCAAAAGTAAAGATACAGATTAATCGTACATCATGCTAGTACATCATGCATTATACTCGTAATATTGAAAAAAATAAAATATAGTTAATATACCGTGATTATTAATCTCGTATTTAATCATAGCTTTCTTTAATAGAAGGCCCTAATAATATGGCAACGTCACACCGTAGACACAATCTTTTCATATGAAAGCATTAAGTACAGATGAAAAACATGCATGTTGACTTGGTTTTTCTCTCTTTGAGTATAATTTCCATGAAAAACGTTCATGAAACTCTACGTATAGAATTCCTTTTGTGTTTTTGTAATAGGTTGTGATAGAGATAAGCAAGAAAGATTAAGAATAGACAGTTATTTATTAAAATAACTTATGATTTGTAAGCCAAATGTGAGAACGCACACAAGAAACGTATCCATTAAATAACAGCTGATTGGAAAATGATTTCAATGCTTTTAAATGGACCCAATTTCCTACTCCACATAGTTGCCAATTTTTAGGCCATCGCCTTCTATTGAAGAAAGCTATGATTCAATTAATAGTTAAATTTAATTAATATTCTATTAATTGTATTCATCCCGTAATTTATAAAAAATACATGACTTTTCCTTTTTACTCTTGATCTGGGGTTACTATATAAAGTGCAAGTCTTGTAAAAAGAGAAAATCACAAACTCATTTTCAACAGACAGATCACCTGTAGTAAGGTCTCACATCTACTGACAGTTCGGACTGCATTCTGAGACTTGAGCCGCATATCGACAGTCGGAGGCATGTGCCGCGAATGCCTCAATGTACAGTCTGTTCACGCAAAGAAGAGTCTTGCTACTACTACTAGCCTACTATCTACTCCAGTCTCCAGCTTGGTCAATATTGGTTCAAACATTATTGATCAGGGCCCTGGCTTATAAACATTTTACAATCCACATTACTCATAATTCGTGGATTTTATGGGCGTTTCTGTCTCATGAACGTTTCCAATAAAAAGCAAATTCTACAGTTTCAGCTGATTAAAAAAATGACATGAAACGAATTTACCTCAAGTAAATAGAATATCGGAATAGTCCAATGCTATTCCTTTAAAACCAAATTTTTACTCCTAATTTAATGATTTTGATATATAAATTGATTTATTATTATGAATATATTTAATAATAAATATCAATCATTATTTTTATAGTGAGATTTGAACAGGAATCATTTTTGTCGCTAAAATATTATCATAACCTACAAAGAAAATCGTAAACAAACCAAGTCAGAAGACCCTAGCCTTGTAATCTAAAATGGCCGCGATGATTCGAGTTTGAACAGCTGATATCGTGAATTTGTCGTCTGAACCAATTTACATAGACATAAGTATAACCTACATCTTAAACCTTCATCATTCATCATCACTCATTCATCCTTTGCTTAAAATACTTGGAAACCAAGTCGCAATTGTAAAGAAAGAATAAAGAATACATGGGATTTCCTATTCCACTCGAACCATCGCGGCCATTTTGGATTCGAATGTTAGGGTCTTCTAGTGCGTTTTGGCTGATCGTTGACTCAACAGCTGATCCTTTCCAAAATTTGGAACATTGTAAATCGAGAGTTTTATTGGTGAATCTACAATCCCAATCACTTGTTTTTCATCAGAAAAACAAGCTGTAAATCTTGATAAGCCAGGGCCCTGGTCTCAATTATAGGAAACATTTCGATCTTCAATTCAAGACCAAATCAATAATTTTTGAACCAATATTGACTGAGCTGGAGACTGGAGTAAAGCCGCGTATCGACAGTCCGAGGCATGTGCCACACATACCTCGGACTGTCGATACCGGTTGCTAGCAGCCAGGCAAACGCGGCACACAATTCGCAGCGATCAGTGCCTGTTGCCTCGCCACGCACAACGAACAATTATAAAAAATAACCTCAAAATCGTACCCCATTCCTATGCATTTTTGTGATTGAGAATTCTATTTGGGTGCAGAAGGTTCTAATAGGCAATAATAAACATTGCCTTGAATTTTTATCCACTAATTGAGCACAAACTAACCTCCAAAGTCCAAATTATCATTTATCGGCTTAATAGTCCAAGAACGGATAGTTCAATAGTTGAACTGTGGACTGTTCAACAATTGGACAGCCCCCACTGTCGTTAGTGGATATGAGATCTAAATAATCCATCAGTAAGAATGAATCAATTGGTTTTTTCAACAAAGTAATACATAATTGTAAAATTTTCAGTTCGATTTATTGTAACATGATTGTAACTGATTTTTAAGGAAACCAACAATTTTTGTATTGTGTGAGACTTTCTCTGTATGTCCTTTCTGCGTTCACATTTCGCATATTGTATTGTATTTTGTGTTTGAAATATACTCATTTTGGAATATTAATATTATTAATTGTCTGATTTATTTCAATCATTTGCAGGTCGCCTTTAGGATTGGTCAAAGCACGCGTTTGGACGACAGAGTGTTCGCTATGTGCCAGCTGAAGAGTCTGCCTTTGGCTCAGCTTCTTCAATTAATCTATCCAGACTTATATCCTGTACATGATTTGGAGAAACATGTGAGTAATTGAGAATATTTATCACTGTGTTAAATAGTTTCTAATTACTAGAAATTTATCATTGTTATCATATTCTTAGTTCATATAATGTTTATTGGGACGTTTATTTCCTAGAGGCAACAGAGAGTCATCTTATAATCTTATTACTTTCAATTTTTTAATTTTCCTGCTCATAATATATTAATTTGTAGTTGTCATAATGTTATAAATTATTTTCAATTATTCAATGATTTTTAATTATGCAAAACTACATCATATACACTCAAATTTAGAATTATTAGAATTCAACTCCTTAACATCCAAATTGCTCATTATAACATTGAGATATAATTTTCCAAGATATTTATATATTTTCAACAGGAAGCCATTTTTGATGCTTCACTAGATAGTTAATAGATTTACAACTAAACATCTCTATAACTTATAGAAAAAAAATTCTTTTGATTGGATGCTTAGTCAAATTATGTGTTGAAACTAAAACTACAATAGTTTTTACAAATGTTTCAAGTCTCCTTTTTCATTCAATTTAAAATATTTCAATTTTGTACAATCATTTTTTGCAGCCTGTGAAAGAAGCTAGAATTTTATTACTTGTTTTTCAAAACCCACCTCCAATAATAAAAATGTTTGACCCGGGGCGTGTTTCATTAGAAGTTACGAGCAAGTTGAATTGTTAAAAAAATATGAACAATATTGTACTGCTATTCAGAGAGAAAATAGTTAGAGAAACTGCGTCCAGACTAGGAATCGAACCAGGTACCTCTCAGTTGTCTGCCGAGCAGAATTTCTTCGTTCTATTTATATAGCTATAGTCTGTCCAAGCAAAGAACATACTGGTCTTAAATTGTAGATCAGAATTTCTCCTTCGATTTGAGACCAAACTTATAATTATTGAACTAATATTGACCGAGCTGGAGTCATTTTCCCATCTTGTCATAATGTCTACAAGTCATCAAGTCATGTTTGGACTTGTCACTTCATAAAGTCACTTTCCAAAAATACTTGACGTTGCTATAGAAATAGAAATTCATTCATTGACATGAAGCATTTTAAAATGTATAGTCAATGCGCCTGGACAATATTTAAGTCACAAATCAATACATTTTTGTGAAGGTACTTATGACCCACTTTGTATTGACTGTCCAAGCAAAGAAGACATTCTAGAAAGATGGTAAAATAACTAGATTGGTCAATATTGGTTCAAAAATAATTTATTTGGTCTCCAATTATAGGAAACATTCTGCCCTACAATTTGAGATCTGATTAATGATTGTTGAACCAATATTGACCAAGCTGGAGTGATTTTCCCATTTTGCCAGAATGTCTTCTTTGCTTGGACATAATTTTTTTCATGTTTTTGCGTAGCCTGTTCGAGAAGTGGGCGTAGAGAAGGAGAAGGTGGCTGATCCGCCGCGTCTGCACTTGTCAGCCGAGCGCATCGACTCGCACGGCGTCTACCTTCTGGACAACGGACAGGCGATGCTCGTCTACGTAGGACACAATTGCAGCGCCGCCCTATGTCAGGCGCTGTTCGGGGCGCCCAATTTCAACGCCCTGCCGCACGAATCGGTCAGTATTCAAAATAATTATTATAATTTTCAACATAACCTTACTATTCACATTTTTATTTGAATTGTAATTGAAGAAGTTTTGGGCGAACACCTTTTCTCCATTGTATTTGTTCATGGAACTAGGAAGATATGGAAAGGAAGTGCATTATATGTTGCATAAATGGGCCAGACCCATGCAGAAGTAGAAAACTCCAGAGATAAGTTACCTTTTACAATGCTTGTTCTTTTTCAATATTCCTCCATGTTATTTTGATGTATTAAGCATTTTTTAGTCAATGTTAGAAATTTATTATCAGTACAAATTCATGACAATGTCAAATTTACAGAAAGTAATCCTAAATTATGTAAAATTCGAACATAAACTTGATGACATTTTACCATTCAACTATGCCTATAGATATAAGCTATAGTCAAATTCATAGAAAATAATCCCAAATTACTTGAAATTAGAACAAAAACTTGATGACATTTCACCATTCAACTATTCCTATAGATATAAGCTATATGCCCATACTCTGCTATGTAGTGTAAGCTCCGCCCATGTGTAGCATGTCGGGGATATTCCGTTGCACTAACGGTTCAAAAGACCCTTTCCATATATTTCTAGCTCCGCCTAGTTCCATGTATTTGTATTAAAATAAATAAATAAACGTTTTTTAGGATAATGTAATTATGGGTGATGAACACATGCAATTTAACAATTTTTAGTATGCAATTTGAACATGTTTTATAGAACCCAAAAATTGGTTGTCATTTCAAAACTCCAACGCTTTGGATAACATCTCATAATATGTCCTGTTTTATAAACATTTACAAGCTTGTTTTCAAAAGAAAAACCAGGAATCGGCTTGTGGGATGATAACACTAATAAAATGCTCAATTTACAAGTTCCAAATTTTGTAAAGAATCAGCTGTTGTCAACAATCGGTATGCTTTTAATACTAAGCCATCTGACTCTGAGCTTATAAAATTAAAGAAACGTTTATGAAACAGAAACGATTGTAAATTTTGCGTTTTATTGTATTTTAGCTTTAAGTTCTTTATAAAACAGCCCCTAGTATATTCAATAAATCGAGTTGATATCCTTTGAAAAACTCATTAGTTATTTTAGCTTTAAGCTCTTTATAAAACAGCCCCTAGTATATTCAATAAATCGAGTTGATATCCTTTGAAAAACTCACTGTCAATTATTATTTTTCCAGTTTGATCTTCCCGAACTGGATACTGCGGAATCAGACCGCTTGTTTGCCTTCATCCACCATTTGTGCTCTGAGAAGCCTTACGTTCCGTGCATACAGGTTATAAGGTAATCTATCTAATTTTCCACTCAGTATTTGTTGACTGTTGTAATATTCTTTTTGAAACCATCTGGAATTCAAACAAATAATGATATACTGTTTCTTTGATCATTTATTGTTGCGTGTCCAAGCAAAGACATTCTGGCCAGGTGGGTAAATGCGTATGACTCCAGCTCGGTCAATATTGGTTTAAAACTTGAATATTGGTCTCAAATTGTTGGAAACATTCTGATCTACAATTAGCCCAGGTAAATTAAACTAAAAAGAGGGCCTAGCACCTAAAAAATGATGGATGGCTGGAAATGATCTTAAACCACTGTGGGCATCCCAAATAAGTTTAATATGAGTTTGCGACGCTTTCTGAGTGGCGCATAATACAGGGTGCCCAAAAAACACGGAAAATTTGCTCATTTTCTAACTTTTTTGCAACTCACGTCAAAACCAAGCGTCGGACAGAAAAATTTGTATTTTTTTTTTGTTTTTTATAATTACAATGTTTTAGTGAATAAAACTCTTGAGCGATTGATATCAAATTCAACCCTCTGTGATACAACCGAGTTATGAATTTTGTTAAATGCTGTTTTTTTTTTAGAGAAATTGAAATTTGACAATTTTCCATTTTTATTTGTTTATATCTTTTGTACGTTTCATTAGAAATGTGAAATTCAAAATCCCTCAAGGGATAATTTTAACCTGTACAATTCAAGACCAAGTAGAACTTTCTATCTTGTATATTTTTTGTGCTAGAGCTCTCAACATATTTTCTTGTACAACAAAAAATTAATTCAGGCTATTTCCAGTTAGAAGGACTCTTTAAGGATACTAAATTAATTTAGTATCCGTATAAAGTCCTTCTAACTTTAAATTAAATTTAAAGTAACTAGAATTTAAATTAAACTAATTTAGTATCCTTAAAGAGTCCTTCTAACTGGAAAAAGCCTGAATTAAGGACGGTATGGTGGGTATTAGGGTATTATATTGAAATATGATCTAACAAAAAATATTCTGTTAGAAAACTCCAATACAATGATATAGAGATTTATTTCGGTCATTATTGTTGAAAATATTGTATATTTTGTTGTACAAGGAAATATGTTGAGAGCTCTAGCACAAAAAATATACAAGATAGAAAGTTCTACTTGGTCTTGAATTTTACAGGATAAAATTATCCCTAGAGGGATTTAGAATTTCACATTTCTAATGAAACGTACAAAAGATGTAACAATGAAAAATGGAAAATGTCAAATTTCAATTTCTCTCAAAAAATACAGCATTTAAAAAAATTCATAACTCGGTTGTAGCTTATCACAGAGGGTTGATTTTGATATCGAAAAAAACTATACACAACTCGCCCAGGAAGTTTTTTACGGTATTCGGAATTATTCCCAGGCTCGGCAAGCCTCGCCCGGGAAACTATCCTCATACCGTAAACCTTTCCTTCCCGGGCTTGTGGCGTAATGTACTATTACTAAAACATTGTAATTACAAATTTTTCTGTCCGACGCTTGGTTTTGACGTGAGTTGCAAAAATCTAGAAAATGAGCAAATTTTTCGTGGTTTTTTGGGCACCCTATATTATGCGCCACTCAGAAAGCGTCGCAAACTCATATTAAACTTATTTGGGATGTGTACAGTGGTTTAAGATCATTTCCAGCCATCCATCATTTTTGGGCGCTAGAAGTCTAATTTGCCTGGGCTAAATTTGAGACCAAATTAATCATTTTTGAACCAGTATTGAGCGAGCTTGAGTCATTTTCCCATCTTGTCAGAATGTCTTCTTTGCTTGGACAAACTATGCATTATTTTTTTCTGAAAATATTCGTTTCTGAAAATTTTTTTCTGACTAAGGCTCGGATAAGTATTGATCGGAGTCAAAATGTAATTATACAGTAATTATATTTTATTACAGTACATTTTTTGAACTTGATGTAGCACGCAAAATAAATTATTATTTTCTCAACCAGTTTCCTCACAGCTTTAGTTACACGAATGATTATTTCAAGCTGACTATGAAGATTAATTTGTTGACTGAGAGTTTAGATATGGTCTTGATATATATTAAACAAATTATATACAAGATCTTCATTTTTTCTGTATTACAGGGATGATAGCCATCATCGAATGAAGTTTCTCGAGCAGTTAGTTGAAGATAAAAATGAAGCCGGCACTTCGTACTACGAATTCTTACAGAGAATTAAACAGCTTGGCAAATGAGTACTGCATTTTGTTCACGATTGTTATCGAATTAGGAGTCGAACTCTTTTATTAGTGAATCTGATCATGAACAGCCACATCACATTACAGGTCAGACTAACTAAAATGTTGATGATGAACAATAATTTGCTATTGTTTTGACTGTTTGTAAGCGTGAAAGAAAGATAGGGAGTTTTCCTGTAAAATGTGAATATGTGAATTCTTAATATGCTTATCGATGAATAATATTATCCTGAGTATTACAGTATGCTGATTTTAGCTTCTGTCCAGCTGTTTATTTTAATTCATTAATAATTATTATCCTCTCAATTTGACCAGTAAGTTATTGGATAATATTATCAAAGTAATTGATATTATTGAATCAAAATAGAGTGAGAAACTCATTCAATTGCAATAAGTTATTTTGTGCTCTAATGAATATATCATTTATCATTGTATTTATTACAATTTGTTTGAAGTATTTTCTCTTAATCATATAGTTTGCTTCAAAACGGTTTAATGATTTAATCACCAATGTATATCTATTGTACTTCAAATTTAGTTCACTTATTTGGCTTCAAGGCAATATGATTCTCACACAGTTTCTTCAATTATTTATGATCAGTCAAATAACCAATTTATGATGAGGAAAAATATATTCCAATCATCTTTCAAAGTTTGAGAATTCACAGGTTCTTTTAAATGATAATTGATACTAATTTTTTTGGGTTTGCACATTCAAATTTTCAGACATGATCAGTACACCGTCATTTTCTCTTATATTTTCATTGGTGCTGTTTGAATATCCATTGTAATTTCGTTTGCCTTCTAGTTATAGTTTTCTCCTTAATATGGAGAGTCCTTCTCAGATGAATATTGAACTTTCTTATTCATATTTTATTTGAAAATTTTGATCACCATGTGATGTATTGGACAAATCTTCATATCAACTAGAATTATATTTATTCACGATTGTATCCTTATTTACAATTAAAATGTTTCAATAAATGACTTTCTAGTTCCAAGCTACTCTTGAAAACATTGTTCAAAAAATATGTTTCACAAAAGATGAATTGGTGTTGATGGTCCAATTATTGAAAAATTGAGCTGATAAACGTTTTTTAGGTCGCCAGTTAATTAATTAAGATATGCTCTTACTCGTAATTTCATTTTGAATAGAATGGGAAAATTCCAATTCAGATTATAATAATGAAGTGATATGTGTTTATTGATCTGAGGCAGTAAAATTCCTTCTTAATCTATAAATATTATTGATTTCTTGTCTACGATTTTTAACTTTTGTAGCTTAAATCAGTTTTGTATAACTTGAAGTGATGAAATTTTTTGTTGGATTGTCTTGGTAAATTAGACAACTGTCTCATTCACAAACTAAACTTCTTTGAAATAGTTTAACATTAGCTGGTCAATTCTGATCAAATCGTTCCAAGTAACAATTCTTTTGAAATATTGATTAGTTTCTAACTTCTATTTCTCAGAATATATTTTGATTGGCAACATTATAGAGTAAAACAATGATTTGAATTATAATAATTGCATTCCAATTTGATTGAAATGAATTCTTCTCCAGTTTTATTTTCATCATTGAATTTATTGATACATTTTTTATCAATTTGCATGCAAACTAAAATAGGCTTGAAAATTGAGTTTTTTTATCAAATCTGTAATACACGTGTACTTGTTTTTGCATATTCATGTTAGAATTTTGAGACAGAAGTAAAATAGTTGACGAGGATATTACTATTCTATTTCTTGTTCTTTATATTGCATTTGTCAAATATTTTATTGAATTTATCAAAAATTATTACCGATTATTATAAAGGAATAACTAAATTTGGATAGAAAATGTACTATTTATTCAGCAAAATTTGCTTGTTTGTTTTAAATTGTTGGAATTCTGTTTTAATAAACTGTATCCTATACTTTGTTGAAATATATTGGAAGTAATTCTAGTAAAAACTGTTGTTACATGTATATTTATCATATTGTGTTTGTTTTGATTATAGTTGTGTAAAAATTATTATAGTCTAGGAGATGGTGTCAATACTGTGTAGATAAAAAACAGATTGAGAGTCTATGTGGCACCTCTAATGATTATGATGTAAAGATGAGTTGAGCTTGTCTTTAAGAGAGAATGTATCATTCATTATTATTTATCGGTGAATAAAGTATAAAATAATTTTATAACCAATTATCAATCTTGTTATATTCTATAACTTTTCAAATACGTCTGGTTAAACATGATGAAGTTCAGTGAATTTTGGCTTGATGTATAATTTTTCAATTTCTGACATGATTATTTTCGATAAATTTCCTTTTCGCTATATGAACAGCAGTTGTTGAAGATTCAATTTCTATGAGGGACCAATTTAATACACACTATATTTGGAAAGTATTTCAGGAGTGAAATACATTCCTCTTCACTATGCCAAAAAGTTTGTGGTTTAAAATATTCATTGTGAAATACAGTTCTTAATTTATCATAAAGTGAGAATATTTAAGCTCATTAGAAAAGACAGGCTTGATTTCCAAAATGAAAATTATCCAAGCTTTAATGACAGCACGCCTATATGGTGTGTTCATGCAATAGTACTATGCTGCTGTCAATGTGGCCTATTTTTTAGGGTTAACATATTTTGCTACTTATATGAATCTGGCAATAAGCTGGCAGGCCTAGGCTCTTCATAGGCCATTGAGAAACCATATTGCTTAGGTTATAAGAGGGGACACCATTGGGTTGAAGGGTGGAGGGTATGGAATACCCCCCATACAAGGGTGGTATATGCCCCCTCCGGGAAATACTTTGAATTACGGAATTGTAAAGTTGAAATCGTTTTATCGTCCTTGATTTGGAAAATGTCAATTTTTTTGAGGGTGATGCCCACATGGGCTCTTAGGCCTGTGCGTGGGTAACGGGAAGGATGATGATGGAGAAGAATAGACTTACTGCTTTAGGTGGGTTCCGAACCACCGGGAAGCGATTTTTGAGGCTCATAAATTGAATTCAGAGGAACAGGTCACCAGTACAACAGTGGTGGCAGAGGCACGTCGCTTATCTAATCTCACCGATTAGACGCTCTCTACCACTGGGACAAACCGCTTCCCACTTATACATCAAAAAACCTTACATATACATCGACGAGCAGTAAATAAGGGATACTTTTGCCAAATCACATGCGAATAGGCCTATATCAACGCGTTTGATCGACTTTGATGTGAGGAGTTTATTATGAACTTTGATGCAGCTTAACTCTGAGTTATAAGATGTGCTTTTCGAAACCAGGCTACTCCGCGCTCAGCGTATGCTACAAAGAATTAAGCTGCTATAATTAAAATTTATTTATTTATTTCGAAGTATACATCTTGGAGGGCACCAGGATTGAATCACATTATTATTGCCCTCATAACATAATTTTAAATTTTGAGTGGGAACTGATTTCTTTTGGAGACGTGCCACTTGATAATAGCTCTATCTATAGTCAACGTTTTTTGCCGCGGTTTTTATAGTCAGTAATTTTTTGGGTACCTTCTTTGGGAGATTGGCCGTCGTTAGTAAAGACAGTCAGTTGTTTCCCGTTTCTGGAAGAATAATAATTTTTGCATTACACTCTAGCTGATTAACTGCATGTTATTCAGATGTGTTCTGCATCTTCACTTGGTTGTGAAGACTGGCTTATGGTTGAGAGGATCGACGCGCTAACCACACGTTACCTCTATCCTGGTTGATGATTATTTGCCTGCTGTATGGTCTGTCCGGGATGGGGGGCATTCTGGCGGGGTGGGGGTTGCCTTCGGCTCGAACGATGTTGGTTCGGGGGCTGTAGGTTCTCTTGAAGAATTTATTGCTTTTGGGCCGGTATTGGCCGGGCGTATTGGAGCCGTTTCCCCGTCTTGCCGGGGTGTCTCCTTTGCTTGGACGGACTGTATGGTGGAGTAAATATGAAACTGGCAACCAGCTGGTAGGCCTAGGCCCTTCATAGGGCTGTTGCGCCATTGACAAACAAACAAACAAATTTTTTGGGCTCAGCCAGGAGCCTATTGAAGAAATTTATTTGAAAAAATCAAAAACAGTAAACTAAACTCATGAATTCACTTTATGGTGCGCATATCTGGTGTGAATTTGATTTTTTAAGGACTGAATAATTAAAAAATTGCGGCCCTTTATGAGTTTTTAGGGGTAGAATTTCTTTGATATTCAAGTCATGATGAATACTATCGATACTAGTGGCTCATCGATATTTATGTTTTTCTCGATCAAGATAAGCTCGAATCAATCGACGAAGTAAAAAATATCGATGTCTGCCAAATTCAATTCTGTATTATTTTAATTATAGATAATTATTAGTCGATTAATGTTTGAATTTGAATGAAAAAATTTCGATTATTGGTTGTAGATTTAAAATTGAATGATAACTTTTTTTAAAACATATCATTTCGGAAAACTAACGAAAGTCACATCACACAAATAAGTTTGTTTGCGGCGACGAAATCTATTAGCTCTTGACTTTGTTATCCAGATTATTCCTGAATCCTGAGACGGCCATTTCATTTATTTCAATAATTTTTGATGATTCAATCATTATCAGTGTTATTTCAAGAAATAAATGTAGCCAATTCAACGTTTTTAGCATAATTCTATCTGGAAAGAGGTTTTATTCATTTAGTCCAGAATCAGAGTGGCCATTATTTCTTGACGCCAGTGGACAGTTTTGCTGGGTTCTGACTGGAGAATTTCAGCCACTCAGAATTCGCTTGTTCAGTGATTGGAGAATTCGGTTGATTATTTGCGACGATTGGTCATTACTTATATCTTCCAGTAAAAGCACAATATGCGCGGCATTTTTAGAGTTGCTTAACATTTTGTGAGTTTTAATTGTGATATTTCGAAGATGTCTGTGTTTTTCCACGTGAATTCGTAAGTAGTCAAGCTGAGAACTAGCATGATACATTTCTTTCGTTTTAAGGTTTCACTAATATTATTAGTGTCTTGTATTTAAGTTACTGAATGATCAACAGAATAGAATCTTTTTTTCAGTATTTAATTTTCACCCAAAAATTCAAAATTAATAAACATTTCATCACACCGACTTCTATCGAGCTCTAATGAATTACGTATCATTAATATTTAAGTAAGCCATATTCCTTTTTTGCGTCTAACCAGTCATCCAGTCTAACCTCAAACCCATTAGAATATCAACTCTTTCAACGATGTTTCCTGCGCTTAGACATTAGAAATGACACATATGAGAGACGAGTTTATCTAACGGTCTTACATCTACATCTGGGGTGCACTTTTCTAATGTTATCATTAAAACAAAACAAAAAACATAGGCCCATGCTTTGGTCAACTTAATATTATCATTTAAGTATATTAGTAAATACCTATCAAGAAAAAGTGCTACCGTATTCAGATACATAATGTCATAATAGGACAATAGAGCAATCTTTTACACGTCAGCTCAACAGTCGTATTATTTTTCATCTCATATTCATGTTTGTTGTTGATTTGGCATTTGTGTACCTATCTCACCTGAAGTATTCCTATCTAGCCTGCAGACTAATTATCAATTTGAAGGATTAAAATAAGTTTTTCTTTTTTCCTCTTATTGAGTGAAGGTGACATTGTGGTAGTTATCCATATTAATTAAATGAAGAGACAAGATGTTGTCAAACCACTGTTTCATTAAAAAATTAGACATCTTGTCTTTTCATTTGATGAAATACGTTATCTTGTCCCTTCATATCTTACAGTAGTGACAGACTTAACCTAAAATGTTGGCTATAGCGCTATAGGGCTACCAATGCAGGCTTAAAAAATGTAGAAATTGAAGAATATGAATTTACTAAGAGTTATAAAAAATCGTGCAAATTAAACTAAACTTTAGCTGAGGCGGAACAGTGATCCACATTATTTACCGTACAATTCACGGTACCTATGTATTCTATGAAGTAGGCTATACACTGTTTGATTTATTGAGTCTTTGATTTATATAAATTACTGTTATAAAATTGGTTATTACTTCCAGAAGAATTCATTCAATTTGTTTTATTACAGTGACAATGAAGTTGAGGGCTCTGCCTCAGTGGCCAATGGCGGAGAGGGTTCGGATAGTCAGAAGATTGGACAAATGTCTGAAGCTCATCAACAGCTGGCTGTATTCTGGCCCAAGGTCACTGAGGAGATTCGCAAAATTGGACAAGTTCGTGTAAGTTTGCATTGGCATGGCATTGGGCCAACCTTGACAAACGCTTGCATATGCGTAATTACATCAGAAAACTGGGACTATTAACAATGCATTATTTCTACAGTATAGTCTGTCCAAGCAAAGAAGACCCTCTGGTAAGATGGGGAAATTGACTTGCTCGATCAATATTGGTTCAAAAATTTGATCTCAAATTTTAGGAAACAATTTGATCCAAGTTTACTATTTAGACCACATTTATAATTCTTGAACAAATATTGAAGTTACGTGCTTACAAGGTATAAGGTAATCGATCTAATTTTCCACTCAGTATTTGTGGTAATACTCTTTTTGAAACCATTTGGAACCAAAACAAATAATAATTATTTGAATTAATTATTAATTCAATGATATACTGTTTCTTTGATCATTTATTGTGACGTGTGGGTAAATGAGTATGACTCCAGCTCGGTCAATATTGGTTCAAAAATTGAAAGTTTGGTCTCAAATTGTTGGAAACATTTTGATCTACAATTTGAAACCAAATTAATCATTTTTGTACAAATATTGACCGAGCTGGAGTCATTTCCAATCTTGCTAGAGGGTCTTCTTTGCTTGGACAGACTACAGAACGTCGATAATTCGGACGTAAAAAATCTGAATTTGTATCCAGCAAGAAATTTCAATATTGGTAAATTTTACAGTCTGCTCTTGCGTTAAGTTCTCTACTAGAGAGTGGGCTATAAGATAATACATATTATTATAGTGTTTAGCGAAGCAAAGGAAAAAATTTAAGTTATATAATTTTCTAGTAGAAAATACCTAATTGAAAAACAGTTTTTTTATCAAATAGTGTCTGCTAGCTTTTTTCCAAGGTAATTGTGATAATCCGGATAATTGATGTTCTACTGTAGCCTATAACATTTATAAAAACTTCGAAGTACTGATTTTTATTTACATGTTATACTATTGCTTTAAAAAATGTCTTGACCTCTTTTGGGAGATAACGGGGTGTCAGTTGTTTCCCGTCTATGAAGGAATAGTAATTGTTGCATTACACTCTAACTGATTAACTGCATGTTATTCAAAGGTGTTCTGTGGCGTCAGTTGGTTACAGAAACTGGCTTATGGTTGAGAGCATCAACGTGCTAACCACGTGATGATTATTTGTCTGATGTAAGGTCTGGCGGGGTGGGGGATGGCTTCGGCGCGGTCAGTGTTGGTTCAGTAATTTAATTTTCTTTATCTATGACCAGCACTTGCTGGATGGATTGCGTCATTAGAACAACTTCATTTCGGGTATGGTTCGGGGAATGTGGGTTCTGGTTTGAATTTTTGGGCCGTTATTGGCCGGGCTGGAGTCGTTTTCCCGTCTTGCAGGGGTGTCTTCTTTGCTTGGACGGACTGTTGGCTAGCTTATAGTGGAGTGAATATGAAAATGGCAACCAGCTGGTAGGCCTAGGCCCTTCATGGGCTGTTGAGCCATTAACCAACAAACAGCACGATTGTAAAGTTGGGCCAAAATCACCTAACAGCTGAGTGTTATTAACTAAGTTACATTGATAACATTGACTGCTGCTCTAATCCACTGTCTAATGTGACATTAGTTGCCTAGTGTTTTAAGAACGGTTCCCGCACTATGCCCTTCGCCTGCATCAGCTGGTTCTGGCTGATGCCAAGAAATTTTGGCCTAACTGTATAGAAATGACTTTTTGTATTGATTTCTCAATTATATTGACTTTTCAATACGACTGTATTGTATTGTATTTTTCCCTGATAGATAAATCATTATTATTTCATGAAACATAATTGAATGATAGATAAAATGAAAGTTTTAAAAAAGGGTAAGTTTATTCAATTTATTGCATTTCATCTATCAATTACTTCAATAGCCCTAAGTTTAAAGTCTAACATAATTGAATTTTTGCAGCTGGATGTGAAAACACAAGCCCTGCCTTTGGCGCGTATCAAGCGCATAATGAAGTTAGACGACGATGTGAAAATGATATCGGCTGAGGCGCCGATGCTGTTCTCGAAGGCGGCCGAACTCTTTATACACGAGCTGACACTGCGTGCCTGGGTACACACCGAGGACAACAAGCGACGCACACTGCAGCGCAACGATATTGCCATGGCAGTCACCAAGTACGATCAGTTTGACTTCCTCATCGATATAGTGCCGCGAGATGAGGTAAAACCGCCGCCGAGACACTCGGGAACGGCGGCCGCCGCTGAGTCCAGAACTTCTATGAATCCTGATCAGGTAGGTCACAAATCAGTAAACTCAATCAATTGGAATTGATTAGAATCTCCATTTATCGCTATATAAATAGATAAAGGACTTCTGCAACTAATATTGACGAATGTATATTAAATAGCAAGCAAGATCATTAAATTAAACTGTTCAAAAAACTGTGCCCGGACCGGGAATCGAACCTGTGCCGGCCGAGCGGCTTAACCCTTTGCCTACCAGGTCGCTCTCTTTCTACTACTCTGGACAGCTTCATTCAATAAAACTGATGTTAGCCTATCCGGCCAAGTATCAAAGAAGGAAGAATCATTGGATATTGCAGTACACCAACTGCTGGATAATTATAATAATAATTGATTAGAATCTCCATTTTTTGCTATGTAAATAGACAAACGACTTCTGCAACTGCAAATATTTATTTAATAATAATGAATAATGATCATAAACATAGGTGAGTGCAACAGGCTAAGTCCAAAACTGCTCCTCTACCAATATTTACAACAGTCCAAAACAAGGTTATCACGATCATTAAACTTGACATTACTATTTCTCAATTCTAGAAAAATTTTATCACAAACAATTTTGAATTTTGATAAAGTCCTTTTTCAAGTTCCAAAAATAGACAAGATAAATATTTCATGGAACCAATGTACTAAGCTTAAATAGCAATAGTTTGATTCCCGGTCCGGGCACAGTTTTTTGAACAGATTCATTCAATGAATCTTGTTTGCTATTTAGTACATTGGTCGATATTTGCAGTTCCGGAAGTATCTCTATATATAAAAGCGAAATGGCACTAACTGATTCATTCATTCAATCATTCATCACCAGAACTAAAAATCCACTGAACCGAATGCGTTCAAATTTGGCAGGCATGTTCAGTTGGACGTTTAGACGCGCGTTAAGAACGGATTTTGAAAACTTTTCAAGGATACGCCAAACATTTTAGTTTTTCTATAGTTTTTCAACGTTTTCTTCATTTTTTCGAGAACCAATCGGTAGAAAATGTTGATATTTGGTGGGCAGGTTCAGATAAGGTCTAGAAATGTTGTGTTGAAATATTTTTGCAATCCGTTCAAGATTACGCCAGTAATCAGGTTTTCAAAATTGTAGATGTGTTGCAGGTTGCATATCTTCCGCCTTGATACGACCAATCCTAACTGTTGATTGTATGGTTCAGCGAGATTAAAGATGAATTAATTTGGAAGATATTGAATCAAGTTTCAAACTATGTCCGATATACTTCCCAAGGTTACGCTTAATATTAGCGTTTTACTATTTTTTCGAATTTTCGGAGTTTTTCTTAGATTTTTCTAGAACAAATTGGCAGAAAATGTTGAAATTAGGTAAACAGGTCCAGATTAGGTGTAGAAATGCTGTGCTCAATAAATTTCAAATCCCTACTGAACGGAATTTGCAAGCGAGCGAAGCGAGCCTGTTTGTCTCAGCTAATCAGCTTACACTGACAGAGGTTTTGCATGCGAGCGAAGCGAGCCTGTTTGACTCACTCACACTGCCTATACTGTCGGGGGTCTAGGCGAAGAAGGCGAGCGAAGCGAACCGGCCGGCTAGTTATTAATATAGCTACAAATGGAGATTCTAATTAATTATTATTATTATCCAGCAGTTTTTGTACTATAATAATTCTTCCATATTAGTCAATTGGGTTCAATAAAGCTTGGTAAGCTAAAATTCTGCAGTCACTCAATAATTATAAATGTAAATTATAAGATATCATTTGATAAGAAAATGGCATAACTTGCTTCAGCCCTGAGCTTATTATCCTTTGTGCGTTTTCAGTGAGTCAGGAAAAGGAAGAGTAAGATGAGTATGTTTCAATGTGATTGGTGCGCTCCTTCTTTATAGATTTGGTTTGAGTTTTTTAAATATAGAGAAAATAAGAGTAAGACTTACTCTATAAGTGTATTGATTAGACCAATTTGTAATTCTGAATTTGGTGACAAATAATTACAGTCAAACATCTTCAGTTTCATCCTGGTTTTCATCTCACTTTTCATCTTCCCTTTTTGACTCACTATGCACCCTTAGTCATACCTCCAAATTGTCGAGTATAATTAATTGTGGTTTAGGCTAACTAGCATTAGTCCAACCACAGAAAATGTAAGTACAGATTTCCCTGCTCTGTGGTATAACCTACAAATGATTGATTGTAAAATCATGGCCATGTACCAATAAATTATCCCAACCTCCAAATTATAGGTAGGCCATGATTTTATACTCAAAATTTGTAGGTTAGAAATCTGTACTCTGTATCTCCAGTAGAGTAAGGGGAAATCTGAACCTTATCTGTGGTTGGACTAATGAAAATAGAACTATGGACCTGCCACAAACTAGATATTGTATTGCATAGGAAATATCTTGAAGACTGGCCTATAAGATAAATTTTTTAATATAGGCTATTATTGATTTATCATTTGTAATGTTTTGAGGTTATCCATCAGGGTGTGTCCCGACTTCAACATTGAATTGAATAGATCTATGCATCGAATTGATCTAGTCGACTTATTGGCGTGTGGTAGAGCCCGTTAGTAGTTTTGGCCAGTCGAATAGCTGTAGCCAATCACAGACAGCTCTTGTTGTTCAACTCAATGACAAGGCTGTCGCCTTTGAGGCCTAAAGGCCGCCACTACTAACCCCGTGTATAGGAGGCACTTGAATTTAAAAAAAATTTAAAATTGAGAAAAGACGTTGTATTTTCCAAGTGTATTTTCTGGCAATAAATTAAATGATTTGATTACTATAGTAATATTGGTGTATTTTTCAGATCCACTACTACTTCCAACTGGCGCAACAACACCAGGCTGCTCTCCAGCAAAACACCACTACCAACAGCACACAACAAACTATACAGGTTGTGCAACCCACCACCGGACAGATACAGGCTGTCACTGTACAGAGCCAACCTGAACAGGTATTTCACTAATCGACATCATTACATCTTTTTTTGCGGATGATGCCCACATAAGTATTCAATTTCACTTGAGTGCGTGAGTAATGGATAGTGCGAGAGTGATTTATGAAACGACCATGCCTCTGGTGGTACTCCGGTAATGACCGGGTAGCGCTAGCGGACTGAAGGTTGTAACGCCCCAGTCCACTCGGCGAACATGGCCGGCCGGTCATTAGCTTCCACTTGAAATTTGTTGATTGTGGTATTTGACTAATCCATATCATTAGTCTCTCTATAAAATTGTCCAACTTAGTTGATATCATTGTTTGATGGACGGTTTCATCTTTTTCAAATGAACTTGTCACTTGAACATAAGTATATATTCGATTAGATATCGTATTCAATTCAGATCATTTGCAAGACTTATTTGCCACTTAATTTATTTTTACTCATTAACTTTTCATATTTGCTATTAGAGGTATTGATGTTTCATAGGTTTTAGCTTCGAGAGTAGAAATTTGTGATTGATCATATACGAACATGTTTTTTCATGTTTTATTTTAATAAAAATGAATTAACCACTAGGTTTCAGAGAGCCAATAGCTATTTCCCCCCGATTTACGGCATTGTAAAATGAGCTAACTACCCTTTACAAATACTTTGTGTTAATGAGCTTCCTTCCTGTATGATTTCGTTTCATTTTTGGACTCTACATCACTTCTGGGTATTGAAAATCCAGAGTGTAAAGAGGACTTTTGGCCATTAGTTCACCACAAACTTTAAAAGGTATTAGAAACTACTTCTTATTTGTTCATGAGTTCTATAGTTTTCTTTTTCTCTACCAATGATGAATTCAATGCTAAATATAAATGAATTAATTAAGTTGAATTTAATGCTATTATAAATCAACTAGCCAGAAATAGCATTTTTGGTATTGATAAAATCAATGATAATCTGTGAATAAAACCTTATTTTTTCTGTTATTGAGAAAGTCAATGAAAATAAATAAATGAAACCAGTAGTACCTATTCATGGTTTTATTGAGACAACTACTGTAATGGAAATAAGTTGATTAGATCTTAAATTTATTGTTAATATTGAGGAAATCTATGAAAATAAGTGAATCAGATCATAAATATTATTGTTATCGAAAGAATAAATGGTGGTATTTAGTGAATCAGACTAGAAATAATTGTTATTTATTCTGGTTATTTGTTATTGAGAAAATCATAAATATTAGTTGAGTTCACTCTGCACATGATGAATAAGTAAATTAACAAAAAAAAAAATTATTTGTGTTTTGTAGCAGCAGCAAGCGGCAACCACTCAGGCAGTGGCTCAGCCGCAAGTAATCCAGATCCAAGGAGCAACCACCGCTGAGGCAGCCGCCGCCTCGCCCAATATACAAATTCTTCAGCAGGTGGTCACACCATCCGGCGAAGTTCAACAGATTCCGGTTTGTTCAAATCCCATTAGTATAGTCTTGTCGAACAAAGAAGAAATTCATTTAAAAAGGCCGATTGAAGTCAGAGTGTAATTCTTGCGCAGATCTGAACATTTTAGTGTAAAATCTCTTTTGCTCAAGTTTGTCCAAGCAAAGAAGACATTCTGGACAAGAACAATGTAATTTTTATCAATCTCTTGGAGCAGATAGAGCCTTTTTTTATGGACAGAATTTCATGTTCTTTATGTCATTGGAAAGATAATTCAATTCTCCGGGCGCTCCACTTTTCACTTTTTTGAACATATTTATTTCAATAATTAGAGTTCAATACTTTCATAGTTTATTAATTATACAATATTTATTAAAATAAATTTAAAGTAATAAAAGTGAAAAGTGTAGCGCCTGGAGAATTCAATTATCTTTCCAATGACATAAAGAACTTGAAATTGTGCCCATAAATAGAGGCTCTATCTGCTCCAAGAGATTGATAAAAATTTCATTGTTCTTATGAGGCTTGATTCTGTTGTTCGGCAAATGGCCGATTTCTACTGCCCACTCTTAACATAACTGTAGTAGTATAGTCTGTCCAAGCAAAGAAGACCCTCTAGGAAGATGGGAGAATGACTCAAGCTCAGTCAATTTCGGTTCAAAAATTATCATTTGTGTTACAATTGTTTCCTACAATTAGATATATTATTAAGATCACATTTATAATTCTTGAACAAATATTGACCAAGCTAGAGTCATTTTCCCATCTTGCTAGAGCGTCTTCTTTGCTTGGACAGACTATAGTAGTCTTGTTTTTTAGTAAAAACTTCAAAATGATTCAAATCGAAGTAACAAATCAAATGACAACCATGACAACCAAATTGTATTGCCTAAGAATTCTTGGCTTGGAGATTTCAAGTGAAATTTGATATTTCCGAATAATTTATCATATATTTTTGGTGCTTTTCTACTGAAATATAACCCGTTCAAAATTCTAAATTGATAATTCATAGCTTTTTTTATATTCGGGAGTGAAAATTTGTGATTTTGGAATAGTGAGTTCGAACATAAACCTTTTCTAATATTTTCATCCAAATTAGGAGCGAAGACGATTTGGACACTCATGTCTGTGTTTTCACCTATCAGTATAATTGTGATGTATCTAATAAATAAACTTACCCTGTTTTAAAATTTTTATTTTTCACATGTTTCGGCGTTCTAGAGCCATCTTCAAGTGCAAATAACAGTAAACAAGATTAATCTTTATATTTGAATTTATTAAAAAAGGGTACTTTTATTCGAATTATTCTGAAGTTTTAATAAATACAGTACCCCTAAGAGAAAATTAGTCTTATTTTACTTTCTTGAATTGAAAAATTGAAGTAATTTCAGAAAAATACTATCAGTTAGGTAAAAATTACGTTACAAAACTATTGGTAACATTTTATTACTCTGTTACAACTACTATCCGGCTCTACAGTCCATTGAACTTAGGCCTCCACCACCAAGCCTCTCCACGCTTAAACAATCTGTGTCAGCTACTCGTCCTCTCCATCCACTTCTTCCCATGATGAGTAGCTCCTTTTGGATTTCATCTCTTTTTGGTCTGCCTTACCTTCTTGAATATTCTCTTCTTGCATACCACTTTCAGCAGCCGTGTGCTCTCCATCCTCTTGACATGCCCCAGCTACCTCAGTCCTCTGTGCGTTTTTGAACCTGACAATATCTTCTCTTTCCAAGCACTCTACTATCTAACCGTTTTTTTTCCGTCTCTGCCTCTCACCACCATCCCTTACAGGTCCCATGATGCAGCGAATAAGCGAGATGTTTTGAGTGTAAGAGGGGGCCGGCTGCGCCTGAACTTCGCCCCAAGGAAAAATAAAGGCAGCAATTCAATTCAATAATTTTCCTCTCAGTAACTCGTAAAAGCTTTGCATCTTTCTTTGTAATTTACTTCGGATACGTTTGCTATTACAGGACGTATCAAGTTTTTGTAGACACGTAAATTTGAGTTTGGTTTTCCTGTTATGAATTATTTATGTTTGCAAATATATATCCTCTGTTCCAGCTTTTTTCCAATACTTTCAGACATGTCATTCTCACAGTTCATTTCAACTCTCAATTAACTTAACTTTTTACTACCTAAATGGTTATATCCGTTTATTCACATGAGGTTTCATTGATAGGCTAAAATAATACTATTCCATTAATGACCTGCTTTTCATGTACAGTGATTTTTTGTATCTTTTGTCCACAGTTGCAGTTGAATGCCCATCAGATGCAAATGATACGAATGCAGTTGCAAGGAAACAACTCGCAGCAGATCATCTTGCAAGCGGCAGCTCCTGCTCAAACCCAACTTATACAGGTCAGTAATTTTATGTTACTTCCTCAAGAAATAATGTAGCAGAGGAATCGCTCACTGAACAAACTCGTGTACAAAAAAAGCTAGTTGGCAAACTTCCTGCAGGAGACCCTAGTCTACATACATGTGAACTGATTAGTTTTATTTAAATAATTACCGTACCTGATGTAGCAGAGGAATCGTTGGCATGTCACTTGCCATTTGAGTGATGCTCAAATTTTGATGTTTTTTGTGACTATTGTGAATAATTTTTTTAAAATTTATAGTGATCCAAATATTTTTCTCATTTATAAATTCTCATACAGTTTCTTCTTTTGTTTTCATCTTACTTGAACTATTGATAGTTTAATAAATTTATGCTATTAGCTTTCACTTAAACAACAGTACTCACGATTTTGTTGCTTGTAGGGCGCAAATAATTCTCATTGCTCCTCAAATTATTACTGTCTTTGAAAAAAGTAGAGCATTTTTTTAATGTTGGTTTTACAGTCACCGTATAATTTTTTGTTTGTTTCTTGTCAGGTTGCTCAACCAAACGCGAATCAAGGCACAGTATTCCTGTCACAAGCGGCTACTACAAATAACTCCGGTACAACGGGTGATTGAAGAGCTTATCTAGTTGGATGAACTGAAAGAATTTCCTACAGAACCATGTGTAAGAGTGATTTTTAATCGTGGCATGTTTTGAACGATCATTTAATGAATGTGTTTTTTGTAAATATTTACACAATTGAATAAGAACTTTTTTTTGTGATCAGAGTCCATATTTTGCAATATGTGTACAGTGTTAGTCTAGTACAGTGAATGTAATTTTTAATAATAGTTGAAGTTTGCAAAACGTTGTTTTTCATTTCTTGGAAAGGTCATAATCTACCCTTTCATCTGGGATTTTTTTACAAAAACTTTTGCAAAAACACCACATTTACTGTTATTACCATGAAATATTAGAATTTTAGTTTGTTCGTTGAGTTTCTTTGAAAAACAAAATTTTACTCCATTGAAATTTCAAGATCATTATGGATAATTTCATCGTATTATTACTTTGATTCTCATATTTCTCTATACTTTTTACATTCATCTATTTTCTTCAATTCTTACTTACTTTATTTTGCAACTAACTCATCATAATCCGTCAACTTTGCCAACTTTATCATATCTCTCGCAGAACTTTGTTCAAAAGAACCCTATAGTCCTGTTAGAAAACTCATTATTTTAAATTCTAGAGATTAAAGGAGAGATTCGACTTACAAAAAGCTGTTTCTATCCTCAGAGAACTGATTTATATCAATTATGATTACCTATTCATTTATAGTCTTGCAATTTAAAAAAATACAGTCATATGAAATTACTTTCAATCATTCTCAATTTTATGATGATGAAATTCTTCCGTGAGAAGTATTAAGATTCCTCATTGGATCGATATCATTTTCATTTCTCGAAATTCATTAACTTATTGCTGGAAAACAGACCAGTAAGTTGAATTCTCTAGAAAAAAAAATCATTTCTGCAGATAATATAGTTAGTTAGCTGTCATCGCCGAGCATTCAAATTGGATTCGCGCTTTAAGCTGGCCAGGTATGTTAATTTTCTATCCTTGTAATTGGAAATATTTATTGTCCTTCTAGTTTTAATTTGATTTCTGAAAAGGTGAAAAACAGTAAACCACTTGAGCAGACAATTTTTAGAGAACTTTTAAAAAATGTCGAAATTTCTTTTCTCTATTTTTAAAGAATTTATATTTCATTATATCGAATCCATACGAATTACAACTTATTCCTCTAAAATCTCATTTCCAATGCTCCTACATCACCCACTGCAAGTTTTCTTAGCATACGTACGTGGAGTAGTTCAAATTTTCTTAATAGATAGTTCTAATTTATTATCTCTCATTTCCAGTACATTATCAGAACCAGATCAAGAAATGAAATTCAAAGTAATCAAGAAATATCCTTTCTGATCCTTGACAGGATTACCCAATTGAGTTGAATTATATTCTCAAGGTAAGATGAAGTCCAATTAAAATCGGGTGTAGTTTTGCTGCTCTAGTTACTGGTCAATGTTGCTTTCATATATTTGAAATATTTGAGGGAATACAGTTTTACAGAAATCATTTAGAAAATATCATCATTCCATGAAAGTGAAATCATTTCATTACCTGTAGAATCGGCTCTGGTTTCATCTGTAGAGGGTTACTGATTCATGTAGATCGGATTTCATCCATTTTGAATGTAGTTTTCACTCAATGATAAAATTAATTTAATAATGAATATTATCATTTCATGAGAATTGGGGATGATTTATGTAATCACACTAAACCAACACATAATTATTATTACTTTACTATGTAATCGATGAATCCTCTCCAAGTATCATTTACTAGTTTCTACCAGCTTGACAAAAATAACCCTTACTAAAACTGTAAAGCCGCGTATTGACAGTCCGAGGCATGTGCCGCAAATGCCTCAAGGTACAGTCTGTTCACGCAAAGAAGAGTCTTGCTACTACTACTAGTCTACTACCTACTCGTCTCCAGCTCGGTCAATATTGGTTCAAACATTATTGATCTTGTCTCAATTAACATTTCGATCTTCAATTCAAGACCAAATCAATAATTTTTGAACCAATATTGATAGAGCTGGAGACTGGAGTAAGTATCGACAGTCCGAGGCATGTACCACACATGCCTCGGACTGTCGATACCGGGTTTGCTAGCTGCCAGGCAAACGCGGCACACAATTCGCAGCGAGCAGTGCCTGTTGCCTCGCAACGCACATCGAACAATTCTACAAACTAACCTCAAAATTTTACTCCATTCCTATGCATTTTTGTGATTGAGAATTTTATTTGGGTGCAGAAGGTTGTGCAGAAGGCAATAATAAACATTGCCTTAAATTTTTATCTACTAATAATAATATTCGTGTAACCTGGCTGGTTCAGGTCTGGTGTCAAGAGTTTTCAGGTCGCTCCTGATCAATTTCAGGGCCTCTGACATGACTTAACGACTGTTTTTAGGCAGCCGGGACCGACGGTACTGTAGGTCAATTCATCACTCATCATCATCCTTCCCATTACCCATGCACAGGCCCAAGAGCCCATGTGGGCATCGCCCTCAAAAAAAATATTTCCATTAAGATAATTATAAATAATAACCACTCTTTACAGCCCAATTTTATGAGAACCATTTCTCCATGCAGTATAAGCATCTTGTAACAGAGAAACCAATATTCTGAACTTGGAAACCAATATTCATAAATATTTCCAATAAACGGGAAACTATCACAAAAATAATATTGGTAGAATATTATATCCAAAAAATTGTTTTCAAATCATATTCACAAAATTTCTACTGTAAAGAGATGTTGATAAAAAATTTTTTTGAAACAGTTTTTTCTGGATTTGTGTTACATTTTATCACAAAATTTAATATGTAATAACCGAATTGGATTTAATTCATGAAAGTGTCTTTGATGTAAAATAAGTAGGGATTCTAATGATCTATGATTAGAAATTAAAAACGCATACATACTCTGATAAATCTTAATTTACAATAAAATTTTGGACATAGTGATGATAGAGAAAAATTAAAAAGTGAATTTTCATTTTTTGTTTTTGTTTATAAATTCAATTTCAGCAGGACCAATTCATGATTTACACATATAAAATAATAGAAGAGTCTATGCTCTACAATTTGGGCCGAAATGCAATTTTTTTCTATCAATTTCATACAAGATAAACGCATTTTAACAAAAAAGTCGCATTTTTCTCGGTATATGTGTATGAACTCAAAGTACTCAGGGTCGTGAAATTCTTCAATCTTGTTAAAATTTCACAAATAATATAAGTATTTCAACCGCATTTATGAGATGAAAACAATGAGCTAAAGTTTGTCAAGATCCGTCAACATTTACAAAAGTTACGGCGGTCCTTATTTTATTATCCTTGAAGTCCTTCCTACTTGAAATAACCCGAATTAAGGGCGGTATAGTAGGGTTTTCTCCTAATTATGATCTCACAAAAAATATTCCAGTAGAACACTTCAATACTAGGATATAGAGATTCATTTTGGCTATTTTTAGTAAAAATATGGTATTTCTTGTTGTACAAGGAAATATGTTGATATCCATAACTTGGAAACCAATATGTATAAAACCTTCTAATCAACGGGAAACGATAACAAATACTATTGCCAATACCTTTGTCACTGATATTCTATCGAAAAAAGTTGTTTCGAATGATATCTACAAAATTTGTATTGTAAAGAGGTATTGAGAAAATCATTTTTTTCAAAAAGGGTCTTTTTCTGGATTTAGGTTACATTTTATCACAAAATTTAGTAAGCAAGACTCTTCTTTGCGTGAACAGACTGTACCTTGAGGCATTCGCGGCACATGCCTCGGACTGTCGATACGCGGCTTTACGGCTATACCCCAGAAACAGAATATCAGGGTCTCTTGCCATGCTCACGAACTTGCACAAGGAACCGGACTAAATGGAAAAAGATGAAAATATGATTTGGTATTTTCATCTCTTTCCATATGATCAGTTATGCTCATAGAACTATTATCGTGTAATAACGGCCTTACAAAAATTGCAGATCACACATATGCCTCAGCCATAAGTTCATACTTTTTTTGCGTCAACAGACTGTACCGCGAGGCATTCGTGGCACATGCCTCGGACTGTCGATACGCGGCTTAATCAACAGCATAATTATTTTTCCTTACACAGTAGGAAAATTTTTAGGCGTCCGTTTGGCTACTTTGTTGAATAATCTAATATCCTAATTGTTTGATGACAGCTAGAGAACTATTATAGGATAGCCTATACAAATTAGGTAAGGTTTTTCAAACAAGTAACTTTCCAATTCTTTAATAAATTTCAAGACTTCGAAAATTTAGTACTACAAAAAAATTTCTCACGATACAATGTTACTCAACTTGGGATAAAGAATTTGATCGAGTATACATCCAATCCTCTAGCCATTAGTTACATAATATAGTCATCGTGTTTTGTATTGTGAAGAGGAAAATCAAGAGGAATATGATAGGTCTACATTTAATTAAAATAACAATTTATTATCAACTTGAATAGGCTAACACAATAAGATATAATTATATTATTTACAACGTGCGAGTTCGATAGTCTCTAGGCATAAATTCTCCAACAAAATACTCTTCTCTCAACGATACTCAATCTCTTTACATCATCTACAATAACTTGTTTATCAATTTTCAACCGCGGGTTCAAGTCCTATCTTTTCTCCAGACTTTTGAACTTTGCTTCTAGTCTTTTTGAATAGGCATCAAGTTTGTAAGCCGCTTGCTCCAGTTTTGTGACACTGTCGTCAATCTGATCGATCTGATCCAAGAAGGGCTTCAAAGTTTTATCTGAAAGTTCAAAGGAACGCATTGGATAATTAGATGACTTTTCATGGAAACATATTTTTTCAAAGTTGAATTGAACATATTCAATTTGAATTAGATTTAACAAATCGTAGACAAACTTTTACAGTCGAATTTGCCAGTCCTCAAATAGGTGACCAGTAAAGGGGTGCTTTCCGAAACTACGCCGCTTTGTACGCTGCGTGCATCAAGTGTGCTGGATTTCCCTTCTCTTCCCAAAGACATACACTAAAATAATTATCATTGGCCTAGTTATGATGAAAAAAATTCTTCTCTCCATAAGATGAAAATAAAAAAAGCAATGGAAAGGAACAAACATGTGATTGAACAATTTGGTCTACATATTAATATTAACGAGTTCAAGTGTAATAAATTGAATCAGGGCTGTGTTTCATAGAAGTTCCAAGCTAATTTTTCTGAAGAAATGCAAGAACTAATGAAACACTTGATTTTACGAATCCTGAATGTAATCAAACCATAGGCTACACCGCTACACAAAGTGAGGTTGGTCATTTCATAACGCGGAAAATCGGTAAAAAAGAACACCAAGAAAAAGAAAAGAAAGCTTATTTTTGTAATTGTGGAAATCCATTACCGTTTCTTGTTAACTTGTAAATCGAGTGTACTTCTTGCATTTCTTTAGAAGATCAAGCTTGTAATGAAACATGGAATTGGTTCGAGATAGCTTTTATAATTATTTAAAAACAAGATTAATTTCTCAATTTTCGAACTCAGATAAGTATTGACAGACTGCGAATGTTCAGAAATGAATAAAGATTGAAAGTAGTACATTCATTTGATTGTATTGATGGATTCTGTGTGAAATTTCCATTTCTAAGTTGAAAATGTATCATGATCTTATAAGAAATAATTTACTAAAGTACAGTGCTTACATTTCTCGTTGAGATCGGCCATTGAGGTTGCCACATTGCCGGCTATCTGCCTCATGTCTGAATATTTGGTAATGGTTGCTTGGTTCATGGCTTCGAGCAGTTTATAATCCTCCTTAGAAAAATATTCAACACGTGAAATGAGTATGAACTTTCTACTAAAAATATATAATAACTATTAGTGGTATCTTATGCTTAGTTCAAATAGTCTTCTAAATCTGAGAAGTGAATTATGGTATAGTCTGTCCAAGCAAAGAACACATTCTGGCAAGATGGGAAAACGATTCCAGCTCGTTCAATATTGGTTGAAAATTTGGTCTCAAATTGTGGATCAGAATGTTTCCTACAATTTGAGACTAAGCAAAGAAAACATTCTGAGAAAATGACTCCAGCTTGAACAATTTTAATTAGAAAATTATAAATAATATGGTCTCGGATTGTAGGAAACATTCTGATCTTAAATTTGAGACCAAATTTATAATTTTTGAAGCAGTATTGACCGAGCTGGAGTGATTTTCCCATCTTGCCAGAATGTCTTCTTTGCTTGGACAGACAATACCCATTTCAAAGCGACATTTAGCGACAAAAATCTTCTCACTCTATTTGGTTCTCGACTGAGGGAACAGTTTCAAACACTAACGCCTTGAAAAACTTCAAGCTGTTATCAAACCAAAGTATCCAATATTATTTAGATACGAAACCTTAGTTTCGAACTATTCTATTCCATGTTTTTATAATATTTCAAAAACATTTTTTTTTAAAACTCAAATGATTCTATTTACCTGTGTGGTTGTGAGCTCCCCGAACAGGTAGTCGCCTGTTTTCTGGAACATTGTTGTAGCTAGGCGACTGAGGTTCGGGTCGTGTGGATCAAGAGCCTCAAAACTACTTGTGCTAGTAGACAAAGTCGGACCTGCAAAAATACATTCGTATATTCTTCTGTTTCATATATTATTCTCATAAAATTAAAGTTCATTACTATTAGACTATCAATTATTAAATAAAACATAGGTATTCCATTTGGATGCAATACTTGATCAGTAGTAGCCTACTTATATGAAAGTATATCTCTTGAAACTATGTTCCTCTTGAAACGACATTCTAAGAAAGTGTAACTGAGCTATGAATGAATATAGTAGAAAATGAACCGCATTAAGCCTGAGCCCCACTTTTCATTCAGCTTTCTGATGCGACAATAATCATTAGTACGGTGCAATTAGACTTGAACCTCAACATCCAAAGAGAAAGGACGATTCCTACGCTAACTAATTGCACCGTACTACATACAGACACAGACAACTAGAGTCAGACAAGCCACTCCTGTCCCCTGTTCTCTGCTACTCTCCCACCAATAGAATTATCGGACTTGAGTCGGATCGGATCTGTCATGCCGTGACAGAAGGATGACAATGTAATAAAATGCGTCAAGTCTTGCATAGTCCGTCCAAGCAAAGAAGGCATTCTGGCAATATGGAAAAATTACCCCAGCTCGGTCAATAAGTTATTTATTTGGTTCCAATAATCATAATAATATTATTTGTAGAAAACATTCTGATCTTCAAATTGAAAATAAATGTAAGTATGTTTGAACCAATATTGACCGAGCTGGTGTCAGAATATATTTTTCGCTTGGACTTTACCTGTCCGTCTAGTGACCTGTCCTACCCAACTCTCCACACAGAAACATCGGGTGTGAGTCGGTTTGGAATTTTAATTTATCACGTCGTAGGCCTATTCAGGTGATGTATAATATTGATGAGGTACGTAATACACGCAACTCTACTACCTTATAGCTGTGGTGACCTGGCCCTCATAGCTTAGGTTAGTCTAGCTTGGGTTAAAAGGTAGAGACTAGTGCATGGAGTGATCAAAGAAGGAGCTTCCCCATTAAATTGAGTATTAAATTTCGAGTGTTTTTAGTACTTTTCCTAAAAAATGAACTCGAAAAGCAGCAGTAGTGGAGTCTTGGAGTAGCCTACTGCCTACTTTTACTCAAAAAATAAATTTGAAAAAGCATCAGTAACTCAGTGGATGCTAAATAATTACTATGTAGTTTTAAGAGGTGAATTATGATGTCTTAAAATAAAATACAGTAATCAACAATCAATCTTACCTCTTTAAATTATTTAAGATATAGCAAAAGCAGACAAGATTAACCGGAAAACTTTACTTGGAGCATATTAATATAAATGAGCAAAAGGCCAAAAGCAAACCTTTTTTTGGAGAGTCTGCAACACCATCTGAACATTCTTCTGCCATTTCTTGGGTTTGATTCGAGCATACAACTTATAATAGATCACCAACAAGTTTCAAGAATATCATACAGAGTTTTATGCAATGAAAAGTTAACCAATAAAAGGAAAACTCTTTTTTCAAAACAGAGATTTGAGGTTAGGTACGTGATGTGTGATGTCATCAAAACAACAGGCGACTAATCGATAAGCTAACCCACTAGTCTATTGATTATTTGAAACACAACCCTTAAAAATAAGAATTATTGTAGGGCTTCCTTGTTATTATTACATTGATAAGAGTCCATTATTGTGCATAAATTGTATAATTCGAGAAGAAATCATTATTTTAATTCCGTGAATGTTTGGTTCTCTTCATCTCGAAGCACTTTTCATTCATCAATCGATGTTTGAAGTCGATGTTGATGAAGGGCCAAGTCGATTTTTTATGCTATCGATGCTCAAGTATACGATATATCGACTTTTAACTATCATCTGTAAAAAGATATGCGCAGACCGCAATATTTGAATAGTGCGCAAGAAGCCATCAACTGGTAAAGTTAGAGGACGAAATTTAAAAATAGCTCGTTGGAAAGTTTTATCTTCATCTAGGCGCGCTTCCCAGACAGTCTCAAGCGTTCTTTACGACAACTACTAATTGAAAGAAAATTTAAAAAAGTTCTCTTCCTGGAATAAGTGCTTTTCTTATTCGCGAGTGTTAAGATAACTATTTTTGTTCGAACTGAGTGAAAGAAAAAAATGGCTTCACTGATCAACGTAAGGCTAAATAGGGGTGATGCTTCGCCATGGGGTTTCAGGCTTCAAGGTGGAAAGGACTTTGGAACGCCTCTAGTTATTCAAAAGGTGAGATTCTTCATCTATTCATCTTTATTCTTATGTTTTGAAAATTATTCAAGTAATCCCTTGCAGTATGATCTCTCTTTGGAGAACTTTTAGTTGATCACTTCCTATAACGTAGTCCAACATTCTTACATTTAAACTCGATACCAAGGGTTTCTATAAATAGATATAACCTAGTGCTTTTCTTCATACTGCCAGCTCGGAATGGATGCCACTAGAAATAGATCCAACAAGAGAAGCCAATTGTATAAAAAACAAACATCTCATCTCAGCTTTCAAATCTAGACGAACAGCTTATCAGATTGCTCGAACAATTGGGACTTTTTTCCAATCACCTCCTTGTGTGTCTGTGAATTTTCAATAGAACAAAGTACGGTTCTTCCCAATATTCAAAATCAATATTAGTTTTTTCTGAGGGAGAAAATTACGATACCCGCCTAAATCTGATCGTCCTATAATCAAGTGATATCACAATTTTCTAATTTTTCTTGATATTTATCTGGTGATATTTTCTAAGTCTCGAATGCTTCTCTACCTGCAGCTTAAGTTACTTAGATGGTTCTTATAATGGTTAATATTCTGTGTGTTTGAAATTTGAAATGGTAGAAGATCCAGCAGTGATTTTGTTTTCATAGTCCGTTTGTTCAAAAAAGATTCAAAGCATCACTTTTGGTTTAAATTTTATTGGAATTGAAGAGGTTTTGGGCAAAAGCCTGTTTTTTCATTCCTTTTATTCTGTCATTGTAATCAAATGAATAAATAAAATATCCAGTAGAACCAGGTTCTTCAGGTCTGTCATTGAACTGGATGGAATGTTTATCAGAATACAGCATCATCATACAAAAATATTATTTGTCCATGCAATACCCAAGAAGATTTTCCATTGTTCAAGAGATCTATATTTAATGGAATATTAAAATAAGACGTACTGTTATAGAATAAATATTACTAAATATATTGTTCGCTTGAACCTGAATGCAATCTATACTCGTATTGCTGCAGGTCATAAGCTGAAATAGCGCCTACAAGGTTACAGGTAGGCAAACAAATAATATAGTCTGTCCAAGCAAAGAAGATATTCTGACAAGATAGGAGAATGACTCCAGCTCGGTCAATATTGGTCATAAATTTGGTCGTAAACTGTAGAACAGAATGTTGCCTACAATTCGAAGACAAATTTATCATTTTTGATCCAATATTGATCGAGTTGGAGTCATTCTCCTATCTTGACAGAATGATGTCTTTGCTAGCACAGACTATAGTTAAATATTCGCACTACTTCCCTTGAGGCTGATTATTAATAATAAGAATTCACTCAGGAACATATTTTAAGAAATTTATATGTTCTCTTGTTAAGAGATTAGGCTATTATTTATTAATAGGGTCGGGGTGTGTTCTCTCCTAAAAAGTTTTAAATGTCTCAATCTCTCTCAATGAATTATTATGAGACAATAAATTATTAATTTAATGACCAATGCAATTCATAATAATTATTGTGTTTTTTCTAGAGTGAGCCATCATATTCAACTAATTTATGCATAAAATTTTTACAACCATGATAATCTGATAATGGAAAATTAATCACTTTTCAATGCTTTCTTACAAAAATATGCGAGCTCTCTTCTAAAGAAATTGGAAGGACAATTTAACTGTAACGCGATGACTAATGTATGACCTCATGACTAACACAGTTAAATAACCATGATAATTCGGAAACCCATTTACCAGATTAGATTTCAAATATAAACAGTGCTAGATAGCTAGCTGCACAACATAGCTTACTACGTCAACTGAGGATTACTCAACAAATAATACTGCCAAGATCAGTAAAATTATTAGCTCTGCATAATATGGACTGTTGATAACAGAGCTACATTCAAAATGACAATGAGAAGCTTAGCATACAAATGCCGATTATCTGCTCATGTGTACGAATTTGGAATTGAAGCTAAACTTTATGATTCTAGCGTTCTAGCTAAATTTTAACTTCTAGTTCTAGCATCAAAATATGATGGGTCTGTTTTCGAAACAAGTTAGCTTGATTCCGTTTGGTTTTTGATAATAGAAAAATTCCACATATGTAAAAGATTGATATGCTTAAGATGTACTGAAATAGTTGGAAAAATCCACTTTTTTTAAACGAATTTGCATTAGGCCTATAAGGGATGTGTAAGCAATGATAAGTTTAGTTACTATTAAATCAGGTATCAGGAAGCTTTGATTTTAGCTTGGACAATAAGATACCATGTAGAATCTATTGTTTTTACGAGAGGAAGCATTTGAAGTAGGTATGCTCGTGAGAAATTTACTATATTTGCTGATTACCTAGAAAAAGACGTAAAATTGCTGATCCTGTAGATAAAGGCCAATGGACTATCAATAGATGCGTCTTTTAGCCTATTATTATATAAAATACGTGTAGAAGCAGATTTCAAGTACAGTACCGGTATTTCCAATGATTTTTTAAGTGTTAAGCTCCATCCAAAAACTTTTTATCGTAGAGAGTGATCAGGTTGCACATAATCGTTGTTCCCTGCTTTAAAAATTAAGAATTGATGGAGAATTTCTTTGAAGAAAGAATTAAACAAGTTTTTATTATTCGTCGGATAGGCCTACTCTATCAATGAGGAAGCTCATTCAACGGAATGATCTCAATATCGCAAATCCCAATTCCACTTACCAATTTGAACAAAATATTCTGTACGGTACTTTTATTTTCATCTTGTTTGGAGACCATTAACTGCTAGCTTCATGGAACGTTATTCTAAAGGGACTTTCATACCGAATTTCATGAGAGGGGAATGCTTAGGATTATTGCACGAAAAAAACTTGGATTAAACGTAAATTGGGGTGGGTTCACCCTTGCAAAATATTATCCGCAAACGCTTTGTTGTTGAATTTGTGTGGATCGAGTGGCTCTAAAGCTAATCCGAGCCTATTTGTGTTCGACAAAGGCCCATCAAACGCTGTTTCTACATTATTCGATATTGTTGCGTTCCGAAAAAAATAATAAACCGACTTTGATAACTTTATCAACAGGTGAGGCTTCCGGCAAACCGAACTACAAAATGGATTCGTTATCAGCTATCTATTGATTTATGCTTTGAAGTGACTTCCAAACGTTCTAGTTTCATTACACATCTAACATACAAACAGCCAATGAGAATTATACATCTATTATTTGAAATATTTATGCTGGATTTATGAATTTCAATATTTTGTGACAATGAAAATGGCAATCAATGTTTCAACTGTGTGTCTCTTTTTATGCTGAATGGCTCTTGGGAAACTTTTGATGGGTTATTTTTTATCTCATATTATACTATTGTATCTCATATCTCATATTGTAGACTTATTGTGATTATGATTGAAGTAATGAAATTTTTATGCCACATTTGTGATACTAATTTACGGTATGTGGTAGTATATGGACTCCGATAGATACGAATAGTGTAGCCTACTACTGTACTAGGACAGTAATAATTACATTATTAGTGTAGTGCACGGCGTGCTATTAAGGTGTTGTACCTGCCTTGGAAACAGTTTTTTTAATAGGCTAATCTTATTTCATTTATTAAGGTTCAAAGAGTAGTTCGCGTTCACAGTAATTTTTGTTCTATTAGAAACAGTTTTTTCAATAGTGATCTCATTTCATTTATTGAGGTTGGAAGATTCATTTGCGTTTCCAGATAATATTTACTGTAGTGATAATAGTCCAAAGCATGGTATTCAAAATAAGGTATTCCAATGGTATCTTCTATATACTGTAATCGTAATGGTCAAATTAGATAAATATTTAAATCTCCAGAATCTGTGTTTCGATACTTCAGTCATAGGCTAATCAAATAAACCTTGATTAATGATTATATCTGTTACAGAGTATAACGATATATTCCTTTAGAATCACATACTTAATTACAAAAATTACTGGATATACGAATTACTATTTGAACCTTAATACTGTAAATTGAGTAAGATTATTAAAAACCCGGTTTCCAAGGCAGGTATTATAACATCTTGGTTCTTGATTCTTAATAATATTAATGCTCTAGGAGTGGATAAAGCGCTGGCGTTGCAACCCAAAGGTCCCGGGTTCAAACCCAGGTCAGACCAGGAATTTTTCTCAGGCCACTCTCTCGTGTTTCGGATGGACACGTTAAGCCGTCGGTTCCGGCTGCCTAAAACAGTCGTTAAGTCATGTCAGAGGCCCTGAAATTGATCAGGAGCGACCTGAAAACTCTGACACCAGACCTGAGCCAGCCAGGTCACACGAATATTATTATTATAGAGCATAGATGAGATACTTTGTCCAAAGTATGTCCTGTTAAGTATGTGATACTTTGTCCTGTCAGCTGTTACGCAGATGAAAGGGAATGGGTCTGAATATGGAATATAGACTATATTTCTCAAATAATGCTATTTCGAACTTATAACTATTTTAGATTAGTTTGACCAAACACACCTTCCTTGTATGGCGATTTTCTTGTAGCTATTTAGTAATCGTTGATGTTTGTGTTGATTAATCTCCAAGCCTCAAGCACCGGCGTCTCTTCGACGAAGGAACATGTAATTGGGCTCGTGTTTATTGGCTGGTAATTCGCGAGGAAGGTAACGAACGCTTTTGATGTATCATCAGTTCAAGGTTTACCTTCCACCATCTTCCCCACATTCATCAAGACCTTATCAACACCCCCCGCTCCCAATCTTCACTTAAATTAGTGATAGTTAAGATAGCGGTGAAGGAGGGGGAAGAATTGGTGAGTTGTTATTGGAGGTCGGAGCCCCCTCACATCTAGTAGGTTAGTCTGGAAAATATCTCACTTTCTCTACGGCAAGGGTTGCGACTTGTGAGCCTGTTCTGACGCTAGGTGAAACTGAGAGAGAGAGAGAGAGAGTGTGATAGTTATAGAGTAGGCCTAATCAGAAGTTATCGCTGTGTTTCATGTCCCAACTAGGAAAATTCAAGAAGCTTCAGTAATTACTAATTATTAAGGTTGTTAATCGATCTCAATTACATCGTTTAACGTTTTCCAGCAATATCGTAAGCAAGAAAGGTTTTGATCAAGCTGGTATAGTCCGTACAAGCAAAGAAGACATTCTGGCAAGATGGGAAAATAACTCCAGCTAGGTCAATATTGGTTAAGAAATTATAAACTTGGTCTCATAGAAAACATTCTGCTCTGCAATTTGAGACCAAATTTATCATTTTTAAACCAATATTCACCTAGCTGGAGTCGTTTTCCATCTTTCCAGAATGTCTTCTTTGCTTAGACAGACTATATCATACAGATTAGACATACAGTGTGTAGTCGGATAAATACGCAATTGCATTTGTTACATTTGGGTTACAAATTAGGAAATTTCAATATTGGACTTCCACATAATTTCAAGATACTGTATATGCTCGATGCATGGCAAGTGTATTAATTTCATTAAAACCATGCATTATGAGATTATTGTCTAGTTGGAGACCACTAGCATTCTTTCTTCTTTAAAACTGGAAAAAGTTGCCGAAAAAGTAGAATTTTCCGTAGTAAACCATACCTCACAAATACCATGTACATACCATGCACTCACGAATTATCAACGAAGCCTAAATAAGATTTCTCCTGTTCCAACATTGTCCTTCATGTAAGCTTGAATGATTGTGTTCGCAATTTTTTAATTGTAAGTAACGGGCTCGATGTACCACGACATAAATTCTGATCCATTTTTATTTTTGTGTTGAAGAGAATGTAAATTGAGTACAATAATCCATCCCTTGACATCTTATGGATTTGTACAAATCACTGAATTATTATTTTGATTCATAAGGTTTATTTATAACTACTCTTTACCACATATTACAAAGATAAAGCTGGCTTTTAATGAATAGCAATAATCCTTACGATCGATTGAACATCAATAATAAATCAATCAATTTAATTCAATAATTCGATCAATTTTGACAATCGTACAAAATCAAATGGTGGGATAGGGTTTGAACGTCCAACAAAGCTTTCATTTGCATCTTACATGGTTTACATGGCATCTTATGGTTTGAACTACCAACCCATGTTTACATACTTTTATTCTGACCAGTGATACTGTATAATTAGTCTGATTAGGCCTATACAGTCTCTATAGTGACCACCATTTGTGAATCTATGCTTACAACTATAAGATCCCACTGGGTCAAGGGACTTGAAAATCAGAGCTTGACATTGGTGCTAGTTAGTATGGTCAGTAGGCCAATTATTGAGACTTTAAAATTATTCGAAGCCCTACTGAGTTGAGCCTACTTAGCAAAGCCTACAACAATAATAATCTTTTCCACTAAAGAAGCCACTACGCTTTCTTTGTAAGCGGGTTTTATAGTACAAACCAAAGACGATTTACTCTTAGGTAGTCTTTGGTACCAACAAACAATTGAATAAACATTTTTTGATACATATATTTTTCACTTAACTGATCTAATTGCTGGTAAATATACAGATAGAGATAGATGCATCGATTGTAAGAATAATAGTTTCAATATTGATCTGTATGTCTTATTGTATTGATAATATTGTGTCTGTATGCGGTATAGTATTATAATTATTATACGAGTATCTTCTATCCATTCTGTAGATCATTTACAAAAGAAAAAACAAAAATTCATTTTACTCCATGAAATGTAACCTAATGCTTAATCTACTTAAAACTCAAACTACTTGAAAAAGTTCTTTATAATATCAAACTTTCCAGGAGTAAATATGATTCAAATTCCATACTTGCCTACCTACCTCTCCAATAATATTTCTCTCAACCTATACTCAATTGATATGATGATGATATTTCAATTCATATTCTTTCAATATTCAATTCATTTATCAATATAACCATAGATCCTTCTTTTTTCATCGTATTCTTGTAACTAGCTGCTTCCATTTAGATTTACATACTGTCTTCTATTGTGAAAAATGCTTCAAAGAAATAAAGAACAATTCATCTCAACACTGGCGGCTCGTGCCCACGAAATAGGTGAAGTGCTGTACAGTAAAAGATGCGGGAACTTCACCTGTTTCGTGGGTACGAGCCGCCAGTGCATTTCAGTAACTTCTCGTAATTCGTAGTTGTATTCAATAGTATCAGAACATAGACCAAAAGCTCATAAAAATATGTATGAGTTTTCCGCCATTCACAACACTCACCTATTTAGTTTTGAATCATGAATTTTTTTCTACGTCTTCATTTTCTATTGTGAGATAGACAAAGAATAGGTCAACTTATCTACTTCTATAATATGTTTATTGTATCGTTGCATTTCAATAGCATAGTCACACTTGGTTTGGAATTCAACCAAATTCGATTTCAACCAGCCTAACACCAACAGTTTCGTTAGATTGATGTAGTTTCATGTGAAATAAAGGTGCTGTCGTCAACAAAGAAATTCAAGCTTGAGAATTTCATCGAAAGTATACTGTTTTGTACGGAATCACCTCTCATTCAAACTATCCAATATTCCATTTCCAATTCCCTTTTTCAGCCTTATTCCCATTTCATTATGTTGCTCAGTCAATAAGCTCAACCTGATGAATGTCGTTCTTGAGTCAACAAGAGGAAAGAAATGGACAGCTACAGGGAAGTAAAACGTTGGAAGGAAAATAAAGAGGAATTGCAAAAGTGATGGTCGCTCTCGTTTTCTACGAGATTGACCAATACCCTCTCCTGTTCTTTGTCATCCCCTTCCTCCTCCTACTTTTCTTCTTCTTCTTCTTCTTTTTCTTTCTCTTTTTCCTTTTCCCACCACTAAACCGATGACAACCCTTTTGCGGCGCTGGGAATATGACCTATCACTTTGATGGGTAAAGTCAGCAGTCACCATCTTATATGCGGGCGAAATCGATGACCGTTGTATATAAGACGACGTCCACAGTTATTAAAGGGATAAGCTTTACTTGCGGAGAAGTCCCTTTCAAGACGGCTTTCAGAGAGAAAATCTTGTTTTTCTCAGTGCCAGATTAAAGAGTTGGCTGTCAGCAGGCTGAGATAGATTTTGCACTAGCCCAATCAATAAGTTTTTAGGCCTGTTTTATCAAGATGGGACTGGATTACTCTCAGTACAAAGGATGGATTCTCACATTCGAGATGAGCTCGTAATTTCGCCAGTAATTTCTGTATATCAGGCTGTGTTTACTATGGAAGCGATTTTGAGCGAGTTAGCGTTCTATAGCAATTTTTAAGACCCACTTTAAATTGATGAAAAAATATTTGTTTGAAAAACAAATACGGTTACTACAGTTAAAATATTATGTATGGCCTTTGTAGTCACTACAAATCGCTTGTTCTCGCTTAAAATCGCTTCTATAGACCTATAGTAGCCACAGCCTTGTACAGTACGCGATGGAGGCTTGAATCACAGAGAAGCTAAATCTAATGTGATGTAGCTCCTCTGTGCTTAAATGAACGGTTAAAAATTTGGATTGAGCCACTGCCTTCTGATAAAATCCTAATCTAAGCTAATTTTGTACTTCCAATGGTAGGTCAGTGTGGACTTCATCATTAAGGTAATACTAAAATTAGCCTACAGAAGAACGTATGAACGTATCAAATCCTCATTTTAGCTAATTTTGTATTTTCAATGCTAGGTTCGTGTGGAATTCATTATTAAGGTAATACTAAACATCCTACAGAAGAACGTATGACCAGAGAGTGAATTGTGAGATGATCACATTCTATTTTTTACCAAGTGGAATGATTCCTATGATAATTTTCTGATTAATTTCATATTTCCTTTCAATCCGCAATGACTCATGATTGGGGGAATTCATATTGCGCAATCCATGATTTTGGTATTGGGAGGATGCGAAATCAATCAATGATTTTTCATAAATCTGAACTTCTTAATGATTTTTGAACATGTTTATTATTTTTCTCATTCTTAAAATTCCTACTTATAGTCTTCCAACTATGACATCATAAGACTTCATTAATTCAGTACAATAATGATCGTATATGAAGTTAATTTGTATTAGTACTCGTTACCCACCAATTTTGAGAATTCCCTTTTATTGGGAAATCGGCATTAATGAAGAAGTCTTGTTGCAACACCCACCCGAAACATTGTAGTCATAGAAACCGTTGTTGTAAAAAATTCCGCTAAGAAAGTAGACCACTTCTTATCTTATCCAGAACTGGAGATAATACAGCTGAAATGGAGAAACCTCACTTCCGTTCTCTTATCAGTGTGTCACTACAGCTAAGGTCACTTTCACTCACTCGCTGTAACGCTACGATTACGTCAGGCCAAAAGGACAATAGATGTTCGAATTTGTTAAACAAACGATGTTTGTAATGTAATACTATACATTCAAGGTCAAGTGTTTGCATCTTATTGTTTCTCTATTTTTGAATGTTTTGTCTCTTCTTCAGTTATCTCGTACTAACAACATTCCAATGTACTTTTCTACGGTGTGATTTGTATGAAAATATTTCCATTGGAGTTTGGAGTTGCAATTAGAAGAAGTCTCTAATTGTAGAGTAGAAGTAGAAGTAGTATAGTAGAGTATAGAGACATATATATATATATATATATATATATAGCACATCATATATATATATATATATATATATATATATAGCACATCACAGAGTCACTTTAAAATAATGGTAATAATATTATATACCATATTATATATATATATATATATATATATATAAGCGAAATGGCACTGACTGACTGACTAATTCATTCATCACCAGAACTAAAAATCCACTGAAGCGAATGCGTTCAAATTTGGCAGGCATGTTCAGTTGGACGTATAGACGCGCGCTAAGAAAGGATTTTAAAAACTTTTCAAGGATACGCCAAATATTTTAGTTTTTCTAGAGTTTTTCAGCGTTTTCCTCATTTTTTCGAGAACCAATCGGTAGAAAATGTCTAGAAATTTTGTGTTAAAATATTTTTGCAATCCGTTTAAGATTACGCCAGTAATCAGGGTTTTAAAATTGTAGATGTGTTGCGGGTTGCATATCTTCCGCCTTGATACGACCAATCCTAACTGTAAATTGAATGGTTCAGCGAGATTATAGATGAATTAATTTGGAAGATATTGAATCAAGTTTCAAACTATGTCCGATATACTTCCCAAGGTTACGCTTATTATTAGCTTTTACTATTTTTTTGAGTTTTCGGAGTTTTTCTAGAACAAATTGGCAGAAAATGTTGCAATTAGGTAAACAGGTCCAGATCAGGTGTAGAAATGCTGTGCTCAATAAATTTCAAACCCCTACTGAACGGAATTTGCAGGCGAGCGAAGCTGACACTGCCTATACTGTCGGGTGTCCAGGGGGCGGAGCCCCCTACTTAGGCGGAGAAGGCGAGCGAAGCAAACCTGCCGGCTAGTATATATATATTTATAGTAGTAGTAATGTAGTAATATAGAGTATAGAGTAGAGTAGAGTATAGAGACGTAGTAGTCTCTCCACGTAAAGTCAAGATAATCAAGCAAGTTGGCTTGACCACATTTAACATGAATTTTATCACCGAATAGATTGTAGACTTGAAGAAAAAAAAGAGTGTTTAACTCTTTAAGAAATTCATTAATGTAAATTGAGGAATATGATATTCAACGGCTTGAGATTCAAGACCAAGAGAAAGTAACCAATTAGTTTTCATAAAAAATGTGCGTTTGGCTTTTATTGGCGGGGAGAGCATAAAGGTAGCAATCCCAAGCGGCAGCTCGAGCCTTGGCAGGTCAAAGTACTCGTTTTAAGTCATTTTCAAGTGAAATTTACTTATTTATTGATTTATTAGATATTAGTAGCCCTAATAACAAAGTGAACACTTGAAATATAATTATGTGTGAATAGAGTTGTGATGACTAGAGCAGCGCAGCTAGAGCCGTACATGCATGGTTGCTACCTTTAAAAGTAGAAATTACTTCTCATCGAAAATAAAAACTTAACTAGATTCTCATTTCCCAATCCATTGTCTCTTTCGACACAACTCAATCACATCTATTAAAATTTGGACATTCCTCTCACTCCCTTCCTATTGCAGCTTATTTCACCCTCTCATTTTCTCTACACTGTATTGTATATTACGCCTGTATTGTCTCGTCTAGGTAGTCTGTCTCCATGGGAAGCAAATACATTTTGCGTCAACAGTAAACAAACGGTACACGAGATTGTTCCCAATTTAATGAGAGAAGCATCCTATGAGAATTCATTACATTGTTGTTTGCCTGTACTATTGAAATACGTTCAAAATTAACGCCAAATACCATTGGACACAAATGTAGTTTGCAATAATTTGCCGCTCAGACACGTGTATTCATGACAGTTACAGGCCCTAAGAATTCAGTTTCTATCCAGGTTTGCTTTTAAATTTTTGTCCAACTCTGTTAAATGAATTGCATTTTCGAAATTCCAAATAGTATTTCCTCAAAGTTTTTTCTATGGAACTAATTCAGAATCTTAATAATTATAGAAGAAAAATATCATTTGTACCCATTTTTGTTGGGCTAATGGTCATAATCAGAGGTCGTGAGCTTGTGTTCTGTTGTAGTAGAAATTTATCATACAGCATTAATAATAAATAAATTGCCTCCTAAAACGTTCAGTTGTAGTACTCCAATTATTAAAATTCAGGTCGCTATGAGCATCTACCGTGCTGCGCTCTGGTGGATTATCGTGTGTACTTTTCCACGCGTTTTAGCATACAAAGCATAGCGCTAAATGGGAAAAACGCATTTATAATTAGAATGGTATTATTTGCTGCTTCATGCATTTCTCAGTAATTAGAAAATGATATTTAGGATATGAATGTTAGTTATTGATAGTATTATAGCTCATTATATTAGAAAAATCCTAGTTTTTAAGTATTTGAGAGCAGACAACCGCAAACAGATGTATTTGAGAGTCGACAAAAACTTTGAGATAACAGCTGATAAGTTATCTTACATGAAAATGAAAAATTGGCGCAAGCTCACATTTATTTGAAAAATTGAATGATATGAATATTCCTTATTAAAACATAATTAATAGAGTTTTTGAATTGATAGTAACAGCTTATTAGATTAACTAACATAAAAACTATTCATGTACATTACCTCATGTACAGGTTAGAATGGAGCACTCCATGGTCCTACTTGATCAATAAATTTTTTTGCACGTAAACAAAACAATTAGGTTAGCTTCACCTATCAATATTTATTCAATGCAGTGAACCATTCTTTTTATTGATGAAACTTATGTATGGCTACTGGAAAAGTGTAGAGCTTGAAATTTCCATTGTGTGTTTTATTTTTACAATCCAGAACACAACAAATTCTCCATGACATTATTTTAGGTTTAGCCCTATCTCCTCCAATGTTAATTTACTCGATTTTTCGCCGAAATGATCCGCCAATAGCGCCTCGATCGCCAAAAATATCCTTTCCACCCACTTGCACACAGCGAATAGGCCACTGTAATCCGAATCATATTCAGAATAATAAAATATGGTTTGAGTATCAAATACTATGATGATTTATTATGAGTTACCTAGTGGATGATTGCCATGTTAATTGGAATAATGAATTGATCATACGAAGAAAAGGATAACATAACATTGCAACATTTATTAATAAATAATAATATAGCCTATGTGTAATAATGAAACCAATGTGAACTTTGACTTGATGCATTCATATTCGGTGGTACTTAACTGAAACAAAAGCAAAAATTTGTGATTTGATGTAAGCAGAGTAATAGTCACTTATTTTAACTAATATTTAAGTTTCAGAAAATCATAAAAATTGAGATAAAAATGCATAGGACTCAATAATCTATAACTTTTACGATATAAGGTTAGAAAGCTGACGTCTTCAATATCGATATGATTTGAGGGATTGTAGTTTACTGGAAATGATCAAAATTTGATTCTGCCTCGAAAATCTAGAGATTTTTCGTATTTCATGAATTAATTCATTATTGATTTACAATAAAATGATGTAAATCATGTGTAATGTAATGTATAATAGAAAAGTTAATATCTTTTACACAATAATTAATAATTGAACAAATAATAATGATTGCTGCTTTTTTTACAGGTGAGAAAAATCACAGTTCTGCTCTATTGAAGCTTCTGTCGCATCTCAACCAAGGTATGATTTTTATAAATGGTAGTATTCAATAAAATTGATATTTACAATTTGCAGGTCACATAAATGTTGACCCCTAACTATCTTGTCAGCTTTTAAGCCATGTTTACACCGGAGTTGTAATGCGCATGTTAATAACTTTTGTGATCAACTTATTATTATATAAACTTATATATTATAAATATAACGTTTACGATATATTTTATAAACGTTATTAACAATTGCGTTAATCAGGTGTAGATGTGGCTTTACATTCATTTATTTTCGTTGAGAAGTAGTTTGTACCTGGGTAATTATATTCAATTACTTTCTGTGCTCTTAATGCACTGAACTTCATTTTATACCTGAGTAATATCATCATCGCTCTTAAATTCACTCATATTCGCTTCAAAGTGATTGGCAAGGGTAGACTCCTCTGTTGTGGCAGACACTTATTAAGCTCTTTGTAAAGCTCGGGGTTGTTTGTGCAATGCAGGACACTTGTTACTGTACTGTTACCTTGTTAAGTTGCACAGCTTTTACAAACCCTACTCGACAAAGGTCATAAGGCTTGATCACTACCACATCAATGTAATAAACATGTGTTGATTAGCCACAAGATAGCAACAACCACAGGTATCAAAGTAGCCTGATCAAAGCTAACATGAAATTTATTTGAAAACTTTAAAAAGCATGGTGAACATTGGTAATTTATTCATACAAACCTCAATAACTTTCATATGCCATCGTTGAATACACATCACTTTCATTTACTTATTACTTTCATGTACATATCACTTTTATATACAGTACACATCCTTTTCATATACATATCACTTTCCAATTTAACCTGTGAGTTCATCCAGCTGTATCGAATCCAATCTCTTATTTTTAAAGGGTTTCTACCCTAAGTACTTTGAAATTGAAAATGGATTTTGAATCTGTATGTTGAAGAAGCATTCCCTCGGATTCAATCCCTCATCATCGTAGAGATTCCACTTTGCAATCGAATTTGGATTGGTTGTATCCTTTTGGATTCGAAATTGAATTTTGAGCAGCATTGGGAATACTGTTTTCTTGAGAAACCGTTTTCCACAAACGGAGATATGAGTTATAGTTATTTTAAAAAGTTTATTTGAAAACATAATTTTTGATTCCAGAACATTGTTGACCACTAAAATTGAAGAACTTTACAAAATCACTACACCATAGCCGAAAAAATTGAATTTTTACTATAAATTTGGATCACAAAAATTTATTTTATTTCTTCCTATTGATTCGATTTGAAATAATGGAAGTTGATCAATCTTCATTGAATTTCTCAACTTCTACGTATAATACTAGTAATACTAGATGATTATTATATTCGCATCATTCCTGTAGTAGAACACCATAAAATTATGAAAATATCGTTCCATGAAATTTAATGACCATTGGGAATAGATTCATTCAAACTACTGCTCACAGAATCAAAACTAGAGCATTTATATAGCTTGGAGCAGTTTCAATCGGGCCTAATGTGTTTATTAAAAATATCGTTTCACTGAAGCGTAACGGGTGACATTAATGATGACTTGGACTCCGTGGTCATTCAACCCGAACTAATATAGACACGCTGAGCTTGTTCTCCGTCTTGTAGAATTTTAATGATAACATTATTTTCGAGGCGAAAGTAATTGTTGACAACAATTAACCTGTTTGAAGGTTTTTCTCTGGTCACGCAAATATTTATTACCGAAGTGTTGATAATGTGGAGAAAGTGTTCCGTAGGTAACAAAAGAATTTAATCAACTATCTCAAAATTTTGTGGTACTTATCTCCTAATTTGGAGGGTTACAATGAGATAGAATAGAACTGAACTATATGATTTGATTGATAATTCACTAGAATGAGTCCTTTCATACTCTCTGGTTGCAATAGACATTTGTCGATGAAACGATCATGAGTTAGATTCCCATTTTGTTTTCAACGTTTTGTGTATCATCTTCCACAAATTGATAACATATACGGATCCGATGAATAACATATTATTCCATCACATTTTCATAACTTATGCTTTATACTTCAGTTCAACTTCCGTGGAAACACTCCTCCAAGTTATCTACAAAGTATCAATTCAATGAAAAAAAAATCTTTATTGATGAGAGTGTTTTCTGAGAATCTTGTTGATTTTATTTGATGATGGTGTAGCGTGAGACTGAGGAATTGATTGATGCCGGAACAGCCTAGCTAACAAAGCCTGATCCATGAAGAGGATGATTCTACCCCTGAATTTGATTCCTGATCAATGATAATAATAATTATATCGATGAAATTCATCGATGATTTATCAATATAATCGCCAAGCGAACGCATCACATTACACAACCACAATTTTAAATATATTTCAGTGAGTCACTGTGACATGAATTAATGCACTCGCAAACACGTTCTGCTGCCAAGGATCAAATTCATAGCAGATGAGCAGAAATTCAGTCTGTGATACTCTAGTTTAGATTTAGCAGACGCGTGTTGTGTATAATTGCCTCATACTCTAGCCAGATCACTTCTCCCGAATCAAATTTTATTGGTCAATTGCCAAGTACATTGAATATTGATGTAATACTATTGGCTAATGAAATCTATATTCTCCACCAGTAAGAAGCCAGTGAAACTGCGGGAAAGCCTTCCAAATTCATCATAAACCACAGTTGATTAGAATATTCATGCAAATAAATCTTTCAAAACTGAACTATGCATGGATTTTAAATTCATTTTAGACAAGAAAAAACTCTTTGTTCAAGTCTCCTAATAATATTTTTGGGAAATGATAAACAAGAATATTTTTTTATGAATATTATCGTAGATATACTAGCTACGATAGACTGTATAGTTAGAGTTAGTCCATGATATTATTCAAATATCATATGGAAATAAGAGTAAGACCAATATAATAATTTGATTGAATTCAAACTATAGCCTACATAAATTAGATTGAATAATAAAAATTGTTATAAAAGACGATATTGAATCCTCGCAGACTCAAATGTCTCCCATAAAATATCGATGCTTATACTTCCTCAATTGATTCATCTTCCCACACTCTTAAATACTGAATTCTCTTTGATGTTGGCAATAAAACCTGAAACTGAAACTAGAATGTGTGAGTCATCTACAGTGATTCGACACTTGGTTGAATAGTAAATTTTTTGTCCGTGTAGTAATGTGTAGTGATTCTCCACTTAGTGATCAATCCAATCATGTCTATTTTTAAACGCTATTTAAAACAGCAACTCAATTATGCAGTACGGGCTGCAATGTTTAGTAGGCTGTAAATTTATTTGACCCCAATTCGACCTTGATGTAAGAACGCTTGATCACTGTGTCATTAATTTATTCTCTTCTCATTTCAATTTTGATTTTCTTCTTCTCTTGTTCCTCATTTTCCTTCTTCTCTTGTTTTTTTATATTCTTCTCCAAATCACTATTTTATCAAATTATAAAATATTCGTCTCTCCAATTCTTAAATTTCTCCTCCTCCTCCTCCTCTTCCTCCTCCTCCTCCTCCCTCCTCCTCCTCCTCCTCCTCCTCCTCCTCCTCCTCCTCCTCCTTCTCCTCCTTCTCCTCCTCTTATTATTATAGGTTCCTCATAGTATGTTTCTAATAAAGGTACTTGATTACATCAAATCACTGGGTTATCATTACATTTCCACCTCTTCAATTTTTAGTTTTTTTTCTCCTCCATTACTCATTATGTGCTCCTTATAGTGTGTACTTATTTAAAAGTGTTTTGTAGTCGTTCATACCAAATCATATTGTTCCTCCAAGTCTTATTAAAGGTTCCTCATAGTTTGTCTTCATTAAAAGTTTGTACTTTATACTTTAGTATACTTAATCACAGTGTTACCAATTATTTTCTCTTCTCTATTCAATTTTCTTCTTCCCTTCCTTATTATAGGTTCCTTATAGTTAACTTATTAAACTCTTCTATTACCGACAACATCGTTCGAACCGAATCTCTGATCGGTTACAAGAATATTTTTACGAGCCGATTAATAAAGCGCATTGTGGGTAGTTGCTCTAGCGGGTCTAATAACTTTTTAACGATAGGCCATAAAGATGAGTTGGAACTTTTATTATGGTTTTATGATGGGGTGGTTTCTTGTGGAGTACGCCGTAGGGTGCATTCTGGCTTTTCAGTTATCATGGACTGTGGCACTACTGTATTGAACTTTATCGGTTTCAGCTAGGCTAAATGGCACACCATATTTGGCTAAATGCACCAAGCACTAAGAAAATTCACTGAGTATACTCTAATGTCTAATAGATGTAACTTCTAATATACGCCTGCTCATTCCTGTATACACTCTAAGATTATTCCATATAGCCTGCTCTACTCTCTGTGAATTCTTGTACAAAGAATAATTTCTTGTAACTTCCGTCTTAGCGTGGAACGTAAAAGGTTGAAGAATACCCTTATTAAGATTCACTTGTATGATGTATTCCAGTTCGGAAGTTACTTCTTTGGTATTTTTCAAGCAATGAATACATTTAGGCAAGATGATACCAGCTTGGTCAATATCGGTTCAAAAATTATACTGAATTAGGTATCAAATTGTAGGAAACATTCTGATATACAATTTGAGGCCATATTTATAATTTTTTAACCAATATTGACCGAGCTGGCGTCATTTTTTCATCTTGCTCATGTGTCTTTGCAGTCTACATATACTAAAGTCATTGCAGTCATTGAGTGGAAGATTATTGAGCAGATGATATTTTGTCATTTCAACAGTGATATAGGCCTAGTAATGACTGGAATAATAATTATTGTCTTTGGGAATTTTATGGCAATATTGTTCCAGCTCACTTGAAGATTTGATAACATGTGAGGTATTCTCATGTATATCTACTTTTTGCGAAAACGTGATTTCGATCATTTTTATAGTAAAAATTCGTTGAAAAATCAGTTCATGAATCATATAAAAACTACCAATTGAAACCATCGATCCCAAATTGTATCTCCTGGCACTCCTGGTTCTCATCCACTTGAGATGCCCTTGACGCTGGCTTATAAACAGAGTACTTGACTTGAACAAACTATTAGACACAACGTCAAAATAAACAAATTGTTTATCTGAAACAGGCTGGCCTCATGTTCTCCAATTACAGTTCGTTGTACCAATCTTTAATCAGGATTACTCGTATGTTTCTATTGAGTAGTACACGTATCCAGTCGAGTCATGAAGGAATCATTTTCACTGAATATCCTATATATATTCTCTTAGAATATTGTGAATGTGAATGTGTTCTATCATTTCATTCGGCTATCTGTATCCATTTCATTATGTAGGCCTATAAAGTACTGAAAATTCGATAAATTTTTCAGAAAATAATTGAGAGCAAGTGTTACCTTTTGAGAAGTTTGTATTTATATCACTGTATCAATTGAGAAATGGAATGAAATGAATATATTCTTCATTAGGCGGAGTTAGGACTAGGAAGTCCTTTCTACCACTCAACCTTAAACTGAGTTATCTTTTCCATGATTAACCTTTTGAATTACATCAATTACCAACTCATAGATTCTTCATGGATAAACAAAACAATAAAGGAACCAATCCTTACCATTATATTGGATGTGACATTATATTATCATTGTAAAGCCGCAGTAGCTCAAAATCAACCTGTGTACTTTTCAATGCTAATGAATAAGAACAATGAGTGCATCCTGTGACTCATAAAGAATTTATAGTATTTGTTCCTAATTATTTTTAATGGAGTAATGAAGTAAGACTAAGTTAGTATAACCTTCATATTGTTGAGTCATTCATTTGTGCACTATGAATGTAGGACGTCCAATGCCAAGTCGAATGGAGCTTTGTTTCAAAATAGAGCAACGATAAAGCACATTGGTAAATTTGATTGGAATACAATTTCAATTGTTGAGGAATGGAGCGATTGCATTCAGAACTTTAGGAGACATGACACTGCATTAGTCAACAAATAATCTTGATCGTGGATGATGTCACTCATGAAATCCTCAAGCTATGTCATAGATGATGAAAATATGAATAATTATCTAACAAGATAGTAAAAAGTGAGATTCTTGATCAGGAAAAATTGAAAATATGATCTGTAATCATATTATACTTCTCAATTTTTTCCTTAATTTTCCTTTCCGTATTGGAGGGCAATAACTTCTTGAATCTTGCATACTTGAAACACACAGCCTACGTAAAGCAGAGAGTATTCGAGTAGAATGATAATTATTCAGTTTTCTTTTCTGTGATGAGACAAAACTATAAAGCCTAAAACTATAAAACGATAATGATGAGAATTGGATGAAAAGTTGGAGAATTAATACTGAAAATTGGATTCTAAACATTAGAAAGGATCATTATGAAATGAGTAAAAATGATTCAATCTCTCTTTTCAACCCTCACGTCTTTTCCTGAAATTCTTTTTGAAAGTAAAGATGAACTGTTATCTCCAGATATCATTGGTGGATTTTCCGTCCATTCATCCTGTTGCTCAGCAATATTTCCTGGTAATCCAATGACAAAAAAGCAAGAAAAAACAGACACTGTTTGTATGGATAGGCGGGCCTTGAGCCTGGAGGCCTAGATTCGGAAATGAGAACTTGAAACGATGTTCATTTGAGTTATTGACGAGAGTCACGTTCTACTAGTTGAGATTAGATAGTTGAAATCTCTTCTAGTTAACTAGTTAACAGAAAAAACATCGTTTATCTGTGTTATCAACGAGAGTCGCGTTATTCCATTCAACAGTTCACTGTTCTACTAGTTTACAGAAATTTTAAGCTATTCGAGTTATCCACAAAAGTTACGTTCAACTAGTTAACAGTAATCTGCTCTACGAGTTAATTATAGTTAACAGAATCACCAAGATTTATTCGAGTTATCAACGAAAATTACGTTCTACTATTTAACAGTTGATGGCTATTGGCAGTGAAAGCTAAGTGAATCTTTAAAAACATTGAAAAATCTTCAAGCACTTGAAATTTTATAGTCCTGGAGTTATAAACACGCAATAATAAACGGTACGCTACAGATTTAGCGGATACTGCATCCGTGATTTCAAGGCCGTATTGCTGTGAATCGCTATTGAAAAGAATTCGAAATCCAAGTTTATTATTATATCGTTTGGAATGCAGAAAATGTTGCAGCTGTGCAGTAGACTTCCCAGACTTAGACCTGAATTCTTGTATTACAGTTTCTTCATTGGATAGTTTGAACTTTATCTCAACTAGTCCATTTCTTAATAATTATTCTTCAAATTCATAATTTGAAAGTTTGAGCTCAATCTAATACTGGGTGAATATTAATGATATAATATTAATACAATAATGATCTCCAATCGTGATAATTCAAACTACTTGTACAAACGTGAATATTCATTTCACACAAAAAATTCAAATGATACGAAATATGAATAAACAGTAATTTTGGGTAATAAATTATGCACCCTACGAAAAAAATAGTCTAGATGTTAATAATTCGAGGGTTAACATTTACAGGAACTCTTTTCACTAACTTGTACAAAATCCAAATCTTCCGTCGTAATAATTTTGAGCTGACCTTAGTATTTATTGTGAAAATTGAAATTTATTGTATATAATATAATATCATCGTTGGTAAATCGGTTAATTATTATAATCAACAGAGCTAAATAATTCTTATTCATTGTTTATGTCAATGAGAAGAAGAATAATAAATCTGGGCTTGAAAAGAATATTGATAATCGATTGAATTACTTGGTAAGTCTTCAACATGCGTCAGAGTCAACGGAAAAACTACTGTATTTCCTTTTTGTGAAGTGCATTTCAATACCTCGGAAGTACTCATTGTGATATAATTAAAACAGAACGGTACAATTCAAGTGGACTTGTACGTATTTCAATTGAAGAGGCGAACAATCTGAAATTTCCATCGGGATTCTTTTGTTCGTGAAAGATCAATTTACGGATGCCAATGAAGTGTTTCAATAGTATATAGTTGCGACTGCCCTAAGCCTTGGAAATGAGAAACATCTGTATTGTCAGTATATCATTGTGATCTCGATTAAGTTTACGGAAAATTAGGATGTAATAAGAGAATAACAAAAGAAAGAAAGAGACAATACAGGAGAAGACGAAGGTGAAATAATGAAATCGTTGTTGGGTAAGTTGAAAAGCCTTGGAATGAAGATGGCTTAGCCTAGATGGAAAACAATGCGAGAAAGAAGAAAAGGAATGGGAAGAAGGGAGAGAGAAGGAGGAAGATGAGGTGCAGTGTCAGGAAAACGTCGAAGAAAGTTGGAAAAGGAAGTTGGAATAGAGTTTAGAAAGTAAACCTGCAAACAAAGCCAGTATTCTCCTTCTCTTTCTTGCCGGTTTTTTATTTTCAACAGCACTACTACAAACTGCTAGAAAAGTTCCAAAAGTGAGACTACAACAATAAGATTGAGTAACCCTTTTGCTTTGTGTTGGATAGAGATAATGGATTTCCTTGTAGGAAAAATACTCTAAACAAGTTTTCACAGATGATAACTTAGGAAGGAAGCGAGCCTATGTAGAATTAATCTCGAAACAGACATTCAATGTATAAAAAAAGTTTCTATCATTGCATCAACGTCACAGATGAAAAGGTTTACTGCAATTTTAATCATGATTGAAATGTGAATTGGTTTTTTAAAGAATGTTTGATTTAAAAATGAAAACCTTGGGCAATCTACTTTTATTTTAACCTGAAAAGCTGGAATTAAGAGGAAGTTTGAACAATTTTGTACTGAAATGGTCATTCATAGTCCCAACGAGCTCGTGATTAAAATTTTTATTGTACTGTATTTCAAACGAGGATTCGCCTTGAAGTAAAACTAATTAGCGATAAAGTAATCATACAAATGTTTATAATCATCTCTCTTGAGCATAGTCGAGATACAATTACATAATTGGACTTATTCTCCAATTTATTGAATACAATAATCCAAACTTAGCATCATGTCTCTCAATAATTTCAAGAGGGACTCTTGACGTTTTTCTCTACTACTCTGTCCGAAGTCCTCTCTCCCTTCAAAGGAAGTACGAGCTCTCACTTAGATGGCGAATGTTTATCGGTCCACAGGGGACCTGTCAAGTCTGGCCGAAGTTAGCTTGAAGTTTGAGTACAAGGTGACTTTAACTAGATCTAAGTGAGTTTGCAAAGGTGTTGCGTCTTCTCTTTTGACTTGCAAACGTCAGTTTTCCGCTCCATTAAATTACGCCGTTCTCCATTGCGGTGTCCGATCGGCTCTTCCGTTTGGGTCACATAAAAGTAGAAATCAATACGAAAAAGTCGATCGTAGGGAAATCGATTGTCGAAGCATTGATAGTAGAGATCTTTATAGCATAACCATCTATCACTTCTCATTTGAGGAATGATAGATGGTTATGTTCATAGCTATCACCGTAGATATGGTAGACCTAAGAATGAAATGTTAGACTGAGTATGTACTTAGTCTATACTATCACCAAAACGTTAGGCGGTTTCCCAGCTGATGTAAACTACTGACAGCAAAGCATCTTTTGAATTGAAAAACGTCATCTGGATGCTTTGGAACGATCTAGATGACGTTTTTGAAAATTAAAGGGATACATTATGCTAATAGATGCTAGGTATAGTTAAATGACATTCCTAATTTACAACATAAGCTCTTGAAACGCACAAGGAGCAGACGAAACCTCCTGAAATTTGGGTGTCAGCTAGAGCAATGGTATTGGATAAGTAGCAAAATTGGAATTCAATCTTCAAATTAATAAATTGATTTGTTTATGAATATGAATACCATGAGAGAAGAGCGAGTTTATAGGATTGGAAATACTTATGCATGATGATTCATGAGAAAATGATTATAATACACGATTATTTTATTTATCATGATATCGAATTAATAGAAATCGAGAAATTTTATCAGTTACGGCGAAGCTGAGACAGTAATGTAGCCTACACTTTCCATTACAACCAAATAAAACAAAACCATATTTTATTCCAGTCTCTATATCTATTCATTTGACTCAGCCAATCATTTCTGACCTCTCTGAATTCTAGGAGAGAATGCAGGTATCTACCCACCTGAGAAATTCTCGTTCATGTGCTCATTGACCTGGGGGTTATTGATTCATCCGTGCATCGTCTGCAGATATTATAGGCTACCTTGTGTAAACAAACTCCTTCCAGAAAAGTGCTTGCTACCCGCTATAGTTGTATTAGAGGCACTTCCTGTTTTTTCTCTCTGACCGCGAATTTCAAGGTTTGTGTTTCCCGGAGAAAATTTATGTATGGGGAGGATAAATTACTCTAAATTTAAATTTCTCATAATATTTTTCCAGGGCCAGAAATTATTGTGTAAAGATCGCGGTGAAACCACATAACCATGTTTTGGACTAATCATACAACAAAATTTAGGAAGAAATAGCACAGGCTCAGCCTTCTTTTTTCAATCCTAGTTCATAATAATATTATTTTATAATTTGCGTAGCCTAATCATGTCAATAAATAATCTGATTGTGCGATTGTTATAGATGTAGCAAAAAACTACAAAATATTCTTGTCTATGAATTCTATGTCTGCCCCAAGTCCAACTATTGATAGGCTAATAAAATTGAAGTGTTTTCAAACAACTAGGAGTGTTGTGTGTCCGGTGTTATGATAGTTCAACTATTTATTTAGAGAATGAATAAATTGATTGATTCAGTGATACAATAAAAGGAATGGAAGAACAGGTGTTCGCCAAAAACTTATTCTATTTCTATTGAAATTAAAATGTCCAAACTCAGATTACGATCTCTTTTCAATATTCACTCACACAATTTTCACTTTTGTTGTAAAAGTTATTGATTTGAAGACCAGGTTCTTATGAAAGCCAATCAACAAAATAATGTTAATTTATTATTTCCCAAATTTCGTTTTGTCCATTCACCTCAGGATCTCAATTTACTTCTATAAACACGATTTTCCATAATATTATTTCAGCTCTACGAATGTTCTTATTCAATAGAGTTGTAAATTGATTTATAACATCATAAACAGTTACCACCAATATTGAGTAACATGTTGTTAGCGAAATGAGTGCAAACCAATACCGATAGTTTCTCAAGGTGAGTGATGATAGTCTAATGGAGCGTCCGACAAAGTAGTTATAGTCTGTCCAAGCAAAGAATACATTCTGGAAAGATGGGAAAATGACTCCAGCTCGGTCAATATTGATTAAAAAATTATAAATTTGGCCTTAAACTGTAGGAGAAATTCTTATCTACTATTTAATACTAAATTTATAATTTTTTAACAAATATTGACTGAACTGTAGTCATTTTCCCATCTTGCCAGAATGTCTTCTTTGCTTGGACAGACTATACGATAAGCGGCTAAACTGCGTTGACTGCATGCAGTCGATAAATGTGACAAGTCACCTTGCGTTGACTCTACGCCGAGCTTAGCGTGTGTTGATAGTGCTTAGACGTGTGCTTAGCTGCTTAGGCTTGTCGCTAGACATAACTTAAACTCGGATCTAGTCTGATGCAGGGCATAATTGCCTCTCGGTGCTTTTCACGGCGGTGGATTCGTGCATAAAGTGATCATTACTGTTGATTGATTGTTAGCAGTGTGCTTGTAAAGTGTTGGCTTAGTTTCTAAGCACGTAACGCGCTTAAATCAACCGGTGAGGGCATTGATGAGAGCACCCAAGTCCCACTTTCCCCCACTCACACCAATCAACCCCTGTGATTAACAGTGAATCAATGCTTGACGCCGATGTAATGATAATATGTAATCCACCAACAGACAGCCCAAATGATGCTAATAATACTTGTACGATTTGGATGATATGACCTTCAAATTATATGGGTGTTTTCCAAAAAGTATGCGTCCTGAAGTTTTCATATCTCACAGGTTTTATTCATAAAATATCTACTAGTTTCAAGTTCAATTGATTGAAAATTCGGTAAATCCATAACTTCAGAAAAAAATTTAATAACACCACTATATTTTTCCACTTCTGGTGATCACGTGTTTCTCTTCATTTATAACGCTCTCAAGTTGTATAGGCCTAAGTTCGTAGTGGATGAAATGTCACATTCTCATTGAAATCAATATAAAATGAGATTCAAATTTGATTGATTTATAGAAATATGATTGAAATCGATTTTCATTGAAATCAAATGAGATTCAAATTAAATTGATTAATAGAAATTCTATTTTCTATTATATGGAATAAAGATACAAAAAAAAACCTTTTTTAGAATATTTACTTCTATAACAGATTATGTCTGTATCATGAGGCTTAGTAATTAGTTAATAATATGAAAGTTATTTGTAATTATTGCCTGTAGAATGTGGAATATGATGTACAAGTTTAAGTTTTGAATGACACAATATTCGGCTTTAGAGTAAAATTCACTCGAAGGGGTGCTAAAGATTTTCCATTTGTGGTTTTAACCATTTATATACCTAGATATTGAAGAATTCACGGACAGGATACCTTCATCCAGGTTGTAGAGATGGAACTTTATGTGCTTTGAAATAGTGAGATGAAGTTTTTGGAAAAATTATAATATGGAAAGGAAAAAGAAAGTGAGATTCGCCGATGAAGCTTTAGAGGACATGAAGAATCTACAACTGGTTGGAATGAAACTACTTTTCGAGGTGAGGATGAGGGTTTCTCTATTTTTGCTGAATTATGAACATTTTTGTATACAAATAGCATTAAATTTTGTCTATTTAAACAGTTTTCATACAATAATTGAGAACCTGATCCAAATGATTGGAAGAAGTTTAGAAATTAGCAAAGAAGCAGAACACGATCTCTCTGAACATTTCAATTTGAATATTATCCATCATTGTCATTTGTAATTTTGATGGTGCCATTGAAGTTGATAAATGGATGGCACTTCCACTTTCTCGACACTCGAAAAGAGATCTGGATAACGTTCCCTCGAAGAATTTTGATTTTATTTGTCTCTGCATTGTTCGTTTGTACTTCCACTTTTCTCATTTCATTGTTCATAGAAATTTAAGGGAATTTAAATTGTAAAATGGTTTTTGAGTGGTGGAAAACGAACTATATGGAAAAACAACAACCTTCAATGCAAAGTTCAGCAAAGCTTATTCAGCTCAATCAAACGATTCAATCTATTCGTTTCCACAGATGCATTTTCTGATTGAACTGCAAAATGGAGAAGAAAGTAGGAAATAGAGAATATGTATCACTATGCTTCAGGAATTCTGAATGTCGGTTATTGGCAATGTTGAGTTTTTGGTGCTCGGTGATGCGAAATATCGAACGGAAAATTTTTGATGAGAGCGAATATTATGAGCAAACCGAAGTGGAAAAACTAGACCGACGAGGGTTGTAGTTTGTCCAAGCGAGGAAGACATTCTGGCAAGATGGAAAAATTACTCCAGCTCGGTCAAAATTAGTTGAAAATTTATAAATTCGGTCTCAAATTGTAGATTAGAATATTTCCTACAATTTAAGACCAAATCAGTAATTTTTCAATCAATATTGACCGAGCTTGGGTCATTTTCCCATCTTGCCAGAATGTCTTCTTCGCTTGGACAGACTATAGCCACAATACCCCGTTGAGGATTTGGCGTCGTTTTTCTAGTCGAATTGTTCCAAACAATTTTCGCCGCTTCCATTTATTCGCGAAAAAAAACCTTGACAAACTCTGTAAGTACACATTTCGTATTACAATCTCTTGGGGATCTCATGCCGCTGTTTTTTACGTGAAGAGCAATCTGTACTTTTTACTACCATGTAAAGTAATGTGTGCTGATGCGCTACCTACTTTTTATGGTTATGTAAACCACATTTCAATTTGAAGCCTAAACATGGTGTTCCTCGTTAATGAGCTCATCTATGTGAATGTGTTCAATTTATTTGAATAACACACAATTTAATAGAGATTCAAATTTTCTTCCACGGAATCACTCTCCTGGATATTATTAAAAAGTTTATCAGAGGAAAATAATTATAGCTAAGAGAATGGAATAAAAATAGATTCTTGGAAGATATCATGATGCTGAATAATAATTTTTTACGACTTTTTCGTGTGGTTTGTGGAATAGTGAATGAATTCATCTACGAAGGTCAGGAAGTCAGAGCCTGTCTATGAATAGTCATCATCTATAACTACGTAACTAATAATCCATATTCATTGATAGCTTACTACTGATGAATGACCATAATGACTATTATGTCGCCTACATCTATTTATTCCCATTTATATAATTCAAATAAATCATAGAATTGATAGTTCAATGATTGACTGTTTTCATCATAATTTGATATTAAAGTAACCCCTGTATCAGGTGTAGTATTCAAAAGATAAGTGGTCTCTCTTGAAGAATAACGCATAGCATAAAAATTATTATTCTATACAATTTACCTCTCATTCATTTCCATAACTTTCTATGTTTCATCAAATTACAGTACCGCTATTTGAAATTGGACAAATAAACCGCTAATATCATAGAAAGACTATTTTATACTCAATCGTCTCGTTCCTTCAAGGCAATTACAAACTAACATACGAGTATAGAAACTTGGTCTATTGCTTATGTTTGCGATTCTGGTGTGCATGTAGCCTATAGGCTAAAAAGTTGAAGGCAATCAAAGTTACGCCTTTCCAGGTTATTTACACTTAGCACTCAGTACCTCAGTAGGGATGATCGAATTCAGACTTTGATTATACTCTCAGTAAGGAATGATGATCGCAAATTCAAGCCCTGATTCACTATTCGCCGCTGGTCAGCATGAGTAATTGCAAGGCTCGGACTACTGAAAAGTAACAGATTAGCAACGCAAATCCCTAACTAGTCCCCGGTGAGTCACTTTGTAATTGAATTTAAGCCGGAGGCTAGTGGCTAGACCAGTTGCTAACGGTTTGCTAATGCATAAGTAATTACTTGCAGGTGACTTACACGTTCAGGGTAGCCATATTTTCTCTGTGTTCGGTTTAGGGTGGAGATTTTCTTTTTACATAGCTAAAACTACGAGATGGAACGCAGGAAAACAACCTGATTCTTTAATACGGAGCGTGTAACAGGAGGAATTTAATTTAAATTTATTTATTGATATCATTACAAAATTCATAATATAACAAGGATAGAAAAAAAGCTCCTAATATTCCCCTCCAAAATTTTGATGAATTTGCCAAACTTTCCTTATACGAAGGAATGGGGAGAGTTACATTTAATATGTTTCCAGAAATGCTTTACTCAATGTGCGCTGATAATTTCTTCGTGTAAGAAATCAGTCTGAAAAGTTTGGTGGATGTCTTTAAATCAGGAAGAGTATAAATCCTGCATTCAGTCAAGAGAATAATATAAGTAAAGTAATATAATGTTCGTCGTCAAAAATGATTTCCAATTCACGAAATGTATCGGTGGATTTCTTCTCACTTGTACATTTGAAAATATTTTTGTTGAAGTTGAGCCATAAGGTAGTCAATTTCGAGTTTAGAAGAACGAGTTCGAGTTCAAACGAATAAGGAATTTTTCGAAACTATAGTAACAATTATTATATTGGCGCTAAAGCTGGCGCCAACAGGTTAGGTGATTTCCTCTGCTCCTTGTGGGCTTAAATAGCTGATGTTGTCAAAAAAGAGTTGTAATTCACCTATGCCTAGATGTTTAGCTTTGCATAAGCTTTTAGCAGGTTACATCACGTACAAGACGACAGACTAAACCGCCCAACATTTTGGCGTCAGCTGTACATAGTGTTTATACTGTATTCTGATCTGACGCTCTCAGTTTCTCAATCCATGTTGAGACCGCATCGACGCATAATTGATGGATGTTTCTGAATTGCAAAAAGCTTTGATGAATTTTTTGCTGGGTGGGAAATTATTCGAGGAAATATGATCGGTATCAGTGAAAAGATGGCTGGAGTGTTTTCTTACAGATTTCTGCGTTCTCCTATCCCTCCCCTCTCTTGGTTCCCTCGAGGAGTGGAAAACTGGAGGAAAGCTGTCTGGAACAGATGGTGGTTCTTTCATGAAATATTAATAAGACAGTGGTCTGCGCCTGGTTTGTATCGGTTGCTGTGATGCGAATGAAAATATTCCTGTTAATTCGTTAGCTGCTCAATGAAAATAACATCTCTACCAACAATAATAATTGTCTGCCGTTGTCTTTATGAGAGTTTTATCGCTCATGACCTCACTCATGAAACAAATCTTATTAATGGAAACTCAGTGGATTAGTTTATTCAGGAAATCATTTCAAGTCATGGTTTAGGTTCAGGTCCTTGTAGCTCTGGTGTACCCGCGATGCAATAATAGATACTTTTAGAGTTTTTTGTTGTAGATTTAGCAGGATTCATTTTAGCCTATCTCAACTGGAAAAAATACATCCATTAATTAAAATTCATTCGAAGACTTATAAAAATATCAACAGAATACATTACCAGATGAATTCAGGAGTGAATATGATTTGAAGTCGTGATTGAGATCTGAATATCGAGTGAGTTCTGGCAGAATAAATATCTCAGATTCAATGAAGTATCTACTGATGATACTACTGTTTCGATAAGTAGGAAAGGTTGATAATACGAACTAATGTTAAAACTAGTGACCTGATTCTTGAGGGGAGACGACAAGGAAATAGAAATCATGTTTGAAATTATCATGTTCTGGGCAAGAGTTGGGAATGTCATGCTATGGGTTTTTCAAGAGTTAACCAAAGGCAATGGTGTGCTGGTTCTTATCATTTGACAGAAATGGAGTTTAGTACAAAGAGCCCATTCATTCAAGAAGCTGTAGGCTACACAAAATTGCTCTCAGAAACTATAACTGTGTTGATCTGTGGATAATAATTATCTTCTACTAGTTACTGTCGTAAGATTAAAAAGGAATCTTGGTTCGTTTCTTCTTTTTATATTTAAATTATAATAGAATATGATCCAATAAACAGAGAAAGGATTGAGTACCATGTAGATTAAAATAATTATCATGATATAGGAACGTGTTCATGAAAACAACAATATCATAAACAATAAATAATAATTACAAACTTTCACGTATGAATACTTCATAACATCTTCAATTCAGAAATTTATAGATTTACCTAGAATATAACGTATACACAAAGATGGGATTCGTGTTTTGTACACAATTATCCGTGTTTTCCAAATTGTGTACCGTAACCTTCCTGGTTGGGAAATACAAGTTGAATCGTCTGAAAAACTTTTGAAATTTCTGAGAAGGTTTCAAAATACATTGTTATCTTATTTCTCAAAAGCGTTGAATTGTTGAGGGAAGGGTGAGGAAAAGGAATCTTGAAATTCCCCAGTGGATGGAGCTCCCAGTTTATAATTAATTGGTAATTTCTAAATTGAGAGTATTCATGCTTGAATTATTTACCTTTCTGAAAATTCTTGAAATTTTGAAAGAGCTAATTAATGCAAGAGCATGCATTACAAGTGGAAGCGGGAATTGCAGAGTAGAATGCTCGAAGCACCCACCCACTCTTTACTGCTTCTCTGTCGTGATTAATCTCTTCCATTCTTACAAGTATAATGCTAATTTTATGAAGCATAGAGATTATAAAGTCATATTTTATTCCCATTTTTTATTTTTGTTCTATCTCTGTTTAGCTCTTAGTTGCGTGAAAAATATTTTCAAACTCTCTTGCAGGCCTACCATTCAAATTTCAAAACCACAAGGCATTCCAGTCAAAAGTGGCTGGAATTGAAAGTATCAAGAATATCACACATTCAATTGGATAAATTGAATTAATTATAACACTCATCCAATTAAATGAATTTGATTAATTATATTAATCATTAAATTAACATTGTGCATCTTTCCACAGGTGAGTTCCAGTAGTCCATCTCATTTCATCAAATCGTGAGTAGTGAATTGTAATTATATTATAATTATTTATTCAGTGTAGCCATTGTAAAAGTATATATCTGTGAACACCAATCTACTAGTGAAAAATATTTTGGAAGTACAATTATTTAATCAATTTTGCCAAAGTAGTCTCGAGGAAGATCTAATAATTCATTTCCGAAACGGATGGAAATCAAAACGTATTCCAAGCTTTGGCTCACTATGCACTGGCGGATGATCCGTAGCACTCAAAGTACAAACTTCTGGCTAATGTCCAGAATCCGTTGGGCTTTCTCAGACTATTGGAGCTGCTTCAGTGATTAATTGATAGAAGAGCAAACTAGTAATAGATCCCACCCTTCCTTCATAGAAGAGCTGACGGCTTAAGAGGGATAAGTGAATGTAACAGCCACTCCCTCGCACTAGATGAGTGCGACTTATAGTTCATTCGGTTTTTCTTACTTAAGTTGATTCATTTCCTCTCCTATTTTCTCTTATTTTTCCTCTTTTACTCTTCTATCTTCCCTCCTTTTTTCCTATTTCACTCTTCTATCTTCTTTTCTCATTTACTATTCTCCTCCATTCCCAAATCTCTTTTCGAGACCACACATATGAATTTGACAGACAGCGTGCCGTCCCTGTGGGTGTATGTCAAAACGACAGACTGCCTGCAGATTATGGATATGTGTTTTTTCTGATAACCTTCTACTAATTGAGGGCTGCCTCACTTTCTTAGACTGTTGAGAGTGTGTTGAACTTCCTGAATTTCGATTATATAATTTCAGTGACCTATATATAATATAGGCTACTTTCTGAAGTGAAGAAAAATATTATCGTATACTATTATCAATGATCTGATCCATCTTAAATCAAAGGTTAATCTTATAATATTCGAATATAAATAAATGCATTCTGTGCATAGTTCGTTCGATCTCCTACTAATATTGATCACCTCACCTCACCTCTCCTTACCTGGAAAATGTTATAGTTTCAATATCGCATCGATGTTGCCCCTATTTACTCTAGTGAACCACAACCGGTAGAGTTCAAGAAACTTATACTTTATATCTCAACTTATATATCAGGAAACTTTGTATCCCCTATTTTGTATGTGTTACACCGATCTGGAAGGTACACATATTCAACTCCAGGTTTGCCTAGGCTAATCCAGGTTTGTGAGAATTGTGGCGAGCATTTGGAACGCGACTTAGCGGAGTTATGGGTTTGGGACAGGGACCGCGATTCGGGCCGACTCCTCCGGGACGCAGGAGCGATCGCTCTTAACGGATCCGCCACTAGGGAGCAGCACCGTTTACACGAGTTCGGCCCACTTCTCGCCAACTATGCAATAGCCAGGCTTGGGCTTGATTCTGATGCCCGAATATTGTATACTGTGTCCCAGCAAAGAAGACATACTGGTAAGATGGGAAAATGACTACAGCTCGATCAATATTGATTCAAAAATTATAAATTTAGTCTCAGATTGTTGAAGACACTCTGACCTACAATTTGATAACCTCAAATTTATAATTCTGAACCAATATTGCTCGAGCTCGAGTCATTTTCACATCTTGCCAGAATGTCTTCTTTGCTTGGACAAACTATACCGTTCCATTGCTTCATTCCAAGTCTCAATTTTCACAAACATTTCAGGCTCACATTTATATTGGAATCATGTTTTGAATATTATGAACTGTGGATTGGATTTACTCCAGCTATGCAAGAGTCAGGGCTCGATTTTAATGTCAGAATATTGTACTAATTCTATCCTTCATTTGTCTTTCTCATCAGTAATGTGTGCTATCATATACTCATGAGTGAGTATATGGGTGGACTCTGCAACTGAGAATCAGTATTCTCACAATGCTTCCTATCAGGCTCCTATTTCTATGAGGTTAATCTTTTGAAATATATCACGTCAGCTTTATGACCACTATGATTTACACCAAATATTTAGTACCATGATTTTGATGCCAGAATCGTGCTCTATTCCTATATTTTCCTAATACTCTCCTCCTTATCATCATGTTTAAGAAAAACTCCCCCTATCATGATTGAATTCTCAAGTGAACTGATTGTTCAATAAATTTGTAGGCTACATCAGTAAAGTTGAAAACCTTTCGCTGGAGAGGTGTTAATAGAAAAATGCTTGGAACGTCATTGCAATGAAAAAATATGAGAATAGTAGGTATTCTTTGGAAAACATTGAACGCGAAAAAAGCTTCTTTACTACAATTTCTCGTTGTCTGACCAATTAAGTTTAAACTCTTGTATTAAACGGTGGATCGAAGAATATTGAAAAACTGGAAATATGCAAAATTGAGAACTGTTTGAACTAATAATCCAGAATTCAAAAGAAGCTTATAAGTTAAGAACATTACTGCAAGCTACAACAAGCTTGTTTGGTAACCGTTACAAACTCGAGACCATCGTTAATTACTGGAAGAACTATCAAGAATTTAAGAAGTACTTGAAACCCTGTAAACAACTTTGGAACAGCAAACTACTTGCACTCTATGGAGCGTTAAAAACTACTTACGAAAGTTTCATTCTCAGGTCAATGCTCTTCGAGTTTCTCATGCAGAATTCTCGACTGTATTTTGTGTAAAACTGTGGTTGAATTTCTAATAAAAGTAGCAAAGTTTTAGGTATTTGGAAGTAACAAGCATGAATGATATACTCAACAGAATATAATAGCTTCCTTAGGAGGGCGAAGTTGGGTCGCAGCCGGCCCTCTCTTACACTCAACTCTCCTTGTCATTTATTAAAGCATGTCAACCAATTATAGTTATGTTTGAAAAATCAATGAAGAGATTGAATTATGTTGGATTCCTCTATGCATTTGGATAACACATTATCTCTGCTTGGCTCTTAGATTGCGATAGGAGTAAGTAGTATAAGTTAATCATATAAGTTAGTATTATGACTAATAATTTCAAAAATTTCACCAAGAGTTAAGAACTTAATAATTATTCTAATTTATGTAGAGTGCCCAAACATAGTATTAAGTGATCAAAATTTAGAGCAGCTTAATAACACAAAATTCCTCGGATTATCAATAGATGAACATTTGTCATGGAACGATCATGTGTGTCATGTGATCAAAAAAATATCCCCGGGTCTGTATGCTCTTAGGCGAATGTCCAATGTATGCGGTCTTGATGCTTTAAAATCTATTTACCACGCACTGATACATTCCAATTTAGCGTATGGTCTATGCATATATGGTTGCACATCAAGAATAAACGTAGACAAAATATTACTTCAGCAAAAAAAAGCTTTAAGGATTATCATGAAAATGAAATGGAATGACTTTGTTAAACAATCTTTCTCTCAGCTGGGTATCTTAACAATATATGGGGAATATATTTATGATGTGATTAAGTTTTTCAGAAAATCTACTGAATTCGAACAGAGAAGTAATAATTCACATGGATATAATACGCGATCTGGCAGAATTGTTCTAAGACATAACTTGGAATTATTCAAAAAGAGAACCATGTATATGGGAAATAAATATTTTCATATGTTGCCCAGTTCTTTAAAGTCAATTGAACATATAAAAAAATTTAAAGATAATTTGAAGGACTATCTAGTGCAATTGTCTTTGTATTCTTTCCAGGAATTTGTTCAATAGTAACTTAAAAGTATTTTGCATTGACTGTATTGATTGATTTATTTATTTATTTGTTGACTTATTTCTTTTAAAATGTAATTTGATAAATATCATGACAAAATGTAAAGTGACAATATTCAAAATGTACTTGTACACTTGATGAATAAAGATTGATTGATTGATTGATAATTTATCTAAACTTGAACTGTAATTACTAAAAAAAAAATGGTAATACAATTTATGAAAAAACTATGGCAAGCAATCAAGCAATACTTCTGCAACATTTTAATGATCAAAATGTAAAAAAGTTTATACCTTCCCAAGCAATGTGGTATGACCTTCCTAAAGTATAACTTTTCGTTCAAACTCGATTTGGGAAAATAGTCAACGAGAAGAAGGAGAAAAACTAATAAATGTGTGTAGAAAGGATCCTGCTAGGAGTAATGGAGGAAATAGAAAAATGTTGATAAAGAGGAAAGAAAACTTTGGAAAAATGAAAAGAAATAAATAAGTAGGAGAAAAAGCGATAAAGAACAAGAGATAAGGTGAGCAGTGGTAGTAGGAAGAGGAAGAGAAGACGGATTGGGAGCGGAAAGAATAGAGAAGAGAAGGCTGAGGGAGTACGGAAAGATAGAGTGATTCAAAGACGTCGAAAGAGAAAAGAGGGTGGGGGGGGGGGGTTTGGGCGACATGTTTAAGAACTTACTTTCGTCAACTCAAGCTAGTATGGTATTATTTTATGTTATAGTACATCTATGATATAAATGTATATGGTATGAGGTGTTCTTGGCTTGGACGGGCTGTATAGTAGAATGAATTTGAAACTGGCAACCAGCTGGTAGGCCTAGGCACTTCATGGTGCTGTTGAGCCTGACATACATACATACATACATGAGGTTAGTTTTATGTTGAATAGTGTAATTTATTGTGATAGATGAGGGTAAGGGGTGGGAAATTGTATAGGGGGGACTAGTTGGGGTTTAAAGGAGTGATGAGGGGGGAGATATGAGTGAGAGCAGAGTGGTACAGCTGAGAGAGTGGAACCAAAGACTATCATACTCTTAGGATAGTATAGATAGAACCGAATTTAGTTTATACTTATCTATACTCTTAGGGTACAGACGACATGTTGAAGAGCATACTATCGCAAAGTCAAGACGTAGTATGAGGCTAGTTTTATGTTGAACGGTGTAATTGCGATTGATGAGGGGGAGAGGAGAGAAGTTGAGTTGTGAGGAGGAGGAGGGTTTATAAAAGATAGGAGCAAGACGTTAGTGTCTATTTTTATTTTTGGCATCACGACGCTGCTCCCTTAAAAGGAGGACGCTGTGACGTCACAAGAGATGCGATACTGGCCGTTGTGAAGACACTTTGTAACAATACACTTTACATTGTAACGGCGTGTCTTCTCGGCTCGCACGAACTATACTTACACCGACGCATAATGTATAGTCCGTCCAAGCAAAGAAGACATTCTAACAAGATGTTAAAATGACTCCAGCTCCATCAATATTGGTTTAAGAATTATACATTTGGTCTTAAATTGTAGGAAACATTCTGCCCTACAACTTGAGAACAAATGTATTATTTCTGAACCCATATTGAACGAGCTGGAGTCATTTTAACATCTTGTCAGAATGTCTTTTTTGCTTGGACCGGGATATTTGAAGGACAACGTTCATGGAAGAAGCAGTGTGGAGTAATAGTTTTTGTCGAGAGACTTGGAGAGAAAATAAAGGAGAGCCAGTGGAATGTATAAATTTAAATAATTTAATTATTTTTAAATCGGTTTGTAACTACTGTATATACGGTTTAATTCACTTCTAAGACGAACATAGACTACTTGTTTCAAATAGTACAGTTGAATTAAAAGCTCTGGGCACCCCTGGGATATTGAATACAGTTTTGGAGAATTGTATAATTTATCTAATGATAATAAATAATTTTCTTTCTTCTTAATAAATGAATGAAGGTGTTGAAATCGATCAGATTCAAAAACCCATCAGAATAATCAGGTCACTTGTTGAACATTTAACACTGACAATTTGTTAGATTAAATGTAACCGATCTATATGACAGAGCGCATTTACATTATCTGAATCCGGACCATTGAGCTGATATAAATACTAAGTTTCATTTAACCCACCAACCAATTTGTGATCAAGTTCACACTGAACACTTTGTTAGTTGACAAATAGTCTATCCACAAGTAATGATTGGAATCTTTCCGAGAACTGAATTGGTGAAATGTTCGTTTTTACAGTTGGATTAATCTTATCTGTCAATCGATATTAATTAAGGATTGTCATCCTACTCCTCCACCAGATCATCACAGATAAGGTGAATCCTTCTCTGTGCTTCCATAATAAATGCTTAGGTTATTCATTCATTCGACCGAAAATCACCTATGAGTGAATCACTTGAGCTTCGGTTCAATACTCAAGTGTTTGGAGCGAAAAATCAATCTTCTGGTTGTTTCAACTATTTGTACCAGTACCCTGCTTGATTTGCGCTTATTAACATCATTCTCATTCAAGAAATACGGAGTTGTAGATTCTTCTAAATAGGCTTGAAAACGCAATCCAAGTGAGGTAGAAAGGATAATCATCTCCTAAAGGATCGAAATTGCTTCAAACACTCACTTGGTGAACAGAGTATAACTAATAGAGGCTTGTCTGTCTTGAAAACTGAATGAATTTGAATGATAATCTATGGTGACTTTAGTTTTATTGGATTATATTTCGAATAATGTTCAATTATTACTTCACTTTATAATGAATAATAATATGAACCCCAATTATTGCTCCTCGAGAAAAATTAAGCTTTGGAATTCGAGTTGGCTACCTTGATGTTGGAGTTAAATTAGAATCAATTGCAGTTCACCAAGATTGCTTTCTGATTGTCTTCTTAATAAGTGATAAATTGATTAATTTATCCTTCTATCAAGCATGTACTGTACATGCAGAATGAATTCTGGATAAACGTAGAAACTTCATCTCCATGCGGATGTACAATTCACGTTTCAATTTTAAATACTTGGGCTGTTGCAATACTGTAATAGGACTCTCACCTTTAACGACAACTAGGGTTGACATTCTACAAATCAAGGATAAATTTGGCAGCTCTAGTAGAACTTTCTCTATCAAGGATAAATTCGCCATATTTTTTAAAAAGTTGTAGTACATAATGGAAAACGTTTGGAGAAAGTGTGAATCCTCTCTGTCATTTTCCACGGGGTAGTTCAGTTAAAGAACTGAACATTTCAACTCTCACTGAAACCGAAACAAAGTTACTTCAATAATTATTGTTTAGTCCTGACGTAACAAGAATTAATGGATATGAGATGTGTGCGTGTTTGAACATCTTCAAAACATGTAGCGTACCTTCCACTTCAGAAGTAGGCTGACCTGTAGTTCTTATTCACTGCTGGCGTAGCGGTCTAACCAACCCTCGAGAAACTTACATGCGAGAATTTACAGAGTTGGTTGATGATGGTTAGTCAGTGAGCGATAATGAATTGTATTGTTGTTGTGGGTGTTTATGAGTTTGTCTAACAGTGGTAAACTTCTCTCTCTAGAGATTCTAAACAAGATTTCAGTCAAGTTGTATACACTATACAGCTTATTATGGTTACCAATTGCTTTTAATAATTACAGAAGTATCCTTATGGAAAAAATGTGTATGAAATACATTGCTGGGGAGACCCTTACGGGTGGATTCGATTTCACCAATATTTATTTTGTCAACTATTGATTCAAATAAATTGAGTTCGTATCCTAATTGAAATTTAATTGGTCAGAATGGTAGTAATCAATAATATATTATTATAAATCCTTGTACATTAGAGTTTTCAATAAACGTATATCTCAGTACCTTTTTTAAAAAGTTTTAATTTTAACATAATATGTTTCGATTTTCTAGTCATTTTCGAATGAAAAATGTGAATGGTTTACATTTGAAAATGACTAAAAATTCGAAACATGTTATGTTAAAATTAAAATTAATAAAAAGGGGTACTGAGATATACATTTATTGAAATCTTCGATAAGTACAGTAGCGTTCAACCTTGATTGACTTCTGAGCAACTGGACACATACAGTTATACAGTGCTAAATTCAAGTTTAACATTCACATTCAGCCGCCTACATGAAATGAAGCCCTCGTATTTATTTTGGAGACATTTAATTTGACAAACTATTTCTCGTGTGGCGCTTTAGAGTCGACGTCATCAGTAGCAATTCACAGAAATAGACGTAAACACTGCAGATTCCAACAACTATTGAAATACACCTTCAAGGTAGTTGAGGTGTAATTCTGGGCTGGAGGCATTCCAAAAACGAAAGGTGTGATGTAATGGACATACGGCTCCTCTCTTTAGCTGTTAACATTCCCGGTTTAATTGGTTAATTCAAGTTCACCACTACTCGAGGTATTTCTGTCTTGAGAATTATTTTAATTCAATCTATCTAACATAACTGAACGTTTAAAATGTGATGTTAAAAATTGACGGATGTAGGAGGATTTGAATTCTGATGGACATTCCAGTGAAGCTTTTTCGAAATAATGATTAAACCTTTAATATTCTGGGATTCCAAATATATGTGATGTAATATAATATGTGATTCTGGAGCTCGGTAGATAACTGTTCAATAATTTATTGACATAATACATGAATATTTGGTAGCCAGTTGATTAAAATGTGTTTGTGAAGGAATCTTATTTATAAATGAGTTTATGATACTGATTTATTGAGGAAATTTTATTTATCAACTTCATGAATGCTAATAAATAGGTAGCAAAAAATAATTATTGGTTTGGATTGGAATAGGTTGAATTAGATTTAAAATATATAGCATCTGTGAAAACCTACCATTGAAATCTGAAATAATATGCCTTTCTCCAGCAAGACCTGGAGAATAGCTAAGATATTCTCCATCATATTGACTGGTTTTCCTTCAATCCCGTATTTGTTATCTTCAAACTGGAATTCTCTTAAACTAGATAGTTTTGAGAGAGTAGGCCTATTCATAGTGAAAGTATGAGAAACTTTTCATCTTGGAATTATCCACTCTATTTTCAGTTGAAAATGGTTTCAAGTGGAACCCATAGCCAAAAATCCTGCACTATTCAAAAAAATATATATATAGCCGAGATAACAAATGCCTGTCCCCTGATTTTGGGAAGATGTGATTGAAAAATCATCGAGTAAAAATAGAGGTCCATTAAGTATTTAAAACCTATTTTTGAAATTTGAAAATTATTTTTAAAATATCAAGTCTTGAAAATCTTGTAGGTTGTGGAGAAGATATGGTAGACACACAGATAAATTGCTTTGACATTTATTGCAAAGTAAGAGAAATAAGAAACTGAAAATAGACAGTGCGAGGGTGTAGAAGTGTGTGGGTGTGGAAATGAGAAAAGAAGAGAGAGGAGAAAGAAAGAGAGGAGAGAGAAATGAGGAAAATGAGTGAGAGAGGCAGACGAGGAAAACTTTCAAATGCAGAAAATTTGAATCACTGCTGAATTCAATTCAAGAGTCGGAGACATTTTTCATGTAGCGCCTTCTCACTTTTTCTCGTTCTGAACAACGACCCATTTTAATATTTATAAACAGTGTTGCCAATCTGCAGATTCTAAATGAGCCTCAACGAGCAAGCACAAATGCCAGTAATCACCCTCGCCTGGAAATAACTCGAGACTGAATTTATTTTTGACTAGCTTTTTGAAAATGAACGACAAAACATTTTCATTCTATCATTGTGCTTGGCTTTCATTGGCGGATTTCGTTATGATAAACACTAACTCAACTGTAAAGTTTTGAATAATACAGGAATTGATCCAATAAATAAGAGAAGAGTGATACAAAACATAATATTTTCAATGAAAAAATAAAATTGGAAAAACTTTCGAAATCGTGTTCCGTAACAATTCATTTCCCATTAATTATAATCACCTTTCTCATAACACACACAAGCCAAGAGCTTATGAGAACCTAACAATTCACAAAAAAAAAAATATCTTGTCCAATGAGAGGTTAGGATTCTTTAACATAAGTTACATTGAAGTAGTAGAAAAAATAATTAGGTTCCGAATTAAAGAAATGTGTTTGATAGCTAGATATGGTTTTAATTCAAAGGGATTGAAATATAATTTACTTTGTATTTTATTGTGGATTCCAGTACCGAAGTGATTGGCATCAATGATTTAAGTAATATTATTTCAGTTGAAATTACATAATCGGAGTCCGTTTTATTTCTGTGATGGAATTTGTTATATTCTCATTTCTCAATGATAATTTTCATTTTTTGGAATTAAGATACTTTCTAGTATCTGATGCTTATAGAAAAAATTTGGATTCAATTTAATAGGTGGAGAACTTCTCTCCTCTTTTTCTGAGGTTATTTTATTCATATTTAATTCTAGTTGAAACACATAGCTAAATAACAAGAACTGATGATAATCTTGAAGATTGCTTAGAGAGTCTCAAATGCTTGGCAGTTGTTCTAGATAAAATGTTACTTTTGAAAAAAAATCTGAATTGAAAAAACCCTGAAACTGATAGTTCAAAGATCTTGATTGAAGTCAACAATCCCACTTTGGCTTCTTACCAGAAATTTTAATATATATCACACTTCCAACACAAATCCTAACTTGTTCTGAGTAGTAGCTAGCGTAACGTGTAAGGTCGGTTCAGTAATTAGTCAAAATCTTGTGAAGAAGATATCTAGTCTGGTGCCAGTAGAGTAATTATTTCTCAAGAGTTCATGTGTGGTTTGATAGTTCACAAGCAAGTAATACTATAGTAATTCTGTCTAATTTAAGAATTCCTATTGTACTGTAGTGGGACAGAATTTGGTAGATGCCTGGATCAAATGGAGATTGGTGCAAAATTTTTCCAGAAAGCCTTGTTATATTTTTTGTAGATTCCTCTGACTTCCTTTTCGAATTAACTTTGTCTTGTCCTCTAGTTAAAGCATTAAATTCCAAATAGAGAACCACGAATCTCATTATGAAAGTTAAGTTTGAAATTGTTGAATGAACAATAATATAGTATGAAATAGATATGTGATCATGATTAATTCCCTTCAAGAATATGTTTGTCAAAGGCTCAACACTCAACAGCCCCATGAAGGGCCTAGGCCTATTGGTTGCCAGTTACATATTCACTTCACTATACAGTCCGTCCAAGCAAATATATACAAGAATGTACAGTACAAGACAGTTTTATAGTTGTATAATGAAGAAACAAAAAATGGTCAATATATCACAATTTATTTGAAGCAGACAATTTTTTCGACTTTTTCACTTCATATTCAGTGTATTGAAACTACTTAGGTTAGGAGTGAACTATAAAAATGTGAAATTTATAGATTGTACTCGTATTGGTATTATATTATTGAAACGTCTTGTAAGGTGTTTATTCTATCATTATCGAATTTAATAAACTTTTTCATTCATTACTCATTCGGAATATTTTTTTGTGAATGATCCTGTATCCTCATTTCATTACAGGTTAATGGAAACAGTCTGGCAGAAAAGGCTGGTCTGCAGGTCGGTGACGCTGTGATCAAAGTGAATGGTCACGAGGTGTTCAATCTGAGGCATAAGGATGCTCAGGACATTATTGTCAGGAGTGGCAACAACATTGAAATCAGTATACAGAGGTGAGCACTCACAATCTATTTTACACATTGCTTTAATGATAGATGTTTGATTTGAAGATTTGATGAATCTTTTTGCACCTAATGTATAGTCTTGTCGAGCAAAGAAGACATTCCTTCAAGATGGCCACTTGAACCGATTGTGTGACTGCGCATGCGCAGATCTAAAAGTTTTAGCGCAAAACCACTTTTGTCAACGCTGGTGAGATCTGGTAAGAGATACCGCAAAATGAGATCTGATAAGAAAAAATGGTATAGTCTATCCAAGTGAAGAAGGTTAGACGAGAAAATGACCCCACAGACTGATTTTAGCGTAGAACCATCATAAACATGTTATAATGTAGCCTATTATGTATATTTGTATGATTTATATAAGGGGTACCATTATTGTTCTATCAATGTTCATGTTACTCAATTTTTTCTCTGTTTTTTACGAGAATAATTTTTCACCTATTCCAATTCAATTCGGGGAGTCCGATCCCACTAGACGTCAAAACTGCAATCAAATGATAGTAGAAACCAAGCAAAGGAGTAAAATACAAATTATGTGCCCAGCTATGTTGGAATCAACAAAGTATTCATGCGCGGATAATATCATTCGGGTTCAGCTCTGATGGGAACCAATTCCTTCACGAGCTGGATCCTATTCCTTGAATCCACGGATAACATGATGTAATTCATCAAGGAACTGAATCTAGAGCTCTGTGTATTCAATCTATCTTTTAGGAGCTACCCGTACAACTGTGTTTCTCCTAGCTGTTCATCACAGAAACTTGTCACACATTAATTAGACGTTTTGTGATTGGCAAACAAGCTCAGCCATTGATGAGAACTACATGTGTGTGATGTATTATAATCGGCGGGAGGTAACCAGACAATCACTTACTGTAATAGTGGGAATGGTATCTCACATATGACAGATGATTGTTAACGGTTTATGTTCCCATGGGTGATTATTGTTCATCTCAAACCTACGTCTGGAATCTGTACTATACTCTAATTGATGTAACTTCTGACCTGGCGTAAGACGTATAATATGGTTGAATACAATGTATTCCAAGTTGGAAGTTACATAGAATGGAGTACATAGCACTGTGCTGTCTTGATTTGTCTTGATGTTGAGCGGTTCCCTGATAATAATGGTCCGCTGCATACAATACCATCTTTGTTCATCTGCATGATGTATTAATCCCAGTAAACCAATTTATTTCACTGAATCAAGTCGAAGTCTCGAAGATCGTTATTTGCATAATCTCTGTTTGAACTCTAATAAGGTGAAGCTTGTTATTCTCCTCATAGTTATAAAAAAATAAATTCAGGATTTCAAACATGAACTCGAACATAATTATTTTACATTAAAATTTAAGAAGTGGATATTGATACGATCCAGCACATTGATACTGATTTCTTCAATTTCCGTTTATATTAACCTTCTATAAGATTATAATATCTAATCTCCTCTTCCAAATCCTAACTTATCCTTGATGCACATAAAATTTGTTCCTTGTAGAGTTCATCTACTCTGGCATGCAAGACTCCGGCCCTTCATCAAAAGTTCAAGACCAACCAGAAATTCAAAGATTTGGACGAATTTGAAAGCTTTTCAAGAGATGAAAGACGAATTTAAAAGATTTTCGAGAGATGAAATATTTATAAGCTCAGCCTATATATTTTGCAGAGCCTATATTTTTACCGTGGAGCAGGAATAAGTCAGTCTAATCATTTTGATTTCTTCTCTCGTTGAATAACAAATCATACCCCAAATTAGTCCCTAGTTATCTAAAAACGTTTTCAGATAGAAATGATGTTACTGAAGAGATCCAGTAAAAGTACTTATCCTATGTTTTGCACATAGAAGGCTCATTTTTAAAACATCTTCATTATTTGAGACTTTTCCTGGAAAGTACACATTTTAGAGAGTGTTCAAGCAGCTTTACTCTTCCCCACTGACGAGCATTTGAGTGTGCGCTTGAAATACTCGAAAATGTTTCCCAGGATCTTGTTTCAACATGTGGAATGCGCATAATAGTTGGAAAATTATTCAACAGCAGTTGAATAATCCTCCTTCAAGTTCCTCTCAGTTATGCCTATCATCTCTCACCGCTCAGGCGCTCAGTTGAGCACAAAATCTTTCTTCCCACCTTATCTCTTCTAGCATTTACAATTAATAGGGTTTTCTTATAATTTTTCCTATATTCTCTTCCCTTAAAACTCCCTTCTAGTCTTTTATTGTGAAATTGGCAATTGTTGAAAAATTTAAAATGTCTCGCAACTTTTTGTCATCTCCCCTCAAAATGAAAAGTAAGTTCCTCATATTGTGCAAATTTTTTCCCTCCGTCATCGTTTCCTCTGAAGGATTATATTCATATTACCTGTGACTTAGTTTCCAAAGTTTTTTTCTTCCACTTCTGTAATCGCTTCAGTTTTTACAGTTTCTCTATTTTTCTATTTCTGTTCAAGCTTTCTCGTTTCTGTCTCCACCTCCCATTCCTGTTTCTTCATCCATGAAGAAACATGATTCACTCTTAACCTCTACATTTCTAATATTTCTTTTTTCTAATTCAGATGAGCTATATATATATATATATATATATATATATATATATATATATATATATGTATGTATGTATATAGATGATCTATATATATATATATAAGATATATCTTACTGTCCTACTAGAGCACACAGGTCGAACCCTAATTTTTAAACTATTCAAACTGAATTCCTTCTCACGATTTTCTGTCCTGCCCCAGATCTCGACTTTTCAAAAATCGATAGTTTTACCTCACCTTCGCCAATGATTAAGCTGTCTTACTGTTTCAGATGTTAAATGTTCCATTTTGTGTTTTATATATAACAACCTAGTTATTGCACCACTCTTATCCTAGATATTGCATCGCAGAAATTAGTCCCACTCTTATCATCTGTCTCTCATCACATCTCACCAGTGGTATGTTGGGAAAAAGTGTTTTTACACTGAAATTTCAGATCTACGTATATGCAGTAACACTCTCGCTTCGGTTGGCCATTTTGGAGTAATGTCTTCTTTGTTCGACAAGATTATGAACACCTATCATATCCTATTATATTAAGCGAGCAATTTCTGTATCCTATTATATTAAGCGAGTAATTTCTGTATGTATGTATGTATGTATGTTTATATGTATGTTTGTGGAACCACGGATCTAGGAAACGGCTCTAACGATTTCCTCGAAATTTGAAATGTAATATAACCGTGATGGAAAAATAAGATTCCACCAGGTCTCATGTCCGGGAAAACTCTCTGGCAGGATTAAAAAAGAATTGAATATTCCTTATTCAGGCATAATCCCAAGCACTGCGTATGATGGCTGTTATCGTTAGCTGACCAAAACTATCCAGCTGGAGTAAATGGAGTTACATCCAAGTCTATAACATATGTTCAAGCCAAAAAATTGTGAGACGTGATCATATAAATTTCGAATTTATTTTTTACAAGGAGGTTGATGATTTTTCACAAGGAGGTTCATGATTTTTCACAATAACATATTTATTTAATTCAGCAGTTCAGCCACAGCTTTAGAGCGAAGCTCGGTACCAGATATTGTAGGCCTATGTACTGTATGTATGTTTGTATGTATGTAGCCTATGTATGTTTGTGGAATCACGGATCTGGAAAACGGCTCTAACGATTTCCTCGAAATTTGAAATGCAATATAACCGTGATGGAAAAATAAGATTGCACCAGGTCTCATGTCTGGGAAAACTCTCTGGCAGGATTAATAAAAGAATAAAATATTCCTCATTCAGGCATAATCCCAAGTACTGCGTATAATGGCTGTTATCGTTAGCTTACCAACGCTATCCAGCTGGAGTGAATGGAGTTACATTCAAGCCTATAACACATGATCATGACTGTCAAAAAATTGTGAGAGGTGATCACAGTTCGGCCGCAGCTTTAGAGCAAAGCTCGGTACCAGATATTATCCTCTTAATCTCCACCATAGCTTCATCTTGACTTCACCATAGAGAAAGCATACTTTTTCATGAGATCTACTAGTTATGGGTCATAGAGTATAATTTTTATGATTTTATTACATTTTCTACTGTCAGTATCTCCTTCAGAGACTGTACAGTGTTTACAGTGTTAATAATATTTCCAAATATTTATTTTAATTTTTTTTTGTATTTCAGGGGTGGTGCAGCCACATGGAAGCCATCCGTTCAGCCGGTGGGTAGCGGGGTGCAGGCCACTCCTCACCTTCCCGCCAAGGTAGCCCCCGTCACCAAGACCTCGCTGGCTGCCACCAAGCCGGCTGCGCCCTCCAACATTGGGTCATCGCACAACCTGTCTCCCAGGCCCTTCAATCAGGTAAAATGCGATTTATTTTTCTATTGTTACAATTGCAACTCGCTTGATAGTAAGTATTTTAAGCAAAGGTGATGATAAGTGTGTGAATGATGATGTTTACATGGTGAATGAAAGATGATGAAAGTTCACATTACAATTTTCACTTTGGAAAACACAATTATCATCTTGAAATTTACATCATATTATGATGGAATTAATAATAGAATCATGAACTGAGTGACAACCAGCGAGATAAATGAGTCTCACCTAGTTCTCCGCCTTCTAGTTCTCCTTCTAAGAAAGATCTTAGAAATTCACCAACCATCTTCAATTAGGTAAAGTCTTATCGAGCAAAGAAGACATTCCTTGGAAATTGCAGCTGTCCAACGCTTACAGTCAAAATGAAAATAGCTCCACTCTATTCTATTCAGTCTATCATCACTTCTCACCTGCGAAAAATATTACAAATTCAAAAACCATTTCAAATCAGGTGTAGCCTTGTCAAGCAAAGAAAAAATTCCTTCAGAATCGCAGCTTTTCAATTACTTTTCTAGCTTTCAAATTGGCAGAAGTAAATTCACAATATATAATAATCAGACTGCGTATGCATCACACTCTGGGTTCAAGTGGCCATCTTGAAGGAATGTCATCTCAGGTTGACGAGAATATACCTCATGAACGGAAGATGGAAGAGGAGTTTTTCAAATTATTACAAAAAGAGGCAAATTAATATAATTCACAATGACTGTCTGATAGTGAGTGTCACTTGTGGTGCAAGAGATCAATTTCATACAACTTATCTGTTTTTATATCGCACAAAAACCCTGATAACAAGTTGTCAACCTATTCAATAAAAACGGCATCTCCATTACGAGTATGTTATTTGGCGGCAAGCGGGTGTCACCATATTCTTGTAACAGTGAAAACATTCAGACGCTAAGTGTAGATTGGATTTCAGTTGATTTGAATAAATTTGCATCTAACTAGTGCCGTTGTGTTGGTTAGGTTAATGGCGAGCCGGTGAAATCGATTGTCAACAAACAGTACAACAGCCCCGTCAATATCTACAGCGAAGAGACCATTGCCGAGACACTGTCAGCCCAGGCTGAGGTATTGGCTGGAGGTGTATTGGGGTGAGTGAGCTTGAATAAATTTTTCCAATTTTTATGGACTTCCCAATTCATTCAACTCATTCATCAATCAATCATTATTTCTTATTCAAATTTCATTTTGATGAGTGCAACAGGCTCATGCCCTAAAATGCTCCTCTACCAATTTATACTACACAATCAAAAACAAGGTTATGTCGAATCATAGACTAATATTACAATTTCCACTTTCAAAAAATGTAGAATTTCGATATCAGTCCACTCCAACGTTTCAATAATACACCATTCAATTCATTCAGTTCTTCAATTATGAATTTATTGATACATTCAACAACTTATTGGTTCATCCAGTTCATTCAATTTGTATATTGACTTGATAAATGATGAATATGAATGGAAAATAGTTTTCTTCAAAAGAATACAATTGTTTCCGACTTTGGTGTTGATTGATGGTAAACATGTAATTCATCACAAAATCATGTCAACTGGCTTTGACCACCCAACAAAACGTGAGAATGTAGGCACTATAGATACACTACTGTATAGAGACTATAGAGACCGTTAGAGGCACTATCTAACAAAACAGTGCATAAAAGGAATTAGGGACTCTATGTCTCTATCAATATTGGAAAATCTAGTGGGAGTATCTCCCATCTCATAGAATTTTTTTTTTGGCTTTACTGAGGTAATTTTCAATTTTACAATGCTAGAAATGATACAATTTGGGAATTGTTGGAAGCTATGAACTTTTTCTACCAGAAAGTAATAATATTAAACGCTTTAAAAGATCTTACATAACTTGTAATCAAGTGCCTTCTGTGAGAAACAGTGAGTTGTGAAAAAGTTAGCAGTGAGTTGTCTTTTGAATCTGGGGAAAATATCCATTCTACGATCTGTCAGGTCTATTTTATAACGCTACAACTACAAACAGTAGTCTTCTACTATGAGTCAAACGATATGTCTCAGATCAGAACATTGTCAAAAACCCAAAATTACTAAACTTTTGCTAAGCTTGCTAAGCTATTGATGAGCTATGTAGTCTAAGTACTGAAGAAATCACTTCTATGAATAGTAGAAATCAAGTCTATACTATGTAAAATTCTGCCTAAGACTCTGGGCTCTCCAAAATTTTGATTAGAATTATACAAAAATTTCCGTTTTCAGAGTGAACTTCAAAAAGAACGAGAGAGGTTACGATGCAGAAAAGAGTGAAGTCTACAAAATGCTTCAAGAGGCTGAGAGAGAACCCAAGACACCTGAACCCGGTAAGCTATTTTTCGCCTTCAACCATTCTTTTTCAACCACTTGCAGGAGTAATTCGTGAATGATAGAATTCAAGAAAGCAGCATTATTATTGTTGAATGCTTTATTGTTTCTTAACATAACATTTACACAATATTATTGAGTACATGTTAATCTAAAGCCGTTGAGGGTTCCCCTAGAATTCATTCTTTGTCTCCAAGAAAGTTCATGTTCTCAGAAATATTCTCTCTCATCAAAACAGAGAAGGATTTGGAAGAAATTCTGTCGAAAATTCAATTTTATCTGATTTCATTGATAATGTTTCTGTTCCATAGTTAAATGGAATTAAATCAATCAGGTCTATTGATTATAATTCTCAGATCTTTTATTATTTTGATTTTGACTATGATATTTTGTCTACCAATCTCCTATGCCAGGTCACAAAAAGCCTATGACAACAACATACTTGTAATTAACATTTATTTTCCTTTATTTGGTAATTTTACATTGAAGAGTACAACAGTATTTGAAACCCAAAACTGTTCCTTTTAAATTAAATTTATTCGAGCAAAACAGGAAAAAATCCAATTTATACGTGAATCAAATTATTTCATTCCTGTCACACAATAAAAATAAGAAACAATTGAACAAAAAGTAACTGAATAGAATAACACTATCCATTACAATATTTAATTTTTTCCATTCACGAATATTTAACGGAATATATTATGGAGCTTACATAAAGCCTCCAATAGTTTCTCAACACATCCTTATCAAATTATATGGTCACTTATGTACTCAATCTAGTCATGCCCTCAATGCATACAAAGCCAGCCATTCACCAGCGAGTAGTAGTATAGTTTACCCAATCAAAGAAGGCATTCTAGCAAAATGGAAAAATGACTCCAGCTCAGTCAATATTGGTTTAGAAGTTATAAGTTTGGTCTTTAATTGTAGATCGGAATGTTTCCTACAATTTGAGACCAAATTTATAATATTTGAACCAATATTAACGAAGCTGGAGTGATTTTTCCATCTTGCCAGAATGTCTTGTTTGCTTGAACAGACTATACAAGTTAGCTGATTAGAGCGAACTTCCCTCTGAGCTCTCAGCCCTCTCAACTCACCTGTTGGGGCTGTTCAATACCGCTCCAAAGTTGCTCCTCGCAGCCAGTTGAATGCTTAAAGATGTTTGCGCCGTTCGGACCAATTCATCTTTAATTGAGTTTCGATTAAGCTGAATGCCGAACCCAATCGTGGATGGTGACTGCTCACAGAATTAACGTTGAATTACTTTGAGTGGTTGATCCACAAATCTGGAGTTGAACCGAGAGCGAAGCTAAATATTTCAGTTTTCTTTTTTTCCTTATTTGTGAGTTTTCAATGACATCCGAGCAAAAAACCAATTCAGCTCCTATTTGATAAAAAAATATTCAGGAAAAACAGTATGAAAAAAAATTCGCTCCGGCAGCTGGCGGTCGGATAGAGTGCATTTCAAATGCAATTCTATGATGACTCAAATCATATGACTTATAATGATCTATTCAGAGTATGAATTCAAAGGCGCCGTTTTCGAAAAACGTGAATTTTTGGCATTGTGTTATTCACCATATTCTCCGCCATTTTTGATTGGATTTTTTTTATTGATGGCTCAAATTGTAGGGAATAATAAGGGTATTATACACACCAATTTTCAAAACGATCACGTTATTGGTCGATTTGTAGTGATTTTTAAAATTTTTCATCCCCCAATTTCACCCCCTACCCTTAGACCAATTTGGCTGTTTAACGAACTTGACCAAGATATTAACACTAATGATTCTTGTGCGAAATTTGGTCGCTCTCCGACAAGCCCTTCGGGAGTTATCGTGTTAACAAGAATCTGTACATATATAAATATATATATATATATATAGATGTATATGAATTTGAACGGATATTCGTGTTCTAGGGGCTCAGAAACGTGTAAAAAATATATCACATCGTAAATTTTCGATTGTCAGGGCAAGACCAATAGTGCATTTTTTAAAATGAAATGCACTAAAAGTGCAAAGTTTTAAAAAGGAGTGAAAATTATTATATAACTTTCGGAAAGTAGAGTTTGTTAAAAGGAAGAGATTTTCTTATCGAAGTTGTTAAACCTTTTCCTTCATTATACTGATGCTATTTTACGTTAAATACGATACATTTTCCTTATAATTACGAGTGTAATCTCCAAACATACTTGAATCCACTGATCAGAAAACGGTAATCTCCTTTAGTCTATAAAATTATTTTGAATCTTGTGATTCACATGATATAATGACATCTGATTAATATTTTCATTCATTAGAATCAACCAATCCAGTATGAACTCGAATCAAAATATTTGTATTTGTAACTAAAGTTGAAAGATTATTGAAGAATGGGTTGTATTGACTGTTCCATTTTTGTTCTATTCAATAGTTGTATCTTACAGTAAAATCGAAATATTAATTCACAATCAAATTGAATTTGAATTGAATTACTTTGAGATTGAAAACTACAATAACCTCTAGGATAACTGAAACAAATATTAATGAACGAATTATATGACTCAATTTGAAGGATTGGATGCCAAAATCCAAGTCATAATGTGGCACTAGGGAAGAAAATTATGATCCTAATTCCTAATAATAATGCTCAAAATCCCTCACATTTTTCAAGTATTTGTATTTGTATTTCCACCAATTGTTCCATTCCAATTGTCTATTAGTCAATCTAGCTGAAGTCTAGGTTTGAATAGGGTAATAGTGATTAAGATTAAGAATAAGTAATAATAATAAAATTATTTGTAACTAATACATTGTTGAATTTTCTCGCACCTTGTGACTCGGTGCACATATACGAGTTTATCGCTAAAACAAAAAATAGTGAATACTCGTAGTTTACCATTGTAGGGTGAATTATTTTCCTAAATGATTGAGCTATGTGGTTAGTGTGTGAGTTTGCCCGCAGCCGAAGTTGACCAGGGTGGAGTGGTAGTGCCGCCCCCGGTGGCTGGCCTCCGACACGTTGCTGCCCCCGAGAATAAGCCGCCCTCGTCCACCCCCTCCATGGCCGGGGTGGGGGGCCAGAACATCTGCTCTGAGTGTGAGCGTCTCATCGTGTAAGTACTCTAGGCTAGGCTGTTGTAGACCGCGACCACATAGTAACAAATTGTTTTACTATTACTATTATTATTTTATCACTATTCAGGCTACTTTTATTACACTATTATATTATTTGGTAAGTAAAATACTGTCTACTCTTGTTGCTATGTGGTCGCTGGTTGCCTTAGCGGCAATAAAATTGCAGCACAAGTGAATCATGTGAAATCGTCCAAAACTGTTGGTTTCTGAGGATTTCGTTCTCTATTATTTTACACTTCATCTTGAATAGAATATTCTCTGGAATGTTTTTGTGTTGTCCATATGAATTTTTTTTAGGAGCTTCTAAAAATGCTATCGGTTTCTGGTACTTGCTATTCATTCAGCTCTTCGAGAAAATACAATATACTTGTTGAATGGAATCACAGGCAATCATTAATTTGTTATCACAATGCAATGAGTTTTGAGTTTGAGAGAGTGTCTAGTAAGTTATATAGAGTGATCTTGAAATTTTTTGAGCCATAAAAACATTATCTGAATGAGTACAGGAATAAGGACATAATTAGGAGGAATATATTTAATTTACAACTCTGAAATGTAGCTTTATAAAAACCATCCATGTTTGTCGTTCAATACTCATGCATTTGCATTAACGTTAGAATTTCCTCCCAAGAACAAGATATCAAGGATATTTCCCCTCACAAACTCAAAGTCAACTTTGGCATCTCATTAGAGAGTGCGTGGGAGTGCCAGCTTCGAAGGATATTTAAAATCGGTCTTTATTGAGTCGACATTGTGGGAGGGGAGAGGGGGGGGTTCGATCGTGGTGAAAGTCTAATGGAACTTTCAAACCCCTGGTGGGTTTTGGGGAGGTGGATTTTAAAATTTCACCCCGAAACACTTTCCATGATGGTAAGTGAGCTCAATAATAAACCGATCCCCAAGGAAATAGAGTTCATCCCTACGACCTGTCTGATGGCTGGGCTTTTATTGAAATTTCTTTTAATATAGCTACCGCCGGTTTCTTTTTCCCACCCACAACAAAATCTAATCACAGTTTATGAAACATGAGAGTTTCAGCGTCATCTATCTTATTCAAAATTGGAATTGTAAACCCTACATAATTTTGAATTTTACATTGATTTTAGACGTTTATTTACTTGAAAACGGTTTTGGACGATGGCATGATCTACTGAGTGTTGCAATCACAGCTCAGATGTGATGATATCAGAGGATCGGACAGCAAAAATTTAAATAATTGTCGGTTCATCTTGACTTTATTAATGAGGGGAAAAATTTTATGTTTACTTTCTAACAATTGAACAACTATATGTTCTAGTTTTTAACAACTTGAAAGTTTATCAAATCAAAACTAGTGGAAAAAAGTTGAATTAAACTCAAAATATACATATTTTATTTAAAAATGAATAGAAAATGATAAAAAACATGAATTATCCACAGAAACTTGAAAATTTTAAAAATGACAACTTGGAATGGGAAGGATCCTTTGGAAAACTCTAAGGCTTTTTCAAAGTTGAATTATCGATAATTAATGGTTGTTGAATTCTAAAAATATCTATCACGTGATAAGTACAGAGTATTGAAATGATTCCTAGTCCTCACTGAATGTCATTAAGGAATGAAATAAATATTTAGTATTGTTTTCGTAGAGCTACTGATCATAATGTCCATTCCTCATTAGGCTATTCAGTTCCAACCCGAAAAACTGTGAATTTTAAATATTCACCAAACTCCATAAAAGTTGGGAAAGTTCTTTCTGATTTTCTTAGAAAAAAAGTATTGTTTTACACAATAATGAACTGGTACTTGAAAATAATCTGAGTTTCAATTGAATGAGAAGAAAATAAACGTGTGCAGAACCTTTTGCTACTGTGGTTGGTGGGTAGCTAGACTGACGACCAGTGGTCATCTCATGAGAAAACTGGGTCGAACAGTTCCAGGAGTTTTGGGCAAACTTTACTTAAAACTTGAAATCTTTCTCACGTTAGGCCTACACTTTGTATTCATTTAATTGAATAAGCAGAATTATTGCTAGAAATTATTAATTGATACCTGATTATTGAGAGTGGAAATGCCTAAATTTCTGTAGGTGAAAGAGTAGATTTCCTGCTCGAATTGATGATTGCATATTTGAATGAATTGATATTTGGATCGATCAATGTTGGTAGGTTAATTGATGGGGTATCAACAGCAGTTCTATTAGCATTGAGCAAACAGCAAACATGCTTCATGAACTAGCATGTTTACTGATCAGTGATCATTCAACATTTTCGAATACATCTACAAATTGCCATCAAGTTATGATGAATGAGCATGATTTGAACGACAAAACCCACGAACACATCATGAATATTTGTATGGTATATTACAGAATGATCGAGGGAATATTTGTATGGTCTCAATGCAATTCAAAACACATTGTTGCCTGTAGGATGATAGTCTAAATTGCTTTTCAAGTAATAATGGAGCCATGATGCTGTGCGTTCAGAAACAGGTCACGTGCGTGGAGAAAATGAATCCAGGGTGTTCTTTGAAAACTCATTTCGAGGAGATATTCATAATACTGTGAATCATTTTCTTCCATTTAAAGTTATTTCTGTGGACTAAATAGTATTTAGTTTGGGAAATATTTTATGCAGTAGTAATAGAAATTAATTATAGAACAATGCGATATTCCATTATCATTTGATAATTAGTCAATATTTTTAATTACAGAATGTTTTCATGAACAACTGTAGGCTAACAATTGAGTGCATGCAGTCACATAACAGTTATGACATGTTTTGCTGTTGAGACGTGAAAAGTATTTTTATATCCATTAATCCATACTATGTGAAAGAATTCTCCAGCTTCCTATTGTGAGCTATCAAGTATTATAAAAGCGGTCCATGTGTCGCGAGGAAAATGAGAGCAAGAGAATTTTTCTCGAGTGAAAAGTGATGAGAAGGAAATGGAAAAGAGAAGAATTATGGGTCGATCTGAATAGTAATTAAAAGTTGAAGAGTTCTGGCGATGAAAGTTGCTAAGCTTCGGCCATGTAATTGGCTGATCGCAGAGCTGAGAAGGAAGGAAGGGGACCGTGTAATTGAATAGAACAACCTTTATATTCTTGTTAGCCTATCGAATATCCAATTTGTTGTAATCGGATGAAATGAGATGAATTAGCCCAGCCCGGCCGGATTACCATTATTAAATTATAAAATTTCATTTTCTTTAGAGGTTCACGGTAATTCTGATTTCGAGAGTGGAATCCAACAAGCTCTGACTCTACATCAATTACAAATTAATTTAGATCGGAAATTAATCATGCCATCTCTTCCTGAATTAATTTCATGAGTTGAATTATGAATATTGATAAAACTGTTTCTATTAAAATGCATTGATAGTGAACCAAGTTTAGTGTAAAAAATGATTTTCAAACTAGGAACATTCGGAATGATGTGACTAATATTAGATTTTTATCCTGAAAAATTTATATTCTATAGAGGGTGAGCTTAGAAATAATAATTAATTTGATGAATGATTATAATCAGATTCGGAGTGAAATCATGAGCAAGATTCCAAGAACTTATAGACGTGTTGTTGATGTAGGAAGGCAAGTGAAAGCAGATAAAATACTCACATAATAACAAGAATTACATTTTATAAATTATCTTGTTTAATTTTGAGATAGGATAGTAATTATTGCATCAAAATAACGTTACTCTAATGGAATGAATTCTGGGAAGAGAATAATCCATTCTACCCTATTAATTAGCGAATAAGAGTTTAATTATATCTACGAAAAAACTGTTTTCCTTTGACAATGTAGCATAGAAAGTATTCTGCTGGGAGCGTAATTCATTGAAATTTTGAAAAGATGTTGTCAGAAATATGTTATTTTCATAATTTTTTTCCACTGAAATCTAATTGAATAGAAAAATAATACTTTTTTTGAGGTTGATGCTCTTGTGCTCTTCAGATCATGCTTCATGTGCTCCATATGTACAATGCATGTGGATAATGAGAGGTTTAATGTTGAGATATGACGACTGATTTGTAGGCATTTGGAACAGAATTCAATGAGTAATAATGTTTTATCACAGTTAATTACCAATACAGTTCATTACAATAGTTAGGCGGGCCACAAAACTCCATTTGCTTGTATTCTCCCTTTTATTTCTCATCAATTTTGACTCGTTTATTACATTATTCAATATTTTCAATTAGAAAGTTTCTGATCCATCTGTCAATTTCTTCGTTTAGGCCTATTATCAGCAGAAGCCTATTTCTATTTTTAGTCAATATTGAGCGCAACATAAACATAACTTTTCAGTGATAAGTAGGTGAAACATCTTATCTACTTGATTTTATTCATCTCTTATTTTTACACATCTCATAATTATCTGCATTCCCCACCTCTTCTCTTGGCCTCATAAACAGAACTTGGATCCACACAGAACGAAATGATCCGATTTCTTCTCAGTTCAAAAGCTAAAAACCTCTCCAAAGGCTTGACCCGAAAGTGTTTCTTTGACTACAAAGTGTTCTAGACGTAATGCAATAGTCAGTGCAGTCAGTGTCTTTTGTTGTATTAAACTGTTGTGAGCTGGTATTATTGCTTGAGGTCATGTCATTGCATGCTCCTTCAAGCCTGAGGCATTCTCTGGGTTTTGAGACGATCTCCTCCTCTTGATACTCCTCCTGATCCTTCTTCCCCTCCTTTTCATTCTCCTAATCCTTCTCTTCATCTTCCCCACCCTCTTTGCCATTCCATTTTCTCCTTATTCCACTCCTTCTTCTCCTCCTCTCCTTGGACGTTTCTTTTCCTCCCAGCAACTTTTGAAGTCAGCCAGCCGACTATTGAATAAGAAACAATTTGTCCATTGTCTCTTGTCACCGTCTACGCGTTCCCTTCTCTTTTTGTCTTCTTTCTTTTTGTTTTGTCTTGTCACTTCCACTCGTATTCATCATCTCACTTTACGTGTCAAGCAATTAGTTCGCAGCAGCAGGAAGAAGGATGGTTGGATTCTTCTCTCCCAGACAAATGAAACGCTTTTCTACGATTTATCTTTGCGTTGCGGTCTGTCGTCTGCTTCCAAATTCTACACAATTTTTTAAAACAAAGAATTGTAACTTTGACTCGCGTTCTGGAGAGTTTGCAATACAAACAATTTTCAAGAATTGTAGTTTCTAGCATTGGCTCCGGTCTCACCTCCTATTTGTACGTCCTTTGAATTATTACAGATATTGTTCAATTCGAGTTTAGAAATTTCCACGAAGATCGCATAGCGTTTAATTTTATTCAGATAATAATGATAAATGCAATCACTCAACTTCTCATCTCACCAACAATATTTGATTTCAAGTACCGGTACCATGATATTATTTCAGTCGTGAGAAGAGGAGACAGACTTTTCAATTGAGTAATGAAAAATGGGAAGCTTTTATTCGAATAAAGATTAAGAGATCAAAGAAGGTTGAAAGACGAACGACTTTTCGGTTTTACAATTCATTGCCAGCACACTCATCTAATTAACAAACAAGTTTAGAGTTGGAGTGAGGTAAGATAATTGAATGTGTGCCCTTACTCAAGTGTGGAGTTTTCCTTTTGCATCATGAAATGCACAGAACCAATAGAAGATGGACTAGAAAACCAATTACAAATCCATATAGCCTACTCCTTAAGACGGACGCTGAAAAATTGAATAAATAAAGAAGTGCTAAAGGCCGAGGTTTCGTAAAATTATGGAAGTCCATATTTTTTCCACCTTCTATTTCCATTTTCAGGAATTCAGTACAGTATTTCCTTCCACATAGCTCTAATCTTAATGAATTGATGGAAAAAGGGAATGGAAATTATAACTCCAACAATAGAGAAGTTTAAAGTTTTATTCTAGAATGAAGAATTTCATAGAGTAGCCTACTACAAAGTGCAATCAACTTTTGAATTGAATAGAGAATGTCAGCACTGATATTCTTAATTCTTAATTTATTTAAATGGGAAATTCATGAAACATTCAATGTCAATTGCTCATATCAATTTCTAACAAGTATATCCTTAATTATCAATTATGTGTTAGCTACACTATCGAATGCGTTACTAAAGCTGACGAGCTCATGTGGGTATCATTCTTAGAAAAAAGTCATGTATCGGAAATTGAAATCAAGTGAGGGATACCAAAAAGTTTTTTAATTGATTAGGATTGATTTTCATTAAGTTTATAATTATTCTTGCTGTTCCAAAACTCTGCCTTCATCAAATTTGAGCTTCTAACAGATAGTTGTATCACTCTGGTAGAGTTATACACCACTTTGCACTAGTTGTGCAAAGTACTATTCACTAGTTTCTAAACGCTTCGCTTGCCTGTCAACTGTGTTTAGACGTGAGATCGAGCACCGCTTACTACTCGGCGGCCAGTCACGCGACGGGGGCCGTGCGGTATCACCCCGCCCCATGACCCCCATCGCACAGCAAATGGGGGGGCAAATGCACTTGCCCCCCCAGACGCAGGTGCCCCCTACATGCCGACATCGACACCCAAGTCCGAGCCCCCCAAATGCTCGGGTTGCGGAAAAACTATTGTGTGAGTTGGCCCGTTCAGCATGCGTCACCTGCGTCGATAGATGCGTCAAGCATGCTAGATGTTGTAGAATTCTTGAACTGTGCTCATCCTATCAAAATTGTTAAAATATCCACTCGACTTGTAGATTAACCCTTATCAGTTATCAGTCTTGATTGGTGGATCTCCTATTCGTCAATCTAGTGAAGAATTCTTTATTGTTCAAAATTTATTGAATTTCCTTGTCTTGACCTGTAGATTAACCCTTATTAGTCTTGAACATTGAATCCATTCCTCAATCTTGTGATGAATCCTTAATCTATGTCTTTATTGTTTGGAATTTCTTAAGTTTACTTGTCTTGACTAGTAAATTAACCCTTATCGGTCTTGATTAGTAGATTTTCCATTTATCAATCTTGTGATGATTCCTTCATGAATGTCTTTATATCTTTATTGTTTAAAGGTTCTTGAATATTTACTTGTCTTGACCAGTAGTTTAACCCTCATTAGTCTATATTTGAGGATCTTCTCTTCCTCAATCGTGTAATGAATACTTTAGGTATGTCTTCATTGTTGAAAATCTTTAGAATTTACTTGTCTTGACTTCTAGATTAACCTTATCAGTCTTGATTAGTGGATCTTTTATTCCTGAATCATGGCATGAATCCTTTATACTCCTGTTTATTGGTAGATCTTGTTCGACATTCATGATAAATCTCTCTTATATTTACAACAAGCATGCTAGGTGTGATAGTACCCCTTTATATTCATAAATAGAATCCCTTATATTCACCTCCTTACTAGATTGAACCTCATCATTCTCATCAGTGAGATCTCAAATCTCCAAGCCCTCGTATATATTGTCCCACATTTTCCACTTCTGTAATAAATATCTATTTTTTTTGTGACAGCAAGCATGAGGATGTCATAGAAGTCTTTGTGTTCTGATAGTCTGATCTGTACTTTTATTTAACTTTTATAACACATTTATTTATATCTGTACTATTTCTCCTATGCTTTAGATCTCACACTTCCTAGGATCTGATTTTGTTCTCTAGGTTCAGGTCTCAAATCTTTAAGCCCTTGTAGTCTTCTGTAATAAATCCTTGGCTCATTCAGAACCACGAAAATTTCATGGAAATTTCCAGTTCATCATCAATTAATTGATCCAATAAGTTTCCCTTCTCACTTCTCTAATTAATCCTTTTTACCTTGGCCCAAGTAGCACCTCTATGTGTTAAACCTCAATTTGATAGCTCCTCCTGTTCATAGTGTTATACAACTCATTCTTCTATTGTCAAAAACATGTTTCCGCCAGTACGCTATTGTTATTTCATATGTTTCAAATTTTCAAAATCTAATGTACAACTCAATGAACATAATTTAATGTTTCTTTCTATCCTAATTCTATTGATAGAGTACTTTTTCAACCTTCGATATTGTAAAACTCTTTACATCATGATCAATCTATTCAAGATAAATGCTAGTCTTTCTCGCCTCTGTATATGATTTTCAACCGTTTCTCCTTCTTGTATAAACTATTATTTGGAACCTGAAGTATGTTTAAGGATTACAATAATTACAAAATGATGTCTTGACAAACATTGAAATGAATTATGTTGGAAAATAATTTGTTAGGCTATGTGGGTGATCTAGTTCAGTGTTTATGTATCTTTATTATTTTTAATTATGAAACAATGTGGTTGGTAGCACCTATTCTATTTTCATTGAAAACGTTATTGGAATTAATTTTAGAGTATTTCACATTCACTGTTTTGAATAAATGTTATAAAATCAATCCTATGAAAAAGCTTTGAAACGCTTTTGGAAACAAATACATGGGAGTCCTTTTAAATTTCAAACTGTATTCGAAGTTTATGTTTTAGAGTAATGTGAAATCAGTAGACAAAAGTATTGTAATCTTTTTTCGATGTAGGCTATAAGTCTATAACATACCAAAAATAATTAAATACTACAATATTAGGTATAAAAATAATAATGTTGGTTAACACAGATAATATTAGATAACAAATATTTTTTTCTCATTTTACCTTCTTCGTTGATCTCAACCTCTCACCCCACCACTGGCGGCTCGTGCTCACGAAACAAATGAAGTGCTGTACGGTAGAATATACGAGCACTTCACCTATTTCGTGGGTACGAGCCGCCAGTGTACCCCACGAGTACTTTTCTTGATTGTCGGTTCATTCACCCACTTGTCTATCAACCGCATCGTAATTAGTTTGCTCATTCATTGTTTGTTCATTTGTGAGATAGTAATCATTTGTGATTTATTCATTGTTTGTTCATTGCAATCATAGATGGAATTTTTATTTGCAGTGGAGTGTTTGTGAGAATAAAAGACAAGAACCTGCACGTTGAATGCTTCAAGTGCGCCACTTGTGGCTCCTCGCTGAAGAACATCGGCTACTACAGCATCAACAACAAACTCTACTGCGACATCCACGCTAAACTGGTGGCTAGGCAGAACCCGCCCGCACCCAACATGGATCCCATCACTGTGCCTCCATCGTGAGTTTAGAAATTTATACTATATTATTTAATAAATTAATAAATAATCATAGCCGTGTGTCTGCCACTGAAACGGGACGATTTAAATAAGTAAGAGGTTGTTCAAGAAATTTTATTTTTGTAGTTTTATCATTAGACTAAAAATAGAAAGTAGGAATGTCGCCTTTTAGTATACAATAAGTGGAAAATAATTTTTTTAATATAACATCTTACAAATGTCATTCATTGGAATCTAGGCACTTTTGCAGCCGGGCGTTGAAGTTTCCCATGACATTTCGCAGCATATATCAATGGCTAGTTGCCCTAGTACATAAAAACAAGAGTTTTTTAGAGCGATCCACCCATAACTATCCCAATTCTAAAACATTACTATCTCGGTAAGAGAGCGTTCTAGGGCCCATGTTTACTAAAACTTTCTTCTTCAAATTGATGTTGGGATACCACTTTCGAAGTTTGTCGGTCTATTTTGTAAATACATTTCCTATATCACTCATCATGTCAACATGCAAAAAATCACCTTTTAGTTTTGCAAGTTTTCTAATTCCTCAGTTGCAGCTTATGTATCTTCCTCCATCTCTCCTCTTCCTGGTCTCTCCAGTCTTGCTCGAGCAATCAACTAATTCCACCTCGAGGAATATTTTTCAAGCTTAAAAATTTCAATGATTTTCCAATAGAATAAGGATAATTTCCGCATACGGGAAATGAAAAAAATTGACTTCAATGTAAGTGGCTGGATAAATTAATAGCCTGCATAGAGACAAAGAAAATTCCCTCCCTGATTATGGCAACAGAAAATCTCACAGCTAACTCACCAGAGATCACACACCAATTTATTCAATTTTTAAAAACCCCTTTGTGGGATGGGCCTCATTCAATTTGCATCATCTAATTACAAGTTGAAAGTGTGGTTTCCCTCTAACAACAATTTCTACGATTCCACTCAGACAATTTTCTCAAAAGAAAAAGTCTCGTTCATTGTACATTTCTTATCTGAGAGGATGAGATGAAGATATGGTTCTTGGTAGTGCATGTGATTGGCTGAATTGAATAAGTACCTGAGGCTAAATTGAATTGATAAAAGCGGTAAAAAATTGTTAGATTAATAAACAGAAGCGTATTTTATTTAGTTTGGAGCGCATAAACTTTATTGAGGTCTCGTAATAAACTCGTATGATTATCATTCTAGTGATCATCACTGTAATATTATACTACCCATGTCTAAAACTTGATTTTAAAAATTGTACTTGGAAGTGTTATAGTAGAAATTATTATATGAAGGAATGAAGTTTCTATCGAACCAAGTATATATCTTTTCAAAGACTAGACAGCAAATTTAGATATCATATTACACCTCTTGAATAATTAATATTCTTACAGGGTTCTTAAAGTTAATAAATTATTCTTCAAGCTTGGTGTTCAATTGTAGATCAAGAGATCTTTCGATAACAAAGAATCTGGAAATGTGAATTTAAGCTTTAAGGTTTTCCTTTCCTCTCCTTTAAAATTGGACAGCAATATTTCACTGAAACACTAGAAACATAGTTGTACCAAGTTGGAAACTTACCAGATTTTCAGAAGATAAAAGTTCCAATATCAAGTTAGTTTCCGCTTCAGCCAAGTTCGATAAAGTTGGCTAACACAGTTATAACGGCAATTTAGATTTAATAGGTTCATTGTGATTCCGGCGTTTACTGCTGGATAAAAACACAACGGATCGTATATTAGATAAAGACAAGCTATTTGTTTCCTAATAGACAGTGCTCTGTTGAAGTTGTAAAACAATCTGGAAGATTAATTAGGTGTCCCATAAAAAGTGGTGAGGCCCGGCTAACTTGAAGGTTGAAGATTACTTCGAGTACTTTGAGATTACTGAACTTTCTTACTTGATTTTGTGTGATGGGGAAGAGTGAAAATGTTTAAAAGAATGATGAGAATAGACAAAGTTGTACTACAAAAATTAGGAAGTAGAATTGTTTTAGCAATCGGAAAAAAATCAGAAACTCATATTTAAAATCGAAATTAAATTAAATTCTAATTCAAAAATTGAAAACTCGTATTTAAAATCGAATTGAAATTGAAATTCCAACGAGGGAAATTTAAAACACGAATTAGAAATTCCTCTTACGAAGGAAATAATTATTCTGTACTTCACAATCAATTCTTTCTATTGTATGTGTATTTTCCAAAATGGCTGATCTCTCTATAAGTGATAATGCTTTTCACATTATTAAAATATTATGAATGAGGAGTATTGGATATTTATTGTTGCATGAATATTATAGGTGTAGAAAAACAAGAAGAATTGTTATTGTTTGTGTTTTCTTTGGTAGTGAGGGGAAAATGGAAGGACTACTCTTCTTGAAATGAATTGTCAGTTCCTTCTGCGTTCTGCATAATTTTTGCAAATAGTCTGTCTGAATGTATTCTCTAGGCCAGTTGACTAGAAAATTGAGTCAAGAATATACTTTGGGCAAATGGTCAAATCACTGACTAGTAAAAAAAAGGAACAGGTTTAATCGCCTGCTATCGGCGATGTTGGTATCAGCTGTTTCGAATTGAATTCTTAAGTTGAATAATCAAAGTACCCAAATTTTCAAAACATTGACAGGAATGAAATATGTTTCAAAGAGTTATTCAAACTTGTTATTGAATTTTATGAAAGTTATCGTTTGCTTCTACGAAAAATTATATTATGTCATACCTCCAATCTTAAAAATTTTATTCAGAGTGAACCCAATGACTTATAAATTCGGTAACATACTCAGTTGGGGAAATCACCGGGATAGCCCACTAGAATAGACATCACCTCATCAGATGTTCTATAGTGGGTTCCTTAGAAATCGCCATATCAAAAGCAGTTCCCAGTCTGTGGAGGTAGCTAATGTCACTATGAATGTGTACTGGGCCATTGTCTGATGGAACACGATCTGTCATGGCTCGTTGGTATCTGACAAAGAGCGAGCACATCTTTAGTTGCTGTGATGCTGTGAATCTGTGAATGAAGTCGACCGCATCACCACTGATTGATTGTGGTCGATCGGCTGTGACGTAATGCAATGACTAATCACGTGACATTGGAACGCAGGAAGAAAATCATGCTGGAATTCGGGAAGCATTCCTGAATCGATCATTTCGTTTTTCTGGATTAGGTTATCTAGAAACAAATTGTTACTGGACAGTTTATTTGAAAACTACTTTCTTTTCGTCTTTGCTTATCTTTTATCGTCTATCTATTTTTTCACTCAACTTGAGCAGTTTTCTCAGTACTAGGAAGGTAATCCAGGAAGATACTCAAGTTAATGCACTATCACCAACTCAACTCAACTCGATTCAACAACTCCTACTCCTTTCACCTACTCCTCCCTCCCCCATTACACTCCATTATTTGTTTTCCACGATCTCATCCAACGACCACAGAATACAAAAATAATACAAGCCTTTCTCTTCTCTCATATCTTGTTCCAAAAAAAAAACTCCCAGAGAAACCTTTCCCAAAAAATAATATTGCCTACTGAACAGCACTTGTCTCACGTCATCAAATTCATGAATCATAGTATAACGTAAACGTAATCCCTGACCAACTCTAATTCAAATATATTCCTTCAACCTACAGATTAATTCAACACTCAAAAGTCAAGTGACACATCAAACCCAGTTTACGACACAGTGATAGCACTATTCATTGAATCCTGAAGAAGGCCGAAAGTGATATTTGAAAGGACAAGATGAAGCTACATGCTGCTTTTTGTGTGATATTTTATTCATCGAGCGGGTGCTGAACAAGTTACACATTTTATGCACTCTAAAACTTAGTTTATCGTCGTCCGCTTGCCGTTGCTTGTTCCAATTTTTCTACAACAACTTGTGTTTCAGTTTTTTACTCATGTTTTTCCTTTTCTTCACCACCCTAATCCACTTTTCTTACGTTTTCCTTGTCACAACCAACAACCACCTTTTTCATATTCTATCTTCTACCACTTTCTCTTCACATTATTTTCCTTATTCTCTCTTCCTTCGCCTCCCTTGTCCAGTTACCTCATTTTCCCCTAACTTTTTCATGTTCTCTCTCTTACCACTTTCTCTTTATACTATTTCCCTTGTCCCTTTGTTCTCTCTTTCTTCGCCCTAATTATCCTAATTTACTCTTCACCCTCTTTCCTCCTACCTTATTCTTATTCTCTCTTTCTTCTGTTCTTCATAGGGTTTCCAATCAGTTACTCCCTGTTTTTTCTCTTTCGCCAACCTGGTTCAACCACATAAATTTTCCCTCAAATATATCCTCTCTATCCTCTTAATCGTTTCTCTTATGTTCTCTGCTCCTTCACTTTCTTCATGTCACTGCCACCTCTTCTCTCATATCTCTTAAATTACTTTAATCTTGTTTTAAATAATTATCAAGAACCCTTTTTGAATGTTTTTTTCAATACATGACATATTATAAGGGTACTTGATAATAATTTAAAACAAAAAACAGTGATGAAAGTAGCCCTGAGATTAAGGAAATACTTTTTCATCTTTTATTGTCTTGTCCAACGAGCTGTCATAGTAGTGCTGTGTTATTGTGTTTTTTCAAAACTTTCTCTTACTTTGTGTGCTTCCTCTTCTTTCCGCTCATCATTTACTACTTATTCTGTTTTAAGCCTCCCTTGTCCAGTTGCTTCTGTAGAACTTTCTATCCTTACTTTTATTATTTTGTCCTTTCCAACGTCCCTTATTGATGCTGTATAGTTTACAGCTTTCAATTACTTTGTGTGATTTATTTCTCCTCAATTTTTCCCCTCATTTGCTGATGCTCCTTCTTCTTTATCCAGTTGTCCCATTTTTCCTTCGTCCCTTCTATAGTCTGTTCAAGCGAAGAAGACCCTCTGGAAAGATGACGAAATGACTCCAGCTCAGTCAATATTGATTCAAAAATTATTGATTTGGTCTCAATCGTAAATTATTATTATTTATACATGGTAGCGGTGAGCCATAATTAACTTGACAAAACTAACCATTACAATGCATTTTTGTCAATTGGAATGGTATATATTGAAAAATCTCATTCATATTTTTATACATTTTTCAATGTGATAATTTTAATTTGATTCATTCATATTTTCTAGTTATCAAATTTTATACTTATAGCCTGTAAATGTGGACTTGATAGTAGATCAAATTGATAATTTTTGAACCAATATTGACTAAGCTGGAGTCATTTTCATATCTTGCCAGAGGGTCTTCTTTGCTTGAACAGACTATACCTTATATTTCCTCATCATCATCTTATTTCCTTCTCTTTATCTTCCTTATCCTATTATATTAAGCGAGTAATTTCTGTATGTATGTTTGTGGAACCACGGATCTAGAAAACGGCTCTAACGATTTTCTCGAAATTCGAAATGTAATACAACCGTGATGGAAAAATAAGATTGCAGCAGGTCTCATGTCTGGGAAAACTCTCTGGCAGGATTAATAAAAGAATTAAATATTCCTTATTCAGGCATAATACCAAGTACTGAGTATAATGGCTGTTATCGTTCGCTGACCAAAACAATCCAGCTGGAGTAAATGGAGTTCATTCAAGTCTATAACACATGTTCATGCCAAAAAATTGCAAGAGGTGATCATATCAATTTTTATTTTTTTTACAATAACATATATAAAGCCTATGTAATTCAACAGTTCGGCCGCAGCTTCAGAGCAAAGCTCATTACCAGATATTTTATTTATAATGCACGTTAATGACAGGAGATCTGTTAACTGATTCCACACAGGATCAGCACTGGTTGGATATGTGGGAGTGGCACATTTTTAGACGGAGGAATGGTGAACACAGTGAAGCTGAACCCCAAATTCCTACTTCATCAACATAAAGGGGGCTGGACCATAGGCTAACAACCGTATCATTCCCTAGCTTTGTCCATCTACAATTACTGTCTTCTTCATGTGTGAATTCCCTTTGCTCTCTTCTCCAATTATCTCAATTTTTGCCACATTTTCCTCCTTTATATTTTTTCTCACCCATCTACATTTTTCATTTTCATTCTCTCGCCTCCTTTTCCAACTAAAACTGTCTATAAATTTATGATATAGTGGTTCAAAAGTAGTTGAATTTATCGGAGTGGTTTAATATCAAAATTAGTTACAAGTCTTGCTCACGCCTTGTGTTTCTTTTCAGGGGTGGTTTTCCCGCAGCCGCGCCACTATCACCGTCTGTGGCACCACAATCCCCGCAATCCAATCTGGCGCCACTGCCTTTCCACGTAAGTATCGAAATATGGAAATTGCTATCGAAAACGTTTGCGCCAAATATGTTGCGTGAACGGCTCTCACCAAATCTGTTACGATGGTGATTTGGGTGGAGTCTCTTCTGATACAAATTCAGATTGAATCCGTTCACAGTGCAGAAACTGTCCAATCACCATGTAGTATACAGTCTTTGTTATTCACAGTATGCTATTCACCAGTATGTCTAGTGATATCCACCAGTCTATCTAAAAAGATACGGTGATTTATTGAGAAATATTTCAACTAAATTTTCTGAACAATACTAAATAATAATATAAGCCTTGGTGTATTTGTAGCCTACTCGGTGTACTTTTTCTTAGTATAATCTGAACTAAGTACTTCTTCTCGTATAGTCTGGTCGAGCAAAGAAGACATCATTCTGGCAAAAGAGCGGAAAATGACTCGAATTCGGTCCAATATTGGATCAAAAATCATAAATTTGGTCTCAAATCATAGAGCATAATGTTTACTACAATTTGAGACAAAATTCAATCCAATTGATTTTTGAATCAATGTCCACTGAGCTGGAGTCACTTTCCAACTTCCCGGAATTCCTTCTTTGCTCGTCCTGACTATACAAGTACATCAGGTAAAAGTACACCGAGTAGCCTAAGTTACGCTACCTCTACACCTGGTACAGGGAAACTTATAACAAATAAAATTCTGTAGGACATTAGTTTATTTCATTATGTCAAATTCAGCTCAAGTAGCTTAGGTGAATACGTTTGAAAGAATGGGTGAAAACTATTTATAGTTTGAAAGAATAATTATCTTCTTTTGATGATAATTTGCTGTTTTACAGACACCAAGAGTTGCACCATCTCATGTGGCTGCTCCTCGTCCAGTGCCCAAGGTGCTTTCCTTTTTCATTCTGAATTCACGAAAATAACACATCGCTTCTTGTGTGTTGATGTGAAAATAATTTGTGTTGTCCTCTTAATGATTCCACTCAACATAGGCTAAGCTTTTCACTTTTATATTCGAATAATTTGATCTTCAATTCTGCTTTCTAGATACACAATACAGGCTCTTGAGAAGGAAATGAATTGACACTAAATATTTCATACCTAATGGCAAAATAGATAAAGGTGATCTTTGGTTGAGAAGGTTCAAGAAGATTAATCAACAGTTTGTTGCATTCAGATTTGACACTCTGCTGGCCGTTTCATTGTGAATACGAACCACAGTTCCAATATCCATGGGATTTTTCAATTCCAGAGATTAATCTGTATGAAAAGAGATAGCCAGGTCTAGCCCTTTAATAAGGAGCCCTGAATACGTAATTGATAATAAAAGATAATTGAAATTATTATTTATTTATAAATGAGCGTCGTATTGGGATTATGGACACAGTAATAAGTTGCCTACTAGTAGTACAATTTAAGAATTTTTCTCGATGTTAAAGTGAATTTGGTATTGATAATACCATCTAATGAATTAATGAATACAAAATAATGTTTGAAGTTACGTGTTAAGCTTCTTGATAGTTTAGAGTTTTGTACTTTATTTACTTTGTCAGACCTCTGTCCGCTACTATAACTATGCCTAACTTCATTTAATTAAATATTTCCTCCATTCAAAATTCATGTAATGATTCCAACTGACAATTTTAATATTTCTGACTTTAATTTTGTTTAATTTCACATTGTTATTACACACTGTACATACAATACGTTTTTCCAACTCTACTGTTGTTATCTACTCCTCAATCATTTAATATTTTTCTCATGTGAATTTATCAATATTGAGAATGCTCTTGTGAGAATTCTTTGTAAATTCTGGTAATCGACTTCACAATGATTTATTAACAATTTCAAGATTGCTTTTGTGAGAGTTCTTTGTTGATTCTGGTATTCAACCTCACAATGAATTTATTAACAATTTCAAGATCTATAATTTCACTATTGGATTTTTCCAATGAATAACAAAAATTGTAAATATTATTTTTTAGATTTTCAATAATTATGAAAGATCAATAGTAGTAAGTTTGTGATATTTTTGTTCTCTCGAGTGCAAGTTTTTCAAAAGCTTTAAAACACATAGTTTCATTGCTTTCTAACATCATCTAGATAATTTCCTATATCGTAGAGCTGTGTGATAGTCATGACTCCACCTAGAAAAACAAACAATCGATCACTCATTGGTGAAGTTGAACTTCTAATTTTTATCCATGATTTTCCTTAATGTCGTATAATACTGGATGTATTACCTCCTGAAGTGTATCAAGTATCAATGCTAATGCTAAGAAATTGACTGCATTGTTATTCCTGATCATTGTCTGCTGTCAATATTGTGTGAGCAATATGTCTGGAAATCGTTCTCAAGAGATACTCAGTAGTTTCGACACCCCTCAATGCGAATAAGCAGAACGACGCATTAATATTCCGATGATATACTCATACCTGCTCTCGAGTGGAGTTTGAATTTGATCTCTGTGGATTCAAGTTCGAGCAGACACATCATTCATGAGTCAGTTCGCCCATCTAGAATCGATTACTCGTATACAGGCTTCACCTGTGTACTGATGTAGCTGTAGCTATTAGTAGAGCTCATCCATTGTTCTGTCAATACAAGCATGAGATATCAAATTTTCAATCGGTTAATGCTAACAGCTTTGTTAATGATGAATGTTTGGAGTTGACTTTGGATTCAATATTCATTTCCAATTGGAATATCCGAGTTTGAAAATACTGTATGAGTACACATCAATATTGTTGAACATGATAATAATTTCTCTTGATGGTGCGTAAAACTGAAATGACATTTATTATCAATATTTCAATACGGTACATCTATATATTCTTTTATGGAACTCAGTTTGAAGCTCAAAAATGATCTCTTTCTTCTGCAACCATCGATTATATTGTACTGCCCGTACATGCTGCCTCTGACAGATTATCTGTTTCATCCAAGCTCTTATTCGCATCCAATTTTCAATTTACAGGGTGGATGTAAAAAAAGTTTACAAAAATGATTCATCAGTTTATAAAAATGAAAAAGATACAAAAATAGAGAAAACCTTCGAATGTATGAAAGGAGATGATGAAATTTTGAATTGTTTCTGAGATATAGATCCCATAGCCTACTGAAAATCTGATATCTACTATTGCGCGCGTTAATTGGAAATTCAGCATCCGAAAAATTTTTATCTGGCAAAGTTTTTTTTGTATCAGATGAAACAAGTTTCGAGTTGAACGAGAATTGGATTTGGTAATTCATAACGTTTCCGTTTTATTTGAATGGTGTTTGAGACTTCCATCTGCCATCATGTATGATCGATTCGAAAAATATGAGACATATTCCCAAACAATGTAGCCTATTATAGCAGTTTTTCTGTAACAAAAAAAAAATTCCTCTCAGACTGCCCGAGAGCAATCAATTCTTGCCTTCGACTGTTGAGTGTTGACAACTTTTATATACTTTTAGAACTTTGTTTGGCAGAGACAATATTCACTGGATATCCATCTCCATCCATTTTCGCAATCATTTAGCTTGTTTTGAACGCAATATCTGATCATGCTCAAATATCGTTCTAATTCAAGAATCAATGCGTTACTAAGCAAAGTCATTTGAATATTGTTTCTATAGTATTTTATAGATGACTCAAGTTAATTCTAGTTTAAAAAATGCAGGAATTTTATTCTATCCAATCAAGCAGGGTGCTCAGCTCACGGCTGAATTGCCTTACCATTCGATGCATTAAAAAGTTCATAATACATGATTGTGTAAAAATATAATCATTCTATAGAAGATATTCCAATGTTATAAAAGATAGCAGCTCAAAGCTCTGAGCTGGTCATATTTGTTTGTAAGACATCCATCCAAATATAGATGTATTTGTTTGAAACACGTCCGAAATACGTAACTTACTAGTATAGTAATATAGTAATATCAATTACCACAGCTTCGAAAAATATGAATCACCCCAAAAATCATAATAGTATAGGCTTATCAACTATAGTACCCATCATATTCAAATTAAACAAAAAAATTCAAATTCAAAAGACAGAAAAATACATACCAATCATAATAAAGGAATATTTTATAATTGAATAAATTATATAAATCAAACATAATATATTGAATTGGTTTATGCGGATTTCATTGAATTTATTGAATTGGGCAGAATCAAGCCATGAATAATCCGCCCTAAAGAACAATTTTTCAAATTTATTTATTGAAGTATGTTCATATTTTTCATTGAAAATAAGAATCACAGTAAGAGCTTGAAAGAAAATAATTGAAAAGGGTACTGTGATTCTTATTTTGAATAAAAAATATTGATAAAGTAGGCCTAAGAAAAATTAAGTATTAAATTATTATTAATATATTTTATTTTTCACTTGCCACAGTCTTCTCCATCGACGAACACAGTGCCAAAGCCGTTTAGCAGTGTTCAGCCTCCTTCGGCTCCTTATCAACCGCCGGCGGCTCCTTATCAAGCGCCTGCTGCCCCATACCAGCCACCCGCCGCGCCAGCACCGGCCCCTCCCGCCCCTGCAGCACCATCGGCGGCCCCCTTCTTCAACAAACCGCAATCAGGTAAGCTTCACTCTCATTCACGAGATTCCAGAAAATCTTCTTTACAACGTCATATCATCAATTTTTATAATTTAGGATTCATGTTATTAAGGTGGTGTAGAATTATTTTAGTGTTGAAAATCATTTATTATGAGAATTTCGACTTAGAATTTTAAAATATAATCTCTAGTCGGTCCAAGCAAAGAAGACCCTCTGGCAAGATAAGAAAATGACTCCAACTCTGTCAATATTGGTTCAAAAAATATTGATTTGGTCTCAATTGTAGATCAGGATGTTTCCTACTATTGGGACCAAATCAATAATTTTAGAACCAATATTGACCGAGCTGGAGTAATTTTCTCATCTTGTTATTTTCCAATATCGCCAGAATGATTGTCTGCTTTGCTCGACCAGTCTATTTATACATTCTGCCCCACTATCGTCATCCTAGAATAAGTTCACTCATCAGTGGGATGGGGTGAGGTTGACAGAAAATTGAAATTGCATCAAGAAAAATTCAGTTCTTTCTACATTTTAGAAATTCGTTTTTGTAATAAAATATCCAAATACAATACAGAGAACAGAATTGTCTTTCTTAGATTGGTATTCAATCACTTCATTTCTATCAAAGTCTTTGTAATGGGATGTCGGTACTAATATTGGATTAATTATCTAAAAGTTATAACAATCTGCCAAACCAAGCTGGTATTTGAAAATTGTTTTTGAACGCAATTGCCATTGAATCGTGTATGCCAACAGCTTGAATATCCCGTAAATAGCAACATTAGACTCCACATTTGATAGGAATGTGGGTTAAATTTATGAACGCTCGTTCGTATCTAACCACTGAAATATTATGTTTCAATTTTACAATAATTCTGACTATAGGCTATTACTACATCACGAATTCCTGTTGGGACGAAATATTGTTGATTTAATTAAATCAAATATGACGATAATAACAAGCAATATCTACATTCAGATTCACTCTCATGGAAAACACAATAATTATTCTCTTTAGAGTCACTCCCAGTATAAAGTACTTGCAATTGTGTTTTCCAATTACACTCCAATCATGATTTAATTTTTTTAGTCAACTAGTACAGCGTTTTAAGTAGAATGGAAAGTTTCCAATTCAACTTTCCTCAATTCAATTTGGGGAAGTTCAAATCATATTCCACGATTAAGTTTATGATTTCGAAGGTATACAGGAATTTCATTGTACTCACCAAAATCATTACAATAATCATTATAATGAAAAATCATAACAGTCAAACAATTTCATTTTGTCCGTTATTTTGTGTAGGTTATTCACCATTCAGCACATATCGCAAAGGTAAAACAAGACATGACATTTCAGAGAATCATCATTAACAACAATCATTTATTAAAATTTGAAGCATTTGTATCAGCAATTTTCAATAACGCTAATGGATTTATTAAAGTTTCCATTATCATCCCTAATTCAATGCATTACCCAATTGCTTGTGTTATACTGTTGAACTCATTCGTGATCGAATCTACCTCAAAGACATGACAGAATAATAATTAAACATGGTACTGACGATCCCAGTTAGATGTTATGACTACACGTCTACTAGAGATTTTGATCATGAAGGGCCATTCTTGTCGTTGTTGAGCAACGTTAAGTCGTTGGTCCCTAATATCTAAAAAAAGTAATCATCAGCTCCTATTACTCTCCAGTGTGTAGCTTCACTTTGATTTCTCTAAGCATCCTCGGTCAAAGAACTCTATGAATTGTAACAATGATTGATGATTCTGATATACTATAATATAATATATTATTATATACTATATTCTAATACTATTGTTGCAAAGATAATTCATGAAAATTCATTTATTTTTAGATCAAATCAGTCAGGCTATTAATATAGTACCCAATAGGGGAGTAGGAGAACATATTAATTTAGCATTGAAAATAATTTGTTTCAATAGAATTTTTTCACAACAACCTTTCAAATTATAATTTTTTTAATAGTTTTCACCTTTGGAATTAAAAATGTGTGTATAGTTCAAGATTCAAGTGTTGGCATAACATCTATTTTCATTATTTAGTATTAACTCAAAATTGTGAAGAAGAGATGTTTCGGTTATGGTCTGTCTTTCAATCACATTGTATTGCAATCTCGTGAATAAATAAATATAACTATTTATTGGGTAATGCATTGAACAAAACGTCAACTGAGATTTCGCCGTATTCCACATACCTGTCACATTCATCTGAAAAAAATAATTTTTCAACTAATTGTTAATCTCCTCGAATTTCAAGGATATTCCAATTTACTCACTCATGGCTAGTAGGCCTACGCTTTTTGGAATTTATGAGTATAACAAGAAGTATTTAAATAAATAGCCAATCGAAACAATAACTCGAAAAGTCTTTTGAGGGCTGCTCTAAGTTATGAAATTATGAATGGAATGCAGTAGATCCCATAAATAAATTTTGCAACGAGACTATTTTAAAATAAATGATTTCATCCTCCATTACCTTCAAATGCAACATACTCTTGTTAGTCTATTTACATTCACAATATTCACTAACATACAAACATTATTTGATTAGTTGTAATAATTGAAAGTATTTCTACTGAAATAATCATTATCTTGAGAATTTGGATCATTATTATAATCATGTTGCACTCCCTGATATCATATCTATCGAAACAAGATATTGAAAAGTCAAATTATAGGAAAATGATTACTTCGAAAGGCTCTATACTGTATAGATACTCTTAATTTTCGAAACTCAGTATTTTACTTGCACTTTATAGCTGATCATATCTGTAAGTTACATCTAATTCTGATAACTCTAATACATCATGGAATTTTGTAGATGCTTTTAACAATAAGCTTCTTATTATCAATATTCATGGATACTACATGGAAATCATTTTGAGTTTGTCTAAAATATGGATGAATTTATCTACAGAAACTCTACAGTTTTGTAAAAATAGAGAAAGTTGTTATTAAATTCTATAGCACAAAAGAAAAATGGAAAACTGTAAAAATCATCAATTGGAAACTACTTTGAATTCATATGAAAGTTTTGGAATGTCATGAAATAGTAGAAGCTCAATTTAGATAGTGTTCAAATTCGAATTCATCAAATCGATGATAATTCATCAAAGAGATGAACACTTACTTCAGTAGTACACTTCACAGTATACTTCAGTTCTACCATAGGTAAGGCAAATTACTTAGATATCATCAATCTTTTTTTTCAGCTCAAAAATCTTTCAACCCAGTCCTTAAACCATTTTTTGTTTCACAAAACTAGAGTGTCATTATTGAATAATGAGGATTAAAATTTATGAAAATTAAATAAAAACTAATATCAATGATCGATGTTGATTTAATCATATTTCATAAGTTACATTCGCATCTGTAGATTATCTATCACATTTTGTGTAAGACCACAAATCACAATAATTCTGAAACACCATGTAAATAGAGCAGCTCTCAAATACTTTGAAAACTAATGCTTTTTGTTCTAGAAGGGTACTTTTTTTGGTTTAGATAAATATTTCATTCCATAACATTTTATCGAACTGAAGGTTTACTGAGGTTTACATGTTTTTAACACGCATAAATCATCATCATAATTTAGCAACATCACCAATCGGAAATAGTCTTATATGGTATAACTTTTTATAAAGTGAGAATAACATACTAATCATTATGAAGCTTCGTTCTAATGATTTCTAGAGGTTTTTATTATATTGGTATTACGTATCCGCTTTTTCAATAGAATATTTATTTTACTGTTCTGTGATTTTAAAATTGTTGATTTTTGGTAGGGCTTCATCCTAAATCGGTTAGCGGTGTTTGTGTGATAATATTTTTAATGACATTTCTAATTTTTGTGGTTTTCTCATTGTACGTTTATAGGTCTGTGATGCTATTTTATAAGGTCGTGGGGTTTTCTTGTAAGACCCAAACTGATTTAGTTTGACTTTGTGTACAACTTTTTTGCTTCAAATCACTTCGTATTTGCTTTAGATTTGTGTATAATATTCGTCAGTGTTTTTAGTCGTTTCCGGCCTCAATATTGATAGAGTTTCTAGAAATATTTCATAGAAAATTTTCTAGCTGAGAATTCTATCCATTGTTTCACAAACCTCTGATTGGATCTTTTTATATGTTATCCATGCTGATTTTGGTTTTTGATAGACTCCAATTTCCCAATTCAATGTACTACTGCAAAACTCTAGCTATCGTGCTAATCAGCAAAGCTTTCGAAGATTCTTGTATAATTTACCATAATAGTTCATGGGCACTTGAATTGACATTTAAGTCACTTGAGTTACTTTATTCTAGAATTCAAATAATACCCTGCAATATGAAATTTAAATATTTGATTTGCTAAACCTGTTTCCTGCTCATTTTTCCATAATTTTGACAGGAATTATTGACAACATTCTACAAACTCAAAATTCAGGCTACACTTTACGCTTCAACTATTGCTCGATTAACAACTTATTAGGCAAATAATACCATTATTATAACTAACACGCTCTTCAATGTGCGAGTAACATTCTCCAAGTTCGCTGATATCCTATTATCATTTTTTATATTTCTATACTATCTATCCATATACCATATTATTATTATTATTTTTCAATTGTGGATTATAATATATATTTTTCATATAATATTGCTCTCACTGAGGTTCATTTTAAAAAGCTTGGAAATCTGATAATGAAAATAATTAATACCTAATTTATTAAATATTTATAATCCAATCAATGTTATCCTTGAAAAATACTATTAATTTTTCACTGGCTAGGCTATCACGGTACTTAATTTATCATTCGTGTAGCTTTATTCCCTTATATTTCCATATATTTGTGTTTCCCATTCTCTCTTCCCAATTTATTCAATTACTTACGATACCAGTTTTCACTATCCACTTTTTTGTCACTTCTTCAAAGACTAGAATGTGAAAAACGAGTGCTATGCATGTTTTTATGCTTTGGGTCCCATTGGTCGATTCTTGACTCATAAATCAAATAATTACTCTCCCGAATAATAATTATATAATCAGATATGATATATTTGAAGAAATTCTGCATGTGACAACATCCTGACCCTTTGTTATTCATAATTGATGATTTTGATGAATCATGAAGACCCATGAACACATAATATACGGTACTGGAAATTCATGATTAATTTTGTAAATTTCATAGGTACTACTTTATAAGTCTTTTTACATCGTGATTGCTGAATCAAACTTTACAATAACTAATTCATTCAATTTAGATCACTGGCGTCTCGTGCCCACAAAACAGACGAAGTGCTGTATGTTAAAAGATACGGGCCCTGTTTCGTGGGTACGAGCCGCCAGTGGTTAGATTTACACTCTTCAACGTCATTTTACTAGGCTCTAGGGAAAACTAGAAATAATAATATTCCTCTTCAATGTAGAGATAAGGAATTTCTAATAAAACACCACAAAGGATCAATAGCTTCCAAATCGAGAAAATCTTTTTATGATAATAACTTTTTCAGAGGGACAAAAATCGTAAAAATTTAAAAATCAACACACTAGGCTGCTTGGATCTATCTAGACATAACATTAATTTTTTTCTCCCAATCATTATCAGTAATTCTCTAATAAATTATGAAAATGAATCAATGAATCTAGAGATAATAAAATATGATGATATTTATCAATCTGTTAAGGACATCACTCATATTTCTCATTTGACTCTTCTAATGCTTTGTTTTATTTCTCTCTTTCTTTCTCATCCTATCTCTCTTTCATTTGTCACCTGCATGTGCTAACTCGGCTTTCTCTTAACATGCCAATCCAACTAACTCGCCATCAAATTCATCTAACACTGTCAATCGTCCAAATCGTAACATCGATCACATGATTTTCTATTTGTTTTGGAACTGGTTCCCTCGTGATTTTTGTTACATTATTGTATTAAAATGTTGAAATTGATAGCCGAAAACATAAGTATTACTTGGCCACCCATTCAGCAAGATGGGGGGTCCAACACAATTCCGGCTGCCAAACCCTCACTATCCAACCCCCCTCCAACTTCTTTTTCGAATGATAATCCTAATTAGAAAGTCACACCCATAGAAGAAATTCCCTGCTGTCTCAATAAAAACAAGAGAATGTCAATTTGTTCTGAGGAGGTTTGCCAATTATCAGAGGAGGAAAAAAAGAAATTGAAAGGTGCGTGCTTGCTGATGTTGAAAGAGGAAAGTGGGAGACCAGAATCCCCTGTTCCATTCCCGAAATCTGGGAGTGATTCTATGGCGACAACTCCACAACAAGAAGAGATGAAAAGCTTCGGTTTTGCTGTGTCCAACATGAATATTGAAGAGAAGAAAGAAGGAAACACTCTTACAAAAACTCTAGTCTCAGAAGCGCTTCAATCACACGGAATGGAAGGTTCATCAACAAGCCAAAAGGTTGAAAAGTCAGATGAAAATGGAGTTCAAAGAACTAGAACTATCAAAACTGAAGAGAGTTTTTCTCATTCCTCCAGCTCATTCTCTTCTGTCAGAGCATCCCAATCCACACGTTGTATCACTCCTGAAATCTGTGAGATCATGGAAAAACCATTTTGTAGTCCTTCTCTCCTACCACCATCAATGGATAGACCAACCACTCCCCAACAAGTGATTAGTTTCCCACCTGAGATACCTGACTTCCTTCCACAAACAAAATCTCGAGCTGGAACACCTCAGCCACAACCTCTGCAAAGAATACTGACAGAAGAACTTGGTGTGAAACCGATTCAGCCTTCTCTGCCAAAACAAGAAGTTGCAGAACTTTTTCATGTCACAAGCTCAAAAGATGATAGCAAAATGGTGAAAATAGAAGAGCTGTATACAAAATCACAGGTGGATGAAATTATTAAGAAAGAACTGATAAAATATAAGTCAGGAGCTGAATTTGATGATTCACAAATGATTCAAAATAATGAGAAACAACAAATACAGCAAGAAAAAGAGTTGCAACAACAACTGCAAAGGCAAGAAGAAGAGCATAGACAAGAACAGATACAATGTCAACAGGAACAACAAAGACAAGATCAACAAAGACAAGAACAACAGAGACAGGAACAACAGAGACAGGAACAACAGAGACAAGAACAACAAAGACAGGAACAACAAAGGCAAGAGCTGCAGTATCAACAGGAACTACAAAGACAAGAATTGATGAAATGCCAACAGGAAGAGGTTCAAAAACAGGAAAAAGAAAGACAAGAACATGAGCAAATGAAAATGCAGCGTCAACAGCAGACAATCACTCAACAATATCATCAAGAGGAATATCGACACAAGCAGGTCTCTCAGGAAACTGAGAGTTGGACAACTCAAAAGACAGAAAGATCTTTCAGTCCAGTTCAAGCACCAACGAAAATAGTTCGTCCTAAACCCCAAATGGTGCCTCTACCACCTGAAACCAAACCCTATCAGCCACCTCCACCACCTCCACAGAAGTCAGAAGAGGAACAACATGCTGAAATGCTGGAGTATAGGAACATGGCCTGTCAATCACCACTTGTGGCTGCTCTGACTGTGGCTCCAAGCAGGCCTTTTACTCCAACTTCCTTCCAGCCCATACCAACTCTTGATGACCTCCCCAAACCTCCAGCTGGAGGGAGCAGCATGTCTCTTTTGTCAGCACTCACCATAGCACCTGATGAGCCCTTCCATCCATTTCCCAAACCAGTTGATGTTTCAAGGGTGTCACCACCAAAATTTCAAAAGTGGCAGCAACAATCACAAGAGCAATCTCAAAAATCAATAATTCAGAAACAAGACCAGACTACTAGTTGTATGCAACAATCACAGACCATTTGCCAAAAATCTATGAGTTGTTCTAAACAAGTTTGTGACAAACAGCAAGTATCAAGGTCTCTAGAAAGTGGCAGTGCTTTCAAGCCTATGTTCAAACCTCAGCCTCTTCCTGAACCCACAATAAAACAATCTACTCAACAAACTCCTGTTACCAAATCTTTCCCCCCAGTAACTGATGAATTGAAGAGTAATTCTGCAAAACCCTACATGCAGAGCTTTTCACCCAAATCTCAAGTTGATAATCAAAGTATAAGTTCTCCAGGCATGCACAAACCTGCTATTTTGCCATACTACCAACAAAATGTTGGAGATAATTCTCTCTTGAATAGATCAAAATCTCCCATTCCACATAAAGCTCCAATGGTAGACCCATCTAAAACTCAGTTCTCTCCAAGGAGTAGCAGTGTAGCTGGCAATATTATATCTTCAAATAATGCAAGAGCCAGAAGCTTTATTAGTAGCTCAAGTGGTTATGTATCAAGCAGTGTATATGGTCAAACATTCACCAGTGATAAGGATGAACCTTCACCAAGACCCAAGTCAACAACATTTGGGGATGCATCGGATAATCTTCTACCCTACTATCAACAGAATATTGGTGAAATTCCTCTTGCTCATCGACCAAAGTCGCCAGTTCCTCATCCTATCAAGGCTCCCTCAGTATCTACACCAGCAAGAGCATCTCCAATAATGAACAAGCCCTCACCATTAGCTGGTAAGGCTCCAGAAACACTCAAGTCAAAGCAGGTATTCAAACCAGAAGTGAAACCATACAACAATGTGTTTGCAACACCCCCAGAACCAGTAAAACCATTGAATAAGACTCTTCCTCACTTCACAAAACCAAAAACTGTGGAAGAGACAGCACAGAAGGCTCCTGGTGTGCCATGGGTGGTGAAAAAGGTGGAGGAGTTGTCAAGTTCAGTGGCAAAGAATGAGACTAAGGGAAAAACATCATTGTCAAATCTATTGAAATCTACAATGCCACTTCCTTTGCCAACCCCTTCCTCTCCTGGGGGGCAGAAATCGGCAGCCGGATTTAGTCCTCCAAAACCCCTAGGCACTCCCACTACATCAGTCCCCCCTACAGGTGCCGGCGGTGGCTCAGCTGGCAACAAGGGCGCCACGTTTGCTGGGGCGACCGCGCCTCGCCGTGGCCGAGGTACTCTCAATCCTAGCGTTGCGCCAGGGGCTCGAATTCCGCTCTGTGGCAGCTGCAACAGTCAGATTAGGTAAACAAATGCTACTGATGCATGTTTGCTAGGTACCTGAGTCTCGAGTGTGATGCGTGATTTCATCTTACCTAGCTTTTAATGTTATTTTGAATAATCGGTGTGCAAATATTCTTCTCCTTTGACTTTCTATTGACTTGTGCTTTGACCTGATATCTAGTGAGGTGTGCAAGATTATTAATCACGTAATGTATGTATTTCGTTTGCTTATGACACCTTGTTTTGATTCATGAACTCGTTTCTATATTCATTTGTAAATGATAATTCCACTATAGTAGCTTGAACGGTTTTGAAATCTAAATAGATTTTCAACTATGTTTGAAGTTGAAATGGAAGGAAATTTGGAATTTTCATAATATCAATATCAACACTGTATATATATCATTATTCGTTGAATATTTTTGACTTGGCTTACTGTTACATAATACAAAAAAAGGATAAATAAATTCATGTGGACTAGATATTATTCCTCTCCTCTTATCTAAGAGGACATTGATTTTGCCACTAATTTGAATTTCCCGATTGAATAGACAAGAGAATTGTCATTGTCGTGTTGAAATGAACCACTTCTCTGGCATTTCTGAACAATTGGTTAAGTTTCAGTTATTTATTACTGTGAGAATAAAGAATAATAATTATTCTAATTATTTGCAGTATCAGAAGTTCTAAGCACTATCCATGGAGCTTTCACTGGATTTCCGGATGAATTATCAATTGAATATACGCTATAATTATTGTAATATTTGTATTATTATTATTTTAAAAATAATTAATTCAGAAATCCAGTAAAAGCTTCATGAATATTGCTAAGGACTTCTGTTACTGCAAATATTTACAACAGAACTGAATTAATAGTAGAAGGAAATTCCTTGAATTGAACTGTATCTACGAATACAAAATAACCTGCAATGATTCTCACATGGAGTTTGAACCTGCTTTTCCACAAAATTCTCAAACTCTACTTGAGCTGCATGCTTAGTTCAAGGGTTTGCGTTTCCTCAATCAAAATCTAACTAGTTTAAGCTGTGCGTGTAGAACCTACTCGCTTTACCTCTCAGGAGAAATTAAAGCTTTGAATAAGGTTAATTTCGTTAGCTGCTCTGACAAATTTTCCAGCCTCAAAGTGGAGGCGGAATGAGATTCATATGAACCGAACACTCCTTGTAATGAATTAACTCAATTGTTATTAGCTTTTTATCTTCTCGCCCAACAAAGGACAAAGCTGAAGATTTTTCCTCTGCAGAAGCCGGTAATTCGATATGTTTCCACGTTATAAAGGAGACTGACCTTTTCAAGATTGGATTACTTTGTGTAAGATTATGAAAAGCGGCAGCTCTTGAAATGAGAGGGAGAAGCGAGCTTTTGTTATCCGAGCTTCCTGGAAAAACAGAAGAACGAGAGTTTTGTCTGAATGCAAGATTATGACTGAATTCAGAGGAAGCTTTTCTCCATTCTCCGCAGATTATTTCATTATTTGTTGTTCGTAACAATCGAAAATGATTATTATTTCTCATTCCATAACAAGACTTTCAAAATACTTTCATATTCACCTTTTGTGTGAATTTCAATCTAATCAATGAAGTTATCTCGATTCTAAGGAAAAGATTTCGCGTTAATTAAAAATTGAGATGTGAGTCCTCCTACTGCAATCTTAATTTTATATAGAGGTAATTTATATAATATCAGATTTAAGTTATTATACACATCTTCCATGCACTGAATTCCCATCACACCTTACCTTCCAAATTGCGCTAGGCTGGTATCAAAGCGTGGAATTTTCTTGATTTGTTATACACTTTACACACAGACGTAAAGTCTTGTAGGGGGACTCCTTATATTATTGCTTGTACTGTATCGTAATTCTGTAATTATTTAGAAATGAAATTATTCTAATTTCAATTAGGGTTTTCATATCAAACTACGTCAAATGACGACATCTATATGCGGTTGAATTTGATTGGCTTTCATGCAATCGATCTCTAAAATATGATCGTGTAGTTCATCTTACAGATATCTCTCTATCATCGCATCCAAATAACGTTTTTTGCATCTCGTGATATCCTTCTCGTTTACTTTCAACTGAGTTGTAAGTGAAGTTTCGTGCCTAATTCTATTATACTAGCATGTTTGATTGATTTTAATGGTGGATATCATTTGTCTAACCACTTCTTATGTTATCTTAATCGCGTTTTCCATTATTTGTCTAATTACTTCTTGTAACGTGTATTACAGTTTTCAATTAATACATTTTTCCTGTGTGGAATGAACTAACCAATAAAATCTGCTTCAACAGCCTTGGCAACGCCTGCGAATGATGCTCTTGTTATGATGATAGCTGACAGTGTCGCAAAGGAGAACTATCCAGTTTGCAATAAATGTGGAGAAATGATCAAAAGGTGAGAGTTTACTCGCACCAAGAGGCACAGTAGACTTTTGGTGGGTCAATGTGGAAGTTTTTCTCAAAGTATGATGAATATTAATCTGGAATTGTTATTTTATTAGCCTACTCTAGCCTAAAGAAAGCCCACTTTCCTATAATGATTATGATAAGGGTATCATCATCTATTGAAGAATATGGATTTGAGAAAGTACGAACTCTCTACTCAACAACAGTAATAAAGATTTTCAAATTTTAGTATTTGTTGGATAATATGTCTATTCATGTATTTATCGAGTAAATAAATCATTCACCAACAATCATATGAAATAATAGACGAAAATATATATTTGATTTGAAAAGGAGTTTTCATTCTCTAACTTAACAGAATTTTTGAAATTTCAAGAATAAGTTCAATCTGCACAAGTATAATCAAGATTGTCCTGCTGCACCCCAACGGGTCTATTCGTTAATAAAGATCATAAAGTTATTTTTATTCAATTGAATTGAACTGTAGTCGCAAATACATTTAGAGTAGTCTGTTCAAGCATAGAAGACATTTTGGCATGATGTAAAATGACTCCAGCTCAATCAATATTAATTCTAAAATTAAGTCTCAAATTGTAGACCAAAATTTTTCCCACAATTTGAGATCAAATTTATAAATTTTTCAACCGATATTGACCGATTTGGAGTCATTTACACATCTTGCCAAAATGTCTTCTCTGCTTGGACAGCCTATAATTGGACTTTAGATGAAATATTCTTTATTTGGCGGAGTTAAAACAAGGAAGTCCTTTCTACCACTCAACTTTAGATCGTATATCAATAAGGTTTCCCACTTCTTGAATTACTGTTCAACAATATGAATGATAAGATATCTCTCAGAAAAATTTTGCATCATGTCATTTCTAACAAGAATTATTCTCATTCTTGAAATTATTCCTTGAGAGAATGATGATTTCTGATATTCGATTGTGTGTTCACTGCAGAGGACCGTTCATAACCGCCCTGGGCAAGATCTGGTGTCCGGAGCACTTTGTCTGCGCAAATGCCCAGTGCCGTAGACCTCTGCAGGATGTCGGATTCGTCGAAGAAAGCTCCGGTCTTTACTGCGAGTTCTGCTTTGAGCAGTTCCTGGCACCGTCTTGCAATAAGTGCAACAAGAAGATCAAAGGGGTAATCTATTCATCTCATACAATAATTAGACTAATACAAATAATCCAATTTCGCTTCCTACTTAAGTTACTCTATATTGAAGAAAAATTCAATACGAAAACTTTGCTTCCTACTCATTCTATGTGTATTGAAAAAAATATATAGAATAAAGAGTACTCAATTGATTAAAATAAGAGAACAATATTTAATTCTTTAGAGTTTCAGCATTCTTTGCAGGTACAGTATAGTAAGTTACATCTGTACTCTTATTATTCCAATTCCAATTACATTAGTATTGACTCTTCTGATGATTTCTCATCAACGTAATCAAAGTTATTCCACTCTGCTATTGTTAACTTACTTTATGATTTAATTGTATTATATCCAATTTATGTAGTGCTTCTTTCCGTTTCTATTGTAATTTATCTGTTCACAGCATCCAAAATTGGTTTGCAGCTTACCCATTATCAAAATCATTTGTCCTTTTACAATCATTTACAAAATACATCACTCGTACACTATCACAAAATATCATGTGATTATTTTCCTTGTAAGGAATAAAGGACCTTAAGGAGGGTTCTTTCTAGTTTGTATTCTATGTAGAAACGAGAACAAACCTTGTCCTGTTCTGTCTTTTACTGTGCATGTATTTTGAGTGACACATAAAGGCGTTGACGTCACCTTGTAGTGATTTATATGCATGGCGACAATTGATTATCTTCCTCCTCAGTTGCTGGAAGTATGTATCACAGAGAGAACTTCTGGGAACTATTTTTATTTCGTTTTCCTTCACTATGTCCCCCCTATTTCTGAACCCTACAGTGGTTTACTTTGATGGAAAGCTTTTCTGTCAATATCTTTCCTTCAAAGCTCCTTTCTCAACTTGAAGTACGTTTCAAGCATTTTCTTCTCTCTATGTCTCTCCATACTTGACATTAATCCAATTCCCTATCATACTCAATGTCAGTTCAATGTAGAATGTAGGCAGGTCACCACCACAGATGAAATTCCATTGAAAAATGTGTTAGCAAGGAATATACGTTCTGAGATTCCTGGAAAACGATTATAGACACTAGATGACTAACATAGAACAAAAAATAAACAAAGACACATGTTTAGAACAGAAAAATTATTTCTACAAAGTTTCTTGTGATGTAGATTAATTCATGTCAGAATCATGAAATGTCAGTATCTACGAGAGGTCAATAACGGTCAGGTATATTGGCGTAATGGATACTCCATGAATTTTGTTAACTGAGTTCATTATATTTATTAACTAACCACATCATCAATATTTATCTCGACTCGAAATGTTTTTGATTATATCAGATGGAATAATGGGAAATTGTATCATCATGTTTTGCGATTCTCATGGACATTATTAGATGTTTATTAATTATTATTATTATTGTACAGTTGACAAGAGTGGTACTGCATCGAGGATTATTATTCTGATTTAATTTAGTCAAGGATAACTGTGAAGCTCGATAACAATGGGCGAAATTATTTATTCACTCATCACATTGTCTGTATGGCCGCGTTCATATTTCCAATATGGTGAATCAATCATGCATGTTTTCGAATAATAATTGTTAAGGAAGATTCAATCAACCATGAATAAATCAATATGCATTCGGGATTTGATGGGATGCGCCAATTATTAATTTGTAAATATTAAATTATTAAAATATGGAGAAATCGATATAGAAATAATAATGAGTAGCACAAACAATAAGAACTGTATGTCATATGTGTATGTATGTAACACAATAAGTAATTTATGGTGAGAATATTTTTCTGAGATGAAAAACATTTCTCGATTTTTTTAGTTGTATAAACAATATCCTTCTCTTTCTACGACGAATATTTTGGTGAAAATAAATGTATATAAGTTTATACAGTCATTTAAAGTACGTGTTATTGAGATGGAGAGAAGAGTAAGATAATTTTTTCATCAGTATATTTCCTGAGTTGTATGGAAGAAGATCCCTAATGTGCTTCCTTTTAAAAGAATCAGGAAGTTCTATAAAACAGATTCTCGATATAAGATTCTTGATTTGAAATTGAGCTCTGATGTCCTATATTCAGATTCTTTGAATGACATCATGAATTCTAACCGTTCAATAATTTAAGGTATCATGCAATTGGCATTATGGAAAGTTCCTCTATGTTCTATCATACTGATTCGTATATGTGATGCGCAACTTTGATTTGTTCAGGATTGTTTGAATGCGATTGGAAAGCACTTCCATCCCGAATGTTTCTGCTGTGCGTACTGCGGAAAGCTGTTCGGCAACAGTCCCTTCTTCCTCGAAGATGCTCTCCCCTACTGCGAGAACGGTCAGTGCTAGATTTATAGAGTTTTATAGATTTTTAATAATTATTATTGTGAGTTATTGTTTTTAGTTCTTTCTGAGGAAAGGATACTCTTCTTTAGTAGTATAACTACTCTTGGTGTACTGTACAAAAATTCATGCCTGGTTCGAGAGACATTAAATTACCCAATGCCTTAATACCTTATTAAAATTACATTGAAAGATTTAATAATATGTCGATAATTTAATAGTGAGTTTATAGTGGTATGTTTCAATGATACGAGTACATTAGCTAATTCAATGACTTACGAAACAGGCATCAGTTCTGATAGAGTTAACAACAAAAAAAGAAGCGGATGAAACAGCTGATGCTGCTCTCCGATCTCCATCTTTCTCTCTCTCTCTCTCTCTCTCGATTATTTGAAACTCAGCTTTTAATTATTTAGCTGTTAATGGAAAAACATAATTTGCCAGTCGCTAATTCTTTTGTTGGGATATTTCTACCTCTACTATGACAAACTCAGTTCATGAAGAGTTGAGAGTGAATCTTCTCCTGCATCGCAGGGTGCTGTGAACAATAATGAGGGAGGTCATTTAGTGATTGGTGAAGGAACACATTTCTTGTTGAATTACATTCTTTCCATAAACAAGCCCAAAGGTACGATTCCCAAGCGACTGCTTAGTGAATTTTACTTGAAAATGGCCTAAAAAGGGTGAATTTCGCTATTTATTGATTTAGTATCTATATATAGTAGCCCTAATAACATGGTGAACATTAATAATATAGTTATGTGAGTAGAGTTGTGAAGGCTAGAGCAGCGCAGCTAGAGCTGGGCAGCTCTAGGGCTAAGGCCGCACTGCCGGTGGGTAGAGCCTGGAGGGTGGAGGGTAGTTGGAAAATCTATAGAACATACACACCATCCACAAAAATACATTGTATGAATGGTATGACGTCATTCTGTTTTTTGAGGTTATGTTGTCCATATTTAAGAATTTCAAGATGGCGGCTGAACTCGTACCATTCATACGATGTATTACTGTGGATGGAATCCGACGAGCTAGAAAAGTTTCAAAGATTCTTCATAAAAAGATTACTCTCACTGCCAAGGAACACACCTAACTACGTCCTTCATCTAGAATCTAAGGTGGATACTATGTGGGTGAATACCTTTGTCCTCCACTTCAACTATATAATGAAGACCCTTATGCTGCCTGAACACAGATTTCCATGAATTCTCTGCGAAATTTATATCAGAAAGAAGTGCGGGTGGTATAGAGAATGGCTTAGACTCTGTGCAGAAAATGGAATAGATTGGCCAGATAGAATGGAGGAAAAGCATGAATGGAGCGGAATGGGTCAGCGATTGGTTACTAATATTAGACAGGCTATTCGCGGTAAATGGTTGGAGAGGGCTGATGTGGCTCAGTTTCATTCAATATATGCTTTGCTTAATAAAGAGGAAAGTCTTATAAGAGATTATATGAATGATAATAATAAGCGGCATTTGATAAGTATAATTTTCAAGACTAGGGGAGCTCTATTGCCGCTCAATTACAGACCGGAGAGACAAGAAGAAACACATAGATGTTCAATGTGCAATAGTCAAGAAAACGAGGACATATTTCACTTTATAGGAAAATCTAAGATCCTGGGAGAGATAAGGAGAACATGGTTCGGTAGATGGAGAATGGAAAGAAGAGAGGTTATAGAATACTTGAATGGAAGAGATTGGAATCGGTTGGTGGGGTATGTGAGGGTTGCTCTACGGTACCTATAGGAGAGGGATTATTGACGAGTTCAATTATTAATACTTTAAATATATAAAGTATTATAAATAAAAAACTTTTTTGTATAGATGATCTGTTACTTAACCAAGAGCGCAAACCAAGCCAATTTTTATTTATTCTTTTTAATATAAATTATTAATACTATGTTTATTATTTATTTATTTCAAGTGAATATCTTGTTAACTTAAATTCAACTTCGGCTGACGGCGGGATGCCAAGCCTAATGAACTTTTTTTTTAAAATAAGCAATTTACGAATTACGGAAATTTGATTAATTTATTATTATTCTATTATTTGATTTGATCAATAAAGTTCTTTTCTATTTCTATTCTATTCTATTCTACTGTGGATGGTGTGTATGTTCTATAGACTTACCAACTGCGGCCTCAGCCTAGCAGCGAATTTAGAGCCCGGCAGCTCGAGCCGCGCGGTTCTAGTCATCTTAACCAATTTATAAGAATGGCAAAAAACGGTCGTCTAAAAATTGTGGCGTGTAAACAGGGATAACTTTTCAATCAACTCAACTATTCTAATAATTATCAATATATTTGAACAATTGTAATATCAATCTATTTGGAATTTTTTGAGTATTGTTTAATATTTGTTCTACTCAGAATAATCCAACGCCCATTTCAAGGAACATTTTTTCAATAATAGTATCCTATTCACTAATTCATAGGCTAACCTAATACAGTCCTGTTTACAATCTGAAAAAAACTGAATTGTTGAAGGCATACTGATTAATGTCTGACTACAGAATATATAATTTTATTTTGCCCCTGTTTATTTTGCAGATTGGAACGAGCTTTTTACTACTAAATGTTTTTCGTGCGGCTTCCCCATCGAGGCTGGCGACAGATGGGTCGAAGCTTTGGCTAACAACTACCACAGTCAGTGCTTCAACTGCACAGTTAGTACAAACATCAATTCTAATTATTATTTTTCAATTGCAAAAAAGTAGCAGAATCAATGAATCTAATAATTTTTAGGAGATACATGTGAAATTGTGACAGAATATGTTTGCTTGGCTGTCTAATTCTAAATTCAATTTATCATTCCGAAATGGAAACTTGAATGAGGGAATTTTGTGATTCAAAATTTTCAAGCTGAGAATAACTCAATCAATGTTACTTGAGGATCATGTGCCTTATGAACAGGAAATTTGTACCCACTACGGAACTGTTGGAATACGGTGCATATTGGAGAATGTAATTGAACCCTCTTGTTACCGTTTGGTAATCAAATGAAAGGCACAGGCTAGGAACTGAAGACTTTAGTATGGCCGTCAACACAGTTAAGTTACTGATAAATCCAAAAAAGGCAAAAATAGTTGTCAATCAAGATTTTTATAGTGCAGAATTCACTGATTCAGCAATCAATTCATTTTCTTGATTTTTTCCTCCATGAAATAAATAAAATTAATAATATCGTGATCTGATTATTGTAATATCACTGAAAATATTCCAGTAACAGTATCCTATTCTTGATTAATTGGTTGATTTTATCCTTCGACAAGTCTGACGATATCTGAGAGTCATATTATACTCGTATGTTCAAAGTTCATCAGTTTCGGCCCCTGCGCTCAGGTTTTCAACCTTGTAGGAACCCTCCTTATATATTATGATTTATATATTACCTACTGTAGATCTGAACAATGTTATCTGTATTTCATACTTTGAACTTTGTAATTATCATTTAGGATGAATAAATTTGAATTTGAGAAATTTAAAAATTCTGTCGAAATTAATCATTATTATTTATACCTAAGTTATGTGTGTAATTAATTATCAATGATGATTGATCGAATGATTAATCATTCGTTGTTTTATTCATTCATTGCTTTATTTATTCATTTGGAATTTTCATTTATTTCAGATGTGCAAGAAGAATCTCGAAGGACAGAGCTTTTTCGCCAAGGGTGGTCGACCATTCTGCAAGAATCACGCACGCTAATGATGGTTTAGGTTATTAGAATAACAAATATACCACATTGTATTCTCTATTGCCTATAGGTATTGATCATTTTCAATTCTATTCGAACAACTATTTATGTAATTATCTTGTTTTATTGATGGAAACATTCATTTTGTTTTTGATCATTACCAGCACAAGAAGTTTCATATCAATAGAAAAAGTTTCCAAAAATTTTTAATTGTGGAATCCATCAATTCAGCTTCTGATAATCATTGTTGTCATAATGTTGTGTATGTTTTAGCTATTATTAACTAGAAATTCTGATTTTGGAGTTCTTCATTGATGAGACCATTAGTTGACAATATAAAAAAATTGGACAATGAAGGCTGGAAAAATGGATATAGAGTTGAAAAATCTCAGACAATATTATCTAGAATCCCTGAATTTGTTTTATGTAGAGTTACCAACATAAATCTGATATCTATAATTATAAAAATTTAATAATACCAAAGACTTTTTCAACCCATCTGTATTAATGCCCTTTTTGCGGAAGGGACTGTTTTTAATATTATGTTTTTGGCTAGTCAAATGGGTGACCTTTTCTATCAACTCCGCTCTTCTTAATATATCCAGTAGATCTCTCAATTTCTACTTAACTGAAAACACATTTATCAATATTATATATATTTCTCTCATTATATTAAGCTCATTAATGTTATGAACTCAACAAACTCAATGTATTTCTCCCTAGCGTGCCTTAAATTAGTTGACATCTATAATCCTCTTATAACTTGTGTGTTCTTCTCACTATAAAAATAAATTATTATTGTTGATAACTCTTTATGGATTATTGTTAAGTTGACTTAAGTACATAGGAATATACTCTATTAAGTTATAATATTTGTTAGATGTTTATTGCTGAATGTTGTAAATAACTGGAACGATAAACATTTCGTTTCAACTCTTTAAAACCTATTTATTAATTGAATCCTTTTGTCATGCATGTGTTTACATGTTATTGTTTGCTTGGAAACAGTAATTATTACAATAGGAGCTTAGAAATTATTATTCCAGCCGGCTGGAGAATCCAAGTGGATCCAGGTTGTTAATAATTTTGATATTCAAACTGATAATCAGAAATAAGTTCACTGTAACAGTAGAAATGTGTAGTAGAGTAGTGAGTACTGAGGAGTACGGGATGAGATTTCTAGCCATTCAATTATATAGTAGAGACCGTAGTTTTATGATACATACAATATTAGTGGATCTAGTGCTATTAGAAGTTGGGAAATTGTAATACAATATTTATTTGAAAAGTAATTGATATATTAATTATTAATATCATTGGTATAATGAAGAAACAATATTATGATAAACAAGGTATTTGTCTCATCGTCTCATGTTAAAGCTTTCATCCAAATTTGATTTCATCTCATTTATCCATTCTTCTATAAAATTGTACACAAATTTCATTGAATAGTCTCACTATTCTATAGTGGTGCTGGATTTCTGGTGTTCATGGATAGTAAGAAACCGTAGTTTGATTCAAGAATACAAGTATATTGAAGTGTCGATCATCATTCTTGTTTCATGTTTAAGCTTTTATCCATGGTAGTTCTCAGTTTATTTGATTTCATAAATTTCATTCATTAATTGAATACATTTATTTGTCCCAATTAACACAATTTGATTCTATCTTGTAGGCTAATAGTTTATACTTAAACCAAGTACAGTCCATGAGTAGGCTGCCTATAGGTATTGTCATTGGAAATGACAATCAATCCTTGATCAATTATGAAAACAGTCCTTGATCAACCCTTGACATCTAATCAATAAAACATGATCAAATTAAAATAAACAATACCCTTGACCATAGAAACTGCATAATAAAATTGTAATAATGAAATTATACAGTCTCTAAAAATCAACTAACAGATTAGTTTAAAAAAATAGATATTCCTTGATATTATAAAAAGCTCTCACCGTTTAAAATTTCTTCAATGATCAATGTGGTTTAGATTTATTAGAATAGGCATATACTGTTGTTGACATCATGTTGGCACATATTATATTGAAATCACTGCATAGTGTAAAAAAGCTAGAATAATACAAATTTATTTGGACTATTTATATTGGAGAAAAATTGGTAGAGATTACCTGTTCTGCCCTTCTATAAAATAATATTCACGAAGACAACATTAATAATACATTCAATTTGATTCTGTTCAACAAGTGATTAGAACAAATTTATTCTCCTAGGTGTTGAAATTCATTTTATCTGCTTGGATTTCTATTTTCAACTTATTTTTAGAAAAAGTGGAGACACAGCTTTTCCTTGAAAAGAGAAATAATATGTTGAAAACGCAATCCAAGCATGGTACAAAGGTTTATAAAACATACATGAAAGATTGTATTCGCATAGTGTCGTCAAAATGTTTAGCCTAATAAGTCTTAGGTCTGTTGTACTTCGTCCAGGTTCAAGTGCTGCAGGGTGCTGCAGGAAAAAATGTAGTTGGAAATTGATAATAATGTGAGAAAATATTATCTTCAATATCAACGAGCAGAAATAAAATCATATAATTTATTTATTTATTATTTATTTATATTTATTACTTATTTATTTATTTATTAGATACATTCCAATTATACTCATAGGTGGAAACACAGACATGTGTCCAAATCGTCTTCGCTCCTAATTTGGATGAAAGTATTAGAAAAGGTTATGTTCAAACTCACTATTTCAAAATCACAAATTTTCTCTCCTGAATATAAAAAAAGCTATGAATTTTCAATTTAGAATTTCCACCTAGTAATATTTCAGTAAAAAGCACCAAAAATATATAATAAATTATTCGAAAATGTCAAATAACTGAATTTTCTAGAACCGTTTACAGATAAAATTTTAAGAATGTGTTTTCATCGACAATTGAAAGAATTATTACATTTTAAATCATTTTGTATTGAGAATTATGCATTTATAGTTTAACTATTCAAATTAATTATCAATTGAGAAACACTGATTCACAATATTTTTTATCATTGTGATTCAACAAATGGATCAGTCCAATCCGACTGATTTCATCCTACTGGTACCATACCCTTCTGATTAGAACGAACTGATTGTTTGAATTCAGAATCTGACCTCAGGCACGTAACCTATTCGCAAGAGATTTACTATTTACGTTCTCTCCTATAGAAGCAGGGTTGAACCAATCAGACATCGATGGTGTTGAGAGGCATACGAATTCAAGAGTTAGAGATTGGAGTGTTTGTTTCTCGAACTCTTTTTCTTCTTTAATGAGTTTTTGCTAGGGGCTCCCTAGTTTGCCGCTCTGTTTTTGTCTGGTTGCTGGTATGAGGAGACACGCCGTTACTATGTTAAGTGTATTGTAACGGTGTGTCTTCTCAGCATGCGCGGACTGTAAAAGGAGGTACAATTTATCAACACTTTGTTCTGGACTAAACTGAGGAAAACATGAGGCTTGCGTTTCCTGTGTGAGGATTCTGCTAAGAGTGAAAAACGTACGTTTCATCTCATTTATCTTGGAAACAAGTGGAAAACAACTTGCGTCACTTTCTTCCCAACTCACGATGCAATCACATTAAGATAAATTACGCCGATTATTCGTGATTTTTTTACTTTATCGATCCATTGGAGAGAATAATGTCTCTATTGATTAGTCAATCATGATAAAAACTAAAAAAATGATGGATAATTTGAGAGGGAAGAACAGTTTAAACATCCTTATTCAATTCTAAATGAATTTGAGCATCATTTTTATTGAAGGCTAAATGAGGTTCGACGAAGTGTTTATTGGAAAACTTCAATAATTGAATCAAGGAGAAATACATAAGCGCGCATTATGAGTATTCATGAGCAAATAAGCTGAAGAAAATCATTTCTTACATTGTATATAATGTATTACCCTTGGGTCTCCGAACTATTAGAAGCCATACGCTAAAATAAATACATTGTATGGCTAAATTCCTAATATGTCCTAAGGAGCGTCCGCTCCTTGTACGCTCCAACAGGTAATTTTGTCAATTGGAGTTGGCATTTAGCTATGCCTATATGATGTTTTTGAAATCAGAAGAGACAATAGATGATTCACATCAGCTGTTAGCAGGTTACATCACGTACAAAAGACAAAACTGCCTAACATTTTTGCGTCAGCGAAATTCGAAAAGGCTACCAAAACTTCAACTTAAGTCGGACATCAAGTAGAACTGTGAATTGTACTTGAATAATATTTATAATAATTGACCGAACGTAAGTGAGGTCTTGATTCAAGACGACGATTTTGCATTTCTCTTCATGTTTCTTTGCTTGTTTGTTTTTTTGTTCCGCATTTACGAGTTGAGACAAAACGCGGCAATATATTCTGATGAAATTTGACAGGAATGTTCCTCTTGAAATTTCGCGCCGATGTATATGAAATATTGTCCTTGAAATATTGCGTTTTAAGGATAAAATGAAAGGAAAAGGAATCATTTCCATATTGTCCAGTCATTTTATCCAAAAATAGGTCCCTTGTGAGAAAAATTCAGGACGATGCCATATTTTTGTGTTATGTTCCTTGGTCCTTGGACAACTTAAATCCAAAAAGTTGACCTTCTAAACCTTGTATGCTTGATACAGAGTGCCCCAAAAACCACAAAATTTCGGTTCCGCTTCTAGTTTTCTGCGATTTACGCGGAAATGAAGCGTCGGACAAAAACCAGTAAAGCATAGTTTTCTAGCTTATAAAATTTCCAAGAGATTGGTATCAAATTCAACCTTCTATGTTGAATGATGAACGAGATATGATTTTTCAAAAAAATAGTATTTTTTTTTCAAAGAAAATGAAAATTTGATACTTCTCAGTTTTTGATTGTATATAACTTTCGCCTGATGTTTTGAAAATAATAATTACATAATTACATATTATGTAATTCAAATACTCAATTCCCGAATTAGAAGACTTGTACTATTCTTTTGTATTTGGTTCTACTATTCTTGTGAATAGTTTAAGTCTTCTAATTTGGAATTGAATCTGGTAAAAAGTCTCTGGTAAAAGTCATTCAATACAACCAACTTGTAGAGAATTTTCTTCTCTTCAAAATGCAATAATAATTTCTATAATTAACGCTTTAATAAAAAAGTTACACCTAATTGAAGAATTGAAAAAGTGAGGTTTAAAATTTTTTTTTAATTTTACATCTATTAAATGGTCTGTAAATAAAAATTGCAACACTGTAGAAACTTAAATTTGGTTTCAAATGGTAGAGAATTTTATTCTCTACAATACTGATTGTAAGAAAAATCTCCTGAAAATGTTCTTTCAATTAAAGATATGCAAAACATATTAAAAGCAAATTTGACAATTTTGCTTCGTTTATAAATAAGAATATTTCAACTTGTGGAGCAGGTATTCCGAATTATATCTACTGAAAATTAAAGAAAAAGTTGTAATCTATAATTTGAGACTAATTTTGATTTTCTATTATCAAGTACTATCGAGATATGAGCATTTGAAAGCAAAAAACAGCTCATACTCATTACACAAAGATAAAAGTTAGAGTCACCTCAGGAATGAAATGTTTCAATTTTGACCGACTTTGACTTATGATAATTATATGCATTTAAACCACCTTCATGAGCTGAGAAGAATGAGCTATGACTTGGATTCGTTCACTCCCACCAAAGTTAGAGGCGTCCTTAGCGTATGATCCTTCAAGGATACTTTAAGGCCTCTGTGTGACAGAAAATCATCTCAATCAAGTGTGGTAGGTGGATCATTCGATGAAACATTATAAAATAATTGATATTCTGAAAGAAAACTCTAGTACAGGTACGTAAAGATCAATTTTCGAATAAATAGCAAGAAATAGTGGATTTCTGGAAATGCAAGGATATTTGTTTATAGGTGTAGCTTGGAAACTATTGAAGATGGAGAGGTCAATTTGGTCTCAAATTGTAGAGAACAAAATTATCCCCAGAGGGATTTTGAATTACATATTTTCAAAACATCAGGCGAAAGTTATATACAATCAAAAGCTGAGAAGTATCAAATTTTCATACTACTTTACTACTAAATACTACTTTTTTGAAAAATCATATCTCGGTCATCATTCAACATAGAAGGTTGAATTTGATATCAATCTCTTGGAAATTTTATAAGCTAAAAAAACTATGGTTTACTGGTTTTTGTCCGACGCTTCATTTCCGCGTAAATCGCAGAAAACTAGAAGCGGAACCGAAATTTTGTGGGTTTTAGGGCACCCTGTATCAAACACATGGTTTAGAAGGTCAACTTTTTGGATTTAAGTTGTCCAAGGACCAAGGAACATAACACGAAGATATGGCAGTGTCCTGAATTTTTTTTCGTGTGAAACCTAAAATGACTGGACTAATTAATACTAAAATAATACTATATACATTTATACTATTGAACATAGCAGAATTCACTCTATAGAATTATTCATACTTAATCAGCTGTCGAGTTTATTATTAATTGCATGCAATGACGCATGCAATTAATGAAACTAAACATACATGAGTATTCCCTTCATGAACAATGCTTCATATACATGTATTAGTAGGAATTGGGTCTACTGTTCACAGAACTACTATAAATAGTATAACTATTGTATGAGTAGGAACACGACGTATTTCGATACAAACGTCACATCGATTCAACTACATTATATTGGTGAAAATACAATGTTTCAGAGCTGAAATCGTTATGATAAATTGATGATAATGTAATCATTTGGAGCAGCCAAAATATTTTTTCAGCCTTCGTCAGATCTAGAACTCTTTCCGTGAAGTATCGTATCACTGTGAATTCAATCGTCTCCATGGTTACCTACCATTATATCATCATGATTATGTCGATGTCATTCTTTTCTTTGTGAATCTGTGGGTCTCTAAAAATAATAATGGTGTATTCTTCTCTGAGAAAATCTACCAGAACTGATAAAAAGAGTCTTGTTCTTGTTTATTGTAGTAGGAATAATGATCAATATTATTCCATCTTTAATGATTATGTCAATTTTCCCATTTTATATTCCCTATTCATTGTTGAATCATTGATGAATCATTATAATATCAACGATACATTTATATTATATCATAATATTATAACTCACTCAAGTCGAGAAAGTATTCTACAGAAGATCAACTACAGGAAACTCTATAGTTTATAAAAATCTCTCCAATCAACAAAAACACTACCTCTAATTCTCTACTGGATCACAGTTTGATTCAATAATATTTCAATTTAAACATTAAAATTGTATGATCAACTTTACTCATTCTTCTTCATCAATTCTTGCTATTTCTCTCAATAAAATTATATTGATTGAGATCAGGAATAATCTTTCGTTAAGCGCAAAAAATGATCCGCTGAAATTCATGATTATTGTACTCTGCATCACTATTTATATACTAAACATTATGTCTATGGATGAGTGAATCCAACGTGAAATATTCAACAGACCTAAGTTCTAATCCCGTTTAGTGAAACGAGACATCGCTTATCAGACATTGGATTCGTTGGTCGCTGAATTGTTCCAATTGTTCGCCATTCATGAGTTTCCCAATACTGGTTATGGTTGGCGCAGGTAGGTGACTGGAGACAAAGCGATTTCCGCTGGGAAAATATTTCCACCGAGTTTTCCGGCTATTGCAATCATCCACCTTCCATTTCTCAATAATGGAAATTTCTAGTTGATCCATTTTTCAGTCCGCCTCTTAAACCTCTCATAAATCAACACACACAATGAATGGAGGCTGGTTTTAGAAATGGAGATATGGAGAAACAGCAGAAAATACCACATTCGCCATTCAACTCAATTCATTAGCAGCGCCTATTCATCCTCATAACACTATGTGCAATCATGAAAGATTATGTTCCAATTAATGGAGGAGCTGTACCGTGCATTATTGAGGGTTGCATGCTCTGGGAGACCTATATCCAAGTTCAGAGAAATGTGGAGCCCTTATTGATTGCAATTTCGTACATATCAGGAATGACGTGCATTGCAACAATTTCTTATTCACTTCACTGCTTTTAAAAGAAATTTCAATTATTTACTTGCTAATTTGAATAATAACTTGATTTTCACATGTTCAGAAAACATTCTGATCTACAATTTGGGACTATATGTATAATTTTTGAATCAATATTGAACGAGCTGTCTCATCTTGCCAGAGTGTCTTCTTTGCTTGGACAGTCTATACTACCATGAATAAATGATTCAATTTTCTTTTAAGAAGAAACAAATTCAAATTAGAAAAATGATACAATAATCACTGGCGGCTCGTGTCCACGAAACAGGTCAAGTACTGTACAGTAGAAGATACGAGCACTCCACCTGATTCGTGGGCACGAGCCGCCAGTGACAATTATCTATTGTACAATAGATTATAGATACAATAGATAATTGTATAATAGATCTATCAAATATAATCTAATGTATCAATTATGTGTTTATCGTATCACGTATCTGACAATTATCTATTGTACAATAGATTAGAGATACAATAGATAATTGTATAATAGATCTATCAAATATAATCTAATGTATCAATTATGTGTTTTTCGTACCACGTATCAAATTTGGGCATCTTCTTGAAATAAAATAGAACCATGGGCACAGAGCTCAACTGCCTTAACGCACTCTTCTATTATAAATTAAATAATTGAATACATTCGATAGAATGAATATTTATGATCTCCAACACAGCTCTCATAATATCTGAGTGAGTTTTGAAAAACTTGTAACCTTCCAATGTACGAATGGCTCACAATTCTCGTTGCTATCTTGAATTATATATTGTGACATCTAAATAATATATAACTATTTGGATCATAGTGATACTAGTATCGTAATGCTGAAATATTCATGGAATAAAAGGTTATTGTACCACGTTGTAGGTTTCCTTTGTAGACGGACTACTCTTGACTTATAAATTGTATCTATAACATTGAAACACAACACCGAAATTTTTGGTAGGAAGAATATGTCAGTGTTCTATTCTTTGTCTTAATTCAAAGTTTTGTCTTATATTCTTTCTCTATAGTAGTACCCAAAGATTATTTGAAATGACATACTTTTATACTCTATACTTATTTGAAAACATTTAAAGGAAGGAAACAAATTATATTCTTTCCAGATAAATGTCTGATAATTTCATTCTTTCTTGATATTTAGGAGTAAATTTTCCTGATTATTAGAAGTATCAAGGTACTTCTCACTTTCGGCTAGCAATATATTAGACACTTTTTCTGATTTTATTTGTTCATGGCCTTCATGAGCTTTCACTAGAATCTTTTCCACTATCATACGTTTGATAAATTAGTTGATAATTGAAATTTATTATTGGCTGATTTTTGTAATGTTGAAAGCATCAAATTAATTATTTATATAGATTTTTTCGAGTACATTTTAAGATATGATTTTTAAATTGAAATTTTATATTCAATATTTTATATAAGACACAGATCAATCACAAAGAATTTCAATTGGTGTGATTCTGGAAAGGAATCTATTTGTTATCCAAGCTGAGAATAAACTAAATTGATGAATAATTCATCAGGAAGAGAGGAGCTTGAGTAACTGTGTGTACCTAATCACAATGTGCTGAGCTTCTTCCTACATATGTACGGAGGGGAGTGGGGAGATCTGTCCCATGTTTTTGTTTACAACGAAAAAAGGCAATCACTGACCGATTATTCTGTTGCCTGAACTGAATAATGTATAAGAGATGATGAGGGTGCGGGGAGGAGTGAGGAGGGAGGGAAATGAGGGATGACAGGTTGGAGAAGAAGTAGGAGTGAGTGGTAAGGAAAAGGAAGTGGTGATGGAGGAGGAAGAGGAGCAGAAAAAGAAGAAGGAAGAGAGGGTGAAAAAGGAGAAGGCAAAGAGAAAGTAGAGAGACAGGCGTAGGTGAAGAGGAAGAAGAGCAAGAAAACCAAGAAGAACAAGTAGAACGAGAAGAACAAGAAGAAGAGAAATAAAGGTAATAAATGAGAGAGTAGAAGGAATGAAAAACTGAAAAAGTAGAGACTGGAAGGAATAATATTGTTAAAGGATGGGTTTGGTGAAGGAGCGAATTTTCAATAAGGAGAGAGTTGAGATGGATGGAAGCAAGAAAACTAGAATAGGCCTATTGAGAAATCGGAAGGAGGAAGGAAGATAGAAGAAAGAGGAGAAGGCGGAGGAGGAGGAGGAGGAGGAGGAGAGGTGAAAGTAGTAAAAGAAGAATAGGAAAAACATTTTGAGAAGTAGGAGGAGGAGGAGGAGGAGGGGGAGGAAGAAAAAATGGAAATGAGAAAGAGGATACGAATGAAAAATTATACGAAGAAACATGAGGAGGAGAATGGAAGAGAAGGTGGAATAGGAATAGAAGGTGTAGGAGGAAAATGAGAATTTGATGTGAAGGAGGGGGAATGAAGAGGAGGAGGAGGAAGAAGAAGAGGAGGAAGTCGAGACAGTGAAGAAAGAAGAAGGTGAGTAAGAAAAAGGAGGTGGATAAGAATAAGGAAAATAAGAAAAAGAAGAAGAAGAGAGAAGAGAGAAGAAGAGTGGAAGAAAGAGAATGAGGGAAGAAAGAGAAGAATGTAGGCGGCTGGCTGTGCAGAGACGAGGCTTAGCAAAATTAAAGTCTTGGGATTTGCGCCGGTGAGGGAGCAATTTGAGCGAGAGGATTTTGATTGCGAGAATGAGTTTAGGGAGAGAGGATGGCATCGTTTGTAAACACCGATCTCACCCTTATTTAGAAATTTGCTAATCCATGTGCTGATGCATGTGCGGTAGCGAATAAATTGTAAAGACCAAAGTCTTATCCAACAGCTCAATGATAAACACCTATTATGTTAAGATTTTCTGTCTCCAATGTGGTTCAACTCAGAATTTGTGAGCTGATCTAGAAATCTCGATTGAATAGGAAAAATGCAGAGCGTTTCAAAGAATACAGATTTTTAATGTGTAAACTTTTGTAGAGAAAATTATTCCATACTAGACTATAACCAGAAGTTGATTGAGATATTTTCATACATTGCTCTCCATCACAGATACAAGAGTACATCTTCTCTATTCTATTTGTTCTATTTTGTAATCTATTTTTTAATTTAAATCTTTAATGAATCCTACCTTGAGTCCTTGAAAAATGTTGAAAAATTAAGTTATGATAGACTGCAAAGATTGTTATAAAAATTCTGGGGCGTAACTTCTATCAATTCATCATTAATCTTCGGTTAGTATAATGATAGTGTTATTTCTTCTACAGAAGTTGGAATGTTTCATATCTGCATTCTTTGAAAGAAAAACATCAAACGTTAGCCCAGCAAGATGTAAGAAGCCGAAATAAACTTTTTATCCCCCTATTGAATTGAAAGTCTGAGTAGAGTCAAACCATGCAAAGATTTATTGAAAATATAGATAGCGGTGTAATTTGTTACAAAATTATTCTCAATTCCCGGTATGGTATATTTCCTCTCTTATTCCAGCTCAAAAATCATGTCCATAAAATAATGTTAGCGAATAAACTGTCAATTTTTGACAATAACCCCTTCGTCACAAGCAATTCAGATGCAATTCGAAGCGATCTGTCAATCATTTCTCTGATGTGAACGGACAGCACCGTCATAGGAACAAGTTGTGTACGAGGGCTGCAGATAGAGGATGAGGAGGAGGAGTAGGAGGAGGAGGAGAAGAAGGAGGAGGAGGAGGAGAAGGAGGAGAAGGAGGAGAAGGAGGAGAAGGAGGAGAAGGAGGAGAAGGAGGAGGAGAAGAAAAAGAAGGAGGAGGAGGAGGAGGAGAAGAAAAAGAAGGAGGAGGAGGAGGAGGAGGAGGAGGAGGAGGAGGAGGAGGAGGAGGAGGAGGAGGAGGAGGAGGAGGAGGAGGAGGAGGAGGAGGAGGAGGAGGAGGAGGAGGAGGAGGAGGACGACGACGACGACGACGATGACGTGGTGGTGGTAAAGGAGTAGAAAGAGAAGGAGGAGTAGGATGAGGAGGAGGAGGAGTATGAGAAAGGAAAGGGTGAGGAGGAACTCTGATGGATAAAACAGGGGCTTAGCAGAGTTGTTTAGAGCGGTTGATTGGCCAATCGAAATTGGGAAGTGAAGTAAGCCGAGCGGGTTGCAGGTCAGACGATTGCAGGCGCTGCCTTGCTTTCTGATAATGAAATAAACTGACAAACTGATCGAGTAGAACCGGTGAAGCGTGCTTCCCATCAAACCTCACACCCTTTCCCAACGGGGAGGCCTTCATTTGCTAGTAAGTAGATGATTGGAAGCGTCTATCAAGCCTCATCTCACTGCTCGCTCACTATTGCTGTTCAATCTTGGTTCGGTATAAGATTAGATTAGAGTTTTTCATTCATATAATGCAGATTGAAAAATAATTCTGCGAAGTTTCTTTATTGGAATAGCTCAAAGTATAAATAATTGATCAATAATAGTATTATTCGACGAAATGAAGATTACATTACGGTAGTTTAAATTCGCGAAGCAGGAATACCCATGAATTCAACATTAGGAAAATACCTGCTATGGAATAAACCTGATGGCAGAAAAGACATCTGATCAAGTACATGAGTACATGATCAATTCAAATAGTAGTTGAAGAATGTGTTCAGAAATTTTTATAAGAGCGCTTCTTCTGAAATCACCCATTATTGGATTCCATAAATATGCTAATTTCATCCATATCACCAATTATTGGATTCCATCAACATAGTCAAATTGGAAAAATATTATTTCCAAGGGATTATCGTTATATGGCTGAGGAATCGTATTATCACCTCAATAATCAAAAAGTTCTAGTGTAGTTATTCCTTGCACGTAAAGCACTACTTGGAAGTGCTCGCAAACTACTCTTGCGGAGTTTGAAGACGTGGGTAATAAACCGAATATTTCGTTGCTTCCTATTTGAAGACTGTTTAAATTTCGCGCCCTGTGGCTGAATGTGGAACGTGATTTGGTGCAGCGTACGTGATTCCGCCAATAGGATTGCTCGACAGGAAATCACGCACCAGTATGGTTGGTGTCAATGGTTCTATTTGAAATACTTTCAGGAATACGAATGAGTTACGATAACCGCGAAAAATAAGCTTGTTGTATTTCATGGAACTGATGGAACCAAAATTATTAATATATTGAATCAAATCAAATTTTATTCTCAATTTCAAAAGCAATTGAGGGTTTTGTCAAACCTGAGGTTTATCGGCGGGAGCCCAATCACAAAGACAATAATTAGAACATGATTAAATAAGTTTGAAATAAGTTCACTAGAGATTTTTAAGAAATTTCAAAAAGGTAAAATATCAATTTGAAAACATTAATGTATAGATAATTTCGTACAAAACCTGGTAATATTATGTTCCACTCAGCATCATACCTTGGAAAAGGTTTGAATCTGTCAAAATCCAAGTTCTCATTTAACCTGTTTGAATAAGTATTATTCATCTCAGTGCGCTCCTAAGTTTTCTCCACAAACTTTATCATTTCTGCCTTTCCACTGACTATAATTATATTTTGAGTGGTTATGAATAATAAATGTATATGAATTCAATATTGTGGTAGTTGTGATAAATGATAATTGTGGTGATGATATTATCTTTTCATTCGAAATTATAATTATCATTTACTCATAAATTACTCTTTTTCAATCTCTCTCTCATTGAATGAGAAAATGGGAAAATCCACATTCTTTTTCATGAGAATTATAATCTGTCTACGTTTTGGAATCGTGTCTATTATATCTTCTGTGACACAGTTGAGGCAAATTCTTGCGTCGGCTCGCTTCAAGAAATGGATAGAATCAATTCAACATGTAAGTCAGCCCAAGCAAAGAAGAGTCTCTGGCAAGATGAGAAATTGACTCCAATAGGTCAATATTTGTTCAAGAATTATAAATGTGGTCTTGATTGTAGATCAAATCTTTCCCTACAATTTGAGAACAATTTGATAATTTTTGAGCCAATATTGACCGAGCTTGAGTCATTCTACCATCTTGCCAGAAAATCTTCTTTGCTTGTACAGACTATAAAAGCTTTGTAATTCAGTAGGAGTACGTTACATGCATGGTAGACTAAACCCGACCCGTTTTTTTCAAGTGAAAATCCTCCATGTATTTACATGAGACTTGCTTCAGGAAAATTGAATAGAATTACCAAAGTAATCGGATGAGGGCTGGATTAGCTGGTAGGTCCGACTAATTAGTACCGTGATATTATTTCAGGGTTTTTTTCCAGCAGATAACGGGATAACTCAGCAGGGTGTATGTGGGTGAAGTATGTGACATTGCAGGGAAATAGTGTGTTGGAGGAGTGTGTGTGTATGTGGGGTTAGAGGGTTCATGTGAGTGAAGTAGTATCGTGTAATGTAGTGGACAAGAAAGGCGTAGTCACGTCACAGAATACCAATGTAAAAGGAGATATTGCTACTGGCTGACAAGGTCTGTTTAACATTCAAAGAGTGTCTCCTTTGTGAGGGATGCCTGGTTCATATATTTTTTCCCGGACTTGGCAACACCTCTCCCTTCACAAAATGTCCTGCCATTTCCTGACACTCTTAATCTTTCTCTTCGTTGCTTCAAGCAATTTAGGAGCAATTTATAAAGTCAAGTCATGACCAGTGGCAACATCGTTTTCTACTTTCTCATTTTCATGCTGAAACGAACTTGTTATTATCTTTTCAACTCGTATTATATTTCCTCTGTTCAAATTCTGGAATGTGAACATGATATAACTTTTACTTTCGTCCCCTCATATTGTACGAGTATTTACATTGCACAAACTCTGGATAATAAACATCTACAAACATTCACATCCCTACATTCCATTTGATAATGGCTCGTATCACTGGCGGCTCGTGCCCACGAAACAGGTGAAGTGCTGTACAGTAAAAGATACGGGCACTACACCTGTTTCGTGGGCACGAGCCGCCAGTTGCTCGTAATTATTGCATTCATGTTTCTAATATTCCTCACACTTATAGTTATTCAAATCAAATTTTGTGAACTATCAGTTACCAAAATTAATAGTTCAAGCTAGTAGGGGACATAAATCCTGAATTTGATTACTCTAATTTTAATTATTGGAGTTGAAGAAGTTTTGGGCTAACGCCTTTCCATTTCTTATTGTATTATTGTTTCAAATATATAAAATAATAATGTAATTTTCTCAACAATTTGTGTCTATAGAGACTAGGGTTCGTCTCGCCAGTTGCCAGTCTCGTTTGTACAGTAAGTACTGTAAATCAACTTTACTTCATCCACATACGGTTCACAAAGCCTCAAGTTCTGAATTTTGTACTATTCTTACAAACACGTTTGAAAAGCGTAAAACCCTTTGTGAATTTTTCATCATGGAACACTCTCAATTAACTTCTTCGCTCAAAGCGAGCTCCAAAAATAGACTGCGAATAATTATTTCTTGAAATGAGTATGGTGAAAAAGGGAGGGGAGTAAAGTTCCAGCTGAACTCTTTAACATTAAAATGTCCACCCGTTCAAAGCCAAAAATAATATTCTGGATATTTTTGAATTGTGCTGCAACTGTCTTTTCTCTGTGGAGAATACACCAAGCCTAAAATAATGACTTACTTTGTGATCATATCATTCATCTGAAAGCTTCAAAGACAAAGTGGAATACAATGAACTTGATCACAACGCACTCTTGCGACCATTCATGAATAAGAGATCTTCCAGGATGTTATTGTTAGAATAATTTGAATGAGTAACCTTTCTTCTTACAAATGATATTTCACATCTTTGTCCTTCGTGTTGCAATATATTTGGACTTGTTTTCATCAAAAGTATGAAGTTAATCCATCCATGAGCGAGTGTTTTATAGACCATATTGTATTTGGAAAACGAATTCATCAAGATACCTTGACATTCTTTGAATTCCTTATCATTATAAAATTCAAATCAAATATTTAGTTACAATTAGAGGGAAATTAGAAAAAAACCTACTGTTGAATGCAAGCAGACATAACCATAGTTTTAACGCATTGAAATGTTTGTCCTTGATATTCGAGTTCCAAACTTTATTAGAAGTAGAAAACTCAATGTTTTAAGATAAACACATTCCATACAATTTTCCCTTGATTTCAATATATCATTATGATTTCTTGTCGTTGAGGGTGAGTTGAAAAAGTTTTACTTCAAATTATTCTAGACTTTTCTCTTTTCAAACATGTTTATTGTACATACATACACATAACATTCATATATTGAACTAATCCACTCTACTAATCCCAATCATATCTAGATATTTGAATAACGAACATCCTCTGGAGTAGAGTAGTTAACAATACATTCGTTCATTAATTATTCATCTTGAATAGTTTGGTCGGTTTTATACAGTGGTTGTGTCAATTATTCATCCAGTCGATATCATAATATTTCATAGTTTGTATAATATATATCTATGTATCATCTTTACAAATATAACAATCTTGCCATTTATAATCACATTCAATATAATCAATAATTTCTATGTAATGTTGATAATAATGATAAGAATATTTACGCCAATGAAGTTATTTATACATCGGGAAATGATAACAAAATTATAATATTGGTAAAAATACAAAAACGTGCACCTTACATCAAGTATTACGAAGAGTGACAATGCAATTCAGATTTAGGGGCTTTCTACCTTTAAAGAAAAATTTATACATCTATATCTATAGATAGATATAATTTTCCATCAGAATATGGAGCTCGTACAGCTAAAGAATTATTCAATTCCATTTCTAATCATTTTAATCCTACATTTCACAATAATAATTATTATTATACAGTAATAACCTGCAGGTACTTACAGTTTTGGTTATAGCTCGTTTAGTCTTATAAGAAATTCTTTGTCATTGTGAGGCCTCTTACTCAAATTCGTAGATGTTTGTTACCGCATATTCATGATAGATGAACACTAGTCTAAATTTGCTGGTAAATTCGTCTTTTCTGATTATCGAGACTCGAAAACTTCATGATAATTAGGGGTGAAAGTTATGTACAAATCAATATTGAAGTTAGATTGGTGGGTTCGATTACAGAAGCTGACGTAAACTAAGATTATACAATTATTAATCGATTAAAAATCTAATTGAACTACATCAGCGGTAACTTGAATGGTTGAAAATATAATTTTGTCACATTTTCATCTTATGTGACTATTCGAGCTGTTTTTAATAGTTACGCTTTTCGAAATTTACACAGATGAAGTGCTTTAGCGTACTGTAACATACGGTACCCTTATTACTCTAATTCCTGTATGAGTAGTATTCGAGTGTCATCATTTTAAAGCATTTTTAGGCCGTGCTTCATGTATTGTACCCCTTTTCCAAGGTCTCTATTATCAGTTTTATTGTGATCTGATAGATGTTTTCGACATTCTCCGTATAGCGGTCTCCAAGCGTCATTTTTACTGCTTCCAGGAACGGCTTCTCAATCCTCTGTAACAAACAAAAATGAACAAAAATTATTGTTAGTAAATCATCAAAGAATATGAGTAGAATATTGTATTCGGTATTGGTCTCTCAGTGAGGGTGATCTATCGGTGAACGTGATGTTAAGTCACGAACACTGTGGACTTCTCTTGAATGAGTGACCGGTATTTGACAAAGTACACATTGTCGTGGTGGAACTACCCGTAAGGGTCTCTCCACCATTAAAAAGCCAAAAGAATATTTTATATTATTGAAGAATCTATATCTAAATAAGCGAAATGGCACTGACTGATTCATTTATCACAAGAACTGAAAATCCACTGAAGCGAATGCTTTCAAATTTGGCAGGCATGTTCAGTTGGACGTTTAGACGCGCGCTAAGAAAGGATTCTAAAAACTTTTCAAGGATATGCCAAATATTTTAGTTTTTCTAGAGTTTTTCGGCGTTTTCCTCATTTTTTCGAGAACCAATCGGTAGAAAATGTTGATATTTGGTAGGTAGGTTCAGATAAGGTCTAGAAACGTTGTGTTAAGATATTTTTGAATTCCGTTCAAGATTACGCCAGTAATCAGGTTTTTCAAAATTGTAGATGTATTGCGGATTGCATATCTTCCGCCTTGATACGACCAATCCTTACTGTGTATTCAATGGTTCAGTGAGATTATAGATAAACTAATTTGGAAGATATTGAATCAAGTCTCAAACTATGTCCGATATAGTTCCCAAGGTTACGCTCAATATTAGCGTTTTACTATTTTTCGGAATTTTCCGAGTTTTTCTTTTATTTTTCGAGAATAAATTAGTAGAAAATGTCGAAATTTGGTGAATAGGTCCAGATTAGGTCTAGAAATGCTGTGGTCAATGAATTTTGAATCCCTTCTGAACGGAATTTGCTTTTTCTCAGCTTACACTGACAGAGGTTATGCAGACGAGCGAAGTGAGCCTGTTTGACTCACTGAAACTGCTGATACTGTCGGGGGTCCAGGGGGCGGAGCCCCCTGGCTAGGCGGAGAAGGCGAGCGAAGCGAGCCTGCCGGCTGGTAAAGAATAATACAAGGGAAAAGTCAATGTAAAATTAATTTGGGGAATAATATCTTATGGGGGGATGTAAATAACTTGATTATTTGAAACTTGAAACGAATCAATTTATCACAGTTAGTACATTGTAAATTCAAGTAGGCTAGGTAATTAAAAATCATAGGTGGCACGATATTAGAATATACAAAGGTAAATAAATAAATAATTAGTTTATTTTTATTATCAATTTCATTCAAGATTAAACACTGGAAATTAAATGACCACTTTAACAAATGACCACTTATATTAGAATTGTTATATTATTGAATGTTGAGAGATATGGAAAGTGTCTTCACAAATTTTTCTGATATTTTCCATGCTTTCATAACTTGAGATGCTATAATATTCACACGGCGAACACAGCCTACATAGAGCATGATTCATTATTTGAACATAGAGAATCACCAATTCAAGTAAGCTGGTCATTTAAGTCGTCAGTGGCTCAAACCGAATGTCAATATCCAAAGTATTCAAATACCGAAAGTCATTACTAATTAATGAGAAGCCTTATAGTTTAGCGTATTGATATAGTGTCATATTTTGATTGATTTGATACCAAATTTAACGATCCAGAGAAATCATCAGACTTTTTCTATCTAGGAAGTTCGATATAGTCACACATCCTCCGCCTTGGAACGTGCAATTTTTTCAACGACTTCAAACACCGGACGTTTAATAAAAAAAGCGCCATAGCATCTTTCACGCATTCCTCGCTGCTTTCATAGTCGCTGAATGGGAACATTGCCCGAGGCTTCAAAGAATCCGGCCGTTTTTATATCATAATTCATCATTGAGTATCGTTTATAATGGAAATGGTGTGACAGGCTAAAAATAGTTGGAGGAAAAAATCTGGCGTCGTGAGAGGAGGGTGTGTATGGGGTACGGGGGGTAGTTTCACTGGGGGGGGGTACGGCAGCTGCTTGGTGGACGACCCTTCTGGTTGGGCTTTGGTCGCCACCGCAATACAACTACCTACTTTGCAAAGTATGATCCCTTTCATCAACTCTCAACATATACCCGGAATGCCCTTCAGCTATTGTATGTCCACGCTCTACAGACCTGCGTGTTCTCTTATCCCTCGAACTCTGACTATGTGTTACCTTCTTACTCGAGCTCTTACTATTTATTTATCAACTTATATTACAAGGCGAAGTTAGGACTGGCAGGTCCTCTCTTACCAAACCTTAAAACTTTACACTTAACCTTACTCTGACCGAAGAAGATATCTTCTCTGAGCTCTGACTATTTGTTTCTTTCTCACTCAAACTATGACTTCGTGTCTCTTCCTCAATCAGGATAAAAATCTATGAAAATGTGTTTTACACACTGGATCCTCTTTCTCTTGCACTGTATTACTTTCTAACTCACTATATTTTGCCTTTTCATACTTTGAAGTTTCTTCCTACTTTAATTTTCACTGAGAAATATGCATTTTTAGAGTGAGAGATTAGAATCTCTTTTATTCTCATTTTATTCTCCTCGTCCTTCTCTCTATTATGTTCTATAATATTCATCTTCAGTATCTTATTACCTCCTCATCTTCTTAACTCTGATTATTTCTTCTCTTGATCAATCTCTCTCAATTACCTTGAATTCGTATATTTTTTATGAAAATTCAACACTTATTCTTCCACCTCTTATGCGCACAACTCTTTTTTTCCTCTTTCTATTCTCAAAGATATCAAATTCTAGAACATTCTAAAACATCTAAACATTCTTAATATCTTTCTATTCCAAGACATTAGCTTATATTTCCCAGACTCTTTATTCTCTTGTAATATGTTCCTCTCCTTTCTTTTTCTATTCTTTCTCTATCTCTCTCTTGCTTTCCTTTCAAACTCGCTTTCTCTCTCTCTCTCTCTCTCTCACATCCTCACATCCTCTCATTCTCTCATTCTCTCAAGAGCACTGTCACTATCCAGCGAGATCAAAAATGAGATTTACATAGTGGCGCACCTGTTCAGAACGTTTGTGGCTTGCTGGCTATTAAGAGCTGGCTAATTTTTTCTCAACTCTGCAGTATTTTAGGCAAGAAAATGTTGCGACACTACATGCGCATCCCAGGAGATGAAAACCTAAAGTGAGAGGCAGATGTAAAACGACATGCAAGGGAATTTTGATGATTAAGAAAACTTTTAGGCTAATAAAAAAAGTGAAAGGCACTATGATATACTGTGTATTTGAAGAATGAAATTTTAACTTTCTGCTATTGAGTATTCGCGATGAATAACTCTTTCATTAATTTTTACCACTGTATGTATTTTAATTCATTTTTAATAACCCTCTACTGGGGTTACTATGGGTCGGATTTGAACATTTTTATTTATTTTATTCTCAATCGATAAAAAATATTTTGGCTTCTACATGTGTGAAAAACATTCAAGAAAAATTATTTTAGTGATGCATTTCTGTTTCTGCTCTGATTTTCATGTAAATGAGAAAAAAAAGTGTTTGGGTCGGATATGACCCGACCGTACCTTGTATTTAACTCAAAGTCACCGTACCAGTAGAGGGCTAGACAAATTCCTAAATTCCATCAATTTGCATCTCCATTCACAAAATATATTTCATATCATATTCATCACCAAGTTACAAAATCATATACTGATTAGTTCAACATGCTTACACACAAAAATATATTTCCATCAATCGTTTTTGAAAGTAGTACAAATTGCAAGTAGTACAAAATTATTCAACTTATTTTACTGTCGCCAATTTTCACTCTTTAACAAATTCTGAATATTTTGAGAAATTTTGACAACGAGAAGATAAATAACCAAAAAAAGAAGATAATCAATGGAAATATAGATTCTGAAAAGAAGAATAATATAGGTGGATGAAAGATAAATTCATTCGTATGGAGTTGAACAGTAGAAAAAATATATAAATAGATTTGCGGAGAGATAGTTATGTTAGCTTCCACCTCTGTCAGCATCAGGAAAAAATGAGAACGAATAGGAGGAGTAGAATGGGAAAGACGATATAATACGAGAAAGAAGAAGAAGGGCGTAATGGAAGAAGGAGGTGATGAAAGGAGGATTTAAGGGAAGGAGGATGAAATGGAAGGAGTAGATAATGAAAGAAGGATTTAAGGGAAGGAGGATGAAATGGATGGAGGAGAAAATGGAGAGAGGAGGAAAAAATATAGAGTTGGAAGAGGATAAAAGGAAGAAGATCATTGTTGAAAAATTAGGAGAGAAGAGAAATAGGATAGGGCTCCATTACCAAATAAATCTAGAGGTTGATGTTGCAAAAACATTCGAATCAACGACCTCTCTGCATTCAAGGTCACGCTTATCACGCTTTCACATCCAAGGTCACTTGCAAAGCTGTTGATTAGACAGTAATCCTCAGTAAAGGCCTCCTTCGTAATCATTGTCGCTTCTCTCGACACGAAATTAAACAGGGCTTAGAATTAAGTGCTTTCACTGTGACTTCATTAACCGTCTTCTATGTTTGAATTCTCTTGAAGGACGCTTGCCTAGCTAAATATTTGTTTTGGCTAAGTGAAAGTTCACCAAGGTGTTACGTGGTTGATGGGTTATTATTACTCAGAGTAAATTGTATTATGAAGTGTAGATAAAGTGTAGTAGTTTCTCCTGTGAGGTTTTGATAGTTGAGCTCTGGTGATTTGGTTTGTATTGTTCACTTTTTCAATTTGAATATTCAACAAATTCATAAAAAAAGTTGAACTACGAGTATTGTGATTCTGAGCTTGCATTATTCGTATAGTTTGCCTCATCAGAGATGATTTAGCACTAGAACACTGATGATAATCGAACCTCTTCTGTTAGTAAATTTATAAAATTCGTACAAACATGTCGTACTTCTCAAATGATTCTCAGTAGCTCTAATTTGATTTTTATGTTTCGTTTGAACCACAGAAGATTTATACAGAGTTATACTCGACACATTTATATTATATACGTGTATTTGACTTGTCTTAGGCGGGTATTACACGATATAATAGTTCTATGACATATTTCTATTATCAAACGTCTGTGATGATGAAATATTACCGTGTGAAGAACCAAATATTATAAATGATCATATTCTATGCCATAAGTTCTCCTATAGAGAACATATTATAATATATTTGATAATAGATGTATGACATAGAACTATTATCGTGTAATAGCGGCCTCACACTCCCTCCTGGGGTCCCCGAGACGTAATCTTAAAAATAAAAAAAATATTCCGTGGGACCGTGGGACCTTACCGTGGAATCTTATAGTGAGAATGCTATTTTATTCAAGTGAATTCAAGTGATACTGAATAGTTTTGGCTCTTGGGATATGAGTGTAACCTTGTCAGTGAGTATTACAGTCGAATTCTGTAGATTCAGGTGACAATGGATTCTGAATCCATAGAAATTGATGATTACGAACAATTTAACATTTCAAGTAGTAGCCGTGATACAGCGCTAATTTCAACGCTAGTATCATACTAGTAGCGCTACTATCATCGGTCTGATCGGTTTCCTGGGTTCAATACCAGTTGCCCACACAATTTTTGATCGTGAACAGTCACTTTCGTCTGTAGGAGAATCCAGAATCATGAAAACATTAGGCCTAAGCCAAAAGTGGTTCATATTCAAAGTCTTCCAACAAGCTGCAAAATAAGTTATTGACTATTCTCGTACCGACTGAAATTCTAAAATACACTGCTGCAAACCACTGTTTATTAAATATATAGTTATATTTATTATATTATATTTTATTATATATTTTTATATATATGTTATTATTTATAGTATATTATTAAATATACAAATTTTGTCTCAGGCCTTTATATTATCTGAAATTCCAACTCGGAAATCAAGGTGAGAGTATACCCTACTGTGCCATTTATCCGGGTGGAAACATTGAAATAAGCAGATGAAACCGTAGCAGCTCAGCACACCATTTTATGGAGCATTATTTTGATGGAATGCATTGTGCTGGTGAGTAATTTGCATACCAACCGCCGATATCAAACAGTATTTATGGGTTGAGACAGTGTGCAATGAATGCCTATGGGAAGATTTATCTCTTAAGAGGCACAGCTAAGCCTGTCACTGAAACAAGCAATGAGCAGCAGTTTGCGTGAGTAAGTCCTCTTCGGTTATGCAAACAAAGGTTTAACGCTCTCGAAATGGAAAATCAGCTTTGTGAGGCAATATGGAGCAAGCCGGGAACGGAGCGCGGTTTTCGGAGCCTGACATGTTGGCACTTTGACTGTTCCTTTCTTCTTTCCAAACAATTGACTTTCCTGCATTCAGTTGCCGTCTATTCAGTGTCTTCTAGCTCATTATTATCATCTATCATTTTCCATATTCCAAATTTCTATTCTTCAAATTAACCTCTATCCAAATAGTTTAGTTTCTGAGAGAGCGTCCTCGTGTTTCAGTACTAACGTGTGTTGAGGAGAACTAACGAAGTTTTAGAACGTTGCTCCAGGTATCATTCTAGCTTCTCATTGCAATTTTTGTAATCAGAATATGCTATCTATTCATCTATTATCATTCCAAAGCACATATGCACCACCTAGGTTCAAACTATAAGTTCATATTTATAGAATAAAAAAGTCGGGAGTTTTTAAAAGCAAGAAAATTAGTGCACTTCAAACAAAGTTGGAATTAATAATTTAATTTTAGACTATTAATAAAAACAGGCATCCTACGTTCATTTTTTATGAATGGATATTATGATTCTATTGATATTCGATTACCCCGACACATATAAATACACATAGCTGTGTTTTAAATCAAGCATTCTTCTTTAAATAGCCTAGCATTTTGGGTGGAGATTTTTCACTTTCGGACTTGGAAATTTTAACTATCATCGGACTTTCAATGAGACAGGAATCCAAATGCCTGAATTTTGTCATTTCAATGTAAACTGCGATAGAAGAAGTTTGGGAGAAAGCCTGTTTGTTATTCCTTCTCTTGTTCCATTCCAATCAAATAGATAAATAAGTATTATTTAAACCAAGGATACTAGAATACATAATAATGATATCAATCTACTGTTCATCATGCACATAATCCCTACTGTGTATTCTAATAGCCGTGATTCAAACTGTAACATATTAAATAAATTAAGGTAAGATATCAATAAAGGTATAAATTTTATACAATAGGCGAACCGTTGTGTCTTGAGAAGATCTACCGCAAGTTTAATAAAAACGTTACTGTCAAATGTGCCTTTAAATTCCTTGGATCTACCGTACATGGAATTATTGTCTGCTCTGTATCTTGAGCCTCGATTATTCAATAAACATGGTTCATGGAAAGCTGAAACATTAAACTGGATTTGCGGATTCTCTTCACCCGCAGTAACAGAAGCCAACCAACCAATTTATTCAAGAGTAGCTTGCAATGTAGAGTTTATGAAGGGAACTATATTGCTGGTACATAGGCCTAGTACTGCTAGTTTCTTGTAAGCTATAAAGCAATAGATTCAGGTCATGCCGTCTAGAACTTTAGTAGTGCTTTAAGCTTGTGAAGAGAACTAATGAGAGAATTTCTAAAGGAACATAAACCTGTGTGCAACATAACCCAACATCTCGAAAATAATTTTCATGTTCACCAACCCAAATAGAATCGTTCAAGGGATAAATTGTACCACTTTATTTCCTGGTACAAACCATTTATGACAGATTGTTGTAACTTACGAAGCAGAAACATACCCAAAGTACCTTTTGTCATGAACTACGAGGAGTATAAATCCTTCTATCTCACTCATCACTCTCCAAAAGGCCTCTACCAAAACTCATATATTGTGATAAGACTTTCTTTTTATGACGAAATTCTCGAAAACATAAAGTTTCTAACAACTTAAATCAAGATAATAAAAGGAGTTTCAAAGACTTTGACTGATTTAATTTTTGATCATTGACTTTTAATCATTGAGGAAGTTCCCTAATGGACTAGGTACTGTAATGTGAATCATGTAATATAATAATTTGTATTCCAAAAGCAGAGACAACGATCATTTTGTGTAAAATGCGAAACAATCTTATGCAGTAAGTTTTCCTCGTGACTTTCCGCTTTAATTTCCGCTTGGTATAGTGATGTTACATTAGTATTTATGTTAACACTAGTAACAATATTATGGGCATTAAACGGATCCTCAAGATATTCAAGGCCTATGCATTTTCCATAACAAAGCGGCAGTGGAATTTTTACATCTTTTTAATAACAAAAGCTCGCGTGGAATTAATAATTTTCCTCAATTATTATCCTTATTTATAATCACATGCACGCCATTGAAACTTGAATGAAATCATGAAAAAAACCTGTCGACTTCAAATAAACACATTGCGAAAAGCAATAGGTCAAGCGACTTTCTTCTTGTAAGCTTTAATTGCTCCTATTTGAGTTACTATGCTTTCACGATATTATAATATCGTCATTATTATCAGAGACACGTATAATTTACAAGCATAGTAGAACAGGGAGGAGATGGACATACACACCACTGGCGGCTCGTGCCCACGAAACAGTTGAAGGGCTGTACAGTAAAAGATACAGGCACTTCACCTGTTTCATGGGTACGAGCCGCCAGTGACACACTAAACATTGAAAGCGAAGCGTGGGGTGTATTTTCCAGTATTTGTCGTACATAACCATATTATGTACCATATATGTATATATCCATAATATGTTGATAATAATGTGGAAATTTCATAAGAATTCAATTTGAAGCTCCAGGTTGCAAGAGCATTGAGAAGGTTTTCGTATATTATTAAATATGCTTGAGAGAATGTGAAATGGTAGATGAATAGACAATGCTGTTGAAATTTTTCATTCTTGAATATTTCCTAGTTTGAAGTAATATTTATTAATTCCAGTAATTCATCAATCTGGTTCATAAGAGACGATGATCAGACAAGCAAGAAATGAATAAATATTCAGTTGTAATGATATTACAAAGAAAAATTCACTGTGGAACCTGGAATGTTGAAACGTATTACTTCTCTAAATTTATTGGTGTTTTCAATGTACATATTTTAAGAATAATTGATCACAAAATCGCTGGGAAATAAATGATGATGGATAGATAGATGGATAAATTACTTTATTTACTTTTTTTAAATGTTAACAATAGATTTATAGGCGAAGTTGAGCTAGGCAAGCCTCCTCTTCCACTTAACCCACTGCAATTGAACCAATATAAGATGGATGGATATTATAATATAAAGAAGAAATTCAATTAGTTATTTACATTTTTTCCAAATTCCATGACTAACAAAATCCTATGGTTAGAGATGAAAAATATGAAAGATCATATTATAACTTACTCATTTCACCGATTTGAAAATCTAATTGTCACACGCAATACTGGGAGTATGGAATCTAATCTAAGGATTGAATATCTTAGACTATTAAATACCAAATAAATTGCAATTGGTTCAATATCATCGCGCTCAGTAGAATGATTTCATATTCCATTCTATTCCAGAATCTGCGATTTGAAATGAAAATTAAAATTGGATTTCAAATAAAGAACTCTATTCCTGGAAAATTCCCGCCATAGAAGATAATTATTATTTGTGTGAAGTTGAAATGGAAATTTATTACAGTGGCATGTCTATTTTTGAGGCGATAGGTGTGGTGAGGGAGGTAGGGAGAGGGGGGGAGTACGTGACATCATCTGGTGCATTGGCGAGGCTGGGGAGAACGGAAAATGACGAGGAGACCGGTGAAAATTCCCCGACACTTGCAGGGAAAGCGGGGAAATCTGGAGGATCGATAGGGCTCTTGGTTGGAGCCGCTTTTCCAACACCCCCAACTCTGCCCCACCCCATCACCAACAGCCCAGGCATCATCCCGGAACACCATCCCTACCCGTTCACAATCCAGAAACAGCATTGCAATCGGCATCCACTGTTTACCTCCTACACTTCCGTCTACAGCTCTTCCTTTTCTTCTTTTCTTTCTCCTCCTTCTTCACTTTTTTCTCCTTCTTCTCTTTCTTCTCCTTCTTCTCCTTTTTCTCTCTCCTCCTTCTCCTTTTTCTTCTCCTTCTTCTCTTTTTTCTTCTCCTTCTTCCCCTTCTTCTCCTTCTTCTCCTTCTTCTCCTTCTTCTCCTTCTTCTCCTTCTTCTCCTTCTTCTTCTTCTTCTACTTTTCCTCCTTATTCTTCTTCTCCTCTTCTACTTGTCCTCCTTATTCTTCTTTTTCTCCTCTTCTACTTATCCTCCTTCCTCTTCTTTTCTCCCTCCTCTTCTCCTCCTTTCCCTTCTTCCACTTATTTTTCTTTCACAAATCTCTCGTATATAACTTTATTATTTTTCATTTCCTATTTCTTAATTATAAGCTGTTCCTCATACATATTAGTAGACCTAATCTAATGTATTGTAGATAATTGCTTTCATAATTTTATGCACTGATCGACTCTAATATTTGTAAATATTCGATATCTTGATGTAATTTTGTTTTCTTCCTGTTTCTTTCACCCAGTACCTGTCATGTTTCTATCTAGCCTGTCATGTTTTTTTTGTCATGTTGAAATTTTAGCTCTCAAATTTGAAAAATTTTATTGATATTTCCATGTTATTTCTAAAATCAATCATTTTAACAACGTTTGTCATATATCTCTACACTTTTGGTGTTTCTCTATATTTGCATCTCTGTTTTTCTCATAGGCCTACTTCTCTCCTTTTTCACTTTATCTGCCCCTTCTGATTCTCTCAAAATTCATCTCCTCCTGCATTAAACTAAGAACTCCATCTTTTCCTCTATTCTCTCTTTCTCTGTGTTAGAAAAAAGCTTTTCACCTTGTCTCATATTCGAAAAATGGATCAATTGTCTCTTCAATACTCACCCTCTTTCAATGTGACCTACCTCTGCTTTATATTACCTCTGTACTTTTATATTATATTTTTCTCTTTCTGTTCTCCTCAATATTAATATTCTCTAACAACACCTTCAACGTGCATCTTATACCACTCTATTTCTCTTTTCATTTTTCGACCACTGCCAATAATAATTTTTCCCTGAGTCTTTGTATAGTTCTGATCGGAAACGTCTGTGACATGACTTTCCAAAACGTGAGACGTGCTCGAAATTTTCATTTCCATTGTGAAATGTTGACAGTTATTTGGTTAGAGTTGAATTCAGTCACAATTTAGATAAGGGTTTTTAAGTTGTGTGCAACCAGAAAGTGGTTTTGGTTTATTGATAGTATAAATTATACAGTAGTCGATATAAATATTGGTTCCGATTGATTACCCTATAGACTAGAGAGTTCAATATACGTAGATTATGAATGAATAAATAAATGCAATCAATCAAAACAAAATGTATTATTTGTACCAATTGAAAAAATGAGGAATAAATAAATGGATCGATGAATTTTTTTAATATGAGCCAAGTTGAAAAACATAGAACATCAAATTCATTCAAAGATTCAAATAAATCTTAATCTAACTTTGAATTTCAGCGAAACCACTTTTCAATGAGCTTGAAAACGGTCAACTCATTTCTTATTTCATGGAAGTCGTGTTATCACCTGTAGTTCACAATCAATCTTCAAAAATATTGTTAGGCTAATTGAATAATTATTATACAAGTAGCTTATCGAAGTAAAAATCGTAGAGTCAAGTTGAAGATATCGTACTCTATGAATATCTCTAGCCCAGTATCAATACATTCTTCGAGAATCTTATAGATTAACTCTCAAAATTTATTTAATTCATACTTTATTCTATAACACTGGTGTTATCACAAATAGTTGACAATCAAACAACAATAGCCTATTGTTCAAGTAGCATTAAACATATCAAAGTAATATGAAAAATTGAAAAAACGTAGAATCAATTCAGATTGGAAGGAATCGTATTCTTTGACTCTCTCAAGCCCAGTATCAACAAGGCACACTTGGAAAAGTCATAAATACAGGGACGAGGTGTGCAGCCGATACGTTCGACGGCCAAACTCAAGCGTCAACAGCACAAAACCGTCGTCACGTTCAATAATTCATGAACACGAAACGCGCCTCGACTGACAAGCTGAATAATTTTTTATGACCAAAGTGGAAGGGATGGCGAGCACATTGAGGGAATGACAAAACAGAGCATGAACTGAGAGCCAGTAAATAGTAATCAATGAGTCCGAAAGAGACTATTAAAGAGAAAGAGCAACTAAATGGAGAAATGAGTGACGTCACGGACACACGCCTCTCTATTCTATTCTGTTTCGACGCTGGCCAAGGTCAAGCGAGCAACAGGCGGCTGAATTTTCCGCCCAAATCGTTATGGTACGCGCGCTTTTTCACCAATCAGAGATAACTATTGCATTGGTCCCCGTATGCATTTATAAAAGGCTACCCTTCGGTTTTTCATCAATGTGTAAAGTGCTTTTATTTGTGGACAATGTTCACCATTTGATGTTTTCCATCAATGATGTTTCTTTTCCCCTCCATTCGTATTTCTCTTCCACCACATCTCTTTTCTCTCGTCTTTCTCTGTCATTTCTCTCTCCTCACTTTCCTTCGTACTCTTCAATCCACACCTGTTCGTCCCTCTGACATGCATTTCAAAATGATCATTTCGAACTTTTTCTCATGATAGATAAAAGTAATTACAGGATGTTGCGATTGGATCCATTAATTTACACCACGAGCATCTAACATTTATCAGAATTACATAAGTCATAGATCTCTGGTTGATTATGTTTGTGCTTTTTCATGTTAGTAAATACGTATCGAACTATTGTTAGGAATCATTAGGAACCCATTCATATTTCAATCTCAAGCTAATGTGTTACTTATGTGCTAATGTGCTAATATGTACAATGATAATGGCTAAGACGTATATGGTAATGAGCTAATGAAAAGAGAAATGTAGCTCATGAGAGATGATTTTCTTTCCCAATTTCTCCACTTGAAAATATTTTCCTCATTGAACGTTTTTCCTGCACTTACCCAATGGATATGTAACATTGAGTAACATATTTTTCTTTCAAATAATATTCAAAACAGTCTCTCGTATTGTTGAATTAGGGAGCGTGAAGTAATTCCCATTCTTAAATGATTATTATTATTATTATTATTATTATTATTATTATTATTATTATTATTATTATTTCAGAAAAAGAATGAGTATATTATTCCATTCCTTTTGATAAAATAAATAAAACATTTGAAATCTTATTTGAAACCCTGAACTTTCCGAAAACGAAGAGAAACGATGAACCACAATTAGATTTTAAATAAATTATAAAATAAATAATTATTCTTGTTATCAAATTTCCACAGTCATTCGGTGTAAATACGCTTATTCATCACACTGTGGCGTTAACGGTGGAATATTTTTGCGGCTGAAAAAAATGTTCCAGTGATATATATCACGAAATCATAGCAATATTTATGGAACGTTGCTAATATTTCAGAAAGCGAGGCGGGTAAGCAGTGTTATTTGCAGCCGGCTTTCGTGAGTGGCCTATAATTTTTCTCTTATCTCTCGAATGTTATTTTGCTGTAATTTATTCGTCCAGATTTCATAGGGGGATAAGATGAGTAACCGCGAGTCATTTTTTTCGCACGGCTACGTTCAAGGGTGTTGATGTGCAGAAATTATGACGGCGTTTTTATAATGAAATCGCCCGGCGTTGTATAGACTGCTCAAGCAAAGAAGACATTTTTGCAAGATGGAAAAATACCTCCAGCTCGGTCAATATTTGTTCATAAATTATAAATTTGGTCTCAAATAGTAGATCAGAATGTTTCCTACAATTTGAGAACAAATTTATAATTTATGAACCAATATTGACCGAGCTGAAGTCATTTTCCCATCTTACCAGAATGTCTTCTTTGCTTTGGCAGACTATATCAAGAGAACAGGTCCCTGTGAAACATGGCGCCGCTATTAAAGTTCACGTTAAGCTTTCAACTTCGCCGTTACTTCGATTCAGATTAAGCGAAAAATTGAAAGTGAAACTCACCGGCACGCAAGCTTTTCAAAAAGGAATTAGCCAGCTCACATGCGAGGAGGTCCAATCCAACTAATGGCTTTGTTGGTTATCAGCTGTACCATTAACCATAGATTATGTTCTGTATGAAATGATTGTTCAATTTGTCCTTAATTACACTGATATATAACTTACCCCAGCTGTAGAAATCTATGATGAGGAAAACCTTTTAAGGAAGGATGATATTTCACTAGTATATATTCAAAAGACCGGACAGGGCCGAATTGCGATCGTATTTGCTATTGTCTACATGAATGCAGTAGATATTTAATGGGAGAAAGATCACACTATGCAATAGACTTATTATTCTAGTAGTTCTACTCTTCTCCAGAGAACAAATTGAATATAATAATTCTGTAGAGAATAAAGAGGTTTCGTAAATTTTGAAATTTATCAAAATTCAATGGAACAAGAACCAGTTAACTTGTAATAATATAAGTGGTAATTGGTTCTCTAGGCCTAAATTTATTTAATTTTTTAAACGATGTTAAATTCATTAGCATTCTGCTCTTTCATGTCGGTTCACTGTTTCACATTCATTAAAATTAATAATCTGAATGATTTAATTTATTTTTCAGTGATCAGGAAGAATAACGATGAATTGTTTTGTCCACCGTTTTGAACGAGTATCTGCTAGTTTCTATCTTATTTGGTCTGCCTAGCAAAATGTTTTTCCACCACTGAGCTACTTGATGATGATGAATGCTTCCAGCTCGAAGTCTGCACTGGTGAGTTGAGCTTATGTTTTCATTGTTTCGCAACCCTACTCAACTTAAATGGTGAATTAAGTTATTGATTTGTTGTTGACATTCATATACAATTTGCGATTGGTAGTTTTAAGGGTAAGCCGTATTTTTGTCTACTTTGACTGTATATGCGTGAGAATTCGTTCCAAATCTTTTCCGCAGAAAACGTTATAAAAATATCAATAAGATCACAATCTATCTATTCTCCATTAGATTAATTGGCTACTCTACAAGGTTATTAGAAAATGTCTCTAATAACCTTGGCTACTCAATTACAGATTTAATATTACAATATTAAAATAATACAATTTTTGTAGAAATAAGAAACAGGTCATTACCCGAAACTTTTTGAATTTCCAAATTATTTGAATTAAAATCTAGTCCAAAATTTTCAGGTTATGTAAAAATTTCATTCTCAGCCGAAGGTTTCCACTCCAAGACAGATAATCTAGAAGTAATGAATAATTAATTTTGAATTAAGAAGGGTTAATTTGAAGCCAAATAACACAAAACAATTCCAAATTTTCACTAAAATATTGAAATTGAAAATTTTGAGCCGAAAATAACACGATCTCTTTAAATAGTCTGAGCAGGCTATTAATAAGTCTACTGCAGAGATTGAAAAGCTCTGTTTCTCTGCAAAGATTTGGATCTACTACTCTACTAATAACTGAATGTATAATTCATCATTCTCCATAGAGTTCAATAGACAGTATGACAACTTGTACGATAATTTCAATTTCGATCTACAGATTGAATTTTGATCACTTGAATTTCAACAGGATCTAGAATACTTGATCTAGATACCTTGAAGCTTGAACAGTAATTTTGTCTCTTCTATTCAAGAAAATAGAGTGGATTAATTCGATGTGAACACAAAAAGTGAAGTTTATACTTTAGTCGAAAACAAAAATAATATAGGAATTCGCCAGAAAGAAGGCTAAAATTTAGGAAAAAGTCTGGTAAAGTGGGATGAACAAAAATGATGTCTTTATCGAAAGGGAAACTCTTATTGCAGTAGTACCTATTGTTCGTTTCATGATATTAAGTCATGTTTACGTTTATTCTACGCTGCCAAAAACTCAAAACCTTTCTTCAATCTAGAATTGGCATATGGGTAAGACATTTTGGGAGGTGAAAATATCATACCTTATCACCCATTAACGACGCTATCATTTTGGAAAAACAGAGCATTGCGAAGGCAGCCACAGTTTACCAAACACTACTTGCTTGTTTCCTTGTCTGCCACCAGCCAACAAAACAAACGCTCGTTAGTCATCTTTTGAGGTTAGAGTCATCGCTCATCTTCCTGCCTTGAAAACATTTGCATTGTATCGGCCTATTTTTACGGCAAACAGTAATATCTCAGGTCAAAAGTTAGGAGTCATAATGAAAGCAAACTATTGAGGACCGTCATCCTCTCAAGAACTATTTAATAAATTTGTCTAATCATCTAATCTACTATTGAGCTTTGTTGTCAACATTTTATCATTGCAAAGATATTCTTTCAACTACTATTTATTCCACTTCCTTTGAAGTTCTCAAGAATTGTGAATTGTTTCAATGGTGTTGTACTCATTGAATCTTCTCATTTTTTGTCAAGGGTTGATATTCAGAACTAATAATATCACTTTCGGCGAAGTCTCAAGCCATTATGAATTCTATTACAGTGGTTTCATTGAAGTAAGTCTAAAAATAAGCAAATATGATCCCATTCAAGTCTCATGGTGTCAAGTCAATGATGATGATGATGTTTATTATAATAGTGAGGGATATGGCAGTATTTGATGAAATACAATACTTAAATCATATAACACAGTCAATAACTCAAATCCAAAAGGTCTTATTCCCGAATTTTGAAAAATATTCTGAATCTAGGGTTGCGTCCACAATACTCACTTTCAATTCTCACAAATTTCCACTTTTGAAAATATTGGAACAGTGTCAACTACAATATGATAGACTATACTTCTTAGATAGTAGACTTCTTGAACAATATATTGTACTATAACATTTTATTTGTACTACACTAAAAATTAGGTTTAGTTTGATCAGACGTTATCTCATCTTCCATTGTCAGAAACGTGGCTTACAAATGTTATAGAGACAGTATTCATGGGACGACAACGACTTTGTCTGCATACAAATAAGGTATACAAACTACCCGGTTTCTTCGGGTAAAACTCAGTTTGCACCATACAAAGAGTGTTATGGTTACCAGCAAAAAGCGAGTTTGACCAAGATAGTGGAAAAAGATCAGAAAATGAGCTGCTTAAAGAGGAAACACACATGGTGCAAAAACGGAAATGCAAGGGGCTTGCCAGCAATTCAGTGGTACGAACCAAGGAGCAACGAAAATGAATACAACCCTAGGCAGTAGGTAGACGACACAAGCTTTATCGTGGAATATCTGTGGAAACCCTTTCCAATTCTATGCACCCTCCAGCTCTCTCATATGAGGTTATTTCTCCTTTTAATCCCTCTCACTTATAATCTCTTTCTCAAACATGTTTTTGCCTTTCTCACCTACCTCACCCATTCATTGCTCCGGATGTCTCTATCGTTTCAAATATCTTCATCCACGGGTTTTCCTGAATTTAGTCCAACTCTCTCGCTTGCTTTTTCGATTTTACTTCCTTCTTCTCTCTTTCTACCATTCCAACTGCATTTCTCCCTCTTTATTTCTCTCTTCTAACCCCTATTTCGCTTCACAGACCTCGGGGAACATTTCACGCTACACCGATTTCAAAGCGAAAGTTTGGGTGAGGCTCGTGCTCCCTACTTGGAAATGTACACAGAGAGGCAGGCCTAACCTTGGTGTAAGGAGAAGGGTCGCTAACTACCAGAGAACATCCTGGAATATATCCTGAAGCATGCATTTTGATGTCTAACAGGTGGATAATGATGGTATCCTAGAATCTATGATGAAATTTAATGGTTTGAGGTTATAATTTTATCATTTGGAATCACGATGTACCATATTTAATATTCATTCTTACTTATCTCGGAAAAACGTGTTTGAATTGACTTCGAGCTGACAATGATCAACAGCTCTAGTCAAGGTTTAAAGTAGTTCTAAAGTTATAAGTAAGTTTATTTAGACAAAGTTTAAACGGGGATGATGCTATGGGGAGCTACTGACTTGTATCTCTATCAATCCGAATACATCTATATCTTTGTTCTAAATATGTGACCCTAACAATTGGATTTCAAGGAACAGGGGAAAGGAGTCATCGAAATCCGTTAGAAAAAATCGTCAAGGTAGAGTTGAAAGATGAATAAAGTTATTCAAATAGTTTTCTTGTTCAACGGTGAGACTTTCAAACCAATGAAAACATTGAATAATTGAAAATCTCAAGATTTGCTGATTATAATATTTGTATGCATGAAATTCCATATTACATCAATAAACAAAAATTGTATATATCCAATAACCCTTCTAAAGATAATTTGAATCAGTTCGAACTCATACTCGTATGACCCCTCTTCTCATACCTCATGCGCAAGTTCAAAGCTCATGTCATCATTAGGCCTACCCTAGAGAGTACTCTATTTAACACAGTACTGTATTTATTTTTAAGCTTGTCGAGGATATTCTTACTCATATTCAACTTTATTTAGTTATTTCACATCGAAGAGTACAACTAACAGGCTTCATAGACCTTCATAGACCTTTGTTTATACAAACAAACCAATGGGCACAATTTTATTGCTCAAGCTAATAATATAAACAAGGGAACTTGGACGGTTGTGAAAAGGGAATTGGGTAAGCTGGATAGGGCTGAACAGGAGATAGAACTTGTTAATGGTAACAGGGTAGTGTCGGATCCTAGGAGTGTTGCTTCTATATTCAATGATTATTTCATAGAATCAAGTTTAGAAATGTCTGATTCTGCAAGTGCAAATAAGAGTTTGGAGTACTTGCAGAATATCAATAGGACATTTAAATGCTTCAAATTTAAATACGTGTCTGAGATGGACCTGTAAAAAATAATTCTGAGTTTAAAAAACACAGATGCAACTGGTTGGGATGAGATACCTACTTCGGTAGTCAAGGCAATGTGCTCTGTTATTTTGAATCCACTAACTCGTATTCTAAATCAGTCTTTGAGAGAGGGCGTTTTCCCACAGAAACTAAAATATTCTATCATTAAGCCTTTGCACAAGAAGGATGGTAAAACCAATGTGAAAAACTATCGCCCAATTGCTTTGATCTCTGTTTTCTCAAAGATATTTGAGAAAGTGGCTTACGAACAGATGATTAAGGTTTTGGAAAAAGAAAAATTATTTTTTGAGGGTCAGTATGGTTTTAGGAGAGGAATGTCAACAAAATCAGCAGTTTTTGATATAGTAACCAACTTACTGGGTTGTATAGATAAATAGAAGAGTGCTCTTGGAATGTTCTGTGATCTGACACGAGCTTTTGATATGGTAGATCATACCCTGCTATTGAAAAAACTTGACTTCTATGGTTTTGGAGGTGCTGCAGGAAATTTTTTCAGATCCTACCTTCAGAATCGTTTTCAGGCTGTTAAGGTCACCCCAGATGGACGCCAGATTTTGTCATCATGGAATGGGGTAAGGATGGGAGTTCCTCAAGGATCAGTACTGGGGCCTACCTTGTTCAATATATTCATTAATGACTTGCCATACAATATAGGTTCTAAAATGATTCTTTATGCGGACGACACTACTGCATTGGTTAGTGGCAATAATGATGACGAAGTTTCTAGGCAATCTTTGAAAGTATTGAATCAGCTTCATGACTCGTTTAAAAATAATGCATTGAAGCTGAATTCAACAAAGTCAAATTTTATGAAGTTTGCTCCTGGCAGCCATTCGGAGGAAGGTTTTCAGGAATTGGTTCTCGATGCGGGGGTGAGGTACAATGCAGTTTCAACAGCCAAGTTTCTGGGAGTGGAACTTCAAGGGGGTCTGAAATGGGATAGTCATCTGAGAACTCTGATGAACAAATTATCTCATGCTCTTTTTGCCTTGAGAACTATATTAGGTGTTTCAAATCAGAGTACAGCACTGAGGGTATATCATGGATGTTTTTTATCTCTGATTCGTTACAGTATTCTGTTTTGGGGTGGCACTGTGGCGGATTTGCATGAAATCTTCCTGATGCAAAAAAAAGCAATTCGTGTTCTTGGCAATCTTAATCCTTTTGGCCGTGACTCCTGCAGACCAGTTTTCATAAACTTAAGGCTTCTGACAGTACCAGCCATATATTATTTAGAAGCAGTTCTGTTTGTTAAAAAGAATGGGCAGAAATTCGATACCAACAGATCCCAGCATTCTTACAGTACACGAAATAAGGACTCCCTTCTGTATTATCCCATTCATAGGACTACTTTATTTGAGAGGGGGCCATTTTATTCTGGATTGAGGTTTTTCAACCGGCTCCTCACAGCATTGAGAAATTTAGATGCGGGTGCTCTTTCTAAAACTCTGACTCAAAAGCTGTTGGAGGGAGTACCCTACTCTTTAGATGAATGCTATGAAGCTGTTAATGCATAGAATAGTCTTAAAAAATTGACGTGTTACATGCTGCAGGAGCTTTGCTCATTGAAGCAGCTAAACGTAACAAATTAATAATAATAATAATAATAATAATAATAATAATAATAATAATAATAATAATAATGGATATGAAACGTAAATTTATTTATTTTTTTATTTATCATTGCTGTCTTACATTCATTTATACGTGAATGATCATAGATTCAGAATGAAAATGAAAATAGCATTCCCCAAAATAATAAAACTGATAGATCATCTTCTCTTGTTTCTCTATATCCGCCGATAGTTGAAATACTGACACTTTTTATCCTTGTATCTTCTCATAAACCCCAAACAAATATCCTCAATTTTTGGTCGATTAGCTCGCATTCAATTTTCCAAAATGATGTAATCCATTTCAGAGAGAAGCAGAAGCAAAAACTAATAATAGTGTTGATAGAAGATTAGATCCGTTGTTCTAGTCAATTTCATTACTGGATGCATGCAGCCTAATTGGATAGTACAGCTTATCAACTTTTCAACCCCAAAACCTATCCCTGTCCTCCACAGGTCACAACAAAATCAGGACGTTGATAACAAAAAGCATTTCCATGTTCAGACTCACTTCAAATTGTGAAATGTCTCAGTGATTTCGTCTATTATCGAACGCACGCTTTCAACTTTCCAGAGCACGTGGACTGGAAAGAAGCCGATTTTTGCAAAAAGTGATTCAAATTATTGTGATTTTTATTCAAATCCCAATACGATTGATTCAAATTCTCAACTTCTTTTCCACCTTGAAGAAATTTTATTCCTAGAAAATGTAGTCATGCTATTCATTCGAGGTAGGTAGATCTAATGCAATATTACGATTATTCTTACTAGTTTTAATTATCGATCATCAACAATATAAATTGTTTAATATCCCAAATTTGAGCATTGTTGAATAATTGGATACTATAAGCGAATCGCAAAACTGTCACAAACCAAAGTCGGAGAAAATCTTACTGCTATTGAATGTTTTCTCTATCAGCAAGATCACCCAAATGTTTTTCTCAGATAATTCATTGTGTGATTAATATTAAAAAACAACAATCATAACACGATAATACTAATAATAATATTGTATTCTGATACTAATAATACGATAATAATATTGATAAATTATCATAATTATGATAATAACAATTATTATTCTGTAAAGCTCACATTTTTATTCCTATGTTACCTACAGCCAATTTTGAATAACCTTGAGCCTTGATTTTTTTTTGGTTCAATACAAAGCGTCTGTTATCCTAGCAATTATAACACAATATTGTTAGTTAATTTTCTGTTACACAATGATAAAAATCATTGGGAAAACTTTCACATTTTTATTACGATATTACTGCAACTCAACTTCACAATATTGATAATTAGACCAATTATTGTTATTTTTCACACAATGATAAAATGATTGTGAATAGCTCTCACATTTTCATTCCAATGTTACTGCAACTTTACTCAAAAAGTATTTGAAATTTCATTCTATTTTTTGTTCAATACGTCAGTCAAGCCTCTGCATAAGTTCAATTACAACATCCAATATTAAGATTCTTCAACATCCATTAGAACTTAATTACTTTTTTGAACTTTACTCAGCAGTGATCAAAGAGCACCATAAAAACAAGCGGTTTTCCGCAAGAATCTATCTTATGCCAGCTGCAATATTTAAGATAAGCAGCAGCTAGCACAATGCAAATATCTGCTTTCTTCCATTTGGGAGAGCATAACAACTCTGCTTTCCTTCAGCAGCAACCACTCGTTGAATAATTGTCCCTGGAGCGAGCTATTAATTCCTATGAAAGCCACCAGCAGTCGGCTATAGTCTTTCCAAGCAAAGAAGAACTTTCTGGCAAGATGGGAGAATGACTTCAACTCAGTTAATATTTTTTCAAAAGCCATCAAGCTGGTCTCATATTGTAGGAAACATTCTGTTCTACAATTTGAAACCAAATTTATAATTTTTTGGACGTTTAGTGACCAAGCTTGAGTCATTTTCCCTCTTGCCAGAATGTCTTTTTGCTTGGACAGACAATAGAAAGTCAAGTTTTCCAGGTCTGTAATCAGGACGGGGAAAATCACAGTTTACGCTGATTTCTTGCTCGGTTTCAGACCCAGGAAGAGAGAAAGTAAGTGAAAGATAGTGATAGAAGGAGAGTGAAATTGAGTGAAAGAGAAGGAGTGGGAGAGGGTCTCTCAATTAGTTCCTCACTTCACTCGACAGGGTGAACAGCAACACTCCCAATCTCTGTCAGTCTTCCAACTATCCTCGAATGTTTCTCTCTTCAAGTTGCTTACCGTCTCTGTCTCATCCCAACATTACTCTCTCCCTTTCCTTCTAATAACTTCCTATTCTCTCCTTTTCCTTTTATATAGAATTCTGACTACTCCATCTAAAATTGCTATTTTATATGCTCATCTGATTTTGAATCCATTAAGGTGGGGTGGAAAGCTCATGGAGAAACATGGAAAAATATTAATTTGTCCCAATTAAATTTTATTATTATTCAATATAGTTTTCTTCAAGGGCGATACAAATTTTGTATTTGTCATACAAGTTTTCTAACTTATTTTAGACTCTCTAATTCACTTCTATTTCTATTTCTTCTTTTCCTTTTCCTCTTTCTTTTCTTCTCCCTTCTTCTTCTTCTTCTTCTTCTTCTTTTTCTTCTTCTCCTTCTTGTTCTTTTCTTTGACATCCATGTCAGTTCATTTATGTTCTTCCCAATCCTATCCTCTTTCTAAAAGATAACTCTTCAAAATTTTCCTATCTCAAATTTTTCACGTTTCTCCTTTTCTTAAAATTCTTTCCTATTCTCTTCCTTCTTATCCCTCCTTATCTCGAGATACTCTTCTCTTCTCACCCACCTTTATCGTTTCTTCCCATTTCTCTCAAATTCTCAATATTGGCTTTGTTATTTTCCTCCAATTTCACTTCTGTCTCATCCTCAACTCACTGTCAACTTGAGACATCATTACTTCCTCTTTGTTCAACTCATACATTACTACAGAACTTCTTTCCTTTTCCACTCACAGCAATCTAGCCCCTTTCTTCTCAATCCCTTCTCACATCAACGTTACGTTTTCTTCTTACCTTTGTTTCTTTGTACTTAGTTTTTATTCCTATTCCTCTCTCCATTTTTATTCTCGCCTCTCTGTAAGTATCTTTTCATGCAATCTCGATCTATTTACATTCCCGCACTATTTTATTCTCTTCTTTTCTTCTCCTTCTTGTTTGCTCTTACCTCTTACCGTACTCTCTTATTTCAACTTCTTTCTCATTCTCACCTCCTTGTTTGTTTCTCTCTCGAACTTTTCACATCTCACCATTTACTCAACTTCATACAGAAGATGCTTTCTTCAGTCGTGTTGATCACTTCAGAAGACAGAATAAACAGAGTTCACTTAGAGACCAAGTGGAAGATTCTCACTGCTCTCGGCGTCTTACTTTAGCACTATAGCAATCATCGTATGTTTGGTTTGCATTTTACTGTTTAACTTGAGAGATGAAGCCAAGTCTTCGATGAGTTATCATTCAACTTCAACACAATCAATCCTGTACCTTGTTTTCTATACATCCATCATCATCACCATAGTGTACGCTCGACTATTATCTGATCTACTGTTATCTGATCTACTCTATTATAAGTATAAACTAAGAAAATTTTTTGATCCCTACAGCCTACCCTGCTCACCGTGTGATTGAAGCGAATTGGATCTTTGAGGTCTTATGATTTTTTGTACCCTGTTTCTTCGAATTGACTTATTATTATTTACTCGAACCTGAATAAGGTTCAAATACATAAATCAGTCATTTTCTAACATGATAGTCCGGCAATAAACCGTTTTTCATTATCATCATATCCTATTTTACTCCTATTTCATATCATTATAAAATAATTATAGAAAGGAATAAAATAATTATTATAAAATAATTGTATTATATAAAGTAATAATTAATTATACTTTATAATATTGTTTCGTGTTATCGAACAAATGTATTTTGTATTAGAACAACACTAGTGCATAGCCGTTGAGTTTACTCGTGGAAATTATTACATTTAAGTGGGGAGACCCAAACGGTTGTTCCACTTCGCAACATAGCCTCATTTTTCACAAATGAAAACATGGAGAACCATGTTGGTTATAGTTATTTTAGTCATTTTGATACAAAAATTCTTGATTTCAAAACATCATTAACAACTAAACCTAGAACAATAATTATCATGATTCTTCACTTTGGGCTTGGAGAAGGTTGGAGGATTACTTCCTCTGTGTCAGTATGTTAAAAATTCATTGGTGTTACGGAAAATTATTCATTTGTGAAATGCAAAGATCGAATAAATTCGTGATTCTCAAACATGAATAGCCATTCACGAATTGATTGAGTCCACTTGTTCTCCCATCGACTACGTTTGATTTGGCCACTTGTAAGGCTTCCAAATTACCATCAAAGCTCACAACGGCTGAAAACTCAGTAAGCAACTGACGTTTGTTGTATATTGAAAAGACAAATGAAAGCCGAACCGAGCCAATCACGGGATAAATTAATCCACTTGTTTGTAGATTTTATTCTGTGTCGTTGCCTACGTGTTTGATAATGATGTTTCACCAGTTTCAGTTTCAATTTGGAGCGGGCGGACTTGGTCCCGTATCGATAAATGACGCTTTCCCGGGAGAACGGGCTTTCTTCTAAATAATGTAGCCAGCTAAATAAAATTAGGTTCCACCGATTCGGGCCCGACGTATCCGGGGTATTATTTGAACAATACTGCTGTGCCCGAAGTGGGTAATATACTCCTCTCACACTCTCTCTCTCTCTCACGCACACTCATTCTCTATCTTTCTCTCTCACTTACTCTCTTTTTCATTCAATTTCTCTCTCTCTCTCTTTTCCCTCACACCTTCTCTCTCTCCCTCCAGCTTTCCTTTTTACTCTATGACTTTCTCTATTTTTCTCTCTCTTTTTCTCAAACACTCTTTCTCTATTTTTTCCTCTCTCTATCAATCACTCTTTCCATCTCTTCCTCTTCCTCTCTATCAATTACTCTTACTATCTATGAATCACTTTTCTCTTTATCTTTCTCTGTCAATTACTCTTTCTCTATAACTCACTCTTTTATCTCCTTTTCTATCTTCCTCTCTTACTCACCTCATACCACTCTTTTTCTCTCTCTCTTTCTGTTAACCGCCAATCGTATCACCAGAACGTGACTCAAATAAAATCAACAAAATTGTCAACGGCTTTGTTGCAATCATCACGCTGTTTCCAATGCTCTTCATAATAATGGCAGTCGAGATGATTTCATCGCTGGAAAGACTGGTATCCTCATTAATTTCAGCCAGACAAATGCAGTTATTTGTTTGTCGTCCAATTAGGGACTGAATGCGTCCATTTTGATTCTCGATAAGGTTTTTGATGAAATTGGGGATATGAAGTCGATGAGAATTGTTTGAGAGTGGAGAGTTTTATATTTATTTCTTCTTTGAAATAACTTGTTATTCATGTTTGTATAATGTTTTATATTTATTTCTTTTTTGAAATAACTTATTATTTTAGGGCTTGTCATTTTGAAAGATTGCAAAATATGTTCATCAGGATAGCTCTCATCCTCAGTCTCCCCTCCCCCTTGTCACAAGGGGTCCTTCTCTACCTGGAACTGTTCTCAACCAAAGTTACATCAAGCGTTTGATCAGGGCTCGGCTTCCAGCTCAAATCCAAGTGGTCGTGTATGAATTGATGCATAGTTTAAAACCGAATGACCAAGTAAGAATAATAAATGCTCTTAATTTCCACAGCGGTCACAAGATTGCTCTGCCAATGGCAGTAGTAGTAGCATGAGTGTCCATTGAACTCGTGTAATATCAAAATTTTACTTTGCTGTTGTTTTTATTAGTTTTATACTCGATAATATGAGGTATGTACAACTTTCATATGTCAGAAATATATTTTATCCGTCTTAACTTTGTAATTGCTACAAATCTGCTCCATGGATTGGCGTTTTTAGGATCTCTAGCAACGGTCTCGCCATCTAGGCTTGCTACAGAAGAGAGCTATGAGATGTGGCGTCCAACCTGACAGAATGGGATAGATGCCGCACTAAAATCCAGTATACATGCCACACTTCATTCCATAAGGGGCTCATGCAGCTCACTGATTAGAAAAATTAGTGGGCAAAAAACAATTACAATTATATGTAATTATTTGAAACTTGAATCCTGTTCTCATCAATGATTAATGTTTTGATCTCAAATCGTAAAAAAGTCTAGTTTCAATTTGTCAATTGGAGGAATCTCAAGCTCATGCATTTCAGGATAGCTTAAATGTAAACTATTTATGAAAGAAAACCTTGGGCTAAACGTCGTGAGCAATGAGATCCCGAGTCAAATAAGTTAGTTAGAGAAGTTAAAATCAATTTTAGAGCATGGGGCTTAACAACCTTATGAGTGCGGCATCTCATCCACAGTGAGAGTTGCCGCTTTGTAGTACTTTGGGAAAAAATTTCGAACCCAAGTTTGGTTAGTTTGAAAAAATGTGCGACATGTATCCCGGAATCACCCTAGAATAAGAAAGTATCGTACTCACCCAGAAGTATTCAGGCTTGAAGCCGGGTATCTTCTTGTGCGAGGCGCCGACATTGGTGAGGTACTCGAAGAACGTGTCGAGATTGTCGAGCTCCTTGATGCCCTCGTCCAGTGTGGTCATCACCTTGTTGGCATGCTCGGCCAGTTCCATGCTGCTAGCCTGCTCATCGCGCGTGCGCAGCTCCCTGAATTTCGTGAACAAGTCTAGCAGCTCCTGGTGCTCCTCGAACAATCTGGAACAATGGAGATGCCCTTTTATTACAATTGATACTAACTATAAAACTATTAAAAAGGGTACAGTGATTTTTATTTAGATTTACTAACATATACACTGTCTGTCCAAGCAAAAGAGACATTCTGGCAAGATGGGAAAATGACTCCAGCTCGGTCAATATTGGTTTAAAAATCATAAATTTTATCTCAAATTGTGAATCAGAATGTCTTCAAAGTCAAATTCCCATCTTGCCAGAATATTTTCTTTGCTTGGACAGATTATAGCCCTAGACAAAAAAGAAACGTTAATTACAAAGTAGTCATTGATAGAGAAAATGGTTAGATGACTAATACATTGATTGATTACAAAGAATTCATTGATTACAAGTACTCTATAATTTCAAATATGATCTCGCCAAGTCGCAAACCGCTCACCAACTTTTTTGACAAAATTAATAAAATTCATTAAGTTTTCTGGCATCTGCCATATCAGCTTCATCTATTATTGCAAAAAATATTTTAATCAAACGAAAATCCTATTGTTTCAGTTATCTCACTATCTGTAGATATAGTAGGTACAGGTTTAGATTTCCTATAAAGTTGCTTATCAAAGTGATCATTCTCGTTTGATAGTGTTCGCATAGAATGTTGTGTGTTAGAAATAGGGTCCTTTATTAGAGGTCTAGCTCGAAATGTTGTTTTTCTATTCTGAGAACAACCATCATCTTGAACCAATTTTGATCCTATTGTGCAATTCAAATTAATGATCCCTCATTATCGGAGTGAAATGGAGTGAGTCAAGCTGCAACAAAGCATGGATGGATTTTTAAAAATAGAAATAACGTCCCGATTAACCACGTGCTCACTTACTGGAAACGGGAAGTTTTTGAAAGCAACTGAATCGCTCTGAGAATGTAAGCTTCATTTCACTCCATCTTCTTCAATTTTAGAGGCTATACTTGATACTCAAGTCATAGTTCTAAGAAATATATTAAATATTAGATTAGATTTCTTTATTCATATAGACAATAACAATACATATACGATTCAATATTGCTTAAATATAGTACTTCATAACATAAACGAGTAAGTGTACCTCTATTATACAGAAATAAATATACAGTAGCTATTACTTTTATATAGACGTCACGAGCTGAAAACATAGTAACACTATTCATCAAACACAGGTACATGTTGAACGCGATATTATAGAAATTTTACTGAATTATATATAATTGGCAATCTTTTAAATTACGATTGAATAATTGTCTAGATGAAAAGGCGAAGTTTAGACATAAAGATGTCCATTCTTGGGAAAGGACAACGAAGATGTCCTTTCCATTAACACTTGGCCTTGATAAATATGGGAGATAAGAAAGAAAGAAAGAAAGATTTATTGCCAAAATTAAACAAATTTTACAAAAATATGAGAAAACAGAAAAGTTTTATATATTATTGACTTGAAAATTGAAATATTTTTCACTTTATAATTGATAAAAATTTTCATTGGCGTTACCAGCAAAACTAAGTTAGTATGAGCGCTGGCAACGAGTGATCAGTATAAATTAGACATACAGTCGAAAATAGAGAGAAAAACCCACCATAAATGTATGAAAACCAAAAAAAAAATAATGAAGTACTAAGAGAGTATGAAAAACTGGAATGAATTGATAATGATTTATAAACTAAAAATAAAATGTGAGATTCATGTAATTCTGTATAACTTAATATTATTAATTAACAATTCAATGTACATAATTATGTAATTTATCCTGTAAATAAAGAGTGATCTGGAACAATACAATACAGTATAATACAATACAATACAAAAATTAAAGCTGAGCTCAGAGAAAGAGAGAGAAATAATTTGTTTCCATGAGCTCATGAAAGTTTCATGCTCGTAATGTTGTATTTAAATGTTCTTGTCGTACTTTAACTTCAAATTTGATTCAATTCCATATCTCAGTCACCTTATTATTTATAGGGTTGGTTTCAATATCATGGTTGATGTCTACCTTTCATTGAAAAACTTATCTCAAAATGTGCATTTAGCCTATATTATAATAGCCTAATAATTAGCCTATTTCAGAGTGAAATAGAGGTTGAGTTCGGAAAACAAATGTATAGGCTATTTTAACAGAAATGAGCTACCCAGAGTTAATGATCTTGAATAAATCAAGAACTTTGAAATTATTCCAAGAAACTCAATATTAATATTCGGAAGGAAATAGAAAAAATAAATAAATAAACGCCTTTATTAAACATTCCAAAGTAATTATCATACAATATCCTTATATATGTAATTGTCGGCATATCTCCATGGCAAAGTGCCGTCAGGAGGAGTTATTGGAATTGACATACATGGCATAACTAATCTTCAATCAAATTGTTTTTAATTTTTCTTTTCAAAAGTTGTATTCTTGCACAAGAGAGTATCTGTACTGCCACGCTTCCTTGCAGTACCGGCCTACAGCTTCCCAGTTCTGCCCATTCAGTCTTGACCTCAGCTCATATGTGGTGAGGAACTTGTAGTTTAGTTGTCTTCTCCAGATTTCAGAATGGATGGGACATCTCTCAACAAAGTGTGGTACATCTTCTTCATCTTTCATATTGCATAATGAGCACATCTTCACTGCCTGGCCAAACGAGTACTTGTTCAGTTGGATAAGCTCAGTTCTTGCCTTCAGGAACCACTTCACCAGTGTGAAGTCACCCTGATGATGAATGTAATCTGTAAAGGTTGTCAATTCAGGGTAGATTGAACACCTCTGCCTGTGCATCTTTCTTCTTCTGAAGTTCTCGTTGAGCCCTTCCTTTGCTCTGTTCAGCACCGCCAGCACGTTGCACGATGGAATGCTAGAAGCAGGGATGCCAAAGACAGTTTGCAGTTCCAGCCAGTTGTCATATATGAAGATCTTCTTCTCTATCACCTTCTTCATTAGTATGTAGGGGTATCTGTGATCAGGTAGGCTCAGACATCAGTGTACGTACTTGAGGTGCAGCTTCAAAGTGTGGACTATCAGTGGGTTAACTCCAGTTTCAAGGAATAAACAATAGTCAGGGGCCCACATTGGCAGGTTGAAGACTTTTTTCAGGAAGAGCCATTGCACTTTTTCCACCACATCAATCATCCTTCCTCCCCAAACTTGTGCTCCATAGCATACAATGGATCTTGATACAGCTTCAGAAACATCAAGTTTCTGTTTGAATTGTATATTATTCTGTGCTAGGAGACCATCAAACACGTTCAAAGAAATTTTGCAGCAGAGGCTTTCTTCCTGAAGTGCCAACTTAATGAGAGTTGAGATGACAAATTCACTCCCAAGTACTTATAGCTTCCAACAACGTTGATTGGCTCATTATTATATTTCCAAGCATCATGCCTACTAATCCTGCCCCCTCTTCTGAATATCATGATCTCAGACTTCTGAAGATTCACCTGAAGATTCGACCTCTCACAATATGTTTTCAGGTTGGCTATCATCCTTCTCATTGATACTCTATCAGGGGCAAGAAGCACAATATCATCTGCATAAACTAAGAGTTTAATGCAAATGCCACCCACACTGATCCCTCCATCTAAATACTCCTCCAGATCATTAACAAACAATAAGAACAGTAGCAGGCTCAATGAACAGCCCTGTTTCACGCCTGCACTTGTCTCAAACTTTCCTGAGAGACCTTCTTGTCCCCATACTCTTGATGTTGATCCCTCATATAACTTCTTCAGCATCTCCAACATCTTTTGTGTCACTCCAATTTCAGTGAGTTTGTAGGTCCCGGGTTCAAACCCAGGTCAGACCAGAAATTTTTCTCAGGCCACTTTCCCGTGTTTTGGATGGACACGTTAAGCCATCACTCCCGGCTGCCTAAAACAGTAAGTTGTTAAGTCATGTCGGAGGCCCTGAAATTGGTCAGGAGCGACCTGGAAACTCTGACACCAGACCTGAGCCAGCCAGGTTACACGAATATTATTATTATTATTATTATTAGTGAGTTTGTAGAACAGAGCATTCCTAACAATCTTGTCAAAAGCAGCAGAGTAATCAACAAAGAACGCATATACTTTTTCCTTTCACTGCTAGCTTGATATTCACAATGCTCATAACATTGAATATGTTATCAATGGTAGAGTAGGATTTTTGGAAGCCAACCTGGTACTCTCTCAAAATATTATAGGATGATGCCCATTTCTCTAACATTTCCAGCAGTATTCCTGTAAATAGTTTTGCCACTGTGCCTCTATAATTTGCAGTCTCATTGCTATCTCCTTTTTTGAAGATTGGGTATACAATGGATTCCTTAAAGTTCTCTGGTATCTCCAAAGAATTGAAAAGCTCATTGAATATCTTCACCAATTTTTTTCAGAAAGACAGCCGGCACATACTTGAAAAACTCATAGGTTATTCGGTCCTCACCCGGTGCTTTATCCTCTTAGATTTTTCTGAGGACGTTGGTGAATTTGTGAAGGGATATTGGCGCATCCAAAATTTCATCCATAAAGCTTGGTACAGCATATAGTACTTCTTCTGCCGTGATGAAAGGATTAAGCAACTCATCGAAGTGTGCCACCCAGTCTTCCAATGTAATATTGGCTCCCACAATGAAATTCTTCCTTCTAAAGCAACGTACAATCTTCCAGAATTGACCAGAATCTTTCACCCCCTTGAATTTTTCTGTCAATTGGTACCAAAAATCTTTCCTCTTCCTCACACATAATTCTTTGAAAGCTCTATTTGTATCAAGATACTCAGCTCTGATTGTTTCCGAGTCTGTTCTCCTGAATAACTTCAATAAACAAAACGATTCTCTTCTTTTTCTCTCACATTCAAAGTCATACCATAACTGTCTCCCTTCACACCTTGAGTGGCTATCTGATTGATTACCAGAAGCAAATTCTTGAATTATTGAGAGCAGGAATTTCAGGTCATCTTCAGAATTATTCCAATGCAGTCATCTATTGATTCTTGAAGCTAGCTTTTGCTGATACTTGAACTTATCATTTGGTTTCCATTTCAGCTTTCTGCGGATAGGTACTGGGCAGATATCTGATGTTCTGTTAGACCCTGGCAGGAGGATTGTTGTGAGAATCGGCAAGTGATTGAAGAATATTTCTGGAAGGACCTCAAATGATTTGATAAGTGGGAGGGCGTCTATTGAAACAGCGCATATTTCAATCACAGGATGAGCCCTGAGGTCCAATATACGTGAACTCACCATCTGCGTCTTCACTTGTACGACCATTCAAAATTACAAGGCCAAAATCATCGAACATGGCTAATAATTCTCTTCTGAGGGCGTTCATTGTGTGATCCTTTGATTTTCTATCGCAATTCAGTAGACAAGATAAGTTTGATAGCGCATCCTCTGGTATGACCTGTCCGTTACCAATCCTGCCATTCAAGTCACCAATCAATATGAATTCAGACTCGCCGCTATTCATCAACAAATCTCTAAGCCTTGTAAAGTCATTCAGCCATCCATTACAATTCAGGTAAGCAGGGACAATGTAACACCGCCGTGAGCAATAACACAGTTCAATGAAATTATGATCAAAGGTTGTTTTGAATTTGATATATTCTTCACATTTTTTAACTTTTCTAATCCCATAAATTGTTCCTCCACTAGCACGACCGCGACTTGCTGTCCTTATCGCATATAAGGAATATATCGTGATATATTCGGAAGGAATATATCACGGTTATCCGAATAAGCAGTAATATTATATTAAAGATACTGAGAAGATTTGACTCATTTTGATTTAGGAACAAATTGTGTGATTTTCATAGGCTTCAGTTTTGTCTCTGGAGAAATACGACGATACTACTGTAATGTTTCGCTCTGTTGAAATCTATGTTGAAGACGAGGTTCCATTCAGAGTTTGAAATATAATTAGGGGTAGAAAATATAAGCTGGCTTATCATGAAGTAATAGAGTGACTTTAACTATCAAAATTTAATCAACTATCAGGAATAAAAAGAACTTTAAAGATATATTTAAGATATAAGATATATTTCTTTATAGAATAATAATTATTATTGTTGGGTGGTATTCCGTATCTTTCTCAAACAGTCAATTTGATAAATAATACAACGAATTAGTAAAACTTTAGTATCTTGATGCTGAAATTTATTTTTATTCTTTCTAATGTAGTAGATTATCAAATTTATAATGCACCCTCAAATCATTGAAAAGATCGCGTGTAGAATTATTCTCCTACAATGAGAATCCAGTTTTAGACTTCAATATAGATGAATTTCTTTATTATTTTCATTTCGATACGCTCCAAACAAAAGGAATAAGTTAGAGTAGTACTCTTTGAATATCCATGAAGTTTTATATTATATTAAGGATGGTTATAGGATGGAGATGGTGATTTTGGTCTGTATGTTCAATAGCAGTTCAACTATACTTTAGTTGCAACAATAGAGACTGTATAATCAGTCTCTGACTATACAATATATAGTTTTAACTATAAACTGACTGGAATGAAATACATTATAATAATCATGACAATAGCTTCTGTACTATTTTAATTAGTTATCTATCCTATCTGATAATTTTATATTTTAACTTAGTTTAAACGGAGATGTTGAATGCTAGCCTGAAACTCATAGATAGGATAGTGAATGCAATATGAACTATACACCAAACAAGGATGAGCTATAATAGAAGCACTGGAGGTCTTGACATTTGAACCATCATACAAACTTCCTCTCTGATCATTCTTATTCATAGGAGAATCATCTCTCGAGTCTCGAAATAGAATAGTGAATTCCATCAATTGCGTGAAAACAACGTCATCACAACAATAGCAATTCGTTTTTTCTATTTTCCATTTGTAAAGGGCACGTTCACCAATTGATTGGAAAATTCCTGGTCCTCAGTTGATTAACTAATTTGTGTAAAGTGCTCAATTGGAAAAATATCTTTCGTCGTTTTGTGATTCTTTCGCAGCATCCGAGTTTTTCACACAGTGCGAGTGAAAACCGATAGAAGTTTAATGGTGTCGAAAAATGTAATTTCCGTCGTGAGAAGAATTTAATTAGGGAACGTTTTTCGCCTCATTTGACAGAGGTGGCGGTTGAAAGCTCTCACTAATATTGTGCGAGGGAGGAGCGTAGTTCGTGGAACAACACTAATGATTCACCATTAATAACACCACAACTTTCCTGTTTTCCAATATGTTTTGAATCACCTACAACAGTATACAATATTTGTCTTAGGTCTCTGAAAATTATACAATTTTAATAGATTATTAGTATTGTTTCCTCGATGCAATATTATACTACTATTGAAGTAATTGAACTTTAGACTCATATTTCAGTATGTGGTTTTGCTATTTCTTTAGTATATTATTGTTTTATTCAGAAGTCTACAAATTTTTCATCATATCGGTCCTTTCAAAAAGAGCTTTTACTCTTTGAAAATAGTTAAAAGATGTTTTTTCTGAGGAAGATGTCCACATGAGCTCCTAGGTTTGTGCGTGGGAAATGAAAGGTATGATGATGGTGCGGGATGACGATTACTTTTTAGACAACTTATTGTCTCCTCCGAAAGACGGGGTGGCCGTATCTATGTGATTGTGATGTGGTCAAAGAATTTCGCTTCGGTCAGGAATTGAACTCATGTCCTATTGGTTATGATAAACGAGCTTCTAGAGATATTATCAAGAGCAATAAAACCACGTTTATTGAGGATTGCCAGTATCTGGTGGATTTTATGGTCAATTTGGTCATGTGGGATAGACTAGAAGCAAATTCTGATTTTAGCTGAGATTCAGTTGAGCTCACTAAATAGAGAGTACCGCTACATTATACTATATCGTAAGTAATACAACACATAACATATAAACTGAAATAGACATAATAATTATTATTTTATCTATTATTATATCGGTAATAAACATCAAAATGAAGACAGCATAGTGCATGTATACAAATGGAACCATGTTCATGTACATTTGGAACTCCTATTAAATAATATGATGGGGTGGGAACATATAACTATGACTATTGTAGTTTCACTAGAACTAGTTATGGTTCTATAGCGACAGGAACCGGAATGCTATCCTCTACAGAGAGTTCCAATGTTATATACTGGCTTGATCATTGTTATTGTTCGCGCAGACTGAGAAGATACGACTTGGCAATGCATTTTACATTATAACGACGTGTCTTCTGAGCTTCGTCAGGTCATTAAGATTGTTTGTAGTGCCGCTTCACGAGAGAAGGTCGTTTATCTGGTATCTTGGCGTTATCAGAGCGTTTTATTGCAATGATAATGAGGTCTCGGAGTACAAATATTCTCATATTGTCGAATGAGGATGTTGTTATGGCGAGACTGAATGTGCTTATCGATGGGCTTGAGAGGAAAAGAAAGGATCACAAAACGGTGATACAGCCGAATGAGATTTCCTTTTTAGATTATAATCATTATTTTCCGAATATCCTTTTTCCGAATGCACTCTGCTCTCGCTGAGCTTCTTGAGGGAAGCTAAGCCATCCCTTTAGGGATACCCTATTTTGAATAATATGTTTTCACGTATTCGTCATGAAGTCTTCTCGAATTTCTCGTGAAATCTCTCTCTTCTTCCACTCTCTCTCTCTCCCTCACTTCTCTTCCTATTTCTATGTCTTTGAACATCCCTCTCCAATAATGGGGATTTAATTATAATTATAGTGTCAAATCACTATAGTGTTTTATCAGTGTCAAACCAGTGATTTATCAAAAAATCGAGATACCGGTTTCGGTTCTTACACCATTATCAATCTCTGGTAAACTAAAACTATAAGTAGCAGAGAAGCAGTATATTAAATATATAGTTAGAGAAGCAGTATATTAAATATATAGTTAGAGAAGCAGTATATTATATATATAAGTTGGTAAATTTTACTAAAGGTAAAGCGCCGCTATTGGTAGACGCTTGAGCCAATGACAGTGAACGTCTGCCATTGGCCTAGACAAGCTCCTCCCCGATTAGCGGTTCATTCAAACATTACAAAATGGAGGTTTAAACAGTAAATCCAATTGAAGATCGATGAATAGTCACAATACCGTACGAAATAAATGTAAAAATGTTACGGAATAATGAGGAAACAAGGAATAAGTTGATACTGTAATATCTGACTAGCAACTTATGATAAAATTAGATTTAATGTGAATGATCTTTTGTTAGCTTAGTTATTTCCAAAGCTCGAACCATTTGATATGAATAACTACCACAATATCACCTTCACAACTACTTAAAAAATTTAATTATGAGTATAAGCTCCGTCATTTTATTCAGATGCAGCACAAGTTTATATCACCGTTCGTTTATTAGATCCCATATCTGGATCATTTTTCAAGTTTCCACAGTCTAAACTGAATGAACTCGAACGAGCTGTGTGATTGATCGTATAGGATTTGATCCTATAATTATACTAAACTATGTAGGCCTAATCTACCTGAATATAGTGAATGAATCTGAATCTTAATCTCTTATAATCTTATGATCGAGTCAAGTCGATGAAGGAATGTCGACAAACTTTTATCAAATTTACTCACCATTACTCATATATTTATATTTTTTGAACGCTCCTCTTATTTTGTAGACGGATGTCAGAAGCACGCATCTGCTCTCAATTTCAAGAGACGCAGGCTGTATGACAGCAATGACGTGCTGCTAATCCTCTGATTTTCTGCTTTTCGTGTTATTTTGATAAGGAAACTTAGTGTCAACTTGATTGATTTGTATTATGACTATCTACATAAATGTATTCGTTCGATTAACCACCGAGTTGTAGATAAGTTAGTAGTTTCCAGTTTATTGATGGCGATAGAGAAGATGATGCCTTCGCGAATAATAGTTGGTTTGCAAGTTTTGGAAATAGTTTCATTGAGTTTTTAAGTTGAGTTTAAGTGAACATCGTTGTTGGTAAGTATGGTATTTTGGTTTTAACAAATTCATTCTAATTATTTTATCGCATGTTATGAGTTTGTTTAAATACATTACTTATTGTTAATCATTGTTACTTCAGTCATTCAAGTAGGCAATTTTGTTGATGTTAACAAATCATGTTACTCCATCAATTGCAAGCTAAATAATTGGGAACGGTTTACCATTTTAGCTTCATTAAACTCTTCATTAGCTCAATCATTTCATATTTGGAATTCCTTTCTTATTCTTCGTGACATGATTATTTCTCATAATATCAATTTGAATCATAATATTAATTCATAGAAGTTTTCAGGATCAAAATAATTGATCAAACTAATCTTTGCTATTATAGTCGGCGCAATCTAAGTTGACGAAAACCCCTCCACCCGAGAAATATCTACGTTGCCAGATTGTGTGAAATTGGAACATCTTCAAATTCGCGATGAAGATATCTAGACGTAGAATTTTATCCTTGATATGCCAGTAGTATTAAAAAAGTTCCTGGGTAGAAGGATTCAAAGGAAATTTATTTTTTTTGAAAAAAATTTGAAAACGCGAAAATATATAAAATATATATATATTTTTTGTATATCACTTCTCTCACAATCATGGGTTGTAGTAAAAATGAAGTTTTTTATATCAAAATGACAAGGAGAATTCGAGCTTTCTAATGGTTTTTGAATTTTCTATATACGACCAATAATTATGTCTCAATTAATGAATATGTTTGCCAATGTCAGGTCTACTCGAACAGAAAACATGAAATTTTCGATGATCTAGAAACTTTTTTGTTTGAGAAGATAATTGGGTGGTGAAAGCGAGAAAGTTGTTCAAAAACAATTAAAATTATTTTTCCAAATGTCGAAAATAGTCGGAAGATCGTAATTTGGCCTCTCATGAGTTTCAAAGTAAGAAGAGCGGTATATGCATGAATCATTGTATGTTAAAGATTGGAGTTATTGAAGCTGATCGACTTGGATATTCGAGCTGCGAACAGCCGGTTTATCATAAAAATAGTGAGTTTCACAACAACGCGTGATTTTTCCAAAGCTACGCTGTCACTTTTAACATTCAGTTGAATGTGTTTGCGTTAGGAGAATTTTCAATTCCACGCAAAATGACAACGTAGCTAATTCTCGGGTGGAGGGAGTTTTCGTCAACTTAGATTGCGCCGGCTATAGTAAAGTTGTGTTAAGGGATTGTCATTTGTTAACCTTCTTGCTTGGAAAATTTATTTCATTTAAGGCCGGATTCTATGTTCCATTCTACAGCAAATACACTTCTGAAGGTACGCCATTTATTACATCAATATACGTCTGAGGATAGTATTATTTCAGCAATCAATGACATTAAATTCAATAATAATAATAAATTTATTTATTCAATACAATATACAGCATGTTCATACTCCATACAATTGAATATCGTCAATAGAATTATTTTATAACTAAATTAACAAGAGATTTACATGATCATATTATTTTTCATTGTCATAGTAGTAATATCTTACAATAAGTCATCAATATATAATATAACTTTGGTTGAGTAGTTATCATACAATAATAATAATAGTCAATTGTCTCTTAAAAACTCATCAATACTATAAAAACATTTTCCAGATAGGTAATTGAATAATTCTTTTTTAAATGTTGTTTTCTTGTAATCTAGATAACTGGGCAGTCTGTTGAGGAATTTCGTACCTATATAACTAGGTTTTTTCTGGAACAGAGCAAGTCTATGAGGCTGTACAATGAACCTATTTCTATGTCTGGTATTGTGTGAATGTACCTGTGCTTGCGTTGTGAATGTGTCAATATTTTTAACCCCAAACAAAATAGCTCTAAAAATGAAAATGCAGGGTACCGTTAGAATATGCATATTTTTGAAGTGATCCCTACAAGGATGATTAACATTCAGACCCGCCAAATACCAAATAGCACGTTTTTGTAGAGTAAATATCTTGTTAACATTCTGCAGTGATGAGCTACCCCATAGTTCTATTCCATAAGCTATATGCGAGTATATAATGTTTTTGCAGTCTCATTGGGCACATACTTAACAATGTTTCTCAACACAAATAAATTGCTACTAATTCTAGTGGCCAGACCGTCAGTATGCGCATTCCAAGAAAGGTCCTTGTCAACAATCAAGCCTAGTAGGTTTGCCTATGTTACATTTTCAACAATAGAATCTCCAATGCTAACCACAGGCTGAAAAACTTTATGTTTAGAACCAAACTGAATACATTTACTTTTTTGGGATAACTGAGAGAAGTGACTCATTGTAATATTGTGCAACTAAATTTGTCTTTATGTTAGCATCTACTTCAAGATCATCTAAATTTTTATTGTTGAACAATAGTGTTGTATCATCAGCATAAAGAGTTATATTCAAACCTACTGGGACTGAAGCACGCACATTGTTAGTGTATAGGACAAAGAGCAGGGGACCCAGAATAGAACCTTGTGGCACCCCTCTTGTACCACTCAATTTTACTGATTCAGCCAGCTGTGACCGAGAGTCAATTGTAACAAACTGAACTCTATTTATTAAGTAAGACTGAATAAGATCACAACAAACACCCCTTATTCCAACATTTTTTAGCCTTCTGATAAGTTTAACCTTATCAACACTGTCAAAGGCTTTTGATAGATCCATGAATGTACTGATAACAAAGTTTCCACTATCAATTTGCTCAATTACACTCTCAATGAAAGTGACTGCTGCGGTTATTGTCGACCTACCTTTCACAAAACCATTTTGGCAAGACGAAATCAATTCAAATTTTTCAAGGTAAGTCATCATCCTTGAATAAATAAGCTTCTCAAATACTTTTGACAGAGAAGAGAGAATAGAAATGGGCCTATAATTCTGAATATCTGTTCGTGAACCTTTTTTGAACAATGGTTTAACCTTGGCAATTTTTAAGAGATCTGGAAATATTCCTGTTTTAAAGGCATTATTTATTATGTAAACTAGAGGTTCAGCTAGTTCAATACAACATTCCTTTATCACATTTATTGGAATATTATCAAATCCAACATTATTTTTGGTTTTTATAGTTTTTATTATTTTAAGAATTTCATCACTGTTAGTTGGAAACAAGAAAAGACTGTTGTGAAAATTTGAATTATTAGAAAGATAATCGTTAATGTGTGTATTTGATTCAGGAATATTGATTGTGGGTGTCATTGATATAAAGAATTTATTAAATGCATCAGCCACCTGCTTTGAATCAGTTAGAATTTTATCATTTTCTTCTAGTTCTATATTAGGTTGTAGTTGCTTTATTTTACCTCTAAATTCATTAATAATTTTCGAGCTTGTTTTTGATTTATTTGAAGATCTCAAAATTAAATTGCTCATATATAGCTTTTTGGCCTCAACAACTTTACAATCATAAGTTTTTTGAATAGATTTTAATTGTTCCATATCAATTCTCAAACCATTATCAATTTTGAGTTTAGCTACTTGCAGAAGATTTCTCATTTGCCTGATTTCGTCTGTGATCCATTCACCTCTAAATCTCTTTCTGCTCATAGTCTCTTCCCTTCTACAATTTATGGCAAGATGATACAGTAAAACATCATGTAACCACGCAAATTGGTTGTTAACATTTGTTTCATGATAAACTAAAATCCACGATTCAGCACTCAAATTATCCTTTAATTTCATTAAGTTATCATTTGAGCAATTATACATAGGAGGGCTATGGGGTACTTGCTTAGTCTTGAATTTTAATTTGGAATCATGTGAGTGATGTGTTTGAAAAACCTGTGCAGTATGATCTGACAACAGTGTATGGACAATCTGTACGGAATAAAGACCTACATCAATGTTTGTAACAATGTTATCAATGGCTGTTCTACTTATTCTAGAGATTCTTGTAGGCTCCTTAATGGCACAAGAATCTTTAGAATAAGTAGAACAGCCATTGATAACATTGTTACAAACATTGATGTAGGTCTTTATTCCGTACAGATTGTCCATACACTGTTGTCAGATCATACTGCACAGGTTTTTCAAACACATCACTCACATGATTCCAAATTAAAATTCAAGACTAAGCAAGTACCCCATAGCCCTCCTATGTATAATAGAAGATTCGTTCTTCAGTTCCTATCTCAGCAAAATAAAAGTTCAAACAAGACAGCTCATTGTGTAGTATCGCATTGTAGGGTACTGTAGAATCAGTATCAATTCAATCGTCTTCTGAATAGTAAAGAAGAGGCTTCTTCCCGATGTATCGATTCCACCTACAATCCTACTTAAGCATCTCTATTCTCCTCTCTCACCTTTCAACACATACTCGTATTCCTTCTCTTCTTTTTTGCATGATCTTCTTTGCTTTCTAGCGATTTTTCCCAGGAAATCTCCAGTAGACTTCTCGATGCACCAATTCAATATTCATTTGTGCAGTCTTTTCACGCTACATGTTGCTGTTTATTCTCTGGCTATTTCGATTCATAGGTAGTGAATATCACTGGCGACTAGCGCACGAAATAGTTGAAGTGCTCGTATCTTATACTGTACATCTCTTCGCATGTTTCGGGGGCACGAGCCGCCAGTGGTGAATATACCTCCAACTAGAGCAGTTTACGCACGCCCACACCCACTCAACTTACCCCAACCGCCTCCCAAACATCAACTCTATCAAAGTTGAGTTGGATGTTCAGGCTTTGCCCACAGTCACTTGAGGCTGTGATAAATGATCCAATCCACTTGGCTGATGTTTAGAAACTCACCTTAGCGTCGAATCTTTCTTACTTCTTTATCTTTCTACTTCTACATCTTCAACCTCTTCTCTTTATAATCACCTCGAAAGGTATTATCTCTGAAGAATGCAAATCATCCACGAAACAGGCTAAAGCTGATGAAATAGATTCTAGTTTTGCATTGATAAAAATTTCATTATCAATCCAGTACTCATTACTACCTGTACGAAATTTATGAGAAAATCTCGAATCCCTACGAAATATAATTTTTTCAGTTTCGCATTGATTGCGACTTGTTTGCGCATTGTTTCCTCACTCAATCCAATTTCCAAATTCCATTTTTCAATAATTATAAATCGTGAATCTCTTCTATCTAGGAAGATGGTGTGAAGCTTGTATGTCTCGTTAAATCTTCCGTCAATTGATCATTAATGGGAAATTGAAACCGATAGTAATGTTTTATATCCTAGGACCTATTCTATCCAAGATACAATAGTTGCTTTGAAAAGTAAGTTTCAACCAGTCTTGTTCAGTACTTCTTGTCTCTGAGTACTTTCTTGCGAGTACTTCTCACAATGTTTCCTGTTGTGAAAAAGGAATAATACGAGAAACTAGGAATTATTTTCTGGCTTTATAGCATTTTCAAGCAGGGACATCCAATTGAGTTGTATAAGGTACTTGAGGCCATATCAGTAAAACTGGTTCGTTTGAAAACTGACTCCGACAGTTTTTACTTAGTAGTTGGCGTACACTATCAACAGAAGCCGAATTCTCTTCGGCTATGGGGTTGTTCAGGAGTTTCTTTTCAATTTTTCAATAATGATCTAGTTTAAAAATTGTGTAATAGGCCATTTATGAGCTATCTTCTGTTATATTTTCGACCGTTTTTTCGAAAGTCTACAAGAATAAATTAGTACTATTAGCCTATTCTGTACACTACACTATTTGAAGCTATATTACTCTATTGCCTAATGCGGAAGATCTCGATTGCATTACCATAATATTGAAATAAGTTGAAATTCGAATTTTCTCAGCAGTGATTCAATTCCAACCGTGAAGAAACCTGTAATAATGTTCACATGGACTTCGTCTTATTTGAATACAACTCAACCAAATGAAAACCGTGAAATACTATTCATCAAATAGGGAAAGATCGTCTGGAGCTCGGATTTGCAAAGATTTATCAGGTTGTAATATACCTATAGGGTAGAATGAATCTATATATTGTAGTAAGTATATATATAGTGGGATATGGCGAAAGAATGGGAAGGAGAGTAGAGTTGGTGGGAGGAGAGAGGGGGGACCAGCATCTTCTATTGTGCCTTGCCTCACCTCTCGGCTATTATCCGTCTCTAAGCTGTTGAAGAAAAGCTCCTGGTGATAAATTGAAAAGACATTAGTGACTCCTTGATCGATTAGTCAACTTTATTCAATTGGAAATAGGAAGCGGGAACAATACTCTGGGGATGGTATAAGTGATAAGGGAAAAGCTGAAAAAGTGCGAACGTCTAAGAAGAGTTACAGCAGCTGAAAAAGGTGAACTTTTCAACAATCCTTGTAAGCCTTTGGCTTCATGCCACCCAGATTCCGGCATCTCAATATTTTTTTTCGATTTTGAAAGTGGAGCTGTATGCATTCAACAAGCAAAATAGGCCTACCTACAAAAACGTTTTCAAACATAAATGTTTCAGAATGCGTGATATTGTTTTCCCTGAAGCGGTGTATGTATACTGTAATCTATTTTTATTTCTGGCAAGCTGCTTGAACCGTGTACAGGTACAAACATAAGAAGTACAAAAGGTACACAGGTAAACGTAAGACTACCAAGAAGTACACAAATGAGAATTGTATCATTATAGTGTTTGAGAATGGAAAGAGAGGTGTAGCCAATAATGAAACAAGGAAATGAAAAATCCAATACACTAGTAAGCCCCATGGGCTGAAGAACTCGCGTGCGAACTTTTCAAGTTAACTTATGGCTTTGATAACTTGATGATGAAATTTTGCAGTCAAGTCCACTTGATCAAGTTTGTTGATGCGTCGGATGCCGCGAATACTTAGAATATGAATAAAAATTCTTATCAATCCCTATATTTAAACAATACTGAATGTATTCCTTTGGTTTGAATTTTATTCCTTTGCATTCAAGTGGTTCCTTTTATTATGTTTCAATCAGTATAGGTTCACAAAAATCCAAGATTGATAAATTAATCATTATTAAAGAATATTATTCTATTTTAGTGATTTATATTATCACTAGAAAATTATATTCCCTTCGAATAAATCATTAGTTTTAATACAGCTTTTATAAGAAAATAATATTTTTTTCAAGCTTAGAAATTTCTATAATCAGCTGATCATAACTATAAGAGGATATTTTTAAATTTCTATAATCAGCTGATCATAGCTCAATCAGCTTATTATAGATCATATCCTATAAGGGAATATTTTTTTCAAGTGACAGCGGCCAGCTGCTGTCGATCGCGGTTGTCAACAATAGCTGAATAGCATTGTTGGAGCATTCGTCATCCTCGAACGAATCCAGTCGCGGCCGCATCAAACAAAACTAATAAAATGTACGCTCAACCATTGTTGTACAGTCGCGACTGCCTGCCGCGGTACGTTCCATCAACTAAAACCTACCTCAAGAGTGATACAGTAAAATAATAATAGTGTTACACGAGATTATAGCAGACGCCAACAAAAAAGGCGATTGAAGAGCTGTTAGTGATAAGGAACTTTACCAGGAAAGACAGTCGGCAAGCGATCTGCAAGAACAGTATTGAGTCAAGATAAAGCGGAACTAAACCGTTTGCTCATTTAGACAACTTACAGACTGTCCTGAGAGAGAGCTGAGTATTCGCCAACCGCAATTTCTGTTACATTGAAAACATCGTGTGATAATAACAATCAGATTTGTTTTGAAAATCATGTTAGCTCTGAACAGATTCTTGTTTCTTGGATAATTATTGTATTTTTATATTCAATTTTTGTCTTCTATTAGTTGCTTGCTTAATTTGAACAGGATAATTATGATTTAAAAAATCCATAATCAGGATTTCTCATCACATTTTTCACTGTGATGGCTGCCCAAGAGCAAATAAAAGCCCTTCTCTACCAAAAAAATACTGGAAAAATGTCTTGTGATAAAATAATTCAAATTTGCCGCCTCTTGTCAGCTGTTTTAGTAAATAGACTCCTATCACATGTTTAAACTTTGAGATAAATATTCAACATATGACTTGAATCAAACATGAAAGTATTTTTCATTTGAGAACATTATTTTTATGATAGTTCTTTCAAATTTGCCGCTAATAAATCAGCTGTTTTATTGAAATCAGATGGATTATCCAAAAAATGATTTATTCAAATTCCATATGACATTTTTTCTAGCCGTGATTATTTTGTTGAAATATAATAGATGCCGGAGTATATATAGATATATTGTTGCTGAGAGCTTATCCTTTTTTCGCCTGAAAAAGGACGAAGGAGTCGGTCGATTTCATTGTCCAACGAACTTGACCTGTATAAAAGTATGGAGAATATATGTTCTGAATTTGAAGTTGATTAATTGAGGCGTTCAAAAGTTATTGTCGAACATACAGACAAACAGACGAACAGACAAACGAACAGACGGACAACGACTTCGGGCTTGAGTCAAAAGGAGGAACTCGCTAACGCTCGTTCAATTAATATGATAATTCATTAAATACCAGAAAACTTCTAGTATTGACACTTCTAGAATGGAAAACGTCAGTGCTCAATTATAATTTCTCAGCAGCGTCATACAAATAATGATGAAGGGACCTATGATTAAAAACTGACGACTGAATCTTTATAATGTAACTTTTTTCATATTTCCTCTAAACGTTGTGCCAACAAATTTGATGCGTGACTCTTATCAGTGAAAAAGTGAGAGAGCTATAGAGTGAGAACGACATGTTATTTAGCAACTATTGATCTCTCCTTCAAAATGAAGGTAGTAGCTGGAATATGGGCGTCCATATTTTGTTGCAAAGTTTAAATTGTATACGTATTCATCGTGTTACAAATCAAACAGAATATTATTGTGAAGCTGGGAATTTTGTCGTCTGACATGCTCTCAAGTAACTTTGTAATTCAATTCTGCTAGATTTATCACACGTCGAAAAGGCAAAGGCCTTCGGTATACCGTGACACGTGTGTCGAGAAGTTGAGAAGCTTAGAATACTGTATAACATTGGAAGAGACAGAGAAAGAAAGAGAGTGTGAGAGAGAAAGGTGAATTCAGAGAGAAAAGGGGAAAATAGAAATGCAAAGGTGATAGGATTGGGTATATACGAGTAGAGTGAGATTGTTATGGCGAGCTATAGAGAGAAAGATCAAGTCTATGCAGAGAGGAATCAGAGACGATAGATTGAAAAGAGGTAGAACTTGGAAAATGGAGGGTGCTTCCGTCATAGAGAAAGAGATTAGATTAGATTAGATTAGATTACTTTATTCAAATAGATAACAAAATTCGGCTTAGATTCTACGTTGTAATATAATATATAAGTAAGACAAAATTATCCTATAAATTTCACAAAATAGAAACTTCAAGTAAAAATACAATAAAACGGTGAAGTAATGAATGCAAAATTTATACAAAATTTTAATTCGAGGTTCTGCAAAATGAATAAGGAGTGTAAGTTATCTAAGTGAAAACGCGAAGTTTAGACATATATATGTCCATTCTTGGGAAAGGATAATAAGGATATCCTTTCCATTAACACTTGGCCTTGATTAGAGAGAGAGAGAGAGAGAAAGTGAGAGAGTGATGAGAAGGAGAAGAGGAGGGAGATGAGGGAGTGGATTAGCGAGATGAGAGAAAGAGAGAAAGAGAGAGAGAGTATGAGAGCAAGCATCCACCAGAATTTGGCGCGAATACCTAACTCGATTATGGTCTGCAATAATTCAAGTTTGATCAAGACGATCCTGAATTGAATTCCCTGAAACATTGATGTTACTTTCTACTGGATAGGAGGATCAAGATCGCCTGAATACCTCTGCGTTTCAGCAAAACTCCCCGAATCAGTTAACAACCACAACTTGAGCTCTGGGAAGCTCTTAGTAGTCTGCTCTGGGAATGAGTATTGAGAGAGATTCCGAACTTCTGGGTGATACTTGGTGAAAATACATTATTCTAGCCAGCTATTTTCACGATTATTATTGGATCTGTCAATTCGAGTATATTTCATACAACTTGTTAATACGTATGTTAATATGTTCTATTTATTGATTTCAATATTATTTGAAGCATCGATAACTCTTCAACATTGATAATAATATTTTGTTATCCAAGAAGAAAATAATGAATGTCTCAAGAATGAAAAACAATCATGTCTAGTATCTTAAAATTCTTGAATCCTCCGAACAAAAACGCCGTTTCTTGTATGACGTTGAGATGAAACACGTGAATGATTTTACAAACTAAAATCGAACCTTTTTTTACTCACAGTTTCTACTTTCTAATTCAAAATTACATTTTTTTTTAAATAAATGATCCCTAGAAGTTCAGGATTACACGCGTTTGGATATTTTATTATGTGTAGACCAATTTTATCTAAAAAATATTCCGCTTGAGTATAATATGGACTGGAATATAATAAATGAAGTAGAGGTAATAAAACAATTAATCTCCAATTATTCATGCAACCAATCAATTAATCTAGCCATTAATCATTTATTAATTATTATCATTATAAAATATCATCATAATTGAGATATTAGAAGAACAATTGTTTATTATAGGTGAGTTGGGACTTCTAGTCCTCTCTACTACACAGCCTTTAACAAATTAATTTCGAATTTTATAAATTAGCTAGCCGGCAGGCCTTCTCCGCCTAGCCAGGGAGCTCCGCCCCCTGGACCCCTGTCATTATGGGCAGTGAAAATAAGTCAAACAGGCTCGCTTCGCTCGCCTACAAATTCCGTTCAGATGGGATTCGAAATTTATTGAACACAGCTTTTCTAGACCTAATCTGGACTTGTTTACCAAATTTCATCATTTTCTGCCAATTTGTTCTTGAAAATCCAAGAAAAACTTCGAAAAATAGTAGAACGCTAATATCGAGCATAACCTTGGGAAGTATATCGGACATAGTTTGAAACTTGATTCAATATCTTCTAAATTAGTTCATCTATAATCTCGCTGAACCATTGAATTTAAGGATTGGTCGTATCAAGTCGGGCGATATGCAACCCGCAATACATTTACAATTTTGAAAAAGTTATTACTGGCGTACTCTTGAACAGGTTTCAAAAATATTTCAACACAACTTTTCTAGACCTTATCTGAACCTGCCCACCAAATATCAATATTTTCTACCGATTAGTTCTCGAAAAAATAAGAAAACTCTGAAAAACTGTAGAAAAACTCAAATATTTGGCGTATCCTTATGAAGTTTCAAAAATACTTTCTTAGCGCGCGTCTAAACGTCCAACTGAACATGCCTGCCAAATTTTAACGCATTCGGTTCAGTGGATTTCTAGTTCTGGTGATGAATGAATGAATCAGTGCCATTTCGCTTTTATACAGGGTGTTTCAGGAGGAATGTGCAATACTTCTCAGGCTGATTCCTTACACCAAGTAGACAAAAATGTTCCATGGGACCAACCCCCAAAAATGCTTTGTTACCAAGATAACAATGGCGGATAATTGAGATTTTTCAAAAAATATTAATTTTTGTAATTTTTTAGAGGCTTAAGTGAGGTTCTAAAATGAACAATTTCCATGTAAAATTAGCTGACAAATTCAATGAAACCCGTTTCAATTTTGTTTATTTTATTGAGATAATTGAAAAAATCTGCTAAAAAACGCCATTCTTCAACAATAAGGGTTATAACTGGATAAGGAATCATAAATTTGTATTTTTTATTAATGGAAGTTGAAGAGAGTCGGATTCTAAAGGAAAAGTTGCTAAATCAAAGATAGCAAAATCGCTACTAAATACAAATTTATCACTTGTTCTATGTTTTGTCGAATTTTCCGATTTTTGATCGCTATTTCTGAGATTTGGGTAAGATTTACACAATCGCTGCCATCCAACTTTTCCTTTAAAATCCGACTCTCTTCAACTTCCATTAATGAGAAATACAAATTTATGATTCCTTATCCAGTTATAACCCTTATTGTTGAAAAATGGCGTTTTTTATCATATTTTTTCAATTATCTCAATAACCGTTGAAGTTACAGACTTCAGACTGGATTCATTGAATTCTTCAGCTAATTTTACATAGGAATTGATTATTTTAGAACCTCAGTAAAGCCTCTAAACAATTATAAAAATTAATATTTTTTGAAAAATCTCAATTTTCCGCCATTGTTATCTCAGTAACAAAGCGTTTTTGGGGGTTGGTCCCATGGAACTTTTTTGTCTACATGGTGTAAGAAATCAGCCTGAGAAGTATTGCACATTCCTCCTGAAACACCCTGTATATAGAGATTACTTTCAATGACAGAGTTGCTCTGGAGATCAGCAATGAATAATTATTATAAGTATTTATTTGGATTTCAAGATGAATCCAACTGAAAAGTATATTCTTCAATGCTACCAAAATCATTTAAGATTATTCGTTAGAATTGAATAATGGGTTTCCCATTCCTATCAATATAATATTAACTAGGATATTCAAATCCAATACCTATCTATTTTCTTTCTGGTGAGTTATAGATAGGGAGGCATTCGGTATTAATTTGTCGAAATTGGATTCAAGAGAAGTAAGAAGCATAAATGTGCAGAGGAAACAGAAGAGGAAGTTGAAGAGAGAGAAATAAAAAGATAAGATAAAAGTCAAGGAGTCGTCGTCGCATCGTAGCCCGGGTCGCAAAAGAATGAATAATGAATGCTGGCTTCTCACGAAATCAAAGGCTTCTCAGATAAATTCAAAATTCTCACAAGCGCCAAAAGCTGTGAAAACTCCTTCAGTAAGACTGGCGCGAGAGTAATTTTCAGACGATATGCATTATTCATTTATTCTTGTGCAGGCGAATGGACGAACAGAAGCTGAAATGGAAGACGGTAACTTTATTGAATTCATTTTTTCCACTTGTTGACTCAATAAAATTAGGCTTCACTCGCCATTGCGCATGGTATACAATTCACAAATATTCTCTTATATGCTCATTGAGCATTGTTCAAGGGTATTCTGCTGAACTGATATAATATGAATTCATATTTTATTATGATTGGTAGGCTATTTGGAGGAATAAATGAGCCTTCCTCCACGTTTTGCGTGTAGAGTACCAATAATTATTACCGCTATCAAGAGTAGTCTGTATTTTTTCATGATTTGTTAGAAATATGATACATTTTTCGAAGTGTGGAAATCTCATTTTTCAGCTTAGGGGAGATCAATCTCTCATTATCTTAGAGTACTTCAGCATTAAGTATCCGCCGGTTGAACGATTTTAATCTTTTGAAAAGTCAAACAAATAGTGACCATGTAATGTACTAATGTAGTTCTGGAGTGAAACCTCAAAACTTTAAAAACCTTAGAACACACATTACCACTCAGGATCGGAGAATATGAAAATAATGGTGGATCTTGAGGGTTTCTTTGCCTCACCCGCAGTAATTTTGATGTTTATCAGTTGGAAAATTTTCACCCGGTTCGGTCTGTACTGTAACCTCACTAGCGTGAGAGGGAGGTGAAATATCCTAATTTTCATCAACATTTTTCCTGACTCAACAATTTTTCAATTCTCAAAAACTCAATTCTAGCATATCCACATAATAAATAACAGTTCACATGAATTTAAATAATCAACATTTCCTCAAGTGAGAGGGAAGTGAAATATCCCAACTTCCATAAACATTTTTCTTGACTTACAACAATTTTTCAATTCTTATTTTCACATCCACGTAATAAAAAACACATGAATGGAAATGGTCAACTCCGTCAAGTTAGAGTACTTAATGCATTATGTAAATAGATACCACTGGCGGCTCGTGCCCACGAAACAGGTGAAGTGCTGTACAGTAAAAGATACGGGTACTTCACCTGTTTCGTGGCTACGAGCCGCCAGTGATAGATACTCATGGAGTTTCACTTAATTTATCCATGCACCATCTCTATAACGATGCTATAACTTCACCCAGCGCTCACATTTTAATTTGCAAGATTATTGTTTCGCCACCTGAATGACTCATAAACGGCGGGTGAACCCTGCTCTGCTGTTGCCAGTTGCAATGAGCGTTCTCATTTGGCTCATAGTCTGTGGTGCTCGAGCTTCTTGTGTTGAAAAGCGGAACGACTGGCTATAAGGGGGAATGAAAAGCGATTAAGGTCTCAGAAGGGCCTGTAAAATAATCATCATTAGCGCGTAAAACGCTTTAATCATCGTAGTCATCGCCATTATCATGGTAATTCTGCTGATAGATGGGTGTCTTCATCACTTTGCAGAATGTTGTGGTGCACAAAGTATTTTAATGTCCATTTGAGTAGTATTTTCATTGAGCTCGATAAAGTCTTGACAATATCAAGGCTATCTATCTTGTCTATCTATGAAACATATTTTGACTCGGTTCTAGACTGATATATTTGGGCTCAGTCTCTGGGCTCTATCTCTTAACAAAGTAACAGGGTTTTTGAAAAAGTATATATTTTGAAAGAAGTATAATCAACATTCAGTTTTAATCAGTCCTCATCAATTTGGATTTATGAACCAAATCCAATATGATCATCTATTTTAATGCCCATGTATAAGATAATCAGCCAAATGTAGTTTGAAATAGGTTTTATTTGAAATTTACACTTTCATCAGAGATGTTGAATTTTTTGAAAATATAACTTATATACTCGCATTCTGCTCGGCAGCACCCCCAATTGGGGTAGGTTAGTTGTTTTTTGGGTTGTGCCAGTGAGATGGGTTGGTTTTCTTTTATTAGTTTTGTTAGTGGGATATGTTAGTATTTTTTGACTTGTGCTGTTTGAAAAGTTCCGGATTCACTGTTGGAGAGGACACTTGACACTCACCAGAGGGATTAGAATCCATTGATGGAGAAAGAATCTCATAATTATTCTATGAGTGAGTGAAAGCAATTTGCTCTCTTTCCTCTAACATTTTACAAGTTTCCAATGATTTACAGGCTCTCAATGACATGTGATCGAATTTGACATCTTTTTCAGGCTCTCCATATCAAAAACCCCAATTGGCCAATTGACAGACTGTAGGTCAATTGTGGGAGTAGGACGAATAGTGTAAATGGTTAAGTAATATATTAATACATTAACATTCAAATTAGTTTTAAGGGGTTCAATGGAGTTTGATGAAGCTCAATGGATTTTTATAGAGTTCAATGGACTTTTTTGTAGTTCAATTTACTTTAATCGATTTCAATATAGTTTGATATGGTGATAAAAGTTCAAATTGTTGTATAGAAGTGGTCTTGGATGCAACACATATATTTTTTAAGTGTCAATGTAGTAACTAAAATGATCGATTACTATGTAAAATCAGCTCAGTAATTCAATGGCAACGGTTGTAAGTTCTGATGGAATTCAATAGAGTTCAATAGAGTTCTAGGAAATGGATTTTTTACAATGGAATAATGATGTTTATTATAATAATCAATAAAGTTCAAAATAGTTCATAAAATAGTTCAATATGGAATTTGATTGGGTTCAATAGAGTGGAATTTAGTGAAATGTAATTTAATGAAGTTTTAAGGTGTTAGTGGCGAGTTTGAAAAACTTCACTTCAATTGAATGGGATCTAGTTAGATCCACTAGAGTTCTGGGAAATTGTATTTTTCAAATGGAATGATGTGGCTTAATGTTTATTTCAGTAATAAATTAATAAAGTATAATAATAGAGGGTTTGATGGAGTTCAATGCAGTTTTATGGCGTTTAATCAGGTCCAATAGAGTTCTGGGAAATTGAGTTTTTTCTTTTGAAATTGAGTTTTCTCAATGAGTTTTCCCAATAAAGTGACTAAGTAGTGTTCAACAATCAATCGATTTCAAATGAATTCAATGGCATTCATCTGCATTCAATGAAGTTGTATGAACACAATAAAGCTGAATGGCGTTCAATGGTGCTTGATGAAGATTTGTTGATGGTTTGATTGAGTTTGATGGAGATCAATAGAGTCTTATAGTGATGGTTCTAGGAAATTGTGGATTTTGTGTGAAAATTGTGTCAATTGAGTATATGGCATTTGATGGAGCTCTGAGTATATTGAGTATAAGGAGCTTTGGGTAAGTCAATGAAGTAAGTTATATGGCGTTCAATGGAGCTTGATCTCACCAGGTACTTTTCCGACTCTGTTGTTAACTGATAGCTCGCTACGCTTGCTCAGAAGGGGGCTGCGCCCCCTAAGCTTGTATTTAGTAGGTGGGATGTGATCGGCATGCTCGCTTTGCTCGCACATTAATCGATTTGCTTTTGATTTACAACCCCTAAAATACTAATTGCTCATGTTTTTGTGTTTTTTACAATAATTTTCGCATCTTTAGTGTCTTGGGGTTGATTTTGGAAGGATGGCCTTATGGAGTTTTTAAATAGTTTTGCAAGCTCTTCAAGTTAAATGGAGTATTCTCTGTGGAAATTTCATTTTTCACCCCTAAAAAATTGATTAAAAAATTTTCACTTTTTCAACCCCCAAATTTCACCCCTCAAATAACCCACGAAACAAAAATAAATAGACCAAACTGAGTTCTAATGACGGAAATCAAGTTTGTGGGCTTTAGTAACATAATCCCACTGCCAAAAGCAGTACAAAATTATCAACAATCCCTCAAAATTGAGCCCTCAATTTTCGTTGGGAGCCAAAAAATGAAAAAATGCCCCCTGCCCACCCTCATACGAACCGGGTAGAAAACTTTTGTTGAAATCAAGCTAATTTTGAGCGCTAGTTACAAAACCGGCATGGCGTTGCAGTAAACAGTCAAAGAGAAAATGTGATAATATTTTGGGGGCACAATTTTTTTTTTTTGGGTGCTAAAAACATAACATGTCACACATCATTGTCTCAGGCTTGTTGAGGTGATCACAATGATATACATTATAACATACTTTGATAAAAAACGGAGCCGTCCACAGCCAATAAACGCATAAAAATGTAAGGTCCAATAAGTCAGTTAAAATGCAAGATAGGGGCTTGTAAATCCTGAAAGTCTCTATCCATGATAGATACTTTACTAGACCTACTTTTTGCGCTGAAGCTGAATCCAATGGTGTGGGTCTCAATTCTACGCGTAGGCCTATGTCAAAATACACCTATTTTGGACCCCCCAAAGTTTGGCAAAAAATTGCTAAAAAGCAGCAATTAAAAAGGTACAATAGATTGAATGTCCAGAGATTGAAAGATCAACAGACTCAGGAATTATACAGTCAAAAGATTTCTGAGGAATTTGTGTCATTACCAGAGGGCACCAGAGATCCAGATGTACTTTGGCAAGAAATAAAGAAAGAAGTACTGAAGGCTGCAGAGCTAGCATGCGGAAAGAAAGTAGTCAACTCAAAACTGAAAAGAACAAGGTGGTGGAATGAACAGGTGAAGAGAAGCCAAGAGGATAGAGAAAGCTATGTCCTTTGTTGGAGACAGGTGAAGGAAGCAGTACGGGAAGCAAAAGCCCAATCATGGGAAGAGTTTGGGCATGATTTTGAGGAAAAATATAAAAATGATAGCAAGGTGTTCTGGAGAGTTGTGAAGGGTTTAAGAGGGAGAAGAGTAAAGGAAGTGAGAAGTATTTGGAATGCAGATGGAGTGTTGTTGTGTGACCAGAGGGAGGTTTTAGAGACCTGGCGACAACACTATGCTGATAAGTTTGCTGGAGAGGAAGAAGAAGAACCTGAAAGAGACTTTCTGTCCATTGAAGATTAAGTGGATGAGCAACATAGAGAGGAAGTGTGTGGGGAAATAACGGTTGAAGAGGTGAGAGCAGCAATATAAGGTATGAGAAGGGGAAAAGCTGCTGGGATTGATCTTATTGTACCGGAATTCATTATATTTGGAGGAGAATCAATAAATGAAGCTCTCAGAAAACTGTTTGGTCTCATTTGGGAGTGGTAGAATACCGACAGAATGGGAAAGAAATATTATTATTCCCATACACAAGAAAGGAAGACAATGTGAATGTGGGAACTACCAACCTATCTGATTGAGTGGTACAGTGTATAAACTGTACACTCAATTTTTAGAAAGAAGGCTGAGAATGGTGCTGGAACATTGGATAGAGGAGGAGCAGGCTGCCTTCAGGCCAAACAGGCAGACTCATGATCATGTCTTTTGCTTCAGAATGATAATAGAAAAGTGTCTGGATAGAGGAAAAGACTTGTTCCTGGCATTTCTGGATCTGAGGGCCGCGTTTGATTCTGTTCCCAGAAAAGAAATATGGAAGGCACTGCAAGCAAAACAAGTCCCAAATAAATTGATTAGAGGCATCAAATCTGTGTACAGTAATCCAAAAGGGTTTGTTAGGCTCAATAGGGAATCGTCCAACCACTTCAGCATGACAAAAAGTATTGAGCAAGGAGCCTGAGTCTACTGCTCTTCATCAATTACATGGACGAGGTTCACAAAATTTGTAAGAGAAGAACTCAAAGAGCGGTAGTGGGATATTGGAGATTACAGCCAATCATGGCTCAGGCACTGCTCTATGCAGATGATATTGTATTGATGGAGGATACAGAAGAAAAACTCCAGAATGCAATAGTGAAATGGAAAGAGGAGCTGGAGAAAAAAGGTATGCATCTAAATGTGGAGAAGAGCAAGGTCATGCATGTGGGAAAGACAGAAGAACAGAAGACAGAAGACAGAAGAGGTTGGAAATCCAGTGTAATGAGAGGAGAATGGACCAGGTCAGTGAGTATGAGTACCTTGGAGTAATTATAGATAGAAACGGAAGCATAGACCAAGAGGTGTTGAATAGAGTCAAGAAGGCAAACCAAGTGTATTACTCAATATGCAATACAATTGTGGGTAAGAGAGAGGTGAGCAGACATGCAAAGCTGCAAATATTCAAAACTGTATTCTTGCCCACAATGCTGTATGGAGCAGAAAGCTGGACTACCTTGGATAAGCACATGAGTTGGTTCACAGCAGCGGAAAAGCTGTACCTTGGAAGGATAGTGGGTAAAAATAGGAGGGACCATATTTGAAATGAAACTGTGAGGCAGGACTTGGAGGTGAGGCCGGTTAGCGGGATACTGGAGGAGAGACAGCTGAAGTGGCTGGGGCACGCAAGCAGGGCTGACGAAACAAAGAAAATAAGGCAGTTCCTTGAAGCCAAACCGGAGGGAAAAAGACCAAGGAGCAGACCACGGCTAGCTTACCAGGATTATATGGAGAGGTTGGGGGAGGTACGAGGAAGGAGTTGGCAGGAGATGCGGAGAATGATGGGCAATAGACTGGAGTGAAGATGATGGACCGAGGACCAAAACCACCCGACGCTGAGAGGCAGAAGGGTTCAATAAAGAAGGAGAAGAAGAAGGTCAATGATATTGACTAGTCAGTCAGTCAGCCTGTTTGACTCACTGACTCTGCTGATACTGTCGGGGGTCCAGGGGGCGGAGCCCCCTGGCTAGGCGGAGAAGGCGAGGGAAGCGAGCCTCCCAGCTAGTTCATTTATGTATTAAGGCTGGTAAGATTCAACAAGTTAGTATTTGAAGAATTTATTCATAGAGTTTAGACTCAGTTTCACTTTGTGTAACTTAGGCCAGTAGCCTACTAGACGTCAATAGTTTTATGCTATATGAAATGAGATGGAAATAATGATTTCGCACTCCCATTTCATACTCATTAATTCTATTTTTTTATGCGATGAATATAATGAAATAGAACTCAAACTATTCATGATCCAATACCGACCTTATGACAGAAAATTTTTGAAAAGCTACAACAATTCTTTAAAAATATTAGGGAGAAGTTTCCATCGGAAACTGGCTTGTGATTGGTCGACTGTCGACAGTATATAAGGTGGTTGTCAGCCAACAATGGAATAAAATTTAAAACGGGTGTTTCTTGGCTTGTTTCATACATTGATTGTAGTTTATCAATTGATCAATTCATTATCATGAAAAAGTTTATGCTGATGAAATAATTTTTTGTGGATTCAAGTTGTTGGTAGAATAAGATTTTTGTCAAATGGTGAAAAAATTATTCTAATAGCCCAATTGAAAATTTCAAAATTCCCGTTTTGCATCAGCAGCCGCGGCGCCTCCTTGGTCGTGGCGCCCTGTGCGGTCGCACACTCTGCACACCCCACGCGAGGGCACTGCCTCCCCTGCTCTCATCAACGTCTAGAGAACTGGAAGCATCCCAATACAAATTTTCACTGCGATCTCATAGGAATAACAAAATAATTATCAGTTAACTATTTTTTAAAGCTAGCCTATTTACTCGTATAATGTATACAGTGAATGGAAATTAGAGATCTAAAGGCCCAAATAATTCTTAAGAGTCAAATCTTTCATTTTGAGTCTAGTATGGATAGAATGAGTCTCTTCAAGCGGAAGGTCATTGAAACATATTATGGAAACATTTTCTGTCAGCCTTATAAATGAGAATGTACTTTGTGAATATCCCCATTAATCTGAATTGAATTTCTAGCCAAAGCTTGCAGAATCCGTGAGAGATATGACTAGAACATTCACAGTCAGCCTTTCAACTGAAGATTGTCTTTGTGAATACTCCCAATTTCTTTATTCAAGTAACGTCCAAGTGACTAAGTATGTCGATTGAAAGTCAATCGTCTTCACGGGAATGGAAAAGTCCGAAAAAGGAGACGAATATCATGACTTTCGTTGTTAATGCAGGCTTCTCGGTTCTGGCAATGCCTTAATCTGGGTACATTCTTCCGAACAGGAATTGAGATTCGTGACAGGATTTCAGAATGGAAACGATTGGATGAGATGGAACTGAATGCAATAAGCAGACGCTTCTTGGCGAAGGGATGACTCACCCCTTGATAAGAATGAGAATGGAATGTCGGAAAGGAATGCTATGCTATGGTTGTGCCATGACATTATAAAGCTATACAAGAATGATCATCAGACGCTTCTTTCTGCTCAGCTTATTTTACATTTTGGAAATCACGTAGATTCGAAATATCTCGTGATTATTTATTTATTTATTTATTATGTTATGTTTCTAACGGTAAACACCAATTTCAATAAGATACAATAATATGAAAATATACACAAATTAACAAGATAAATATAAATATTTGAAACAGTAGCAATCAATCAATAGTGAAATAACTGAAAATAGTTACAGAAATAATATATATATATATATATATATATATATATATATATATATATATATATATATATATATATATATATATATATATATATATAAATATATCCGTTTATAAATATGCAATAGAAAACTATCAGCACAAAATTTCCAAATTCAAGCAATAGCAAGAGAAAAGTAACCACAGTAATTCAATACCAGCAAGCACAACAAAGGAATCATAACTATAGCATTAATATAATAACAATAACACAATAACAAAACATAGCCACAAAATACATATGAGATCAGTAAAGCAAAAAATATATATAGAAGTAAAAAATAACTGAACAAAGAAACAAGCAAATAATACATAAAAGAGATATCCAAATAGTGATCAGTTAAATATAGAAGTTTAAATAGAACAATAAATCAATATAATAAAATGAAAAAAAAGGAAGATGAACTCAAAATATAGTGCAAAAAAAACATAAATGCAATAAAGTAGACATGCAGCCAGAGGAAAAGCTATCAATATATTAGGACACCACACCCAAAAAAGCTATAGACCCAGCTGCAGCTGTGGCTATAGACCCACTCTCTTAAAAGCCACAGCAGACACACCAAAGAAGTCAATCCCAGCTGCAGCTGCCTCACCACCCAATCGCAATACCCTAGACAATCCACTATTATAGGCATAGGCAGTAGTATGCAGGCATCTGCGGAAAATGGTCCCAGAACAGGTCCCTCTTGGTGCACAAATATCAATGCCAACCAGCAATTCTGGGCAGTCCAATGTCCCATTTACAAATTTGAAAAGAAGCACCAGATCATTGAGTCCTCTCCTTTGAGCTAGAGGTAAGAGTCTGAAGTGACTCTCCAATTCCGTCACTGGAACATCAAAGTAGGCAAATCCCATCCTACAACCAAGCATTCTTACAAATCGTCTTTGCACATTCTGCAGCCAATTTATTTGATACTGATGATACGGTGACCAGATAACCGATGCATACTCCAGGACAGGCAGAACCAGTGCCCTAAACAAGACCAAAAGGCTATAAGGAGATCTGAAATCTCTTGAGGACCTGAAAATGAAACCAAGCAAAGACCCAGCCCTAGACATTTCACCACAAATATGTTCTAATGGACTAAGAGAAGGACTCATCACATCACAACCCCCAAGTCCTTGAAATTCATCACTCTCTTCAAAGCAGCATCCCTCAAGCAATACTGGAAGTCAAGCACATTAGATCCACACCTAAAAGACATCATGACACACTTTCAAGGCCATTCCATTATCCTGGCACCACTGATCAATTCCATTCAGTGAGCCCTGCAATTCGGCATGCCCCAGACCAGGCCTCACCACATCAAAAAGTTTCACATCATCAGCATACATCAAGAAATGGGATGAAATGACAATGCTAATATCATTCATGAATAAATTGAAGAGGAGAGGGCCCAGGTGTGACCCCTGCAGAACACCAGACAATGCTTTAAAAGGAGATGACTCATGACCCTCATATCTCACAATAAGGGATCTGTCCTTGAGGTAGCTATCCAGCCACATTAGCAGGGAACCATGAACTCCATAACCCTTCAGCTTGGCAATCATAAGAGAGTGATCAACTCTATCAAATGCCTTTGATAGGTCCAAATAAAGGCAATCAACCTGACAAGCATCCACAAAGGCACCCATAACAAATTCCTGAAACTCCAGTAGATTAGTTGTTGTAGATCTAGATCTCAAAAATCCATGCTGCTCCAGAGATATACACCTTCTCAGGTAAAAATAAAGATGGTCCATAACAATACCCTCAAACACCATGGCAATCACAGACTGAATAGTAATAGGTCTGAAATTCTTGGCATCACAATGATCTCCTGATTTGTGCACAGGCACCAAAAAACTGCTCTTGAGAATTTTGGGGAAAATGCCCATCCTTAGCAAAGTAGAAAAAAGAACTGTTAAGTGTCCAGCCAAGACAGGGGCACAGGAACAGAGAACCAGTGAAGGAATTCGATCGGGTCCAACACTCCTACCAACATCCAAGACCTCTAACCTTTGCTGTATATCTTTAGGTGTAATGCAGCAAGGTGGAACCAATTGATTCCAGCCAAAATCAAAGACAGGAACAGGTATTGTATCCAGAGAAAAGGTAGAAGAAAAGAATTCAGCAAAGAGTTCACATTTCCCAACAGCTGTTGAGGCACTCTTGTCACCCAGTCTCATGATGGCAGGTTTGTTCATTATTATTATAATTATTCATGAACTTACTCTTTCCTCACCCTTTCCAAAATAGATAAGGAAAATGCAATATTTTTATCAGGATTTTTATTTTGTAATTCTTTTCTGGTGCTTTTTGTTGACTGCTAGCATCTATGTAGTACTGTTTACGTAGTAGCGTAGAAGCGTTTATGTAGCACTCTACATATTTGGGTGTGTTAAATGACGACAGGGTTCATTGTCGTGAGTTGTTTGACGTTTTACTGTTTTTACTCAAATTGTAGAAAACATTCTGCTTAAATGTATAAATTTGGAACCAATATTGTCCGAGCTGGAGTCATTTTCCCATCTTGCCAGAATATCTTCTTTGTTCGACCAGACTCAAGCCAAAAGCGGTTGGCTGATGACTGTTATTGATATTCTCAGCTCTGTCAGGACAATCGTTGATTTGCCAGTGAGAGTAAATTGAAACAAGAGCGACGCCATCTATTATGATTCGCTCTGAAAGACAGATTCAGACTGTCCTGTCAGAGCTGATCATTATTTAGAAGTCATTGGCCAACCGCCTTAATTTTCAGTGTCAGCTTTTTCATGGATCATTTATCATGCATCACGTATCGAGTAATTTTTTCGGGTAATTCCCAAACTCGAGGTTTGTGCATGGGTAATAGGATGTGTGATAATGAAAGTTGCAGTCAGGCAGTCGGGACCTTCAACTTAACGTCTCCCCGGAAAGACGGTAAAATTGCAAATCCACCTTCATGTAAGTCACGAAGATTTCAAATATCTCCTGACTATTTATGAACTCTCACTCTACTTCTCTCGCCCTATTTATCATCGAACAGAATTATGAAGTATTCTTAAGATTTATAAGATTGGCAACCATTTTCAACAACCTTGAAATGTGGTGAACCACCTTATTATTGAACTGACTAAATAAGAGTTGATAATTATGAATTTATTTATTTATTTAGAAAGACTAACAGACAATCATAATAATGATAGGGAGAGAAAAAATCAGGTGCAGGCACATCATCCCAATCCCAAGGTTCATGAAAAATTCAGTCCAGAAAAGTTCATATCCCTTGAGATCATTTTTGATGTGAGGATAATTACCAGAGGATTTTAATCTAGGAGGTTAACACAGGAAATAGATGAAGAAAATCGAATAATCATTTAATAACTTGATAAATAATTGTGAACTTCAAAATTTACAATGAAATCACCAACTCACTATCTGATTACATAATCACCAATGAGTATTTTTTAAAGTCGTTATTAAAAAAATTTTGAATGTTTCAATCAATCCAAGGATAACTATTCCAATTTGTTCTGTTTTTATGAGGATGAAGCCCACATGAGCTCATAGACTTATGCGTGGGTAATGAATTAATGAATTAGTCTGTGAAAATAAATTTCGGGAAGCTTCTACAAACAAAGGAATATCGTGATGAAAGAGAGTTGGTTGGCAGTCGGTGGAGTTTTATTTATTCTCCACTTGCACAGCAAGTCGTAAAAATCTGAGCTAACAGTTTCATCTGCAAGCAGCGACCGACTACAAGAAAGCTTAAATGGAAATATAAACTTGGGAGCCACGTATCGGTAGATACGAAACAAAAGTATCTCGGTGTCGAGTTTTTCAGGCCGTGGAAAAGCAGACAGACTTTTCACGAGGAAAATGATAATAAAAAAGTGAGTAGCACTGGGAACGTGTTCAAGCTTTTCCGAGCGGAAGACTTGGGTGGGGGACGGAGGAAAAAGGGAGAAAGGGGGGAATGGTGTCGCAGAAAGAGTTGTCTAACTTTGTGTTCGCAAAAATATAAATTGCGTGTGTGCCATTGTGAGCTAGAGAAAATTTTGTCCTCACCCTCGCACTGTTAGCCTAACTATCTATCACGATTCATGTATGGTTTCTGGTTGAGTTATTGCGTGTTTTTTCTTTTTTTATTTCGGAAAGAGCGTCCTGAAAGAAAATGGAATTGAATGTATTCGCATAAAACGTGTCATGGTGTGGGTGTTGATATCTCTCCTTCAATCACTTTCATTCTCACCATCCTTATCTATTCTATTTCTCGAATCTTCTCTCTCTTTCTTCCACTCTCTCTCACACACACATACACTCTCTCTCTCTCTCACTCTCATTCTCTCTCTCTTCCACTCTCTCTGACACACACACATACTCTGTCTCTCTCTCTCTCTTAATACTCTCTTTTTTCACCCCTATTTCCCAAGTCTCTTACAGAGCTGCTAAGGAGCAGGATCTTTATTCACACAATCTTCTTTTCAAATCTCTTGTGGGAAATAACAGTATTATCAAGATGTGTTTTGCTGACATGCCAGTTCATCTGTGTAATTGAATTGGGTGGCATGACACTTGCTACCAAGTTCTTGATGTCACATTTGAACGGATGAGTTGTTTCGATATTCATGCCTCGCTAAAAATCCATATCGTTATTAACATTTTGTATAATATTGAGAATATGTTTACACGATTATTATTTGTTTATCAGGCTGACACTAAATTCTTCTGTCTTTCCTTCTAATACCTTTTCTTGTCGTTTATAATTAACTTGGATATTATATATTCGTAATATTCATGGATTATTATAGTCTGACCAAGCAAAGAAGACATTCTGACAAGATGGGAAAATGACTCCACCTTGAATATTGGCTAAAATGTTTGAATATTGGTTCAAACATAATAAATTTGGGCTCAAAATTTCTAACTATTATATTGATGTTTGTAATTTATTTTGTTCGTTTAACATCGTTCTAATGATTTCGAGTAAAAGGACGTACCCGATAAAAATGTTCAATATATTTTATCAATGGTAGGCTTTCAAGAAACAATATTAATTGTTAAAAAATCAATCACTTGCTTCACTTTTTGTTCTTTGAAGTTTTGATTCTATAGGCATTTTCGGATGATACGCCCGTGGGTACTGTACTGTTCTTTGGCTTTTATTATGGTTTTCTTGGGTCTTGAATAGAATACCTTATTAATCACACTGATAAATGTTGTTAATTGGTCAAATGCATTTTCTAGAATTGGAAAGGAGTGCATAATAATAATAATATTCGTGTAACCTGGCTGGCTCAGGTCTGGTGTCAGAGTTTTCAGGTCGCTCCTGATCAATTTTAGAGCCTCTGACATGACTTAACGACTGTTTTAGGCAGCCGGGATCGACGGCTTAACGTGTCCATCCGAAACACGGGAAATTGGCCTGAGAAAAATTCCTGGTCTGACCAAGAAAAAGGAGTGCATGAAGCCTATGTGAGCAGGTTGAGGCTTGAAAGAACAAAGAGATGAAGTAAAATTGAGGACAAATAAGGGGCGAGGAAGAAAATAGGCTAGAGTAAAGGGGAATTGTGTTGTGATGCTGTTATAGCGGGTCCCCTGTTCATAGTGTGGCGAGCCAAGCCTTTGAATGAGTGGCCTTTTTTAAGCTGCAAAAGATCCAAGGCTATTGCGTTCTTTTGTGTTGCTCCCCAAATTCATGCTCTTCAGTTCGTACTTATTGTGCTATGGAAAATTCTTGTCACTGAACATCGTCTTACTTTTCCTCCCCACCAATCGTTTTTCTTCCTTTCTCATTCTTTCCATCTCAATCTTACTCTCTCTTCCTCTTGTCTTTCCTTCTTTTTCCATCTTATTTTTTTTCATACAACTTTCCTTCAAATAGCGAGAAGTCATTGCACTTATGTGACTCAGAATCCATTTCCCAAATCCATTACTCCCGAAATTTCAGGCTAGTTCATTGCTCCCATCCACTCCAACATCATATCAAAGCTTCTCGGTTTTTGTTTTACTTCCTAGGAAGTGAGTAGTACTTTTTTAAGAGATTTGTATAGGCCCAGTTGAGATCGCAAATTTTGAGAGTATTGTTTGGAAAATATTGTTCATTCTCTCAATATCCTACAAAGAATTGACATTTTCCTAATCCAGTAGGTGAATCAACCCCTCCAGTTCTCTTATTCATCTACCAATTATGATATTTTAAAGAAATTAATCAATGTATTAATTCGAGAATAGTGTAGTTATTTTTTAACGTACTTTCTAGTAAGAATAGAATAGAATAGAATGACTTCTTTATTTTAATGACGTGGCGAAGTTTGGACAGCAATGTCCACTCTACCACTTAACCACGAGTAAGTTCATGATACCCGGATCCATGATGAACAGTTTAATTTGTTTTATTACCTTCAGTATTAGAAATAGTTAAATTTCCCCCGATAAGTATTGAAATTCAACTAGAATAAAACATCAATGTCAATCGAATGACATAAAATTAGTTAATGCAGCCCATTGGGTCTGACTTGATCACTTTTACTCGACATTGATGTAACATGTTTCCATCTAAAATGTCTCCAAAAATTACATTATGTAATTCACACTTATTTAAGTTCAATGATATGTACAAACCTCAAATATATCAACTAAGTCAAACAATGTTTCACGTTTTAGGCATTGAATATATAGGATACATCATTTCAGTGATATTGGAGTTTGTTTTCAAAAACAAATGTCTCATTGTAACCTACGGTTTAACAGATTTGTATTTTTTCGAAACCTGTAAATAACTCTCAACCTCAAACCAGTAGAATCAATCAATGCACAGTATACAATGTGTGATTTCAGGACGGGCCATTTATTTTATTGGAGTGTCTCGTTGCTCAATGCCGACGCTTTCACACAACTATAATTAACTGGATTTGGCTTCGGCCCAGTCTGGATAGGAGACGTGTTGAAGCCATTTATAATGCATTAAAGCACCTATTTTGAAAAGAAATAGTATCACGTTAGAAGTCAGTCTCAACGTCATTCGTTGTCACCTAAATTCTGATCCCAATGAAAATTATGAGAGCTGGATTCAGAAGAGTGAATCTCACAGAATTCATAATATTCATTTCATACACTCCAATTTATTCATGAAGTTTACTTTATTGTATGGTATTTATTATTTTATGAGTACCTTCCTTAGTGAGATTTAAGCCACATTTACACCGGAGGTATATAAAACAATTGTTAATAGCTTTTGTGATATTATTATTATTAGTCCTGTATTATAAACTTATAATATATAAATCATTCTATTAAGTTATTAACAATTGTGTTATTGACTCCGATGTAAACGAAGCATTGGTTTAAGGGATCTTATCCTAGAATATTCAATATTTTCCTCCTATAATACTCCTTTCAGTTTGCTGTGATTAAACGTTTTCTACATTTTTTCCGCATACATTTTACAAGTTTTTAAGATTTCCGTAAACACTCTATTCTTGGTTCAACAATAAATCATGACAAAGAGAAAGTATTTCAAACGCAAATCATGCGTTCTTAATTTTTTGAGACTATTTCTGAGTCTAAATCATCTAAGTTCACAGTACAGAACACAAGAAGAATACAACCGTGTTTGGACTTTCATTATCAACAAAATTGGGATCAGAAATAGTGAGTGAGAGTTATGCCTTTTTATAAGCTTCTCATCAATATTATGATTGTGTATGATGATAAATGATAAGACATGTTCAACTAGACATAACAAATGCCTATTCGAATGGAAGAAAAGATGTACTCTAAATATTATAATCAGTTGATTCATTTTTGATTTTCTCTTCCAGAATAAGAATGAGTAGAAAAAAGGAGTCAATGAACAGGGGAATTATGTGAAAATTACGAGTCGTATTCAACAGGGAGGCAGAACCTGGAAGTTCGTGATCACAGGGCAGGTGTGGTTTGCATGATGAAGTCCTGGGAATGTTACCTGGATTCCAATCTCTCCCTATCAGCACTTACAAGGTGAGTCCTATGAATTCAAGTTCTAATAGTTAGCACTTATCTAAAACAGCACTTATTAGGTGATTCTTTCATGAATTCAAGTTTTAATAATTAACGTGGTTCTTGAAGAGCTCTAGTTCAATTACATTTATTACACTGGCGGCTCGTGCTCCACGAAACGGTTGAAGTGCTGTATAGTAAAAGATACGGGCTCTTCACTTATTTCGTGGGCACAAGCCGCCAGTGATTTATCATTGTAAATTTGGTGAATGCATTTTCATAAATTTATATCTATCAATTTATAGGCATAATATCCATGCTATGTTATGAGATATATGGAGATGATTTATTGCATAGGTAATGATGTGTTAATGAGGGTTTTTTGTGATTTAAACTACAATTTGTTGAAAAATGAATCATTATCTTGAAATAGGACGATATGAATTATTTTGACATAGAGGTTCGGAAAATAGATGGCTCCACACCATCATTCAACAAAGCTTCTTTCAAAGTTGAATAGGCTATAATTACGTGGTACTCAATCAAACACCACTTCAATTATCAATCATGATCAATCATCAATTATGATTAGTTGTCTAGCACCAAACTTAATAATAATTTTTACCGTTTTTTGGTAATATTGTCACCTTTCCCAATTCATTCAAATCAGAGAAATAAATTCACAAAATTTTTCAGGATCATGAATATGGAAATGATTTCAAAATTCAAAATGAGGAGATATGGTTTTATAATACAGTATAGAATAATATCCGAATATTAAATCTAGATATTTTTCCCATGTATGATATAGTTCCCAGAAAAACTGAGTCGTAGTTCCTTCTGAGTTTCTGCCAGAAACTTTCCTACATCACCATACAGATACAATCCGTTCACAGTTCAGTTGAAGGTATTTGATATTTGGACTTTGCTGGGAGTTTGTATAATGCAAAGCTCTGAAACAGCCAACTTACTGCCGGTGTATTTTCTCCAACTCTGGATATATTCTCTATAAATCTATTCATCGATCTCGAGTCGGTGACAGGATTCAAAGCGGGTAAAGTGGGGAGAGAGAAGGAAGACTGTTCCAAATTTATTAGTCTTAAAACTCCGGTGAGAGGCCAAAGTCCCGATGTGCTCGTTTCAAGCCGGGTCTGGATGATTTCTATCCCAAATGCTAGGGCTCCGTCAATCTGCTGGCTGTAAGTCAGGGTTGAGGGAGGATGGGGAAATTTGGGAGTGAAGGAAAGAAATGTGAAAGATGGAGAGAAAAAGGGGGAAGGGAACATAGAAAGGAGAGAAAGTAGGGAGGAAATGAAACGTTGAGTGTGGAGGGAGAGAAATGCTGAAGAGAATTGAGGCCATAGGAAGGGGGTGATGGAACAGAAAATTTATGACAAAGACGTACATGAAGGAATAAAAGTTAAACAATAGTATGAGAGGGCAAGGAAAAGGGTGAAGAAAAGTGAAGTGAAAAAGGGTGAGGGAGAAGAAGGTGGAGAAGTAAAAGAAGGTGGAAGTAGATGAAAAAATTGGAGGTGGTGGAGAAGAAGAGGGAGAAGAAAAAGGAGTATGAAAAGAAGGAGTAGAAGAAAAATAACAATAGAAGAGAGAAGAAGAAATTGGAGGGGAAGGAGGAAGAAGAGGAAAGGAGAAGGGGAAAGTAGGTGAAACACAGGAAGAAATAAAAGGAGAAAAAAGAGAAGCGAAACAGAAGAAGGGGATGTCACGAAAAGACCTAGCAGACGTGAAAAAAGTGTTGAAAGAAGTGTTAAATCATTGCAGAAAACATAGAAGGAAAATGAAGATGAGAAAATGAGAGAGTTAAAGAGGGTGGAAGAAAAAGAGCATGATAAAAACTGATCGAGTTGGAAGAGAATAGTGGAGAGTGGATGAGAGAACAGAAGAAGAGTGGATGATAGAACCAAAGGTAGTGGATGAGGAAAATGAAAGCTAGAAGAGAGAGCAAAATATAAGTATTAGAAAAAGTATATAGTTATAAAAGTATTAGTAATAGTAGTATATAGTATTAGTAATAGTATTAGAGAAAAAGTATTAGAAGAATTGGAGAAAAAAATTAGAAATAATTATTTAGAAATGAGGATAAAAAAGGAAGCTGTAAAAGAGAGGAAAAAGGATAAAAATAGATAACAAAGGGATAAGGATAAGAGAGGGAAGTTTAGAGAAGAAAAGCTCAAATAGTGTGGCGCAGAAAAATGAACAAGAAGAAAGAGTGAGTGACAAGAGAAAGAAGTGAGTGATAATATCATGTTGGGGTTGACATAGGGGAAACAGAAACTTAAGAAACTGGAAAAGAGACTGAATAGGAGAGAGAGAGAGAGAGAGAGCATAGATGCCTGAATTTGTGTTTTTCTATGACGTCAAATACCAGTCAATCTTTTCGTTTATCTCTGTTTAGCCGTTTTCCAATTTCCCTATAAACCAGGCTTTAGAGTGAGCGTGTTGAAGTTGATTGAAAAACCCTCAGTTTCACTACTCCTCGTCTCCTTAACATTCAAATGGCAGTTCCTGTATATAGATCCTGATTCTAGTACTTCTCAGTATTTACTTTCTTCGTGTACTGCACATATAGTACGAGGGAACAATATAGTCACTATTCAGTTTATGATCTCAAATCAATTGAGAAATGTTCATTATTCGTACAACATTGGTACATCATTGTACACTACTTACCGAATTTGCAATGCTGCTTCTTCTTTTTAATACTGAACAAAAGTGTCGACACATTGCGTTTTCTTGAATAGTATTAATATTTCCCTATTAATTATTTATTTCCGAACCCAGCAATCCATAAATCACTTTGCATTTTCTAGGACCCAAATCTCATTAAAAAAATTATTGAACTCAAATATTCATATTCATTGATGAATATGATTTGAATCCAACACTTCCATACTCATTCATTAATTCCCATCATCTATGAATTTAATGAAGGATCGGTACCGTATCTATTATTAGAAAATGCTTATGTTTCAACAGTATATCTGGTAAAAAGAGTTAAGTTTGGTTATTGTATTAGCATGTACTAATGTAACATAGTAATGAACTAGATTAATGTTTCAAATCTAATATTCATTTTGCAAAATAATGGATCATGTGGGTTAATCAATAATTCAAAGTATTACTAAGTATTAGTAGTACTAAGTACTAGTATCACTATAATTATGTTGTTTATCATTTCAGTGTAAAATTCCATATACTCGTTATACTCCAAGTTATTATTATATTTGGGTAGGGGTTCGATTAGTCCAGTGCTCGATTAGTCCAGTTTTTTCAAATATATAAGTTGTTCTATGAGAGTGGTTCGATTAGTCCAGTTTTTCCTAGGAAAAACTGGACTAATCGAGGCAGTCTATTTCAATTTGTCTAGAGGTTCGATTAGTACAGTAAAGTTGGTTTATTAGGTAGGATGTGTGCAAGGCGCTCGATTAGTCCAGTTTAGCCAATTCATGTGACCCGCTGAACCGGTTATAATATGTGGAATGAACTATATCACTCTCTCAGCGTTACACTAGAGACTCTTGCCATAATCGCCAACGGCAAAAGTATAGTCGATCAGTTCAAGTAGGCTTGTGAAACTCTGACGTCAGGGTTTCCCAGTAAAACTCTGACGCTATGATAGCCCAGTAAAATAATGGTAGTTTTTGTCAGACAAGTGATGCAAATTTTTTTTCCGATTGTTTCAATAATATTATGACTGTATTCCAGTGCGCTGAATCCAAAATTGAAGTTTCACCTCTGCCGTCCTAGGGTACGGCTTCACCCTAGCATAAAATTGAAAAACCCCTTAAATTTTGGTAATTTTTTTGTTTCTGATTTTTCAATTGATATTGTTTATTTATGGAAAAAAATATTCAGTTAAAGATTATAATTATTAAAATTATTCGGAAAATTTGAGGTGACACGCTGAATTTTGATGATATATTCTTTTAGAGCTGATACGTACCAAAAAGGGAGTAGAATTAATTCAGTCTTTGAAAATCTAAGTCAAAACCTTTCGGATTTCACAACAAGTAGGCTTACTTGGAATATAGGCTAAATGAATGTGCTCTTGTAAAAACTCTTGTATAATAGGAATGTATGATCAATTTCATATAAATTGCATTCTCAATTTCATAATTTTATGATCGGGAGGGGGTTAATGGTAGGAAAATAGCCACGGGAAAAATAAATGAATAATAATAAAAAATTTTTTATTTCTCAGTAAGCAAACTAGTACAAAGAAAACATTAATACCTCCACGAAATGTATACAATGAGGTACTCTAAAAAATATAGTTTTAGGTATGATTTCCAAATTTACTAAGAATAAGAGAGCACTCTCCGAGAAGAAAATTCTATGTGGAGATGCCATCAAAGTTCAGAAAATTTTAAAATTATTTCTCTTGCAATAAATAAGTATGAAATTATAGAAAATTCACCACTACACGGTAAGGGCGACTCCTCAGACACTGATCCATGTGGAAGACCAAAGAAGGAGTAAATGGAAATCTCACGTAACAGGCAAGGAAAGAGTATTGAAGACTTGAGGAGGGAAGTTAAGTCATTTTGGCAGCAAATTTTGGCTCCACAGTTCTATTTGAAGAGAGGCAAAGAAGCTAGCCTATAATATGAATGTGTCAATAGCTAGGTACTTGAAATATAAAATTATATTTGCTATTAGTCCTGTATTATTCACTAATAATAATAATAATTATTATACTAATAATACTAATAATGTATTATTCACTACTCCCGTGCTAAGAATCATTGTATATAGGCTAAGTTACCACTACTAAATACCTACCACAAGTACCCTTGTATTCATTCTTGTATAGTTCATTTCTTAAAAATGCTATGGCTGACTATAATGAATTCCTTTAAGCTTAAGAGAGCATTCAGGGTGCTTCCTTACATCTCATACAGGTTATGGGCGCCTTTAAATGATCTTGAAAAATGTTGAATATACTTTCAATATAGGCTACATTTATCTTGATAAGATGTAATGGCATTATACATAAATTGTTGAAAAATTAAGAATGTTGTATATAAATTGGTAGTAGTGTTATTTGAATTAGCTATTAAGTTATGAATTGAAAAAAATCAGTGTCTTTCTTAATGGTATAGCGATTTATAGCGATTTGTCTTTCATTTATAGCGACTTACATTTCATTGTTGAGTAGCCCTAATGAGTTACATTCATTGTTCAATAAAGAACTTGTATATGTATGTATCTTACTTCAAAAACACACCAGTAACTTCTCTTCATATTTGCGAGGAATGGCCTTGAAGAAGGAAATAATAATATCTTTGCTTCTCGTTATCACTATATAGTTAGTTGACTGAATGAATTGTATACTGATTATGCTTAGTTTGAGGGAATGATGAATACAGTTACACATACCGTAATAATATTATACCCATATCCAATCAGAATTCCAATTAAATTTTATTGTTATTTTTCAAAAAAAAAATGATTAATATTCATAAAACATCATTTTATGCACTTCATAAGACTTGCAGAATATAGCTCAGAATAAACTTAATTCTATAAAATAATCATTAATAGCCAAAATTAAATGTGACAAATTGATTCTGCAGTTTGAATTTATTCATGACATAATAGCTAGCATGAATGATAATAATAATAATCATACTATAAATACCATAGATATAAATAAATGTCATTTATATTTATATAAATGTCATAATATATAAATACTAACAAAATTGAATTTGTGGAGAAAAAAGGTGCAAAGGGAAAAAACTTTGGTCCCAGGCTCTGATAAGCAAGAGGACCCAAGTTCGATCCTTGACCAGGGAACAATATTTTCGAACGCAGTACTATCACATAGATACGTCACCCCGTCTATTAAAGGAGACGTAAAGCCGTCGGTCTTGACTGCCCTAAAAACCAGTCGCCATCTCCCCGTGTACCCGCACAGGCCTAGGAGCCTATGCGAGTAGCATCAGTCCCAGGAAAAAAGACTATATAACTGATAAAAGAGGAAATGAAAAGAAAATTTAAAGAAATTTTATACAATAAGTGTTTCATCAAAAAATTCTAACATAATGGAAGTTGATAATGATATTGAACTGTATGCGGCCTTTAATTGCACGTTGTAATTACGTAAATCCCTCATGTTTCAAAAAACAAAATATTTGCTCTTCAATTTAACCACATCTTGTCAATTTCATTTGAATTTCATAATTTACCCGGTATGCGTGCAATCAGATAAAGTGAGTGATTGTCAAAATAGTTATGCAATCTGACTATAATATATCTTGGTGTATTACTAGATGAGAAACTTGAGAAAAGATAGAGAGAAGTAGAGAGAAGGAAGAGTAAAATGAGAGAAAGGAAGAGAAAGCACAGGATAAAGAGGGTAAATGAGATAAGAGATAGAGAGAGAATAGTAAAATGAGTAAAGAGAAAAGGGAAAAAGTGGATTGAAAAAGTGAATGAGGCAGTGAAATGATTGAAAAGAATGAGAGAGAGAAGTATATAGAGAATAAAAACGAGAGAGGAGATAGAGAGGAGAGGTTAAAGAGAGAGTAAAATGAAAGAAGGTGAATAGAATAACTTTTATCCATGTACATTAATTATAGATAATAAAATATGACTACTTCGTTACAGCATTGAAACGGCGCAGTTAGGACCAAGTCCTGCCTTGCACTTGACCAACAGGATAAAGAGACCGATATGAGTAATTAATCTAATTTAATGAAAAAGCGAAAAGGCACTCATTGATAGAGTCTGATGATGATAATTGTAGTAATTTCTCGCTATTTACTGTAGTCTGTGCAAGGAAGAAATACATTCTGGGTAGATGGGGAAATGACTCCAGCTTGGTCAATATTGGCTCCAAAAAGCAAAATTCTTGGGTCTTTAATTGAAGATCAGAATGTTTCCTACAATTTGAGTCCAAATCTATGATTTTATAACCGATATTGTCCAAGCGGAGGTTATTTTCCCCATCTCGCCAAAAATGCCTTCTTTGCTTGGAGAGACTTTACATCTCTCTATCAGCAATAATACTATAGAATGATGATGTAGTCTAGTATAATAGTCTGTCTAAGCAAAAGAAGACTCCTGGCAAAATGAGAAAATGACTTTTGCTGCTCGGTCAATATTTGGGTTTCGAAATTATTGATCTAGTCTCAATCGTAGAAAACATTCTGATCTACAATTTGAGACAGAATTAATATTTTTTGAACCAATATTATTGACCCAGCTTTTCGGAGTCACTTTTCCCATCTTGCCACACGGTCTTCTTACTGCTTGGACAATTTCAATGCTGCTCTACAAGTGTAGGTTTCTTGGAACTTCAAAAGGCTTTGATCGTTTTGATCTAAGACAACACAATTCACAGAGAAGAAGCAAAGAAGACATTCTCGCAAGATGGGAAAATGCCTCCCAGCTCGGTCAATATTGCTTTCCAAAAATCAAAAATCGAATTTAAAATTGTAAGAAAACATTCTAATCTACAATTTGAGATAACCAAATTTATAATTTTTGAATCAATATTGACCAAGCTGGAGTCATTCTCTCAACTTCTTTAAGAATGTATTTTTTTCTTCCGCGTGCAATTATCAACCAATCACATGCCCTTCGTGCCAAGTCTTTCTAAGCCGGGAAATTTAAAAATGACTGAAATCGCCCGACCGGTTTTTGGATCTGGGGGGGGGGGGGGGGGGGGGGGGGTGTTAGAAAGAGCCTTGGAAAAATTCTACTAAAAAACACGAACATTCCTCTCTATATTAGTGTCCTCCCCATAAAAATTCAAGTCAATCTGACAACAAATAAAAAAGTTATTCATATTTTTTCGGATTTTATGTCTTAATGCAATGAAAACTCAAAAAGTTCGGAGTGATCTACCTAGATAATAAACTGAATTTGGACTGCTAATTTATTTTTGATTATTGAACTGATAACTGATTATTTATTGATATTTTCGCATTTCTGAACGCAGAATTGGGTTTATGAAGAGTTCAACTTCAAAAACGTATATCATTACAGATAGGGTTTCAGATCTTTACTAGTTAACAATTTTATTTTTTTATAAAAGCGTATATTCTTGACAATGATATACGCTTTCACGATGTATAATTTGAATACTTCCAATCCAAAAAAATATTTTAGTGGGATTCGTAAATATTTCTTTGTTTTGAAATTAGCCTTATGTGGAGGCTTTAACTCTTGCACTTAACCACACTCATACCACGGCCACCCTCAAGACTGTTGATAATATTAAAATTTCAATACAAAAAGTTAAGTGGTAAATAAAGTCACATATAGAGAGCCCAAAATTTACAAAGGTTTTTTGGCTCATTAGATTTTTAGTTTCATGAATACAATAATTCAGCTTCTGAATAATTACCAATACAGATTTCAAATATTGCTGTAAATCATAAAAATATTAATATTAATTAATCAAACTGTCCTTCCATGAATTAAACAATATTAAATCTCGAATTTCTAATAAGAGGTAGCCTAATTTAATAGATTAAACAAAGATAATAAGACTTCAATAAGTTAAAAAGATACCGGTGAATTATTCAGAATATTACATTATAAATAAATACAACATGGTTGTATAATGAAAACCAAAGCTATTGTCATTTGCAACCTGAATTCAAAGATCGCGCCGCGCCGCCTTGGGTTTTATTTGAAATTTGTTAGACGGCCACTTTGACGCCGTCTAGATATAGTCAATTCCTTGTCAACGCATTATAGTGGATTCATCACCTGGTACGACGATTCAGTACGCCAACTGTACTAATCGAGGCACTGTATTAATCGAGACGCAGGGCTTCGATGTGTCCAGTCAGTGCCTCGATTAGTCCAGTTCTGGACTAATTGAGGCACTCGCTCATCTCATTGAAGAACTGGACTAATCGAGTCACTGTATTAATCGAACCCTGCTGGCCTCGATTAGTCCAGGTGCCTCGATTAGTCCAGTTTTTCAGTTTCTTAATGTAGGATAGGGGATGGACTAATCGAGCACTGGACTAATCGAGTAATCCCCTTATATTTTACATTTCAAGTGACTTATGCTCTGATTTTCTAGCTCTTATAAAAACTAGCATCACAGTTTATAAAGAAAATCAATAAATCACCTCGAAATTGGGCTTTTTGGGCAGCGCCTGATTGTATTGTTGTTTACGAAGCACGAAGCACTCAAAATTCATAATTGATCAAGAATAATACACTTCCCGTAGTTCGCATGTTCATGATGGCATTTTTAAAAGAACGTACCTACCCCTCTAATTTACTGAACGGGTTATTAAACCCTTATCGTTTATCATTTGTAATGTTCTTGTATCAAAATATCGTCATCGAACTAACTACCGACTATATAGCTACCGATTGATTGTTATTCCAATAGGGTATGAATTATCTTCCTCTAGCTCATTCAGTTAATTGATTGATGTATGTATTCTATCATAACAAAAACATCTCTACCTAGATCAAAAAGATAATATGAGTCAAGTTTCAATGCATTCTTGACTTGTCACACACATATTAGAAATTATATATAGAAATTCCTTATTACACTTTTTCAAATGGCTTCCCTTTTCAAATAGTACAATTAACACAATATAAGAATTAATAACATTTCAATAAGTCTTGAATAGCCAGATATACAGTAGTCTGATAGAGCAAAGAAGACATTCTGGCAAGATGGGAAAATAATTCCAGCTCGGTCAAGGTTAATTAAAAAAAAATCATACATTCGGTCTCAGATTGTAGAGCAGAATTGAGACCAAAATAATAATTTTTTAACTGATATTGATCGAGTTGAGTCATTTTCCCAACTTGCCAGAATGACTTCTTTGTTTGGTCAAAATATATCTATCCACTTAACATCTATAGCATGATCTTCATCTATGAGCATGAATTTGATTTGCTAATAAAAGGGTAACGTCTATTTACATTTCACTCAAGACCTTTGACACCAGTATCTATTAACTACTTTGTGAGGAGTAAACACACGAAAAGGTCTTGGAACAATTTTGTTACTCTTGTAGATCGCATTTTTCATGCCTTTATTCATAGCCCACTGGCGGCTCGTACCCACAAAACAGGTGAGGCGTTCGTATCTTTCACTGTACAGCACTTCACCTGTTTCTCATGGGCACGAGCCGCCAGTGTCATAGCCATCAATCAAACTGACGCGAGAGTATAATAATTAATGGTACGTGTGTCAAGAAACAAGCATCATCTGTCTCGCTCTCGCTCTCATCATTCACACGAAAGCCCTTCTCCTTTTCCAATGAATTTGAATGCTATTCGCGTTTCATATGGGACTAGAGTGACAGCTTGTATCATTTTTCCAACTGTGAGATGTGGCTTGAAGAACCTGAGAATGGCTAGTACTTTCTCAAGCACATTGTTGTTTCAGGTTTAATTGCTGTTGAACAATGTTATTTGGATGTTAATTGTGACAGGTGTAATGCAATTCGGTCATAATGATGAGATTAGAAATAATGAACTGAAATATGCGTCACCATTCGATTTTGAATAAATGTGAAAACAGAGATTGTAGTTAGTAGAAGGTTGAAAGTGTCCTAGAATGATATAAGGGATTAGAGGAAATAAAATTTAATCAATAACAATACATCGAATCCGATTACTGTCGAAACTCAAAGCTTACATTAATTTTTTTCAATGAAATTTATGATCTTGGATTGTTTGTTGGTGGTTCGGAAAAAATGTTGATGATTATTAATTCTACATTGACTCTAACATATAGTAAGGACATAGGCCTAGCTTTTCTGTCTATCGTCTCCCAAATAATTTCTATTAATTTCGATTCGATCATGATTTTATATGTTTCAATTTAATAGATGAAATAAAATGGAATGTCGGAAACTAGACATCATCACCTGTACTAATAATAATTCTTGTGAGATCACGTCATTCGAAAATAATTAGGGACCTAAATCCTATTGCTTCTCCTCCAACTACATCTGTGGTTGGTAATATTACAAGTATAAATTATACTCGTAGACTACCTGATTTCAATTAATAATGACTATTTTCCATTCCATTTTTATTGGGATCTTTACAATGATTAACTGTCCCGATAGTTCAAAACCTTGAAGCTGGATATTTTATCAACAGAGAGGGTTGAGAAAGATTAAAGACGTGAGTGATGTCATCATTATAAATATTATTATATTCACAATAATACTTTCCCTCGATAGCAATATTTCACGAGAACATTATATCCACAGAAAATCAATAAATAATTCAATTGCAATACAATAGTATAGAAAAATAACATCGAGACTATATCCACAAAAAAAAATTTTGATAGAAATCAAAAAGAGTGAGGAAAGAGTGTCGTGCGTTGTTTAATGAAGACTGTTGAGTTCAGAAATCAGGACACTCCATGAGAACGCTTTTATAACTGGAGGAAGATTCAGAGGTAAATATTTGCAGTGTGCCATTTCGTTTGATTTGGTGCAAGCGAAGAAGACATTCTGGCAAAGATTGAAAAATGACTCCAGCTTAGTCAATGTTGGTTAAAAAATTAATGGATTTGGTCTCAAATTGAAAGGAAACATTCCCTGACCTATAGTTTGAGACCAAATCCTATAATTTTTTGAAAAAGTATTTACCGAGCTGAAGTCATTCTCCTATCTTGCCAGAATGTCTTCTTTGCTTAGAGTATACTACTGATGCTAATATTGTGAGAGGAGAGTTGTGAGAATCGAGGAGGTTGACAAGAGGAGCCCAATACTCTCTCATCATTAACACCCTCTTCTCCCAACTCTGCGCTTTGCAAGTACTGCTACTTCCAATCTTCACTCTTCACAATTTCTATGATCCACTTTTTTGTCAGCTAGGTACTTTGATACACTTGATATATCAATCATCTTCCACTAGTTTAAGGTATTCAAACATTGTTATGTTCGGAAAATATTTATAAGTGATAACTTTGTAGTAGAGTTTGATTTTTTCTAATTATTATTGGTAAGCTTGGTGGCTCTATCACTCTTTGAAATATTTATCATCATTCTAGAATACCTGACACAGCTATGTCAAGGAAATTCAGTAGTTATATACTGAGACTACTACTCAGCTTTTGAGTATTTTTTATTCAATTAGTTCTGTTTCAAATGAAGTCCACTTATGATCCCAATGAAAAATCATTTGGACAAATTATCCTACAATATACCTTGGATTGTCAGTTTTATAGAAGCATTTTCTTCTTCTGGTCTCCACCAATTTTTCTTTCAATAACTGCTGTCCAACTAACCAAGTCCAATAACTTGGTCAGTGAGTAAAAAAAAATTCGAAGTTGTTAAGATACAGTCTGGTAACAGTCACAGTCAAAATTGAAGTCAAACTCACATTTCACTGATCACAATAATTGGCTTTTAATTTTCAACTGATTCTAAGTCAAAATTTCTACAGTATTTCAAGTTATGATATTATTTGTGAGAAACAGAATTTTCATTCGTAGGCTAATACTAGAAAGAGTCCAGAATTTTTAATGATAGAGAATTCGATTCAATCATTAGATTTGTTCTTAGTTCAACTTAGTACTACCCAAAATTATGATTGTGATTACTACTGGTTCCTGTCTAAAAATTAAAAAAAAAAAACTTTTTTGGTCATGCAATTCCATTATTTTTTGCATTATTATTCCATTAATGTTGCCTCTGAATGCCATGTTTTGGCAATATCAGAATATCAAGGAGCTCATATTTTGTCATAGCCAATGTATTCTTTTGAATGCTGTTTGATGAATATGGATAGAGATGAATAATGTGGACAACAACAGATTCTGAAATGCTTCAAAGTGAACATTCTTTCAAACGCAAGAGAAACACGCCAGGTCGATTAAGGTTCAAGTCGGTCGACAGGTCGATTGAGGTTGAGTCAAGTCGGTCGACTTGGTCAAGAAGATCAAGAAGAAACCCTAAATTACGGAATTCTAAGAAAAATTAAAATGCAAATTTTAGTCGAACGGTCATTCTGAAAAGTGAAACCAATCAACAATCAATCTCATTGCAAATACTTTTATGGATTTATCAAACCAACAAAGTATACAGGTAAAAGATATAGGTTTACTGATTTCATTGAATCCTGAAATTCAATTAAAAATTCTACTAAATAGTGATTTTTTTTTAAACTGGTGCTCATCTCTTTTCAATTCATCCCAAATACTAAATCACTTGATCATGTTCTTTCATTTTATTATTTTTAAGTACTTTTGAGACTACTTGACACTTTAAATTTTGCTCATTTATACTGGCTCAAGCTCTGAAACCCTGCTATGAATGCACTTGGTGAGTGTGCGTGCGAGTGTTGGCATGTTCTTTACAATGGCTTTTTTACACTAAAACTAAGTGTTTTTGTCTCTCCTCTTCAGCCATTAGGGTTTCAATGCTTGGACGCGAACAGAACATCTTGACGTAGAAAGATTATTTGATTTTTAATCAATCCAGAATTCCAATACAAATTTTAAAATTGTGGTTTTGAAAAGTAAAACTATCATTAGTTTAATCTCATGCCAAATATTTTGATATTCTCACTTGATAAACATGTAGACGCCAGTGGGTTCCATAGCCCTGGAGATGCCTTTCCAGGAGGCTAGCATGCTGTATTTCTGTTTGGCCGTAAGAGGCAGTCGGGGGTCAGGTTTGGCGGGGGCGCCGCCCCTTTGGCCGCCCCCCTCCTGCATGCCCCCACCGTCTGAATCACCCCCGCTGTTGCCACCCCTCTGAGCCAGCGCCAACTTGCCCAACTCGCAACCCATGCTTGCGCAAGTCGCTTGCGCCAGTCCAATCCAACGTTGCCGCTGCTACTACACTGCTGGCACTGGTAACTGATTATCAGCGAAACGTCGAAGACATTCTGCCTGCAAATAACAAAAACTGTATTAAAAATCTTTTGTCGCCGAAAAACCACCGAAAAATTATATTGAACAATTTTTTCGCCAAGAACAAAGTACAGGAAAGTTTTTTAAACAATATAGTAGTGTTTACTACAAACATTATAATCACAAAACTATATCATTACCAACATTATACAATATGCAGTACAAGAGAATAATGGGAAACAGAGAAGATTACGAATTTACCATACAGCCATCAATATATCCGTTTTTGAAAGCACTTCCCATTCATATTATCAAAGACAATGTACTATTATATAATAATAGTACATTGTCTTTGATATTATATACAGAGGTGTCCAAATAAATTTATTTGTTTTGCGGTACTCGCTTAGTGATCGTAGAGTTGTCACGAGCACTGTGGTCTGCTCTTGGGTGGTTGACCAGTATTTGGCCAAGTACAAATTGGCGAGGTGGAACCTACCCGTAAGGGTCTTCCCACCATAAAAAGCCATACACATATTTTCTAGGACTGTCCCGTCAGAGATGAGCATAAGTAACACACATTCACCATCCGCCTGTTTTGGTGCACCAAACAGGTGCACCATGCCATGGCATGGCATGGCATCTACTGAACCTATATAGTTACTAAGTGAAAAAACACTTTATGAAGTGGGAGGTAATGAGTGTTCGTTTATTTGCTAAATTATGTTAAGTTCATGATGTAAAATGTAGTTATGGAATGTTGAATAAGTTGAGACATAGGTAATGTATGTATCAGTACCACAAATCAGTTATTGGGAATCGGGATTACTTGATTTTCAAAATTCGACCTGAACAAAGCTAATGATTCCATACAATAATCCCTATATCGTTCAACAACGCACCTATAATCGTGTATTGAATAATGGGTGTCAATGTGAGTACCCTATAATTTTGGCACATGTTTAATCCGAGCAGCTTTGTGTGGATAAAATCGGTTGCTTGCGACAACTTATTTGATCATCGACAGAGCTTTGTTTTTAGTCAAAAGCTGGTTGCCAATCAATCATCCAGAAGCGGCACGTGCTTTTTTTTTTGTCTTTCTCTCTCTCTCTCTCTCTCTCTCTCTCTCTCTCACACACACACACACACTCTTTCTCTCTTTTTTGTCCCTGCTTTTTTCAGACGATAAATCTCGGGACGTGCCACCAAAACAAAAGATTTATGAAGGTGACATGCATTGATGGACGCGTATTTCACAGACAGTCGAACTGTTTGAAGGAGAATTAGCCGGGTGAGATTTCTGGATTCTGATAACTGGATATAATATGACAATATCTCTACGGCTTCATCCGTCTGTCAGTTCCTCTTTCCGAGGAGGAAAGAAACTTGATTTATAAATTTCCTTGTAGAATTATTGTTCGTTTTCAAGGAAAATGTAGTTGTGGTATGATTTAGAAGAAATAATTTTTGGAGGGTTTGAGTTCCTCCCAAATAGGAAAGAAATTGGGATAAATTTATGCTCGGGATTATTTTCTAAAAGTTGCTCTGAATTCGGCTTGGAGAGTTTATATGATTTGTGACAAAATAGCTATTGATGTATTAAGAGCGTAATACGCGACGTTATCGCTCGCGCAAAACAGTTATCACGCGACGCGTAGCGGAGCGTGATAATTTTGCAAGAGCGATAAAGAAGCATTACGCGCGAATTACATACAATATTTTTCTACAACTGCACGAACCTATTAATCTACAGTTTATTTCAGTCATCAAATACTGCGAACTATTGAATTACCCTTGTGTAATTACCGGTACAGGTACAATCAGACATTGTCGACTTTTGTTGGGTTATGTTATGACTCCACCTGACCTACTTTTGGCGAGCCATGATCAGCTGATTAGCGAGCGTAAAGTAACTCTACTGCTCATGCGCAGTTGCTTAGCGAGCGTAAAGTAATTCTATTGCGCATGCGCAGATGGTTAGCGAGCGTAATAAAGATTCTCCTCAGAAATGGGCTTCTTTACGAGGAGAATTCAGCTCGTAAAATCTTGTTTTACGCGCAGTTGTAGAAAAATGTAATTATAAATGAATTTTTGTTTGAGGTTTCTCACATACAATCAAAGAAGCAGAATTCTGATTTGGTGAGTTGGTGTATTTCTTATTAAAAAAAATTAATTCTGTGGGATGGGATGGATTTCCAAGAATATACTTTTTGTTAGTTTTTTTTCAATATTTGTTATAATATTTCACTGGTTGAGGAAATATCAGGTAAGGTTAATTATGTTAGTTCAAATATATAACTCGTTGCTTGCATGATGGATTTGTATATAGATCTCCACATATATAAGCAAAGAAGCATAATGGTGGGTTGCTATTCCTTTCGACAAAACGAATTGAAATGGATATGGTATGGAATAACTCATTATGAGAAATTAATGTTCATTGAGAATAATTTATTTGTAACGGAAATGAACTTGTTATCTAAGATAATTGTAATTCAAGTAATGCCTTTATATATGTAGAATACTTGTTTGTAATCCAGTAATTCAATTATTATTGGGTCTAATTAGTAGTTTTACCTTGAAAGATAGCATCAGCATACGGTACGTGTGATGTGTTCAGAAAATATAGTTATTTAATTAATATTCAATAGAATACGCAGGGTTTATCAAAATATAGCTCATGAATGGTTACCAGATTTCCCAAAATTTTCTCAAAAAGTTTCAGCAACTGCGATGCCGAAATATTGTATGAGTGAGAAATAAGTTTAATAACACCTCAAGTATTCAACTGAACATCCTCGGATAATTATACAAAACTCTTGTGATGAGTTCCCTATTTTAAGGCTCTATAAAAAGGTTATTCTATAGAGCCCTACCCAGACGTTTTGAAACAATTGATACGTACAGCAATACAACGTCACAAAACTGTTAATGATGTTCATCATTTTCATCATCCAATTATTGTTCTTTCAAAAAAGTAGGTCTTTGGCAATAGAATGTCATCTTTTGTTGGCACTTTTCTAATCAGTCTCTTCGACGTCTTCTTTCAGGCCGTTTTGTCGACACGCTAAATGATTTTGTTCACTTTTAGCATTTGTGAATTAGTTAGAACACTTGTTTCAAAGTCATCGGTTTGTTAGCATTATTGTTTGAATAATGCCTTGAACTTTAGATACTTTACTACACGCTGTCTGCTTCAAGACCTCAATTGAGATGTACAATCTTCTTAAAATAGTAATTCATAATAATTATTATTATTATTTGAATCAGATTAATTTGTATCTTCTATTGAGGAAGTAGGGCAGAGATTCATTCTCCCTCATAATAATTTCTCTGTTTGTTTTTCAACTACATTTTCATAATCCCAGTACCGCATCTCCCACTAGACAATTTTTTGAAGCGCACACACGAGCGTGGATAAGATATGATCGCACAAGCGATTGATAAATAACGAGAACTTTTGTAGAAACCAAGCCAAGAAGAAAGTTTCTATAAGATACGAATTTCAAGAACTACTTATCACTGTATGTTTTTTGACCTTAAATGTTTTTTTTTTTTTTGCAGAAAAGTTGGGCTTTGTTACTTGTTAGACCGAGCCTTCTAATGAAGCTCTAAAATATTATTGTTTATTAAGTACAGATTATATTTTCTATAAATTAAAGTACAGTTTATTAAGTACAGATTACCATTGTACTTGGAAATAGCACTGTAAGGCTAACGCCGCACTGCCGGTGGGTAGAGCGTGGAGGGTGGAGGGTAGTTGGTGAATCTATAGAACATACACACCATCCACAGTTATACATCGTATGAATGGTATGTGTTCAGCCGCCATCTTGAAATTCTTAAATATGGATAACATAACCTCAAAAAACAGAATGACGTCATACCATTCATACGATGTTCTATAGATATACCAACTACCCTCCACTCTCCAGGCTCTACCCACCGGCAGTGCGGCCTCAGCCTAATTGTTGAAAAAAGGCGTTTTGTAGCATATTTTTCCAATTATCTCAATAACCGTTAAAGTTGCAAACTTGGAACTGGTTTCATTGAACTTCTCAGCTAATTTTTCTTAGGAATTGATTATTTTAGAACCTCACTAAAGCTTCTAAAAATTATAAAAATTAATATATTTTGAAAAAACCGGTAGCAAAGCCTTTTTGGGGGTTGGTCCCATAAAACTTTTTTGTCTACTTGGTGTAAGGAGTCAGCCTGAGAAGTATTGCACATTCCTGCTGAAACACCCTGTATATTTCTTTAATTTAAAACAGTTTTGAGAAAAATAATGTATGTATATGGGGGATGGGGGTGTCGTCGTGGTCCATGGGGAAGGGGAGGAGTTCAGGTGTAGGGGAGGGGAAAGGGGGCGCTTCATGGTCTGTAGGCCTAGGGGCGCTGAACTGCTAAATGCGGCACTGGTCAATCCTTTATTGAATTTTAACTTGATCTATGCTGAATATATTTGCTTCAATAATTTATCGGTTTCCTATATTTAAGCCCTTTAACGACTACTAGAATACATCCATTTAAATACAGTAGGTACTTCTTAATTAAATGAAAAAAGCAAGTTGAGTAAAACGTTGTAAAAACAATAAATGTCAAACCACTGATTCATTTTAAAAATCGAGATACGGTACCGGTTTTGGTTGTTCAGTATTATCAATCTCTGGTCAACTCAATAAATCAATGGTTTGACAACATCTTGACTTCTCATTTAATATAGAAAACTACCACAATATCACCTTCACTACCATTCTAAACGTACGGTACTTCTCATCTACCTGAGACATTGATCCCTTACATATCAACTTTGAGGTAATTTTCTACAATATACAAGAGTTCTGAATTTTCTCTCAAAATCTTACAAGTCTTCCAGCTGCAATGATGTTTGTGACATTTAAGAGCTCCAGGAAAGTTAGAGGTTTCGAAAAAGTGTTGGTTGAAATGTAATCTTGCTCGCTTCCTTCCTTTGTCGCCCACTCATTCTCCATCCTCTTCAATTCGCTGCGAGCAATCAAGGGTTTTCAAAACAGGGAATAGGTTTGAGACCTATTCCCTGTTTTGTGAGTTATTTAAAAAAAATTTTTGTTAAGAATTTCATAAAACTTATTCTTTTGATGAAAAATGTGGAATCAAAATCCTGCATATCCCCATCTGCACGGTGGCTCAATCAACATTGATAAATTATTCAAAGACAATCTTATAATATTAATTTTTGAAACTACAGTATATCATGGAGAACTCACTGACGTATCCATGACGAAATATCCATCAGTTAGTGTTAGTTAGTTATAGAACTTTTTTCTAAATTTTGATGCAGTTTTGTACATTAAAGACCAATTAAATTATCTGCATTCTCAATAAAGTATTTTTGTATTCATCGCATGCATAGTTAGGCTTATTCAGTAATTTTATCAGCTTTCAAGTTGAAATATACAGCCACTCCATGTTTGAACAATATAGAGGTAAACTAAAACGTGAAATTACGAAATTTCTCATTACTCGTTGGAAATAATCTAGATAAAACATAATCGATGTATCCTACACGCGAATTTTCTGTTGCAAATTACTAAAACAGAACTATTTTCCGTCTGAGACCAGAAATTCAATTAAAACTGAAATAGCAATTAGAGCTTTTGTAGCATGCCATCCACGGAATACTGCTTACTTGGTTTGATAAATATTCGGAAGCATTTAGCAATAGATGATTACTGTGCTATGTATTCATGAAATATAACAACACTGATTCATTCAATGCGTTATTTTGAAGCTTACCGATGATTGAAAATTCGTTCAGACCGACAGCTCATATAAATTGGATCCAATGAGTCAATGTATAAAGCATCGGAAGAAATATCGAAATTATGAGGAACGATTTAATTAATGTGTGAACAAAATTCGTGCAATGTTTTAACAAAATTCTTGTGAGAGTGAGTTGTATTAATTTTTATGAATGTGACGACTGGATTCAATTTGCATCATGGGCGGATTTTCGGGGGGCCTGAGTGGCCGAGTGGGCCTCACTCCCCTAAAAATAAGAAATATAGAGATTGAAGGGTATTGAAAACCCCAAGACTTTCCGACTGGGACCCCAAGAGTTAGCGGTAAACTCTGCCCATTATTTGCATTGTTCTTGAACTTTGGAAAGCCTTATTCAACATTCGACTACTCCCAACATTGTTGCGTCACTTTTTATCAATATATCAATACATCGTCCAGAATATTCTTAATTCAAGTAAATAGGAAATTAAAATATTTAATCAAAAGTAGAAAATAGGCTTATTTGTGTAATGAGAACAGGAAAGAATGAATAATAGAGTTATATTCAAGTTTTAATAAACGATATTGGAATGTGAATAGTTAAGTGAATGAATGGAGTGAATGATAAAAACTAAGTAGCCTTCTGTATAGTTGGACTCATTAAGAGATAGAAATATTATAAATTTTCATTATTTTTGAGAAATAAGGCGGTTCATTGAGTGAAACTGACACTCCTATTCGAAAACGATTCTAGACATACTTCAAAATTTGGTGGAGACTACCAAATTAACATTTCAAATTAAGGTAACTTGAAAGTACGTACATCTTGATAACAACTACTTCCAATTATTGTAATTTACACCAATATGTTTGTCATAATTGTTGGAGGCTGAACAACCTTGAATAATGAATAGGCTTGCTAACTGCTAGTGAATATTTTAAACAATAATAATCATTCACATTCAATGCTCTCAGCAGACAAAAATAATGTTCAGTATTCCAACACGGTTCTATCAATGTGATTAATATTCTCAAAGTCACTGCAGAGGTTGGATTGAGAATTAAATTGAAATTTTATGCCTTCCGTTATTCCTTAAAAATCTTATCTGATCGAATGCCTCTTGAGTCTATAATGACTAGTTTTTTCTAAAAAATATTCTAGTCAGATATTGATGAATAATACTTGAAAAGTAGCCTAATAAACTCAAATCCAGACACATTTTTTTCAGTTCTAGCCTCCGTATTAGTTTTAAAATTTCCAATGCAATAAAACGCAATGAGACTTTAGAATCTATTTTAATCAAACTTCAAATGCATTTTGAAATGCAATAAGTATTGAGTCATGTTCTGCAAATCGTGAACGTTACGATTCCTTTTTTGGCAACTTTTTCTAGTACATTTTGTCAAATTATCATTTTTATTGAATCATGAGAGCGCTAATATCCTCTAAAATATACCTAAAAGCGTCTAACATTCCACTATACTGATGAAATTGCATGCATGGAAGAGGTGTTGATTGTCTCCAAAAAGTTCACAGTTAATGGCAAATAAAATTTCTATTCTATTCTATTATTGAAATTTAATTGCCGAGATTTGAAATTACAGTCAACTACCCTCTTAACTAGGAATTTGACTACTTATGAGTGATATCTATCTTACCCTTCTCACTGTAGCCTACGAACTACGAAGGAGCATACCTTCTGTAATTTTATTTGTGAACTTCATTCTGTAATAATGCTTGAAGGATATAAATGATTTTCGATAAATGATCTTTCGGCAAATCAATCCACAACTTGAACAATTAAAAATTAGTCATATTGCTTATTTTGGTTGTTGTAAGATATAGCTAAGAGCATAAGATGGTTAAACAACAATCCAGAGCTTTCTAAAGCATTATGAGTTATCTCAATAATACCTAGGCTATAGCACTTGGGATATGAGGATAACGTTGGATGGGATAAAGATAATAGATATTAACATATTAATCTTGGAAAATTCCACATCTTTGAGTAAATGGTGACTAAAAGGTGACTAGTGAGAGGATTGACTTATAAATTCCTTGGAGAGGATGAGTAATGAAGGACTATATTGATAGAATAAATTGGTTATTTTAAAGTTACTGGTCTCTAGAATTTTAGTGAAACATGCAGAGATTCAATTCAAATTGGAGATTTAAATTAAAATTCAAGTTAGAAGAATTCGAATTGAAAGTGAAATAATCGCTCACCTTAGTAATAATCCAAATTAATACAACTAAACCAAGCACCTTTACTCCAATAGAGAACACTTGAAATAAATTTATTAACACTTATTTGGTCTGATATAACTGCTGCAATATATCCAAATTAAGCCATAACTGTTTTATTTGAGAACGAGCGTTCTTATTAAACTATACTGATTCAGTCGCAGGAAATATTTATTCCTCTCCAGTAATCAGAGTCAACTTGTCGTTCTAATTGGACAATTTTATTGATAGTAATTAGTAAACAATATGATAGCCACTAATTTTCCGCACTATTGGAATCTCTCTATTGAGATAAAGAGCCTTTCTACGTGACATAAGGTTGTCACATATGAAATTAACTGCACTTTGGAGTTCTTATCTGCAATATAAATAAAGTTAATTTGTCAAAATACTTGCTTTCAATCATCCTATAAAGACTATTTTCATGCGTATTTATGATCATATATGCGTATATCATGATCAATAATATAGAAACCGCCATCAATCAATAATTATATATTCACAATTGTGGAATAAAATTGTGTTATGAGATGAGTATTCTCTTGATATTTGTAATATATTTATTTGAGGTACACTCGTATCTTTAAAATTATATCAGCTAAACAACAATTAGGAACTGAATCAATCCACCCACGTGAGATTAATTATTTAGTAGGTTCATTAACGTTTTGGACAGTAAATATTATTATTCTTAGTGCCTTTATCCCTAATATTCAATATTCATTGTATCATCACTCTTAAAATCTTCTGAAATATATACTAACTTTAATCTGATAATTCGTACTGATAATTTAAGTCTTCATTTAATCTCCTTTGTCTTTAAGTCTTTTATTTGAATCTCTTTAATTATTATGAAGATTGGAATTATTAAAATAATATCAATTTGAAGTTATACTTACTGAAAACGTATCTCCCTCCAGTCTCTGTAAACACTTTCATGTATAAAATAATCCTTGCTCACTTTTGAAAGACTCGCACTCTACCTCTTAGATCACTCAATCAGCACTGAAACTTCACTATCAACTCTAATCAAAACTCAATGAAAGTTCGTCAACAGTTACTTTACTACAATAACTTTGGAATAACTATCACAACACTTAATTGATTTGGTAACTTGATGCTCAAAAACAAATTGTAGTTATTTGTTTTGGATGATAGTAACTTCAGATTTTACCAGAATCACAACACAAACACCACTATTAAAACTCTTGAATCAGTCTTTCAAAATTGACTATTTAGGCTCAAAAATGATTGGTGATCCAATCTCTTCAAAATTTTCAAACCTATGAATAACTATATTCTATAATTTAACTCTATTAGTTATTATTATCCATTCATTTCTCTACTACCTCTTCACTATAAACATAACACTCATATTTTTCGGATTTGTCGTCGAATTGGATTATAATTTTATGGTGTATAATTTACTGGCACATTAGATTTCTTTGATTGTTGATGTTATCGACGGTGGTACTTCAGGTTTTTGGGTTTGTTATTATTTATAGAGATGTATGAGCTGAGAAAAGAAAATAAACGTTCTGTTTTGTGATGAGAATAACACCGTCGTTGCAATAACAACAGTGTTAGCAAAACACATGTAGAGATCAATGGGGATTGTCGTATTAAAAATTTAAACCACAATCAATAAACGGGGTTGATTTATTAATAGTTGGGATCGCGGGTGGTTTTAGGCGAGTAAGTCACTCGTAAACTCGTGGATTATTGTAAGCTGGGTTCCCGAAAACGGAGTTTTTTTGGAATTTTTACGTCATGGTTGTGTATGTATTCAGCTGTGACCTCGCTGATGTTTTTGTGTTGTCGCGCGTTTCGGGAGCTTTCGCGTATTTGCCGCGTTCACGACTCGGTTCTGACTGGGTCGGTCCGTATCTCGTGTCCCCGGCTGACAAGCGTTTTTCCTCTCCGCTCCTCTTTATCCTTTTCCCCTTTTCACCTCCTCCTCCTCCTCCTCCTCCTACACCCCTCCTCAGGATGAGGGGTCCCGTGTTCCAGGGCTCTAAGCACCTGCGCAATCGCGTTCGCCCCCGCGTCGATACGTTGAGGAGTATTGCGCTCTGTTGCTTGCGGAACGGCACGACACTTTTCCGGACTCTTACCCACAGGAAGCTCATCTGATACAGATGGGAAGAGATAAGATTGATAACTTCATCAAACAATATCCAAGCATGGTTCAAGTTTGAGAGAATAGAGAGGAACTTTACGCTAGCAAGTTAGAACATCTCCATAAAGTATCTGGAGCTCATCAAGAAACTTGGTATGAATATACTAGGATCTCATCATCTCATCTATTTAATTAAATTGAATTTGACCCATCAACGCAACAAAGACTCTTGCGAATGAATCAATTGACCAGACTATTATTCTAGTTCTATAAATATTTCTCTCTCTTTCGAACGCTATTAGTCCAATCTTTTAGCTTAGCGCTCAGCATAAGCTTTTTATTGAACAATTGAACATATCTTTCGCAGTCGCCAGTTGGGAACTATAAATACATTAATATTTTTTATTAATCATTGTTGTCGTCATCAAATTCCAAATAAACATGACAACTGACAACATGTATTTCTCAACTAAATACATTTATCACATTCACACTCAGAACAAAACGTAATATGTTAATACTCATGAATTTCAATACCTCTAAATTCGAAACGATCTTGAAAATTATAATCAAAGCACTTTTCCAGCAGCCAGTACATTCATTATTCAATGGAATTTCTCTCCCAATAATTATAATCAAACTATGTAGTAGAATGTTGAATACATTCCTGCTCATATAATCAGGACTACTATCAGGGAAACACAATGATGATTGGAATTGGTTCAATGCTCTTCTAATTTTTGGAACTTATTGAAATGAAAATTCAATACAACAGGAAAAATTAAGTATTGAATTAAGTAAATGGAGTTTCTCCCAAAATCAACTCTCTCAAGTCCTGGATCCTAGCCTGTGTTTTTTCTGAGGGTGATGCCCAAATGCTTGAGCATGTGTGTGGGTAATGAGAGGGGTAATGATGAGAGATAACGTCTGGTTTTTGAAGAGTCGGGACCGGCGGCATGTCTCCTACAAAAGACGGGGTGGCCTGATCAGTATTCAAAAAAATTTCCCCAGACAAGAATCAAACATGGTACCTCCGATATAATGAGAGGCCTGCTCCATTATAGTGATGCATGATAAGCTAGAATACTTTTTAGAATATTGAAGGTGTCGTACACTATAAAGTATAAATACATAATAAAAATACAGCAGAGCAAACAATTACACCTCATTTGCGACATGCTGAAGCAAATGGAACAATTTACTGTAATGAAACAATGCTACAGAAAATTAATTGTATTTGATGAGATATTGTGGTATTTTTCCATAATGAGAAATAATAAGACAGATATTGTCAATACCACTAGTTTATTAAAATATTTTCACAATAGTTGAACACTTGCTGTTCCTTTTGTAGCCTACCCAAACACCATTTTAGCTGAGGATGGGGCAGGTATAGCCCTGAAACCATGGTACTATTGTGAAAATATTTTAATAAACTAGTGGTATTGACAATATCTGTCTTATTATTTCTCATAATGCTACAGAAGTTTGTAACGTATCAAATAAGCCTCCTTTTTGGAATGATCAGAAGTGACAGATGGTAATGGGCTGAGGAATTGTCCATGTGGACAGGGGGTGAGCCGAAGACTGTTGAATGACGGGGCTGGAATTTGCAGCTCATGGCAAATGCTGTGTTGCGGACAATCTTTGGCAAAGTACCTCAACCACAGCCTCCGGGGGCCTCAGGCTACCTCATGAGAAAGAGAGACTGATCAAGTGAGAGGGACTATGAACCTGTAAGAGAAAGAGTAAACGAGAGTGAGAGAGATTATGAATCCGCCCAGACAGCACCTGCTCACCGAGCGTATGCTTCTGGTGTTTCCTCGCTTCTCTTTATTCTAAAACGTGAAACCTCCTATCTTTCTCCTGTTCATCAAGAATCTCCCACCTCTCTTACACACACTCTCTCTCTCTCTCTTCTCTCTTTCTCTTCCTTTATCAGTCATTTTTGTCTCTTTTTTCTCTCCCCCTCTTACACACTCTATCACTATCAATATATACCTATCTTTCACGCAAACTCTTTTCAGTTTCCTTCCAGAGTCTTCCAGTTTCAGTTGTCTTCCTTTTTCAATATTTCTTCACTACTTGCACTCATTCATTGTTTATATAGTCTACCTACTTCCTTTTCATGTCATTCACCCATTCGAGGGTTCTTCACTTTCAGTTTTAGTATTCAAACCGAATAAAACTTTTAGTCTATCCAAGCAAAGAATAAGACATTCTGGCAAGATGGAAAAATGACTCCAGCTCAATCAATATTGATTGAAGAATCATCAATTTGATCTCAAATTGTAGATCAGAATGTGTCCTACAATTTGAGACCAAATTGAAATTTTTTGGACCAATATTGACCGAGCTGAAGTCATTTTCCCATCTTCTTTGCTTGGACAGACTATGGTAGTTCTTTCATCATTCAAGTCACAAAACCTGTAGACTGTTCTCGGATGGGTGACCAGTATTTGGCCAAGTACACATTGGTGAGGTGGAACCTACCCGTCAAAGTCTTGCCATCATTAAAAGCCATATGCATATTTTTTATCATCCTTTTAAACTTTAATAATAAGAATATTATTTTATCACAAACATGTTTCGGTGCTTCAGCCCATTCTCAATGTAAATACTATTTTCTCCATACTCGTATGTAATGCACAACTTTCCAAGCTAGATTTACGTTTGGAAAATTCCCGTTTACAGGAGAATCAAAGATCAGCTGTTCTGAATGCGGGAATAATCATTTTGATGATTATTACAGCACTAGTCATCATCACAATGATAATTACAGCACTGAAAATCCAACCCAGCTGGGTTTTCCAAACTCTGACGTATGTATAAACGAGTCGAACGAGCTGCCATGTTGTTCACTGTGTTCGTTTGTACTAGTGTTGTGTTGAGGTTATGTTGGCTTCAGTTAATGTTTTCAGTTGTTTGAGGTTTTAATAAATCCTTCTTAGTCTTCTTAATCCTTCTTCTTATGACGAAAAAAATGTACATAATGAGTGTGGAAAAGGCGTTTTTACAAACTCATAATTATTTTCCCAACTCGCGTACCGCTCGTTTGGAGAACATAATTATTCGTTTGTAAAAACGCCTTTTCCACACTCATTATGTAATATACTATCAATCACATTGAGAATGGGCTGAAGCGCCAAAACATGTTTGTGTGATAAAAAAAATATATGATGTAATTAGTACGGTATTATTAGTAATGCTGATGGATCGCTATATTTTTCACCAAGAGAAAGGATATCCTTTTCCAAGAATGGACGACTAAATTTCACGATTTAACTTACGTGGTTCAAGTGGAAGAGGGGACTCTTGTGCCTCAACTCTGCCCACATCACTTATGTAATCTACTAAGTGGAAAAATAAAGTGATAAAGTCATTTATCTACCTATCTTTCACGTGGATAACTGACAATTTTAATCCATTTTGCAAAACCTCAAATTATAATATTTGTATGAACTTTGCATTCATCCCATCAATATTCTTTGAATTATCATTAGAAGTTTATATTTATAAAAGAATTATTCTTATTCATTTAAATAATTATATTAGTATAAAATAAGATGGAGGATCTTAGTATAGAGAGAGATCTATTATTAATTATTATTCTATAGTAGAATCTCACCTGAAATTTGTTATCTATTTGATAAAATTAATCATTTTTGCTAGCTGTCCATAATGATATTATGTTTTATTATTAGACTTTATTACTTTTTTAACTGATTCAACTGCGGCTATTTATTTATTCACTCTTCACTGTATTGATTTATTTATTGGCTACTCTACATAAATACATTATCATGTATCAGAATAATTACTACGATATGTGTGTTTCAACCTACACATTGAGAGCTTCCTTATTTATATTGATAACTTTGATGTTTGAGCACACCATCAGTACCGGATTTAAGGGTAGGCCAACTAGGCTGGCGCCTAGGGGCCCGCACCACAAATATATTGAAAAAAATTTTTCAGAAAAATATTTTTTAGAACTTGGCAACTTTGGGGAGTCTGATCTCACAAGGTGTCAAATTATCTATCGATAAACTGAAAAACTGAAACTTGCATTCGAGTAAACTAATATCAATAAATAAAATAACCAAACTGTGTTATATGTAATCTGTATTTGTTGAATGTGATGTATCTGTTTAATAATAATACAAGTTGAACCTATTTAAGCCCCTCTTGAACAAAATCACTGTCTTTGGTGATAGAACTGCGATTTCCTGTTCAACTGCCTGGTTAAAGAATTGAATTCAGATGAATTATATTTGTTTAAGCTTACAATTATTTACAATCACTTATTATACGAGTACAACAAACCGTACTTAATAGATGAGAAATTAATACAGTAAGTTTACAAATAATGAAACTAATAATAAGGCTTGAAACTTTAAAAAATATAGTTTCAGAGTATTTTTCTGAGAAAATTTTCTCCCTAGTGGGAGAAATACTTCTTCAGTTCACCATCATTAATAGCTGTTCTTGTTTATGACCGTGGCAGGGAGTATGAATTAATTGTGGATATATTGCTAAGCTGTTCAGATGGTGAATAATAAATTATTGTAATAAGTTGTATGCTTTGGCAGTTCACATTACCACACTACCGTACCAAAATTGGGAGTTCGGCACTTATTTATTCAATGAAAGTTGAATTCAACTTTGGATAAATAAAATGAAAACTTAATAAAAACTTCAGCTTCAAAATCGAAACCGTTCTATCGGGATCAATTATTTTGCAAAGTTAGCAAGTGAAGATTTGTTAGTAAAGACTGTAGCATTGAAAGAATGAATTGTATAATTTTAAATTTTATCCCAATCTCATAATGAATGAGTTTTCAATAACTCATGAATCTTTCTTGAATTTGTAATAGTTTTTTTCAATGAATAATGAATTTTTATTCCCATCATTTAAAATTACATACTTTCGATTTCAAAAACTAGGAAATTAACTGGCCACTATATCCAGTAAATGTGGCGACTGTTCAACAAAAGTAAGAAAAATATAAGGATACAAATTGTGATTCTAGTCTATACAATTTACAAAGTTAGAAAACTGCCTGCAGCGTATCGTAATAAAATTATACAAAAATAAAAGAGAAATTTTCAATCACTCATGATAATAGTCGTGACTCTAGCTCCTGCACGTTGAATTATAAGTGGTTGATACTAACCAAATATTACAAGGATTTATTAGAAGAAAAAAAAACAATAATCCATAAACTATAAGATTTTGAATCAAGGTAATATTACAACGATTTATTTGGAAAAATATCAAATATTTGCTAAGAAACATCGAATTCTTACACTACTCTACCTTATTACTCTTCTAAAAGGCCAAGTGTCGCTCACAGTAAATAACCATCTTTTGCCTCTTTTACAAAACATTGTATGAGAAGTACATATCCTCAATTCGATTGGTATGTTATTAAATAAAAGTGGCCCCAGATATTGTTTTTGAATCTCAAACTTAGTACCGGTATTGAATTGATCTTACAAGTATATATAAACTATCATTATCAATATTTTATGCTTGAAAAATATAATTTTCTCATTTAATAGACCATAGGAAGGCCTTCTAAAACGCAATTTAAAATTAAATTTTCACAAAATTTCCCCCGGACCCCCCGCTTAGCTGAGACAGCATACCCACCAGATCCCCATCGGGGCCCGCACCACAAGCTGAGCCTAGGGGCCCACAGATCCTAAATCCGGCCCTGCACATCATTAATAGATTGAATGATTGAAGTACAGTAATGTAGATGCTCAGTCAGTTTGAAGCTCCCGCTCTTTAAAAGAAACCAATAGGCTACGCTCTCTTTCGTCCAATCGTAGAGAGACACAAAACCTATTCGGCTTTGGCAGCCGATGGCATTCAGACAACACATGGTTGTTTCTTGTTACGTGGTGTTTTAGTGATTTCTTTATTTATTGATGTCAATGATTTACTAATTTATCCAGGTAATTTATTTAATCATTCTATTACTATTTTTCATCAAAACTAATACCTATTTTTACTTTTAGGGCAACCAAGGTATAATGAACACTGTTTTGACGCTTGGAATTTTAGGCTATGTTGAATACCGTAAGCTTAATGCTAACCGATTCTCTGTACAATACTTTACCATTTTATTTACTTTAACTTGATAACTATTGAATGATAAAGTAAGTAGTGAAACAAGATACTGGAATGCTCAAAATTTTTAGTATTGATTTACATTTTTGCTTCTGAGGAAATATTTTATGAAGTGAATTAAGGTTAGCAAGATGTTACATCTAGGTTATTCTCTCCTGTTTTTTTATACCATACAGTATTAACATAATGTTCAATTCTACTTGAGAGCTTGACTGTACAGTCTTCATGAATTATCCATCTAAAATTGTTATTTAACATTAATATCTTCATTGCAGGTAGAGCGCAATACAGTATCACTATTCGGTAATTACCTTGACGTTTTTAACTCAAAACTAATGCTCTTGCAATAATCCATTAATATTCCATTAGAATTCTAATATTATGTACAAGCTTCTGTTTGAATACTGATATTACCCATATAACTTAACGCAATTTGACGAGTTTTAAATTGATAACTACCGGTTAATCTTTCTGTTTAGTTGAAATATCAGTCTTTGGTCATTATACCTGGACCTGGCAGGTTAGAATACGTTGGTTTTGGAATATGTTTCTAAACGAATAAGTTGAGTGTTCTGTGTACTATTAATATTATGACGTCATAATAAGATCATAATAACATCTCACAAGTGTGGGTAATGGTTGAAGGTGAAGGTTTACCAAACGAGATGGAGATTTGAGATTACCATTTTCTTTCTTTGTTAGAATTTTTGGTTGATGTGTTGAAGTAAAGTTTTAAAATTCATATCTGCATGAAAACATATGCATCAACGTTAGAAACTAGCTTTCAAGCAGGCTGTTCGGTGCCTAGTAATACCTGATACTTACTTGATAGGCTGCTATAGATTACCGAATAGTTATATGGTTTCAATTTCTTGTCTTATCAGTTAATATAGCCTATTTATTATGTATTCTTATTTCAGAATGGCTGGTTCAGTTTGGTGGAGTATAATATCTCTAGTCTTTATAATTTGCACAACGCCAGTATGGAGTGTCTCTGTTATGAGTGTAGACCTAGGCACAGAATGGATGAAAGTAGCCATAGTTTCGGTAAGTTGCAACATCAAATGATTTGAATGAAATACAGTTGAAATCATTATTTTCATAGTTGATTGACGAAAAACTTATATCCACTAAACATATAGGCCTAGAAGCATTTATGAGATGACACTTATAGTGTGGTTTATTAAAACTTTGAATGTCTTACTAAAAACAGAATTACATCTAGCCTATTGTTTTGGACAAAATTTACTTTAATAATTTCATAGAGAGTTGCTTCTTAATTTATCGTTTTACCAAATCATAGCCTATATTTTTAATTCAATAAAATTTGTCCCAAATTTCACAGCATTTTTATTTTTTGCGTGCAAAAGCAAGCTTCTTCTGCTTTGACGGTTTGATAGGCCTATAGGTAGATAGGTTTGTTAGAGATGATCTGTAGAATATCAATATAACATTATTTTTAATTTAATTTTAATTGTATGCCAACTCATGCCTACATCTAGCTTTTCTACAGCTCACTCTCGTTGTTAGTGAACTATATTCAACACCTGCGGACAATGAATTTAGACAAATGTTATTCACCTAAGATCATGTTATCTTTAGCAATTAATGCAAATTGAAGCATTACTGATATTAATTTTAAGCTAATATTTAATTTTAAAGAACAAATTGAAGAGCTAGTTTGCATTCTTTTACGATTCAACTCACACAATGAGAGGCAATTTTTTATTTTGTTCAATCTCTGCCGTAATCAATTTTTGGACTGCTTTCTGAGGTTAATCTATTCTTTAGAAATCTACATTAAGTTACAGTAAACAATACTGAAAATTTTAAATCAACAGCAATACAAATCAGGATGCTTTTTAATGAAATAAATCGCACAGTTGATGTCAATTCTACCAATCATTTTGGTATAGTCTGGTCGAGCAAAGAAAACATCCTGGCAAAATGACTACAGCTTGGTCAATATTGGTTCAAAAATTATTTATTCTTACAAAAAAATTGAGACCAAATGGATAAAATTTTTAGGCAATATTGGAGTCATTTTGCCAGAATGTCTCCTTTGCTCGACCAGACTTAACAGGACCATGGTTTCGTGCCACACAACTACAAAAGTCACATTTTTAAGCTGACTCACATGGACAACGATTAAGTCAAGTCCAATTCTTTTTACTTGGCTCTTAGAAAGCACTCCTCCTCTTACTTGACTGTAAACTCTTGATTTCCAACAGATTTGTGCTCCGAGCCTGTATACTACAGATTGATCCCAGTCCGGGTATTATCTGAATGTCTTTTATTTTGATGATTTAGGTTTTTCAGACTGGTGATCAACATTTCTGTGGCTCTGTGTTGTTGGGAGACATAGACTCTGAATTATTTCTATCATTCTTGTCTACTGAACACAAAATGTAACACAAAATCTTTTACTCTGTCTTGAGCTGGTATAATTGTTTACTATGAGTCCTAGTATAAATTATGTGCTTATCTGATATGAATGACCAATAATTCGACGATTTCGTGTTTCAGCCCGGTGTGCCGATGGAAATCGCTTTAAATAAAGAGTCGAAACGGAAAACGCCTGTAGCGATTGCATTTCGTGATGGTGAGAGGACGTTTGGAGAGGATGCTCTCACGGTGGGAGTGCGATTCCCCAAATTGTGTTATACACACTTCTTGGAGCTGCTAGGAAAGACGATTGATCATCCTCTGGTCGAAGTGTTCAAGAAACGTTTCCCTTATTATGATATTGTTGCCAGTCCTGATAGGGGGACTGTCGTGTTTCAACATGACAGGTGAGTAAGGTTGTCATTCAGATTGTGGTGGAGAGTATGGACTTGTGCTGGTAAAATTTCCAAAATTGTATAACTTGGACGATTTATGACTATGATACAATATTAGATTAGATTTTTTTTATTCATATAGATAATAACAAATCTTCCAGCTTAGATTCTTGATTGCAATTGAATATAGTAAGTAATGAAAATTATGACATCATATCCTAGATACCCTGCTCATTGAAGCTCCAAGAATTTTGTACTTAGAATTTTAAGGGCATAACTTGGGCTACTATTATTCCATTGAAACCCAGAAAACGTCAATTACACTTGACTAGAGTAACAACTATCGTACAGTGTAGAGTTGCCATAAAAAAGCGAATCAATCTGCTGACCTGATTAGCATTTCCTGTTTCTATTTTTCTCTTTCTTCAACAGTATCAATCTATTCTTTCAGTGTAGCATCGCTGTTGATTGAGAAATCATCATTCGCAATCGCCAGTTTCGTTGTTAGGAGCTATATGTTAATTGAACTTGGAAATTCAAGGTCCAGCGAAACAGGACCTTGACCACCTATAAGTATTTTTTATATTCACGCAAATATTTCATGGTCCGAAATCAACTCATGTACTGCACTGATGGAATTCCGTGTTTGTTAAGTAATTTATTTTTTACTAACAGCGAAACCCAATTCACACCCGAAGAGCTTCTAGCTATGCTGCTACAGAAAGCCAGGGAATTCGCACAGAACTCAGCTATTGAGAAGATCAATGACGCCGTGATTATTGTGCCAGGCTATTTCAACCAGGCCGAACGAAGAGCTGTACTGCAGGCCGCTGAATTATCTGGCTTGAAGGTGCTCCAGTTGATGAATGACTATACTGCTGGTAAGATTATTCACTAATCAAATTCATAATTATAACATTACTTGTATCACGTAATAAAAATCATGTTGAAGTTTATTTTAAAAAATTCGTAAGTATGGCTTTTATTGGTGCGGTGACTCTCAGTGATGGGTTCCACCTCGTCGATTTGTATTTTGGTTAAATTCTGTTCACAATCCAAAAGCAGTGTGGCTAGTTGGAGTAAGTGATAACGCGCCGGTATGATAACCAACAGTACCCGAGTTCGATTCATAACCGGGGCACAATTTTTTTATCACAGCACTATCACACAGATACGGCCACCCCGTCTTTCAGAGGAGACTATAAGCCGTCAGTCCCGACTACCTAAAAAGTAGTCATCCCTCATCATCATCCTCTCATTACCCACGAAGAAGCCTAAGAGCTCATGTGGGCATCACCCTCAGTAAATTGGTGTCGATTTTTTGTATTGAAATCATGATCACTAAGTAACCACTCTCATCGAGTGATAAACACACATGAAAAGACTATTGGCCAATGTAACTTATTTCAGTTGCAGCTGAATACATTAATATTTTTCTAAGGAATGTCGGGCTCTATTCCCGCATGTTCAAATTATTTTTACAGTTTGTACAAATTATTAGAGTAGCGCTTATCAAATAAGTTATACTCGATTTATTTTTTCTGTTTTCAAATACAGTTGAGGGCGTATCAATCAAAAGCTAATTGCACGAAAACCATCCAATTTAAATCTTGATTACGTCTTGTAGGTCTTTTTAACATTTCCTAATTTGGATTGTATTTTAATCAATCGTTATTGATTCTAAGAATAGTTGAATAATCGCAGTATCTAATTATCTCTTCAATTTATTTAGGGATGGGTAATATAACGGCAACAAACCAAAACATCGACACTAAGTTAATGCTTTATGCACCAATCTTAATCTTTCAACCTAACGGCTAACACTCTTGTAGGCTAATGGAGTGGCGTGTCGATGTTTTTGTTTTGTTATGCCAAGTTGGCCTACCAGATTCAGAGCTTAGAAATTGTATCATTTGAGGGAATCCATGCGAATAAATTCCTGTTGAGCTCTGTTTAATCACGTGTCAGAGTGACTAGTCATTCTTTATTGTGAATAAATAAAATTATGATTGAAGTGGACATTGAAATAATATTGTTTAATTAATTAGATATACGAATATTATTAATGTGTATGATTTTTATTCCAGTTGCCTTGAATTATGGTATTTTCCGTCGAAAAGACTTCAATGAAACCGCCCAGTATGTGATGTTTTATGATATGGGAGCTGCTAGCACCACTGCAACTGTTGTTAGCTTCCAAGTTGTCAAAACTAAGGAGAAGGGAGTGGCTGAATCAAATCCACAGCTTTCTATTATCGGAGTCGGGTGAGTTATGATTTTTATTTATTTTCTGATGAAAAGTCTGGGAGAAGATTTCAACTTTAAACCAATTACTAACATTAAAACCAATAAAGAAGAAAGCTTTGCCAATATTGGCTATTTGTTAACCAAAGTTTGTTATGTTAACCGACAGTCAAATTCCATTTCATTGATATGGTGTATTTGGTTGTTCGCTTTTCATTACCTTTAAATAACAGTATTATCGCAGAACTAGTATTGTGTTATCATACATGCTCTGCATTACTTATAAAATTCAATTTATCATTCTGGTATATTATAATATAAGGGAAACATCAGTAGCCAATATTATTATATTTTTGTATGAAACCTCCAAATTTGGTTTGTTGAATACGTCTTCTTCAAGTTTGTTTCATTGGGAAATAATTCACATAAAATACAATTATCTTTCTATTCCAGGTATATTGCACTTGAATATTTATATTGCATAATATTCTGTGAAAGTATAATATTTTGTTATTAATCAACCATCTTATTAGCTTGATATTAAAAATCAACCAGGATTAGCTTAAAAATCAACATAATTTATTGATACAAAAGAAATTGATTGAAATAATACTAAAAACCTTTTTGAATGTATTATGATTTACTTACTTATACCGGCACTACAGCCCATGAAGAACCTTCACCTCCTCCACAATGCGCCTCCAATCATTTCTTGTCTGGGCTAACACTCTCCACTGCCTCACTCCCATTACACGCAGGTCGTCCTCTACTTCCTTCAACCTTCAACCAGCTCCTTCTCGGCATTCTTCTCCTTCTTGCGCTGTAGAAGACCTCTCGACATGTCCCAGCCTACTTATTTTTCTTGACTTCACGAATCTGACAATATTATGCCTTTGGAGTATGGTTTCGATTTCTTCATTATACAGGGTGATTCATATTGAACTTTTCAATTTCAATCAGGCGTGTATTGAATACAAAGTGACATACAGTAAAAATTATTTTATTGTTCGAAAGTACATAAAATGCAGTTTCAATTTAGTTGGTTTTAAAAATGATATCCTGTGAATGTCTACCTCCATTGTCCACACACTGCTGAAGCCTTTCCCGGAAGTTGTCAATTACTCGTCGAGTGATATTCAGCGGAATAGCATTGATTTCTTCCGTGATTGCAGCCTTCAGTTCATCAATGGTTCGAGGGCGATGTGTGTACACCTTTTCCTTTAGGTAACCCTAGAGAAGAAAATCGCAGGGGGTTAAATCAGGTGATCTCGGCGGCCACCCAACGTCACCTCGCAAAGAAATGAGATGACCAGGAAACATTTGTGGCAGGATCTCCATTGAACGCCTAGATGTATGGGCTGTAGCACCATCTTGTTGAAATCAGATGTTATCGTTCTCATGATTCTGTGTTAATTCCTCCAATTTCGGTTTCAGAAAATTTTCAAGCATGTTGAAATACCGAGCAGAGGTAACTGTGACAACTTGACCATCTTCTTCAAAAAAATAGGGACCCCATACACCAAACTCTGCAACAGCGCACCACACTGTTACTCGAGGGCTGTGGAGTGGTCGTTCGTGTAGGTTTCGTGGGTTATTTTCAGCCCAGTATCGAAAATTCTGTTTGTTAACAGTTCTGGCGAGGTGGAAATGTGCCTCCTCACTGAAGATCAAAACAGCAGTGCGGGGGATCTGCTGAATGTCACGGCATAAATTTGTTCGTGTTTCTAAGTCTTCATCTGATAATTCCTGCACTACCTGAATCTTGTATGGGTGAAATTTAAGGTCTCTATGCAGTATTCTGAGGACACTATTGAAAGATAATCCCAGTAAAGCGGCATTATCACCGAGGGGATTGTTGAATTGAAGCCCGCACTCTATCCACGTTTTCCGCTGATGTTGATGTCCTAATTCGGCCTTGTGGTCTTGTTTTTAATGCTGATGATGTTGCTCTAAAATTTGATACCCAATTTCTGATTGTTGGTCCAGTGGGAATTGGATCACGACGACCAATAGCAAAATGTAAGCGGAACGCACGCTGTGTTGCAATCACGGAGCCGCCATTTTTAATAAACTCTTCAACTACGAACGCATGATGTTGTCCCGACCAAGCCATCGCTCACACTAAAACTGCATGTCATGGCGCGTCCAATGACACCATCCCAACCCTCCTACTCCTTCCCATCTTCGTGCCACGCCCCTCCAAACCCGGAAAGTTCAATATGAATCACCTTGTATCTGATCCTCCAAATCCCTCCTTCATTTCTGGGTCCATAGATTCTCCTTATCGCCTTCCTTTCAAATACTCTCAAAGCATGAGTGTCCGCTACATTCAGAGTCCATGTTTCGCAGCCATATGTCACGACAGGTCTTATCAACGTTTTATGCATTTTCATTTTCGTTTCTCTGGAAATAGCTCTTGATCTTATTAATTGCATGTTGGCGAAAAATGCTCTGTTGCCAAGCATTATCCTTCTTTTTATTGCTGGGGATATTCTATTTTCTTGGTTGACCTCCGCGCCAAGGTAATTAAACCTTACAACCTCTTTGAAGGAATAGTCTCCAATATCCAGATTTCCCAGATGTCTCCCCTCTACGGCTGTCTTACGGCTGTATTATGATTTAGAAACAATTATTTTATATACTTTTATCAATGCATTGTTATATTTTTTTGTATTTATAGCCTAGTTGATTGATCTTTCCCAGATGATTGCAGGATATGAGGAAAGAAAATTTTTTCGTGAATTATAGTTTGTGATATAGGATTGATATTGGGTAAACTGAGATTAGTTAAGTGTAAAATCATTCGATTTTTGACAACTTCTCGTAAGAACCCAAATAAAAGTTATATTGATGCCCTTATATATTAAGTTTTAGACAGAATAGTTCAAGTATTGGTTAAAGTATTTAAATTCCTACAAGACAAGATATTTAAATTGTATTACTACAATACAAGAAGGGACAAATTACTTAACTTATCAATAGGGATTAATCCCAAATATTGATGTAGAATAATGATGATGTTTAAAAATAATAATGAATAAAATATCATCTTCACAATTCCATTTCTGCTTTCAGGTATGACAGAACTCTTGGAGGACTGGAAAAGCAGATGCGACTGAGAGATCATCTGGGCAAGAAGTTCAATGAAATGAAGAAGACGCCGAATGATGTGTTCCAGAACCCCCGTGCAATGGCCAAGCTTTTCAAAGAAGCTGGTAGAGTCAAAAATGTGCTCAGTGCTAATGTTGACCATTTTGCTCAAGTAAGTTAGTTGGATCTTATTTTTTTAAAAGCTGGTCTATATTTTAAAAGTTATTCTCATTATTAAGTAAGTTGCATGAAGAGAACAATATACAATATTTTTATTGTAACCTTTTCTGAGGTCTTGGGAAGCATTACCTTCTTCACAAGTGTAATTCACTAAACATAGCTCACAATACAGTTTAAATCTACAGATAAAATCCACGCACTTGATCTGATCATGCTTGGCTCGTCTAAGCTGCTAATGTCTATGCTGAAATTCTATTCTAAGCACGCAGGAACATTATCAAAAATATGGTTCTATCAATGGATACATGTATCAAGTATACTGTGTATTCTAGTGTCCACGGTTTTATTATTTTAAAACTAAACCATTGAAAAGTATACCACTTGTGATTATTACTACTAAGTTGAATGATACTACATGAATAAAACCTACTTTTGTATTTGTATTTTGTATTTTTTTTGTAGAAATAGTTATCATTAGAACTTTGTATGAATTATTATTAGACAATATTATTGCAATTATTTTCTTACTAGTATCTGTCTTCGAAATTAGTTATGAAATTGATAATCCATTGTCTTGCATATTCAGATAATTTGCTGAAAATGAAGTTTTTTCGTGGTTTCTTTACAATCGTTTCTTCCATTTCTTTTCAGATTGAAGGACTGCTAGATGATAAAGACTTTAAAGTTCAAGTTACTCGAGAAGAATTTGAAAGTATGTGTGATGATCTGTTTGAAAGGGTGAAAGCTCCCATCGATCAAGCCCTCAAGACGTCTGGTCTGTCAATGGATCTCATTAGTCAGGTAAACAATATTATGATGCTGTTTCATAGAAATAATTGTTATTTCCATTTGTGATTTGAGATATTTGTATCTTGGCTGGCTGAAACAAACATGATTTATTATCCCACTTATTCATTGAATTCTATCTTTGAGTATGAATAAAATATACTTATAATTCATACTCATGATTGTATTTAGTAGTAGTAGTTATGGTGAGTATATGTGAATGTATTTCTAAACAAACAATTTTTCACTAACTTTATTGAAAAAGAAATAATAGTATATTACATAATGAGTGTGAGGAAAGGCGTTTTTACATACAAATAACTATGTTCTCCAAACGAGCCGTTAGGCGAGTTTGGAAAATAATTATGAGTTTATAAACCTTCCCACCCGAATTATGTACATTTTTTTCGTCATACAACTCTGAAAAAAATTATTAAAACCTCAAACAACTCAATACATTAACTGAAGCCAACATAACCACAACACAAGAGCTAACACAAACGCTCTCAGTGAACTATCATGGCGGCTTGTTTGACTCGTTAATTCATACGTCGGAATTCGAAAAAAAACAGCTGGACAAGATTTTCGGTGCTGTAATCATCATTGTGAAGATAATTAGTGCTGGAATAATCATCAAAATGATTATTCCCGCATTCAGAACATCTGATCTTTGATTCTCTGTAAACAGCAATTTCCCAAATGCCAAATAAATTTCCAAAATAAATTTATTTTTGCCATACTCGTACATACACAACTTTCCAAGCTAGATTTGCGTTTTGAGATTTGCCATCGACAAGCACACAAATCAGCAGCATTCCACTCCATGCTAGACCGATTGATGAACATCCCATTAGAAAAAACCGACTTCAATACAGAACTGGACACCATTATGAAAATTGCAGACAACAATGGCTACAACAGAGGATTCATTATGAAGCTACTCCAAAAGAAGAATAACCAGAAAACACTAAGAGAAGTATACACCAGCCTAAACCCACATGATATCAACTGGATCACAGTACCATATTTAGGATTAGTTTCAGAAAAGATAGGTAGGACATTGAAGAAGAATGGATTCAGAGTGGCCTTCAAAACAATTCCAACTCTACACAAACTTTTGAACATTTCAAAGGACAAAATAGAAAAATGGGATAAAAGTGGAGTTTACCTATTGAAGTGTGGGGAATGCAATGCCCAATATGTAGGGCAAACAGGGAGAAAATTCAGAATCAGGATCTTGGAACACAAAACAGCATGGGAGCATAAGAAAGACACATCAAAGTTTGCAGAACACCTAAACACAACAGGACATAAATTTGACCACACCAAAGATCTGAATATCCTCCACACATGTGAAAAAGGAAGACTTCTGAATGTATTAGAGGCTATTGAAATTCAAAAAGTCATTGAATGTCCAAACACAAGCAGCCTTAATGAACAGTTGGAATTTGTTAATTGCTACATAAGTAGAATGTTTCTAAAAAGTAAGTGAATAACCTACCATAGTCATTCTACAACAAAGGTTCTCAACTAGTCTCAAAACTTTAGGTCATTAGGTCATTCCTCATTTATCAGGTCATTCACTCATTTTATTCAGTTAGGTCATGAAACAATAATTCATATAATAAGATTACACAATAATGTAATGTGTCTTCCTTTTTGAATTTAAGAGGTCATCAATTATAAGTTTTTATTTTATTTTTGTTCTTGTTGATACAATAAGCTATCATCAGTTTCAACAGTTTTCAATATGACTTATCCTTGAGAGAAGGTATAGTTCTTTCTAGAATTAGTTCTTATGTTTTTCAGAGTTGTTTGTGTTTTTCATTCCTCCAACTATAGGAATTCCTTATTTTCATTCCTGCTTCCACAGAAGTAGGTTAGGTTTACAATTTGAATTAGATAAGTAAACAGACTACAGAATATTATGATCACACAGTAATGAAATGTATTTTCCTATTTGAATTTGGGAGGTCATCTTTTATAAGTTTTATTTTACTTTTACTCTCATTTATACAATAAGCTATCATCAGCTTCAACAGGTTTTGATATGACTTATTCTTAAGATTGGATATAGCTCTTCCTAGGATTGGCACTTTTGTTTTTCAGAGTTGTTTATGTTTTTCATTCATCCAACTATGAGAATTATTTACATTCATTCTTACTCCCACAGAAATAGGTTAGGTTTACAATTTGAATTAGGTAAGTAAACAGACTAGAGAATAACATGATCACACAGTAATGAAATGTATTTTCCTATTTGAATTTAGGAGGTCATCTATTATAAGTTTTATTTTATTATTATTATTTTTACTCTCATTCATACAATGAGCTATCATCAGCTTCAACAGGTTTTAATATGACTTATTCTTAATGAAATGTATTTTTCTATTTGAATTTAGGAGGTCATCTATTATAAGTTTTATTCTATTCTTCTCCTATTCATACAATAAGCTTTTATCAGCTTCAACAGGTTTTAATATGACTTAAAATTAAATATAGTTCTTTCTAGGATTAGTACTTTTATTTTTCAGAGTTATTTATGTCTTTCACTCTTCCAACTACCAAAATTTTCTATTCTTCATTCCTACTTCCACAGAAATAGGTTATGTTTACAATTTGAATTAGACAGGTAAACAGAATACTTACACCAACTCAGCTGTTTCCCAACAGCCAGGGTTCCCTTTCAAAACTTACTAGGGCTACACATTCTCTCTGATTAGTTTCATAGATTAATGTAATATATTTATAATATTATCTACTAAAATAGTTTGACATTATTTCAAACATCATGAAATTCACCGTTAATATTATTGTCTCAATGTATCAAACTGTTCAGTAGGCTAATTTATTATCTCTTAAGATTAAGTTGGCTACCATGTATTATTTTAAACTTTTCAACATTTCTGTTTTAGTTTTCAGTCAGCTTGATAATGTGACCTGTGTGGTCATGAAACCATGGTCGTGTACCAAATAAACAGTGTAGAAAATTGACAAAATCTGTGTGTTCATTTCAGAATATGTATTAATCATTTAATTAATTGTCAAACAGTAGGTATGATTCTCCGCTTTGAAAGATAATATAGCAAGGCTCCGAGTAGTGTGAATTATAATATCATGAATACTGTATTTCTTGAATTATTTATTGCAGAAATACCTCATTCGCCTATTATATTATTCATTTATTCGAGAAAAACAATTTCCTTCTTGGATAAAAACACAAATAATTATCAAGTCTAAAACCTCTAACTTCTTATCCAAATTGTAATGAATATTTGAAATAGATCTTATGTTCACTATCAACATTCACGATTCACAAATTTCCACTCTTAAAAAATAGAAAATATGATAATTATTATGAAAATAATGAGACTGGCTCCGATTCGATAAGGCCTTCCTCTAGAAACTGTATTATTTACAATCCTATCTCTAGTTTTCTCAAATCATATACTCTATTTTTCGCAGGTTATTTTAGTTGGAGCTGGTACCAGAGTGCCAAAAGTTCAGGAGAAGCTGACTGAGAAAGTTGCAATGGAACTTAGTAAAAATCTAAACACAGACGAAGCAGCTGTTATGGGAGCCGTCTACAGGGCTGCAGACCTCAGCAATGGGTTCAAGGTCAAGAAATTCCTCACTAAAGACGCTGTCCTGTTCCCGATTCAGGTATAGCAAACGCTAAAAAAATAATCAATTTTTCTTTAGAACATTGAATGAATAGTTGCAGGTATAGTCTGTCCAAGCAAAGAAGAGTCTCTGGCAAGATGAGAAAAGAAAATTACTCCAGCTCGGTCAATATTAGTTCAAAAATTATTGATTTGGTCTCAAATTTTAGATCAGAATGTTTCCTACTATTGATACCAAATAAATAAATTTGAACCAATATTGACCGAGCTGGAGTCATTTTCCCATCTTGACAGAATGTCTTCTTTGCTTGGGCTGACTGTGCTTAATATAATAAAATTAATTTCTTGTGCTAATTAGAGAAACGTCTTCCTAATCAGAATAGATATTAATAAAATAAGGACATTCATATTAATTTATTCATTTATATTTATTAATCAAACCTGCTAAATATTCTTCATTCATTGAGAGGAGAAGCTTTGTGCACAATGTGCAGGGTAGGGTGTTGAATTCGAAGCAGGTCTTGATAAATGGCCTTAACAATATTCTATCACATGTAAATTCATTAAAAATACAATATTGGAATCCCTTATTTTTCTGTATATTGTGGATGATGCCCACATGAGCATTTTAGCTTGTGCGTGGGTGATTGATGAGGTGAAAAACAGCCATGCCTACTGGGTCGAGAACCCTGACCAGACTTACTTACTATTTACTTACTATGGATAAAATCCAATGTTATTAGATGAGAATAATAAATTTTCATAACTGAGACTTTTTTCAAACATTTTTTTAAAGTTTGCCTCTAATTCGTTAATATTTAATAAGTCAATGTGTTTTAAATAAAAGAATCTAACATCTTAGCTTCAATTGAACATCCTTGTTGTGAAAGTTGATAAATGCAGCCTATATTTATAATTTGAGGTACTCAACTATTAATGAATTTTTACCTTATATCAAATGAAGAAATCTTGAAATTCTGCAATGATAGAGAAACATAAGTTATCATTTCTACCAACGTTTGTATGGTTGACTAATCAAACCTTCAAATTATGATTGACTGTATTAAGTTCAGGATCAAACTTTCTTAAAATTATTTGAACTAGCCAAATGTCGGGGAAATTACTCTTGTTTTCCAGTAATCGAGGGACATTACTTCTTGGATAACATTTTGTCAAAGTTTTGTAAAAGTTGTATTTTTCTTTTTTCATGGTTTTGATTATTACTCTCCGTTCAACATAGGTGTTAGAGGTAAGTTAGTGTTGAGGGATGAATGGTTGAAGGTTTAGGATTTGGGTTTTGGATGACAAACACTCATTGCTGTGAATATCTTCATTTATTCAATTGCTGAGTGTGTATCACAACTAAAATTTCATGAGCAGTGTATTTATTTTTAAGTAAGCTTATAGGTAATACGGGGTTTGTATGTGTAGTGTGGATTTTTACAGGTCATAGGTTAATGCAAACGTAACTACTGTGTGTGATATATTATTGAGAAATCGATGAAAAAATTATGATGTAGCTGGTTTTTAAAAGCAGCTGGATTTGAAATAAAATATAGCTTATTGCAATGAAGCCTTATGAAACTGAGTATTTAAATCACGATACAACAATATGATATAATATGTATGAATCCATCGTAGTAACACTTATAGAACATTTTTAAAGATTTATTGATGTAATTTATTGTCGTTTTAGATGCTTTAGCAAAAAATCATATAAAGACCACATTCATTGTATCTATCCCACATAAAAAAGTTCCATTTTATCAGTCCTAGAAAATTTTTACTCCTCTAATTTCTTTAATTTTCAACTTTTCTTTGTATATTTTTCTGTCAACCAATTGATAACATTCCTAACCTACTCAACATCTGTATCTAATCTTATGCCATTCTATGTATTTTTGTATTAGTTTTAGAAATTTATTTTATTTTACTTGGTAATTGTTTTTAATGCTTAAATTTCAACTTTATAATATAACCAGAGTGAACTCTTATACTAATATGCTTCTCAAATTTATTTCCTAGCTTGAAATTACTTTGAACCACCAACAATTTGAATTTTATTTCTAATTTGTTATCATAATCTAATCACAGTTCAATCTATTCCGGAAACTGACCGTTTTTTATCTTTTTTGCTCCTTATAAAATATAATGCTTGATGTATCTCTTTTGTTTGTCTTCATATATTTTTTCAACCACTTTTATTCCGAGAACATATCAATAAAACTTATGTATAGCTGACGCCAAAAAGATAGATTGTTTCGTCTGTCTCTTGTACATGTTGTAACCTACTAACAGCTGATGTAAAGCATCTATTGTCTTTATTATTTTAAAAACATCGTCTAGGAAAAGCTGCATGACAACTCTTAAGGACCCTATTAACCATGGAACACATTGTCGCGCACACATTGTGTCTCATGGTTAATAGGGAAGGACACTTCGTCGCTGCCTCTGTTCTCACTCCCTCCCAAATATCTCTTTCTTTTTCTTTCTCTGAGCAACGTATTGGCAGCTATGTTTGATACAAGTCACTCAAATTGATACGCAATGCAGATTCTCTTGATTTCGAAGGTTTCACATTAAATTATGTTTTTGAAGTATGATTTTGAGTGAGAAATTATAATTGAGATAATTAATTTACTGATTACCAACAAACGCTACAGTCTCAAATGTTTCATTGAGTAGTATGATGAAGAAAGTGCAAGTTGTTCAATACTAAACATGCTAATTGGAATTATAAAACCATATAATTAATTCTCAACTCAGAATGTGTGAGTCTATATTGCATTTCAATTTCACTTGTGTATTTTAAATAAAAATTGTTCTATATTGAGGCTATTCAATGGAGTTGGTTTTCCAACTAATACAGTACGAGTATAATGTCTTCTCAACTCAATATAATGTCAGTCTTCTCAAGCAATGTTAGATTGTTAGACAAGATTTCTAAATGCAACGTAAAAATAATAATGAACTTTCAAGGACATTCAGATACAAGACTGAATAGGTCATTGTCAAACTAGAAATAACTAGTTGAATAAAAACTTGAATAGGTCAAACTAGAAACTTGCTTATTTTTAAAAATAGAATTTTTATTGTGAGTTCTTCAAACTGAAATAGGAGCACCAACAGTAGAGTTGAAAGACCCCTTTAGTTTGTGGTACCCGTGTTTGGGAAATATTACTTATAACTCAGTGAATTGCCAGCTTTCGCCGCTTACTATGATAATTCCGTTACAATTGTTTGTTCAATATCAATTCTACGAATTGATCACATAACTTTTGGCATTATTTCGTTCAAAATTACAACTTTCTTGTTTAACTCAGTCAGTTCAGTCAGTGATGGCTTTGACAACGCTCCAAATTGCTCTCCTCAAACTTTTATTAAAAAAGAGAAGGAAGAGAATTCGCCACTTTCGAAAGCATCCTATGCTATCCTCAAGGCTTACGAAAGGACTATATTACACACTATTCGACGACCTCTTTGCTGACAGTAAAAGTTTTTTCAATTATTTTCGATTTCTGTACATAGTTTTTTCATCTTTTCAGCCTGATTTTCTCCACTCATTTTCTCTTAATAAAACTATAACTGGATAACTAAATATGAACTAATAAAATAACTTAGTATTAACTGATAAATCACTGGAACACTGTTTAAAAAATATACAACATTACTATAAGTGACAGATGATAATTATTATGTGAGTGCAAAAGAAAGACAGGCAACGTGAAGATACGTAGCAACTGAACGTGACTGAAGCCCAAGAGCGTGGGTGGGAGCAAGAGAGTGATGACTACATGTCCTTGTCATAACCCGCGCATGCGCATTGGGTCTAGTTTCGGTTTTTTATGGGACACTTTGTGTCTGACGGCTAATAGCTCCCATATAACCCAATGCCCCACGACTTTTCTCGAACACTTTGTTGCCCAGTTTCTGTGTCCCGCTCGGGAGACAGGCGAGACACATTTTCTGTCTCCGAGAACTGTTTCTGATGGTTAATAGGGCTCCATCTAACTTAATGCATTTTGGCTCCCGAACACAAAGTCCCCCGACAAAGTTTCCCATGCTTAATAGGGGCCTAATTGACTACATCAGCTGTTGAGCGCAAAAGAAGCAGACGAAACCGCCCAACTTTTTAGTGTTAGCCTTAAGTAATATAACTTTTGTATTTTGCTTTATGTTACTGCTGTGTCTGTATAATAATGCTTTCATGTCCAAATTAATTCTTCATATTTTTAAATTATACTGATATTCATTATCGTATTCACTTCTTCCCAGTTCTCATAAACTGGTACATCCTGTTCTAACAATCTCTAGTTTTCTTTGTCCTGTCCTTATTGTAAGTCCTCTTTCTCTTTCATGTTTGAAATTCTACTATGTTACTGACCATTCTTGAGAAATGATAATTTCGATATGAACCCTAGGCTTTTTGGTTGGTCAATCGATTTTATATCCATGCTTTGAATCGATGAAATATTCATCTACAATACCTATCTTTTAGTACCTATTTTCCTATATTACCTATCATGAACAGCACTGGCTATATACTGTATTGTTTGTTGTGATATCAACATCTTTACGATTATTTCAACTGAAAATTGTGGTAATTTAACAAATGAGCTGTGTGAAATTTTGCTTTATTGACCATTTGATTCCTTGTACAGTACATATTTTTGTTTTTCAAAACAATACTAGTTTTCAATAATTTCTGTTCTGCTAAAACTAACCATACCGCTAGCTTTGTTCTCATGTAATCTGCGTATGTCTAAACTCTGTATTGACTATAGTAATGAGGTAGGTATCATTATCATCGATTATTCAATTCTTGAATATTTTTTATTGCGGATGATGCCCACATAAGTAGTCAATTTTACTTGTAATGGAAATTGCGAGGGTGATTTATGAGGTGGTTAGACGACCATGCCTCTGGCGGGATTCGAAACCACTACCGGGTAGCACTAGCGGACTGAAGGTTGTAACGCCCCAGTCCACTCGGCCAACCCGGCCGGCTATAATTTCTGCTCAATCACTGCATTTTCGAAGAAAAATATGAATTTATCCCATATAATTATTATCGTTGAAACTACATGTATTTCAAATTAATCACTAAAATTTTAAAATTGAATTTCATAGAAACTTGACTCTTGACATAACCTTTGAATAACATTTCTATTATTCTCTGAATGCGCTATACTTTTCTCAATCATTTATGTTTCTACTGTGACCGGCTCTTATGTTTCATCTCTCCTTTCTCTTCTGCAGACTTTATTCGAACAGGCTGATCGATTGAAATTCCAGCATGATATGCAGAATTTGCACTTTTGTGCACTTTTATATTTTTCTATTGAAATTTATTATAAATTATCTTATTTCAGGTAATTTTCGATAGAGAAGCGGATGGTGGTGTTAAACAGGTGAAGAGAATGCTCTTTGGCCAGATGAATCCATATCCACAGAAGAAGATTCTTACATTTAATAAATATCAGACTGATTTCTCATTCCATGTCAACTATGCTGAACTAGATTACCTCAATCCTACTGAAATTCGGTGAGTAAAATTAGAGCTGACGCCAAAAAGTTAGGCGGTTTCGTCTGCCTTGTGTACGTTATGCTCTCTACTAACAGCTGATGTGAAGCATACGTAACTGAATGACATCTCTAATTTACAACATCAGCTTTTGCAGCGCGCAAGGAGCAGATAAATCCGTCCAACGTTTTGGCGACAGCTATACAAAGATTATTTCACTTTTTTGTAGCCTATCTTTTTTCTTGATATCCATTTTTCTAATCATATTAGAAAAGTGAAATCTCTATCCACTTTTTCTATTATATTTGACAACAGTTATAATATCCGGCCCTAATGTTTACTCATTGATCATTATTATTGATCATATGGATGAAGTAGGAGTATAATTTATTAATATCTGGTACCGAGCTTCGCTCTGAAGCTGCGGCCGAACTGTTGAATTACATAAATATGTTATTGTAAAAAATAAATTCAACTAAATTGATCTCTGACATTTTTTTGTCATAAACATGTGTTATAGACTTGAATGTAACTCCATTTACTCCAGCTGGATAGCGTTGATCAGCTTATGATAACAGCCATTATACGCAGTACTTGGGAATATTCCTGGAGGAATATTTAATTCTTTTATTAATCCTGCCAGAGAGTTTTCCCGGACATGAGACCTGGTGGAATCTTATTTTTCCTTCTCGGTTATATTACATTTCAAATTTAGAGGAAATCGTTGGAGCCGTTTTCTAGATCCGTGGTTCCACATACATACATACATACATACATACATATATACATACATACATACATACATTCATACAGAAATTACTCGCTTAATAGAATAGGATTGATATTTATTTATTGATTTTTATTAATTGGCATGCTGTGCAACTTGTAGATACGTTTCTGTAATTCATATTAAGAATTCAGTGTTGAAACAGTATATTTTGTACTTAAACGTTTCAAACAAATTGAAGAGTTATTCTGGGATTTCAGTTGAGTAAATTTCATATGAGTAGGCTGTTCTAATGATTGACAAATTTTCGCTGCGTATTTTTTATTGTAGTTGAAATTTTATGGGGGAATAAATAAATTTAATGAAAATTACAACATTGAAAAAATCGATAAAAATATTAACAATTGAAATGAGATATCTATGGGGTATATTATATAATTATTCATTGGTATAGTCTGTCCAAGCAATAAAGACCCCTTGGCAAGATGGAAAAATGACTCAAGCTCGGTAAATTTTGGTTCAAAAATTATCAATTTGATCTACTATCAAGTCCACATTTACAGACTATAAGTATAAAATTTGATAACTAGAAAATATGAATGAATCAAATGAAAATTATCACATTGAAAAAGGTATAAAAATATAAATGAGATTTTTCAATATATGAATCATAAATTGGGATATGCAGTGAACCATTCCAATTGACAAAAATGCATTGTAATGGTTAGTTTTGTCAAGTTAATTATGGCTCACCGCTACCATGTATAAATAATAATAATTTGGAATTGAAAATTATCTAATTGGTTTCCCTTGTTCTTGTTTTTTTGCAGATCAGTGGGCCTGCTCAATCTGTCGCAAGTAGATCTGTCGGGTGTGGCGGAGGCGCACGAGCTGCACAAGGGAGGCAACGCGGAGTCGAAGGGCATTAAGGCGCACTTCAACCTGGACGAGAGCGGTCTGCTGTCGCTGTCCAGTGTCGAGCTGGTCGTCGAGAAGACCCTCACTGACGAGGAAGCGGCTGGTGAGGAGTCGCCGTTCTCCAAGTTGGGCAGCACAATCAGTAAGTTGTTCAGTGGTAAGTGCCCGCCAGTTACTCTATTAACAATTAAGGAACATGGGAGAATTCATTCTGGCCTCCAGCTGGTTTGTTTATAACACATAGTTCAACTGAAAAACATTGCTATTGAAATGTCACTATGCTATGCTGAAATGTTACAATTGCTATTGACATCAACTGAAAATAAGTTTGGTACTTTTTTGCCCTGTTTTTCCAAGCACACTCAAACTTGAGGGACCCTCAAGTTTACATTTTCTATACTTATGTCAGCTGTTCTATCAAAATTTGAGGGTCCCTTGGAAAACCCGGGCATCAGATCTACAGTATAATATCGTAATAGGATTACATCTCGAATTAATTTATTAAAAGAACTAAATTGGGTTTGCCTATCGAGTACTGTAAATAGGATATCGTAGCTTTAGGTTTCTAACAGACTGAACATATCGTTGAATATTATAGTTATATTATGTAGAACAAATATGTGAAAACACAGAAATAAAATAATAATTGACTATTTTTTCATTAGGTAAAACTTTTTCTTTTCATTTCAAAACTTCAACATTTTTTAATCATTTATATCATTTATAAACTGTTTATTGATGGAAAATAGCCATCCTATTGTTTCTTCTCTTACAATAATTATCATTCGAACAAATCCGTTCATTGATTTTAACATATTGAAGTGGTATTTGCATGCTATATATTGAACACGAATCTTTAGCGTCCATGAATTTCATAAAATTTATGTCAACTTTTCTTTTACAGGTCCAGAAGACGCTCTAAAGAACAATCTTGACGAGAAACCGGTGAAAGAAGAACCGGAAACTGGTAAGGCTGGCGAAGCAGGCGAAAAGAAAGAGCAAAGCGAAGAAGAAGTGAAGCAGTCGTCGGAAGAACAGCAGGCCAAAGAGAAACCAACCGAAGAGCAGAAGAAGAATGCAACCGGGAAGGAAGGCGAAAAGAAGAAACCAAAAGTGGTCACTGTCAAGGAAGCCATCAAGTACTCTGAGAAACTCATTGGTATCAATCCTTTGGGTGAGAATGAAATGCAAGAATCTCTGAAAAAGTAAGTATGTAGTATATTATATCATTTTATTTCTATCTATTTTCTAATTAAGTTTAAATTGTAATTATTGATAATTTTATTTATTATCTATACATACTACTAAAATTGGGGGGAAAACTAGGCATAGCCTGCACTATTCCTCTCCCAAAAAATGTATAATTAGTCTGTATTCTCCAAAATAAGGTTATGATAATATAATAGCTTTGCTTGAACACAAAACTCTCCAGAAATAACCAGGAATCTAGGAATAACACTTCAAAATTTCGAATTTGGAAGGTTTATGTCAGGAATCAAATAAATTATGCACCAAAGAAAAGAATATTGAAAACTTATAAATATTTAGAATTTGTAAAATTTCAAGCCATAAAATCACTAAACCCAGTCACGAAGACCACAGCTGACTTTATTGTGTGGAATTCTGCTATTTATTATTAACTAGTAGTTCTGTGAACAGTAGACCTCACGAAGTCACCCATGGATGTGGCATTCATGAAGGGAAAACTGTTGAGTTTCATTAATTGCATGCAATTTAATAAACTCGACAGCTGGTGAAGCATGAATAATTCTATAGTGTGAGTTCTCCAGAAGTATAAATATATATAGCAATATTTTAGTATGGAGGTAATTCCTTTTCCTTTCATATTATCCTTATAATGCAATATTTCAAGAAACCTTAAATGTACAAGGTCCATTCAATAAGTATCGAGACTGGTTCTCTGAAGTTTCTACAGAGAAGTGGAGAGGACTCCAACTGGTCAGGCTCAGTAGACGGGTTCTTTACCGTTCAGGAGCACTGTGGTTTAGCCTCCTAAGTCCATTTGTTGATGCAGGAGGTCGATTTTCGCGCCGAGTGTTTTGAGAGCGCGTCGCAGCTGTTTGAAAGCCAAAGTCATACCGTCAGAGCCAAACCCCTGCACTTACAAGGCCCTTTCACTTATAGGAGTAGGAAAAAAGTCGGCTGAATTGTTTAGGAGGTTGATATGACTTGGAAACGCAGAATTTCGCAAATAGATGCTGCACAACAATCTCACTGTGGCACAGCGCCACAGTTGGCAAATTCCTCACAATTTTTCTCATCGCCAAATCATCCGTTTTGATAGTGTGGATGGTTTCCATTACTAGACCGTTCTTCTCACTGATGAGGGCGAGTATTGTACGCCTGTCATAGTCCAAAACTTCTTCTGTTTTCACCAACTAAGCCCTAGCTCAAGCGTTTGACAGGCGTCCAACGCAAAACTGGACTTCAACTAGTTCTTGGCCTTCCTGAAACATTTTGTGTCAAAAACTCTTGCGCGACTTGAGAAGTCTCCCTTGTATGCCTCTTTAACAAGGGAAAGGTTCTTCGACGCGGATTTTTCATGTTTGAATCAAAATTTCACAGCATGGCTTTGCTTGATGCTAAGCTCCATGTTGGTGCTGCGACGCGAGGCAAAAACACTCGGCGCGGAAATCGACCTCCTGCCTCAACGAATGCTCTCAGTCGCAGGTGACTGAACCAGAATGATTCTTATTCGTAAAAATGCAATCTATCGATCCTCACCGGTAGAATCCCCCTATAAAGCTCGGTTGAGGCTACAGCGAACCAGTCTCGATACTTATTGAATAGAGTATGTACATCGATGCGTAATTTCAAGAGGAATATTCCTGTCAAATTTCATCGGAATCTATTGCCGCGTTTTGTCGTAAATGCGGAACAAACAAACATAAAGAAAAATGCAAAATCGTCGTCTTGAATCTAGACCTCACTTACGTTCGGTCAATCATGCATTTGATTTCTTAGTAGGGAATCTTATTCTTATGTTCAAAGACTCTATCCAATTCTCCATCCAATAAGTATTGAGACTGGTTCTCTGTAGCCACAATGGATAACTGGAAGGGGTTTCTACCGGTTAGGTTCAAGGGGCGTTCTTAACTTTCAAGTGCACTGTGGATTAACCCATCAAGTCGATTAGTTGGGACAGGGTTTTCTTACTTCCATGAGTAAACCTCCTTTGGGAGATTGGCTGTTGTTAGTAAAGACAGTCAGTCGTTTCCCGTTTCTGGAGGAATATCAATTGTTGCATTACACTCTAACTGATTAACTGCATGTTATTCAGAGGTGTTCTGCATCTTCACTTGGTTGTGAAGACTGGCTTATGGTTGAGAGGATCGACGTGCTAACCACACGTTACCTCTATCCTGGTTGATGATTATTCGCCTGCTGTATTGCCTGTCCGGGCTGGGAGGATATTCTGGCGGGGTGGGTGTGGCTTCGGCTTGGTCGGTGTTGGTTCGGGGGCTGTGGGTAATGTCGGTGATGTAATTTGTGATTGAATAAGGCCAGTATTACAGTGTGATATTGAATAATTTATTCATTTGATATTAATAAATCACTATAATCACTTATTTATTTGTTTACAATGATGAAATAGAAAGAAATAAAAATAGGCGTTCGCCTACGGGAATTATACGGGAATTTTTTGAACCTGATATTGTGGACAGCCTGTCACTGTATTTGTAAGAATGGTAGTATAAATATTATTACAAAAAGTATTTTACTTACGTTTTCTTTCAATTAATTTCCTAGGATAACCAGTCTGGATGAGCACGACGCACGCAAGAGAGCCAGAGAGGGCGCAATGAACGCTCTGGAGAGTGCTGTCATCGATGCCAAGGTCAAACTCGAGGAAGATGCTTACAACCAGGCCGCCACTCAGCAAGAGTCTGAAGCTATACTTGCTCTTTGCGCAAAAGTAAGTTCTATTAGTTTATTACCTCATCTATTATCTATTAGTTCCATTTAGTTTACTAGTTTATTGTCTAGTCTAGTTCTGTATGTTGATGGTTGATGTTAGATATTTTGAAATTAACAATAATCGTTTAATTTATTTATCTACAATGAATCTGAGAAATTTCTCAAATACAATGTATTTGAGAAATCACAATGAAGGGTAAAAACACTTAGTCCAAAACTTCTTCCTCCCAAATTTTGATAAAAATATCTAAAATAGAGATTAGATTATTAATTTGGAATAGATGTAGATTTTTCAGTATTCAAATTTGTTACAATGCAAAAAGTTCTTAGTATCAGGTCCATATTCCTTGGGTTAACAGAACATTTTTTCAACTCTTTTCTACAATATACTGCAAGTTTTAGGTTATTCAATGCTTAAAATCAATGAATCTATCTCGAATCAATAAAAAGACTTGACCTTAGGCTGGTAATATTTCTATTATCATATGAAATCATATCAATTTTGCATCGTGGTGTTTTTCACTGAGTGAAAATTGTGTAAGGGATAATTAAAAAGGACACAACCTGAACTTCAATGTTTCAATCTAAATTGGAATAGAAGAAGTTTTGGGCGAACGCCTATTTTTATTTCTTTCTATTTCATCATTGTAAACAAATAAATAAGTGATTATAGTGATTTATTAATATCAAATGAATAAATTATTCAATATCACACTGTAATAATGGCCTTATTCAATCACAAATTACAAAAAAAATGAATACTAAAAAATGAGTTATTATGTCATTCATAAGACTAGCTATGTGACTAATAAATATAGTCTGTCCAAGCAAAGAAGACCTTCTGGCAAGATGGGAAAATGACTCCAGCTCGGTTAACATTGGTTCAAAAACTATCAATTTGATCTTAAATTTTATGAATTAATTTGATCTACTATTAAGACCACATTTATAATTCTTGAACAAATATTGACCAAGCTGGAGTTATTTTCCCATCTTGTCAGAGGGTCTTCTTTGTTTTGACACACTATACAAAAAGTGTAGTATTCTTTCAGAATATGATAATACTTTTTTAATAAATTCAGTTGAGTGACAAATAAATTTGATTTTATTTAAATTCTAGATCTTCGATTGGCTGGACGAGGAAGGCTATGCGGCTGAGGCGTCCGACTTTGAGTCGCGATTAGCGGAGCTGAAACAGCTGACGAAAGGTGTGTGGCGCCGGGTGAAGGAGCACGAGGAGCGCCCCGATGCTTTGGCCGCCCTAGAGGGCACGCTCAGTCACAGCAAGAACTTCCTGGCCACCATTAAGAACATGACTGCCAATCAGACCGAGGCTGATGAGACTCCCATCTTCACGCCGGTCGAGATCACACTGCTCGAGAAGACTATCTCTGACACACAGGTATTGAGATTAATAGTAATAGAATAAATTATTCGCAGCAGAAAGCAGTCGTACTCAATAATAATTTGAAAATTACCCGACAATTTTTTGTATTTTATTAATTTATCCATTTGCAAGAATAAGAATAATTTATTAAAATAATAATAATAAGCTTTATAACTTAGTAAATACTAATGACTTTCACTTTTACAAAAGTACTCACGATTTTGTTGCTTGTAAAACGCGTTTCGTAGCACTGAGCCACATCTTCAGCGTACAAGGAGTAACTAGATACTGAGGCCTTGCAGGTCTGAGAATTTGGGATGTATGGATAGTGGGTGGTGGGGGAAGAGTTACATTGGTGGAAGGGGGGTTTGGAGAGGTATGTCAGGGACCGGGGAAGGCTTTTGGGCGGGAAGATTCAAACTATAATTTCAGATTATAATATCAAATAGGGCGTGGGATTGGTATTGGAGTTGGCTATTCAGTTAATTGTTGGATTGTGTCTTGTCGGGTTTGTAGATTTCGTATTCTTCTATTGTGTTGAGTCTATGTCCTTTTTTCATGATGTGCAGTATGTTTAGATTGTTTTTGATATTAGAGTATGCGTGGTTGGTGTCAAGAAGGTGGTCTAATATAAAAAACAATCTGGACATACTGCACATCAAGAAAAAAGGACATAGACTCAACGCAATATAAGAATACGAAATCTACAAACACAACCTAACAATATACTCTGAAAAGTTTATCAACATATTATTGTTATCGACGCTATAACGTTACAATGGTCTTACTCTTAGAAGAAATTCTTACTAAATCTATTCTAAATCTTTACTTTTAGAATAAATTTTATTATGTTTTAGTGATAATTGACGAACGAATAAATGATCTTCATTATACTGTAGTCTAGTCTTATAATGGAATTATGATTTTTTTATTGAAAATCAATTTTCAACTTGTTTTTGGTGTTCTACAGGAATGGAAATCCAAGATGATAGAAGAACAGAATAAGTTGAAATCATCTGACAACCCTAAACTCACTATAACAAGCATTGTAGAGAAGATCAACAATGTAGAAAGAGAGGTGAGTATTTTGTTATTTGAATTTTTTTTCATTTATAATCAGAATCTCATAAAATTATGAATACCTTCAGCTCACACATGAGATTAGCTCTTATAATTTAAATGTAGTGACACAAATAGAGAATTTTATTCAAGACAGTATTCAGTGTATTGTATTTTTTTTATTTTTTTTTTTTTTGTATAGTTCAAAATCAAAATCATTTATTGTCATCAGAAAAATACAATTTGTATAACAACGTCAAGCATCAAGCACATATACAATTACAATGGTTTCCTTGCAGGCCAGTAACCATTGTAGCCCGTTGTCCAAGCTCCTTCCAAGTTTATTTCCCTAGAACGTACCTGTATGATCCTTCCATCCCTTACTATTCAAATTCGTTCCTTTTTTGTCTCACTCTCTACGCTCTCACTCTCCTTCCCCATTTTTGTTACTTTCACCTTTCTCCAATAGATCTTTAAAATATTCTTTCTTTCTTTCAATGACACAGTCATGTCTTCCACTAGTCCAGTGATGGGCAAATTTTTTCGTGACGGGCCAAATTTAATAGATAAAACTATACTGGCGGGCCACAAAATATGTGAAATGATGTCTTTTTACTGTGAATAATAATATTTCAGGGGATTATCTGAATTTTGTCGCGGGCCGGATTAGTCCAGTACGAGGGCCTTACTTTGCCCATCACTGCACTAGCCAGTCTAGATTCAACCCAGCTAGCCTCACCAACTTCCTACGCTAAAACTCTTAGTTGTTGGCCTGCCAAATCTTTATTTATTATTCATTACTTTATTACTCATTCACCGTAGCATAGTTTTCAAGTCAGATAACTAATTATATCATTAAATTTACATACAGCCCTAAAAAGCTTCGTTTTGTTGTGTGTAGTCATCCATGATCCTTCATTAAATATTGGAAATCAGATCTACTTACTCGTTTACCTAGAAGGACCCGTTGCTCAGCCCTTCATGGGCTATTGGTGTTGAGCCATACATACAGTTGGGCCAACATTTCTTGGCACCTGACAGCTGAGTGTAATTAACTTTATTAAAAACATTGACTGCTGCTCTAATCCACTGTCTAATGTTAGATTGGTTGCCTAATTATTCAAGAACGGTTCCCGCACTAAGCCCGTCGCCTGGGTCAGCTGGTTCTGGCTGATACCAAGAAATTTTGGGTACTCACCTAGAAGGAAATACAAGCTACCTTTCGAAAGTGATCCTTTTGTCAACCATTGTATTTTCATGTGAAAAACTTGACATTTTTAGATTCCTTATTTTATCATAAATAGGAAGATTGGCATTTTTCAATAAGTGTCGGAGTAAGTGTGGACTTGAATAATAATTTAGAGCTATAATTAGTTTTTCCTGTTGTATTATAATCCTTCGAAATTGTTTTCAACCACTTTCTCTTTTGCTGGATCTTCCAAAAATCCCAGTTAAAAATTATTGTTCTTTAATTTTGATACTCAACATTGTCTTCTTTGTTTCAGGTTAAATATCTTGTAAATAAAATTAAAATTTGGAGGCCAAAAAAGAAGGAAACTCCCAAAGGTAAGAATAATGTTGTTTTTCTTCTAAACCAAAAATGAGGAATGAAATTTTCTTGTACTTTCTCCATTTGATTCTTTTTGAAAAATTGTTATCACTCCTCTACTTTGATCCTCTACCCTTCTTCACCACATAACATGTATAAATTGCCTTCTAATATTGTAATGTGTTCTCATATTTATGTTATTTATTTCATACTGTAATGTTTTTTTATTGATGTAATTAATGTTTATTTCATATTGATGTATCTTATGTGTGTGCGTGTGTTTGAATAAATAGATTGAATTGAATTGAAGCGTTATAAAGCGTTCAATTAAATATTTATAAAATCGTATAGTATCATACACTAAAGCCTATACAAGTCTGACCAAAGTTGTTTTATTGATTACAACAACTTGAAAATGGATTATAATCGTATTGAACCATTCATTGAATAGAATACTTCAATAGGCTAGATGTTCTTGATGTTTTATTCTACATTTATTTACGAGATAACAATACAATGAGATTGAAACTCAGGCGAACGTCTGAGTCCGGAACATCTCTTCTTCCCAATTTTGATTAGTTGATATAAAAAATGAAGGTTGTGTTCACACTTGAAACTTTTTTATTTATGAATGTGAAAAACTATGAAAAATAAATTTAGAATTTGAAAGGTTTTTGTAAAAAGTAGAGAATAACCAAATATTGATAACACATTGACGTATTCACTATACCCTATTCACGATCACTTGAGATGAAATTAATGAACAAACGTTTTGCGTGTGTATGAGTTAGGTCTTCTATGCGAAACGGTCCGACGGTTGGCCGCTGTAGCCAATCACAATCAAAGACAAGAGCTGACATTGGCTACAGCAGTTCGACTGCGGCCGTAGAAGAAGACCTACCATTACATGCACACACACGCAAAAATTTTGTTTATTTCGTCTCAAGTGATCGTGAATAGGGTATAGTTATAAATTACACACTAGTTTTTCGACCGTATCAAATAATCAATACCCATTCATTACTATATTTTCTCTTCTATTCAGATACCAAAAACACGACATCATCAACCGATCAGAAATTGAAGAAAGAAGGACCAGCAAAGGAGAAATCCAAAGAAGAGAAATTGATAGATCCAGCTTCAGAAGAGGTGGATAAAGAAGAAGTGAAAATAGAAGAGGGAAGTCCTAGTGCAGCTGAGTCTGATGAGAGAACCAAAGCCAAAGCAGAAGAAACAGAGGAACCAATCGCAGAAGCGGAGGTTCCGGAAATTTCTGAACCTAAGGTCGAGCCTAGTAAAACAGGTAAGTACTTGAATTAGATTTGCATTTCAGATGTGCGAATACTTGCAAATTCATTAAGGTTCTATTGAAATTTTAGAATTTTTCAAATTATTAGAGTAATATTTTGATGTTATTGAACAACTGCTGTCGCTCAAAATATATAGTATTAGCCAAAATAAACAGTACTGAAATAGTACTGTACCGTACAGTTGAACTTATACAGTTCAATGGTTGTCCAGTTTTCATCCTGTAGGGAAAACCACCAATATTTTTCAACATTCTTCTCATTGACGTATTGCTAATATTCAGTTGATGAGAAGCTCGCATTATGCTTCTTTTCGGTGACTGTAACACTTGCTGCAACACTCTTGCGTGATTTTCATTTGTACAGACAGTAGTTGGCACAGCATTACTGGGCGGGGTTTTGTGGAAATGTTCCTGAAAACGAAAAGCAGTGTGTTACGAGCTTGGACCACCGGCACGTCGTTTCCGTATGAGCGAAAATAATGCTCTACGATATAAGTTTACCACATTTGTTAGTACCATGTTAACAGAAACGAACCTCAAATAAGAAAGAAGTAATGAATGCGAAGCCATGGCAACAATCACCAATTGAATCAGCTGATCGAGAAGGCAACTACAGCTGATTCAGTTTCAGTACTGTTTATTTTGGCTGACACTGTATTTGAAAATCTCGTTGTAAAAATCTGAATTTCAAATAAATATATTCTTAATTTGAATCAAAACATCAATTAAAATCTGAACATCAAAGAAACTTATCAATTAATGTTTATTTGTTGAAAACTATCTTTCGAACAAAACTATCTAGGCACAAGATCTCGTTGATGTTTCAGATTATGCTTTCTTAATCTTTTTAGGTTTCTTATACTTTTGTCCTGTCCTAGTCTTGTTCTGTTCGGTACTTTGATAGCTTTCAATGTTTGTATTTAATTGAAGAAAATATGTGTTTGTAACTTTAGAAAACGTTTAGCTTCTTTTTATTTCCAGCATGATGACAAAGGATTATGTTCTTCTCTTGTTCATTTCTGATTAATTGCTTAATGCATGTATTTTTCTCATTATTCTTAGTCTTGTCTTAGAATTCATGTGTTGATTGTGGTGTTGTTTTAGCACCTTTCATCTGCACTATCCTTTTGCGACTTAAGTTACATGTTTCAATGTTTTGACAATAGTATATGTACTGAAAATTTTGAACATTCTCTTAATAGAGCTTCTAGGCTTTATGCTTTAACAAGCAATAACCATCCTATCAATTGTATAACTAAGTTAGTTTTTCTACAAAAAAATTGTTTGATTTTTCAGATACTCCAGCATAAGTTTATTTAACAACTGCACTTTTCAATCTTTCTATAGTTTTTTTTTCTGTTCCCTCAATTCATTCCATCAGATCAATTTCTAAGTTTAACTGAATTTTCACTTAGAAAAAACCGTCTATCTAGTTATCCAAAGTTCTAAGCTATTATAGTATAATGAACTTGAGTTTTTCACACTCTGCAATTACTTTCACAAAGATCCATTGATATTTTTCATCAAATATCGTGATTATTTTGCACTCAATTTATTACTATATTATTTATTATTTGATTTATGTTGTTGTAAGGTTGTATTATCTCTTAAACTTCTAGATGAGTGATAGAACATTACTCTATGCATGTTTTTTTTTTCTTTATAGTTTATTAAATATTTAAATGAATTTTTTGAACATGAGTTTCTTGCTCAATACAAGTACTATTCAATTTTTCCAATTAATACTCGTATAGTTAATCAAATATTTTAGATGAGTTCATCGAGCATAAGATTAATTTTTGTAAACAATACATGCTTTTTTCAATCTTCCATCTATAGTTTTGATTGATCTTCTCCTTTATGTTCTCAAATTTTTTAGGCTTTAATTTATATAAGTTTCGAATTTTCTATCAATAGTGTTTTATCAATTATTTCAGATTAGTTTATCAAACATCCAACCTGTTGCATGTTCTTTTAAATTCCCCATCTAGATCCTGCTACTAGTTGAGTGTGTGTGTTTTTCTTGCAGAACCTGAGCTTAGGAAACACAACGAGTCAGAGCCTTCAATTGTAGCTTCCGCATTTATTGTGTTTGTCATACATGTAATGTTCCGGTTGGTTACCTAGCTAGATGAGGTCCGGCTCCCACAATGCACCCTGGCTGTTTTGCTGCACGTTTGTGCATGTACGTTCTATTTTTATTTGTCCTAAGTTTGCTCCTGTGCTCCCTCATGGGTCGTCGTCCTCTTTCATGGGCTTAATGTTCTGGGTCAACGATATCACGCTCCTCCAAAATTATCCACCTCAGATTTGACTTGTTTGTCCAGTGTATCATCTTCATATTGAGTTGAACGTTTGATGGTTTTAGCACAGCCGACTTCAGTAGGATGTGGTTTTAGCCATAGAATAGTTCATCGTTAATAATACAGGGTGACACAGAGAAAGGGAAAATTTTGAAGTGCGTAAATAAAGGAAATCCAATCATTAGTTTTATTGTTCAATATATGAAGTACGGGTCTATGTGTACATGTATATGTAATGCCTATATTTATAAGTACGTGCTTCTTAAATTACCTATAATTTTACACATTTACATCACAAATAATAAAATTGATTTTCTTTATACCACATCAATTTTTGTATTAAAGGAGAAATGTATCTCGAATAATTTATTTACAAGGAGACTTGTAGTTGAAAATGTAAAATATTCCTCTCAAATTGTTCAATTTTAGACTTATAATTTTTGTTGTATACCGGTTTTAATTTGCTAAACCTTTCTGTTATTTCACAATCTGATTCAATCTCAATAATTTTTGTGGAACTCCTCCATAAATTTTCCGTTCCCTAAAGTCACATCTTCATTTCAAATACGTACTTATTTGTCTCAAAATGATGATGATACAGTGCATATACAGTCAATAACAATATTTAGCAACTTCATATGTATCATTGTGGTCGTCCCTAATGAAATATCGTATCGTGTTTTATCAAACATTTGTGATGTCATTCGTTTCGTTTTGTTTGTGTACCATTGTCTGAATATTCTTTCAGAATCGATCATTCACTCCAATTCTTTGTTTCGCATCGTTCTAAGTATCGATTATTTCCTGCGTCTTTCCAATTATTAGTATATTTCCAATTAATCTAGTGTCTTACTAGATATTCTAGTTATCAATATTTTGCTTTCATAAACACTATCATGGCGTGTATGAAATTTCCTCTAGGTGCATTTTTATCTATTTTCTCTGCTTCCTCATTTATATTGCTTCAGCTTTGTTAACTTGCTGTATGACTTTTCTCTTCTCTCTCCAGTTCTCTCTTAGTTATCTATTTCTTTGGTTCTTATGTCTAGTATACATTGTGCTGCATGGCTGCAAGGTTGCAAGGTTTTGGTTCTCTTTTCAATCTACAGTTTTAAGGCTCTGCAATGAGCCTATTTCTTGATTCTTCTGCTTTATTCACTAACATGTCACTGTTATATTTCTCATGATCTAGATCTAGAATATTTCAAAACTTATGAGGAAGATACACTCAGAAATCTCTTCTATTTCTATTAAAATTGAATTCTGTTGAAGATTTTAGAAATTGAATTTATGAATTATTAAGAGGTTCATAGCTAGGTTACTTTTACCACAGAGTATGTAAACCTGTGTTGTACATACTCTGTGCTTTTACGCTCTCATTCCATTGCATACAGTATTCAATTTGATAGTTGAAAACATTTTAAACTTGAAGTTTTCCCTAAAGAAACTCACAAGAAACATCTGGTTGATGGTTCTGTTCATTCAGGTTGCAGTAACCCGTAATGCAAAAATTTGTACTCGTCAAATTAGATAGAAGATTGAAATTTTATAAAAAAAAGTCCAATCTACGGTAATAAAATAACTCGGTTCCAAATAGTTGAACAGATTTTGGTAGAATGTTTTTTCTACGTAAAGTTTCTACGCAGATCAACATTATATAATTAATTGAACTTGGAATTCAGAAGAATCTATTGGCATAAATACAATAATTTCTGAGTGAATGATTTTCACTGTTATACCTATCAATTCACTCCTCTCCTCATGAATTCCTTTAAAAATGAATGTTTTTCGTCTTGCATGTTTTCCATCAGCATTCTTCATCTGTTCATCAATGTTTTATAATATAATTCTATTCATAAGCTTAATTTTCAGCAATAATAAACAAAGAGTCAATATCTTGTAGGCCGTATTTATTTTAATTCTTCTGCATTTGGTTAACTAAACTATATTCAATTCTATTAGACTAGGGAGTCACTCAAATATGTAATTTACACTGACTATTGTTGCAAGATTTGTTTGTAAGCTTTCTTTCATATTAGTGAGTTCTGGCCAAGACAGAACGGGATTACAATGTATCCAAATGGGTTCATTCACATCAAATTGTCTGATTACACCCGTACGATACATCAGTAAAAACATTTTCATCCGGGCATGGACCACACTGGTATAGTCTGTACAAGGAAAGAAGACCCTGTGGCTCGATGAGAAAATGACTCCAGCTCGGTCAATATTGGTCAAAAAATATTGATTTGGTCTCAAATTATAGATCAGAATGTTTGCTACGATTGAGACCAAATCAATAATTTTTCAACTAATGTTGACCGAGCTGGAGTCATTTTCTCATCTTGCAAGAGGGTCTTCTTTGCTTGGACCGACTATATGAAATAAGTCTAATCATACAAGCAGTATTGACGCAGAAAAAAATCACTCAATGTTTGTCAGATCAGCTTAGAGATGTGTGTTGTCTGGCTACATTGGCCAATGCGCAGTGAATAGTATGCTTTCATAGTTCTAGAGTACAAAATAAAATCTTGAATACGAAAAAATGACGTTTCAGGTTGAAAATTGCATTTCATTTTCCAATAAATACTTCAGTTCTTATTCTACATTATTTTAGCAAAGAGCGTGATAATCTATCTAGAAATAACTATGAAATATGATTATTGTATTAATGTTGTTCTGTTGTTTTCAGATGAAGAGAAAACAAGACATACAGAGCTATAACAGAGCGATTTTGAATATAAATTTGAACATGGGTGAGTTCCATAGTATTTGAAATATATTGATTCAAATTCAGGCTGCCATTCCACAACTTTCTGACCAATCGATTATACCTATTTATTCATTATTGATATTATACAACATGTTTCTAAAATAGATCGACAAACTTCCTCTTATCTAATATTTTTTAAATCCATTTGACGTACCGTCATAAATATTTTTCTACCAAGATAACAATGACAATAGATAATACATTTTTCGTCAACTCTTATTTGTTTTACTGATTTGTGAAGTTTGGGTGAGTTTCAGACAAAAAAGTCACTGAACATTTTGCCATTGGAATTTAATTATTCTCTACAATATCACTTGATTCAAAATGCAAGTCATAAGATATTCTATTTATAGCCTATATGCCTTCAAAGTTGAAAATTACAGTTTTTTTCTCATATTCTGCCCAATATCTCAATAATAATGAAAGTTATAAACTTCTAACTCGGCTGGTTTGTCATGGGAATCATTAATTTTTTCAACTTAAATAGTTATTTGTGCATCTAGGGACTAAAGGGCAACTTTTTCTCCCTGAGGGGAAACTGTTGTTGCCCGAGGCGTAGCCGAGGGCGACAATTTCCCTGAGGGAGAAAAAGTACTTTAGTCCCGTGATGCACACAACATTTTTCCTCCACCTACATTAATTAGCTATTGATAGGAATATATAGAGTGTCCCAAAATTAAAGTGCCAAACTCTAGGAATACATTCTATGGCTCAAAATAAAGAAAAAATCACGATTAATCTTCTTTAAAAAAGCTATTTGTTCACCAGATATCCGCCTTTCTGCATTTTTTAAAAAATAATTTTCATCTTCAAATTCTTTTAACCGATCTTTATTAAACTCGGCAAGTATATTCATATAAAAGAAATCAGCTGTAAAATAAATCCAACTTGGTTCAATCTGAAATCTCAAAACTAGGAAGTACGGTAGGTAGCTGCTACTTCCCAATTTATAATTTTTGTAACTACAAACTAAACAAAACTGGTGAAATAAAAGTATGACAAATGGAATGACTGGCAAGTTAACTTATATAGTAACAATAAAAGGGAAGCAAATAAGTTGATATTGCTTCCAGTTTTTAAGTAATGATACTGATAATAAAAAAAAAGTTATGAGAAACTAGATTGAGCAATGAGACTTCTATTTCAATTTTTGATTAGGCTAATATGTAGAACTAAAGCCTAATAAAAAGAAGATATTCAAGCAATCAACTGAATCATTTCAAATTTACTATAATAGACTTCATTTTAATTAACGTTACATTAGACATGTATGAAAGAAGTAAAAACAATCTTTTAGTTTTAATCTATAAGCTACAAAAATAAAAGAAAACAAAAGCATCAATAAAATTTATTTATTTCTAACAAATATCAGGCTACTAGCTTCCAGCAAGCACATACCGTATATTACAAATGTTAAATTGTAAAATCAACTCTCAGAGACAGTACAATGTTTGAAGGCCTATTTCGTCCACAACACAACACAACACAACACAACAGTAACCGATCGTGAAAGCCTGTTCATTAGGACAATTAAAATCCAAATAACATAATATTTCGTGTTGATACAACTCATACAACATAATAAAGGCTATCTAATGGAGGATATTCGTTTAAATTTATGTTGAAAAGTCCGGTTTCCAATTGAAAAACTTTAACGATTTACTAAAGTTTACTAACTTTAACGATTTTACTGACCTCAACTGCCATATAAGTTGAGATTAACTAAACTTCCAAACCTCAAAACCAAAAGTCTAATTCAACAAAGACATTCTTTTATCATTGTTCCAGTATAATATGACAGTGGACTATTGATAATTAGTCGAAATTAAAACGATAAACACACTATTATAATAATAAACTTAAATTATAACACACAGATCACAAAGTACGATAAACCATTGTAGGAATGAATCAATGAGATTCGATTCTAATCAATTCGATAGTCGATATTCGATAGTGATCGAGAGTTCTAGCTCTTAAATCATTAAGATTGTTTTTACTATGGTACTATACTTCCATATGTATACATTTTTACATTTCTATAAATTTATGAATAATATACAAGTATTTAACTTTCTTCCATCATGATCCATTGTTTTATAAATATTCCTTCAAAATATCAGCGTAACCAACCTTTCTTCCAAACTGTGCACTCTATACTGTTTACAGTTCTACAGTTCACGCCTAAGTTCCAAATGTTGACACAAAATATCATAGAGATGCTTCCCATGTTATTTAAATGGGCTTACTTTATTCCCTAGGGAATTTCAATCTTCTTTCTCTCCCAAGGGAGAGAATGAAGCGCTTTAGTATTCGATTCCGGGGAGTGAAATGCGACTTTAGATAGTAGGTGGAAGAAAAAATTATTTACTTGTTGAAAAAATGAAGCTACTAACTTCCGTCATTGTTACCTCGTAACAGAGCATTTCTAGAAGTTTGTATTATATTTCTGTCTATGTCGGTCTATTTTACGAACTCTCAATACACAATCATGAAGTGATTTGGTAGAGAAGAAGGAAAAGTATATTTTTTATCCTAAACTGTTCAACTTTCAATCCTTGCATTAGTTAGGAGTTCTTCACGATTAAAAGAACAAGTTTCTTGCAGATTTAATGTATTTTTCAAGTTGAAAACTGGAATCTCGAAATTGTATGATTAATTAATATTTCTTGTTGTTTCAGGTGATTTGATAATCACTGTTATAGTAAAGGCTGTGTTAAAATGCAGATACTGTACAACACACAAGAATATCAATGCCAGGCATCACGTGATGCTCTCAATTCGAGGCTATTTTATCGTCGTTAACAGTTGAAATTTGATTAAAATCAGATTACAACTAATTGTAACAATAGATTATTTATAATTATTCCACATTTAAATTGCATTCAAAATTACAAATCAGTTAATCTCCTTTGTTATTGTAATGAAGCTCTGTTATCAATGTGAACATTACTTTAATGGCAATTCTTTTGATTAATTGAATATTATGTATTAACGAATTTGTGTAAATAAGAGATTTATCATTTTTCGATTTTGTGTTTGATTCGGTGGTATGATTTGCAAATTGCGAGTTTTCCGTTGAATCGAGGAAGGTCATGTTCCCCGTGAATAAATTGTAGTTAATACCTTAATTTAAATATCAATGGTGTCTGTGATTGTGATTGAATTATTTGGTTTGTGTGAATGATAGTGTGTATGCAAGTTTAAGTATGTGTTTGTGTGTATTTATGTTAATTTTGTTACATATTTCTTGTATTTCACATTGGAGAAGAATAAACTTGTTCCCCGTACTTGTGTTATGTACGATTAAATCAAATCAGCAATCATTCACATTGAATAGGGACCTTCACAAATTTATAATTTCGTGAATTCTATTGAAGCTCGAAATTTTCACGTATAAATTTTAGAGTATGATGTTAAGTGTAGAATATTTATTATTCTATCACCTTATTATTTGTTTTAAATCTACGATTTACAATAGTTCAAATAGCATAAATTGATAATATTGTTATTAAAATAATTTCCTTATTGTTTTTAGTTCACGTTCCTGGATAAGTAAATCCTAACTAAGCCCAATCAATTGTGAACAATTCCACATGCTATGTTATCAGTTACTTCTAGTAAAAAAATATTATTCTAACTTTATTAGTTCCTTACCCTATCTGGATTTAGTTTCCGTGTCTATTAACATGACTAAGATCTGATATCGAAATCAATTATTAAAATAGTATTTGAATAGAATTACTCGAAATTAGAGTAGTTGAAATTTTTGAATTTTTATCAGGAAACACAATTTTCGGGAAATATTCAAGTACTGTATAACATAACTAGTGTTTGGAATATATTATTCAACTTTCCTAGAATGCAAGTCGTTTATTATTCAAATATTGAGCTGCGATCCTGCGTGACTCAATATTATCCTATCTTCAAATTACAGTACATCGTTTTGAGAACTACACCTTTTCCAGAAGTAGTTGAGAAAGCGCTAAATGTAGTTCAGAATAGTGAATTGTATTTCAGAAAATGTCAGATGTAAATCAGAATAGTAAATTTGATTTCATAAGATATCAAATGTAGTTCAGAATAGTGAATTGTATTTCAGAAAGTATCATTTGGAATTGAGAAACTGTCAGTTGTAGTTCAGGTAAAAACATTTGTATTTGAGAAGAAAAACATCTGATAAAAATTCAAAGTGAGATCCCTCATTGACCAGAATTATTTATAATTATAATTGAACATAATTTTTTATAAGTAGGTCGATAGTTTGTTTTCAAAAAAAGGTCCCAAATGTTTCAATTTTTGTGGGTGAAGTTTTACATAAAGTGTAACACCCTGGTGTTACACAAGATTTCAGATTGGATATCATCACTCAGCGCCCTAAAATCCTATAATATTATAAAACAGTTGAAAAATTATTTTGCACTACTTTACTTCCCTGACAAAAATACAATTTTATATTAAATTTATATCCATCTTAATTCAATTCAACCCAAGTGCCTATTTAAATTAACCCATGATGTATGATCACATTTATTATAATGTGTCTCAAATTCAGCTGACGTTGTTGAAATTAATTTCTCATTTCCAAATGACATTTTCTGAACTACAAATGATACTTTCTGATATACAATTCACTGTTCTGAACTACATTTGATATTTTCTGAAACAAAATTGACTGTTCTGATATACATCTGATCTTTTCTGAAATACAATTCACTATTCTGAACTACATTTGGCATGTTCTGAAATTAAATTGATACTTTCTCAACTACTTCTGGAAAAGGTGTAGTACAATATTAGACTTATGTAAGATAGACTTACTTGACAGAGATCAGACTTTTCATTTTGAAACAATATTGAAGTAATGGAAGAAAAAAAATCTTATTGATTTTCATAGTGAGCTTTCTAGCTTTAATCATCTTCCCATACTATCTCATAAATTCTCTCTTAAATAGGTACTGTAGATCGATTAAAGCTCATATGCGTTTGAGAATAGCAGTATTTTTGTAATAAAAGCTTCTTGCAACTAGAAAACTTGATATTTTTACATCAAATGAAAATATTTCAACTAAGAATCTAATGCGTTAGTAGACAGTGCCAAAACATATTTCATTAGACTGATCTTGAAAAATTATCTGTATAGGACAGCTAGTTATGTTATACTGTTACACTTTCTCTAATATACATTGTAAATCTACTCTATATTTCCGGTTATATCATTGAATTCTAGCCATTAGTACGTTTTTTATAGATAATCTATTGTAATCTTGCACACTAAGGATTATTAGAATTGGAAATTGCTCCCACATGGCGTACAATTTGGTGAAAAATTATAATTAGTCGTTTTTAAGTTGGTTTTCCTTTGTAGTTGATGATTTTGTCATTCTATTAATCTTCTAAAGAATGTATTCTTATTGAACTTTTTAAATCAACGTAGATTCTACTGAATACTCTAGTATCAGCTTAAAATTAATTTTAATTTTAATTTACCACTCTGATGATAACGTTGTATGATGGTACTTCATCTTGTAATAGTCACGCACACATTTTTCGATAGTTGGGCTAACTTAACTGGCATTTTGAAACTGCATTCCACTATTGTGTAAGAATAATTTTTTATTTTAACAACTGTATTAATCTTTTTTCACTTGTCTTGGTTTCACCAGTAGCCTACTTAATTTGTTCGTATTATATCTAGATCCTTTCACGGAACATCCTCATAAATAAAATACCTATCTCATTAATTTTATGATTTTGATCGTTTTATCTACCGTATTGCATGATCTCCAAGTCAACACAACTTTCAAACCTATTCGAAAATTCATTAAACGATGATTGTGTGTATACTGAGTGGTTGAGGATTTTTAGTATCTTCAAGAAATTGAACGTTTGAAACCGTTATCGAATCATTAGGTTCCTGTCTTTTAGTTTGATTTTTAATTAATTTAATTGGAAATACATCGTGTTGTAATTGTATTTTTGAAATAATTTTGTTGTCTCATTGGAAAAAAATTATGAGGATATAACTGATATGTTTTGTCTCTATGAAAATAAATTATTGTAATTGAGATGAAATGCTACTCTTACGAATAAAACACGTTTTTGAAAACATGTTTTATAAGTTTTCTGTACTATCACACTTATCTCAGCTTTGATAATGCATGTCTAGTATCTAATTGAAACGCGTGGTCGACATGAAACTGTCTATAATAAACTTGAAGGAACACTGAATACTGTCCCCCTCCATTCTCAATAACTCTACAGAGAATTTTACTCTCTGTAAGAAATTGGTATCATATCTAAAAGCAACTGTTAACACATTCGAATATTTTAATTAATTTATTGTTCATTTTATTAATTTATTTTTAGGCATTTTGTTGAGGAAAATATTTATATTTTGAATGGTTTCAAATTCAACTTCTGCATTCAACTATAAAGATTTCATTGAGTACGGTAACTAATTTAAATTTGAAGTTCCAAATAGTCCTGTTATCCAAATTCATTATCGATTATTATTCTGATTATTAATTATGTCATGAGAATTTATACAGGTCCAACCCGATATTGATTTCAAGTTTAACATGTTTCAAGAGATTCAATAGGCCAATTATTTACTGGCTAAAATTCAAGGAAAATTTCAACTTTCAAGTGTGAAGTATTACAAACGTTGATATATTTTGCTACTATGTGATTTTTAATCCACTTATGTAAATCTTTTAAATGTAGTTCTTTTAGTGATGTGGATCGGGAATATTCCCAGTGGGAAGGAACTTATAATTTGGGAATATTTTCCTGGCCAAGAAATTTTGGGAATTTATAAAATTGCTTCAAAATAATTGATTAATCTGAGTCACTTTTCACGTTATTAAGTGCTTCAAAATTATTGGAATTTATCAATCTTAGTGACTTCTCACATTATAAGTTGTAAATAATCATTGTAATGTCAATTTTTGCTCACTTTGCTGTACCGTAGGCTACTGACCTCACTTTCTTGTCAATTTGGTGTTACAAGTAGAAAGCGGCTCACTCATGAGTATAATGACTTTGAATTTAATCATGAATTATGACTGACTTTATTGTATTTTTTTGTCAATTGCTTAACAGCCGATGAAGGGCTGTTCAGCAATTCGCTTCAAAATACAGTCCTTCCAAGCAAAGAAGACATCCGGGAAAGACGGAATAACGACTCCAGCCCGGCCAATACTGGCCCAAAGGCCATGAATTCTCAAATTGTAGATCAGAATGACCCACAATCCGAGACAGAACCCACAGTCCCCGAAACAACACTGACCGTGCCGAAGCCACCCCCCACCCCGCTAGAATGCCCTCCCCGCCCGGACAGACCATAAATGAATAATTAACCCGTTTATTGCTTTTTTTAAATTACCAAAAATTTGAAATCAAAACTAAAATTAAACAATTCTAAATGCAATATCAGCAGCTGCTGAGGTGAAATTATCACTACCGTGGAAGGATAAATAAAGTTTTAAGTGCGTTTTTCGTTTTTTCCGATTGATTTGAAACTCTGTACAACCACACCTCCTTGTAAACGTTCTTCATTCTTCCCCATTCCGTTCTCTCTTTTGCCACTCTCTGCCACATCGCTCCGCCGCATACTCTCTTAAACTCTTCATCCCATTTGTACGATGATCTTCCTCTGCTTATCCGCAACGAGCGTGGGTACCAGTCCAATATTGCTTTGGTCCATCTTCCATCGTTGTCCTAGCGATACGGCCAGTCCAATTCCACTTCCTCTCCATCACAGACCATACAGCAAGCGAATAATTATTAACCAGGATAGAAGTAACGTGTGGTGAGCACGTTGATCCTCTCAACCATAAGTCATTTCCGTAACCATGTGACCAGCAGAACACCTCTGAATAACATCCAGTTAATGCAACAATTACTTGAGTCATTTAAACCAAGCATTAGTGATTCTTGAAAGGTTGTGAGCTGTGTAATTATTTTATTTTTAATATTCAATTAAACTTAAGTATGTTTTTGTTTTAGATTATTTTGTTGCATCTAATAATTTCAATAATAATTCTATAATATCATCTTATAATAATTTTGTTTTCCCGTCTTTGCTAGGACGGACTGTATAATTGAGTGAATATGAAACTGGCAACCAGCTTGTAGGCATAGGCCCTTCATTGGGCTGTTGAGCCATTATCAAACAAACAAAAATTCCTAATTTATTTTATTTCTTTTCTATTTTATTCTTTTTTTAGGGGGTTAATTATTTTTTTGCAAAGAAATAGAATAAACTTACTTCTCAGTTCTAATGGAATGGAATTCGAAGTATACTTGATTAAAACACTAATTGAGTGCTCACTCCTTCTTACACGTTCCATGAAAATAATCAGTATATGAACTTTATTTAACTTATTACAGTTTCTAAGTTATTCATTCTTATTAATTTTTCATAAATATGTTGTATACCAGGTGCTTGAGACTTTGTATAGCAAATAACGTATTTTTTAGACATTTTATATGAAAAAAATCATATATTCCCTTAAATTCCCGGGAATTTATGATTTTTTGGAATATTTCCCCGATCTTAAATTCCCGGGAATTTTACATCACTAAGTACTTTCAATTTGAATATTGTCTTTCAATCCAATGCTAAACACTTGGGTACGGTAATTTATGTAATAAATTACATAAGTATGAGTTTGCTTACTTGAAAGTTCAAATTTTCTTTGAAATGTCACGGAGATGGTTCAAAGGGTTAGAAAATAAATTCTAAATTTCAACTTTAAGTAATATTTATTGCTAGAATTAAACTTATCACAATAATTATAACATAATTTACATTAATATAACTAGGCAACTTACATTATTATTTACAAGAAATTTTAAGAAGTCTTTGAAATAATATTGTGACATTATTATTAAGTGACATACAATTATTCAGTCTTTTTTATTCCCAGAAACAACTTGTGCTGTTTTTTAGTCTACCTCTTCAATTGTAGGTCCATTGTGATTGAACGGCTGTCCCTGGTTGAATTGTTGGCCGCAAGTTTGTGCTCCCCTGCTGTCGCAACTGGCACCACTCGAGTAGATCTTGGCCATGATTGGCGAACACTGCTGCTGCAGCTCCTTCATCTTGTGCTCGAACTCCTCCTTCTCAGCGAGTGTGTTGTTGTCCAGCCATCGCAAGCACTCGTCACACCTTTGTCTCGCCTCCGACTTGTCCTTATCACTCAGCTTGCTTCCGGCTTCTTCCAGAGCTTGTTTCACACTGAAGATTCAATTTTCAAGCTGATTCCTAGCACTCACTTTCTGACGTTGTTTCTTATCCTCTTCTTTGAACTGTTCAGCTTCATTCACCATTCTATCAATGTCAGCTTTTGAGAGACGTCCTTTATCATTCTTGATGACTATGTTCTTGGTTATTCCCGTGCCATTCTCCTTTGCTGATACGTTCAGAATACCTTTTGCATCCAAATCGAAGGTGACATCAATTTTTGGAACTCCTCTCGGTGCTGGCGGTATTCCTGTCAGGTCAAACGTTCCCAGGAGATTGTTGTCCTTTGTCATTGCCCTCTCGCCTTCAAACACTTAGTTGAGTTACTTCCATATTGGGCAAGGTGGGCTTGAACAAGTATTAAGTAGGTTATAGAAAATCTATATTTTGCAAATATTGATATTTTGAACAGATATCCGATATTTTTTACATTGATGGCCAGGCACTAGAGCGAGCTTAGTGGGGAGACGGTTCAGTGTTTCCACTTTGCTTCTTCAATATTTCCCTAGCTAGTGCTAAAGCAAATTAATTAGTACGGTGGAATTAGTTGAAAAAAGAGGCCCAACCTCAACATCCAAAGAGAAAGGACGATTCCTACGCCACATTGTGTTCCATACAACCCCTTTATAGTTTGGTAAATAGTTACACCCCCTTTTGAGGGGAGGGGGTTGAAAGGTGCAAAATTTCAGTTTTTCATGAATTGGTGCTAAACCAAGCGTCGGGCAAAATAATTTCATGAATGTTTTTTTCTCTAGAGAATAAAATTTGGGAATATTTGCAAAAATTGGAAAAATGAGTGAATTTATCACCAAAAGGATGATAAAAACCACATGTGAACCTTCTTTTATGTCAAAGTTCTCACAATTCTTATAGTAACCATCTGAAAGAGGACGATTTTTCTACATTTCTTAATAATTTCCAGTTTTCTCGATCACAACTTCCGGATTGGGAGCATTAGAATGTGAAAAATTGGAATTTCCAATTAGCAGGTATTATTCAAGAGTATAATTTAAATCTGAATTTTGGAGGTTTTCACCGAATTTGGATTATAATATATGAATTTATACCGCCGTAATAAGCAGAAATTTATGAGCTATTGAACGATACAATCCAACGTACAGTTCAAAAGTTATGAGGGAATATAAATGATTATGAATAAAAGGATGCTTTTGACCAATCCCCATGAATTATATGATATTATTGGCCCTGCAAACAATATTTATGACACTCTACGGTTACAAGAGAAGAAATCTAGAAGTATGATAGAATCCTAATATTTTTAGTATGTTTTACCTTAACATCCAAAGAGAAAGGACGATTCCTACGTCAAATTGTTCTATACAACCCCTTTATTGTTTGGAAAATAGTTACACCCTTTTGAGCGTCGGGTTTTGAGGGGAGGGGGTTGAAAGGTACAAATTTTATTCTCTAGAAAAAACATCCATGAAATTTTTTCGTCCGACGCTTGGTGCGACATCAACTCACAAAAAACTGAAATTTCGCACCTTTCAATGCCCCTTCCCCCAAAACCCAACGCTCAAAAGGGTTTAACTTTTTACCAAACCATAAGGGGGTTGTATAGAACAAGTTGGCGTATGAATCGTCCTTTCTCTTTGGATGTTGAGGTTTGGTCTTTTTTTTTAACTAATAGCACCGTACTACTAGTTGTAAAAATTGAATTACCCATAGGTTCGAGTCTAATTGCACCGAACTATATGTAAACATGAAATAATGTTAATAGTATGTTTTAAAATATACCCTATTTTAATACATAGGGTGGTATATTTTAAGCCGCGTATCGACAGTCCGAGGCATGTGCCATGAGTGCATCGCGGTACAGTCTGTTGACACAAAAAAAGTATGAACTCATGGCTAAGGCATATTAGTACGGGGGCAAGTGTAATCCCGTGTGCATTTTGAGTAAAGAAGTTTGAGAGTGGTATCAATCTCTTCGTTTTGACCTGGAGAAAAATAATATCGGTGGTCATGAGCTCTCCGAGGGGTGCGTCACCTGTAATCCAAGATGGCGTCCGAGAATTTTAGAGTTTCACTGTTTCGGCCATAACTCAGCCTCGGATGGAGGTTGTAGCCTAGATTGAATGGAACATTTTAGTTGAAAAAAAGTTGAATAAGTCGAACATTTCTCAATTTACAACGAATATAGTGAAACATTGCTTTTTTCGGCCGCCATCTTAGTTTTTTTGTAGTAGAAATGATATTTTCACCGATGATCCAATCAAGACAGTTATTATGAATAGATTGACACCAGTTTCATGCTTTTATCACGAAGGAATCCCGAAAAAATTATTTTTTTCCTCTTTGATGCAGTAAAAAGTGAATATTTTGGCATAATGAATGCAATGTAACTTGCGCGAGCGCTTCTTTCGCTGAAGCTCTATACATCATTAGCGTACCTACAAGCTTTGTAAATACATCATTAGAAAGCTGAAATATTTCTCTATTCAATGCATTATTCACATTTCATTTTTCTAGTTGGACAATAAATTTATTAGAGTTAACGTAAGATTTTGTTTACGACTACAATAGCATCGTCATCACCCAGAGTCCACCTCTCATGTGCTGCTAAATGACCTCCTCTCCTAAAAACCATGATTTTGGATTTATCCTTGTTAATCTCCAATCCCCATCTATTACAATATTCATTTGAACTATTTATCATTCTTTGCAAAGCCCTTGGAGTTGAAGCAAACAAGACCAAATCATCAGCATATAGTAGCAACTTGATATTCAGTTCGTCAATCCACACACCCTCCACCAAGTTATCGTGCAAATCATTTATAAATAAAGAGAATAAAATTGGCGATAATAGGCAGCCTTGTTTTAATCCGCTGAAAGTTTGAAAAAAGTCTGTAATCTCTTTGTTACGCCAAATACCAGCCTTTGTATCTCTGTATAATTCGCGAATGACTCTGATAAACTTATTTGAAAGACCTAAATCATATAATTTATTTACAAGCGCATCTCTATCAACTCGATCGAACGCGGATTTCAGGTCAACAAAGAAACAATATACCTTCTCCCCTCTTCCTCGAAGTTTTAAACTTACAATACTATGTAGACTGAATAAATTGTCAACCGTAGAGTAGCCCTTTCTGAATCCCGCCTGATATTCGCACAGTACGTTATTCACTTGCACCCATTTCTCCAGTCTAGCCAAAAGGACACCGGCAAACCAATTAGCCAATGCATTCACAAATGATATGCCTCTATAATTCCGTGCATCGGCCGTATCTCCTTTTTTATGAATAGGAAATATTACTGCATCTTTAAAGCTGTTCGGTATTTCCGCATTTTCCAACACATTATTGAAGATACACAGAATTTTTTCGTGCATTTGCTCCGGCGCGTTTTTAAAGAACTCTATTGGTACCCCGTCTGTGCCCGGTGCTTTACCCTCCTTAGCCTTTCCCAATACAGTTTTCAATTCTGTCATGTCAATCACACCATCCAATAAGTCGCTTCGTCTGAAAGGGGTCACATAATCCGACACCTCCGCTAATTTATTCGAGGTAAAAATTTCCTTAAAATGCTGAATCCATTCATTCGACCCTATAGTATTATTTATTATTTTTCTGTTAGATCTAAAAACCTTAGCTGCCTCCCAAAATGCCTTAGAATCTCTCACATTCGCCAATTTATCACTCATACTTTGATAATACTGTTTTCTCTTATGGACGCACAGATTCTTATAATGAGCTTTAGCCTCTAGGTAAGCATTCCTTGCATAAGTGTTGTTACTATTACGAAATAAATTCAAATTATTGAAACTACGTACTCTTGCTCTCTCACACTCCCAATCATACCATGCTTGCTTGAATTTTCCACACAATCTACCACTCTTACACGAACTATCCATGCATTCCTTCATCACCCTCATAATTTGAGTTGCCTCCTCTTCTGAGCTATGCGCATTTCCAGTTAATTCTTGCAATTTACCTCTTATACGATTCTTATATGCCTCTTTTGCACTCTCCACCCATCTATACCTAGGCAACGGTAACAAGCATGATTCATCTTCACGTAATTCATTTGAGACCAATACAACTTCTATGGGAAAATGATCGGAGTATATTATTGAATTGACTTTAAAATCATCTAATAAATCTATAAGCCCACTGGATATGCAACAAAAATCAATAACTGAAGCCCCCTGGCCACCTACGAATGTAAACTCACCACCGTCATCTCCCATCGTCCTACCATTCAATATTATCAGATCATGTCTCTCACAAAGTTCCAGAATAGTTCTACCTCGACCATTCACTATACAATCTTTAGATTTTCTCACGTTATTAATTCTAACTCCAGAAGTCATCTCCTCAGGTAGTATTTGACTGTCACCTAATCTACTATTGAAATCACCAATCAGAATGAAATTACTATTATTTCCATAACTCTCCAGTAAGCTCCACAGTTCTAATAAATCCCTATCCCATTTCTCTTGAACACTATTCAAATAAATAGGAAGTATGTGCACGTTTACATTTCCAGATTTTAAAGCTATAGCTTCCCTATCACCTAGAGCGACAAAGCTTGCTTTATCTCTCATCTTTTTCTTATTGTAACCGTATAAAATACCGCCACTAGCTCGCCCTCTATTATAGGTTCTTGTTGCCGGTACAAAACGCAAAAAATAATCTGAAAATATGCTACCAATGCTATCACTATCCCCTTCCTCAAGAAAAGTCTCGCATAAACAAAAAACATCATAAGATTTAATAAAATTTATGAACTCAATATCACCTACCTTACTCTTCATACCTGCAACATTGTATCCTAATATTCTAATTATGGAACTCACATTTTCTCCTTTATCACTACACTTGTTAATAATTTGGTATTCGTGACAGACGACGCTTCCCTATTCCTGAGCCCTATCAACTTCTTGCTGCTCTATAACAGCTTTTCCTTTTTCCACAATTTTCTTAAAACATTCTTTAAAGTCCACTTTGAGTATTTCCCTGAGTTTGCTCAACCCGTCGCTTCCACCAGATTGTAGTCCATATTTTTCATTGAATGTGAACACTTGTCCCTCGACGACCAGACGATCAACATTCAGGTGAATATTTGCGTCGCCTACTGCTTGCGTTATTTCTTTTTTGAGCGCAAGGAGAACCCCCCTCTTCTTACGCGTTTCGTAACTGAAGTCTTTGTGTACAACAAATCCAGTTCCTTTAAGACAAAAGGTATTTTTTAGAATGCGATTCAAGTCCTTATCTTCCGGTATATGAGCTATGAGTGGTGCGTTATCTTTTCTCGGCCCCAACGCGTGTGCTCTATTTATTTTGATATCCTCTTCACACTTTAACACTTTGACGCAAAAATCCTTAACCACATCACAGCAGATATCGTCCTTCCCATAATTAATACCCTTGAATATTAAATTGTTTCTTTGAGCCCGATCTTCCAACTCAGTTACTTTTCTAATTAGCCTACTGTTAACCAACTTTAAATCCGACAGTTCCTTCTTGATCCGCCTATTTTCGTCGCCCAGCTTGCTGATACTTCCCTTCAGGTCAGCAATGTCCGATTTCGAGGCCAGAGAGCCAAGTTTTTCATCTAGTAGTTTACTAAGAATGTTTTCAATATTTTCAGAGTTACCTCCCATGACTGAAAGTTCAACCTCGGAAACAGACACTGTAACCAAAGTTCGTTTTTTCTCCTGTTGATTGTTGTCTGGCGAACTAAGCGATCTCTTCTCTCTCCTACCACTCACACTTGAAAAATAGTTATCTATTGTATTTTTCATTCGTTGAAAGTCAAAAATCATATTTAAACTGAACTGTAAAAAGTACTTATAAAAGTACAAAGTGAGGTTAGAAATTTCAACTCAATTCACGTTCCGAAAACAGGTAGATTAGAGCGATAAGCGAGCTCAACAACAACCGTCCGTTCTCTTCCACGGCTGATAGCCGACTCCGATGATAGCTGATAGCCGAAACATGATGAGTTGCATAGTGAAGGCAAGAGGTGCTCTGCTGAATTTGAATTTCGGATACGGAAGAGAGGAAGGGCAGTGGACTTGCTCAATGTGCAATACGAGACAGAGAGAAGATATTAAACATTTTATTGGAGTGTGTCCTATTCTAAGGCAAGCCCGAACTGTCTTCTTAGGAAAGCGTGAATTAAGTGACAATGAAATAATTGAATGGCTAAACGGGAAAGATTGGTGGAAACTGGCACGCTATGTGCAAGATGCTATAAAGCTGAGAGAGACACTAATAAGAGAATTCAATTATTGAATAGGCATGAGACGATTAGGAAAGTTTGTTTATTTCAGAAGTTATCTCCTCATCTTTCTTATAAGCAATGAAAATATTTTTGAGTTTTTATTATCATTTTTATTTATCCGCTCGTTTTTATCTCATCTATCTATATCCCACTTGCTTGTTGTTGAGATGTTCTAAAATGATCGTTGGTTATTATTTCAAGTTATCAATAAGCGTTAATCAACAATTGATTAGGAAAAGAAGTTGCCTATTGAGCGATCACATTATACCGTATTGAATTATGTATTTTAAATACCCTTAGAAAAGCGGCTCCTGACAGACGAACTTCCAGGTTATGTCAAAATTAAAGTCTTTTCGAAATATTTAATTTAAAATCATGTTGAATTAAAATTTGTTTTGTATTTTGCAATAATATTTATAATATGATGGCTTCATGATGATGTTTTTGTTTGTAGAAAATAATAAAGACGCTTATTATTATTCTTATTATTATTACGTAAGATTTTGCATGTGATAAAATTTTTCTCATCTTTAAAACAATCTGAACTTATCTATTATGGGTCTTGAACACATTTCTCTTGTATAAATATCGTGGAACTGTTCATGAAGAACATTTTAAGAAAAAAAAACATACTGCACATCATGAAAAAAGGACATAGACTCAACACAATAGAAGAATACGAAATCTACAAACACAACAAAACACAGCCCAACAACATACTAAATAGCCAACTCCAATACCAATCCCACACCCTATTTGATATTATAATTTAAATTTTAGTTTGAATCTTCCCGCCCAAAAGCCTTCCCCAGACCCTGTCATACCTCTCCTAACCCCCTTCCACCAACCCAACTCTTTCCCCCACCACCCACTATCCACATATCCCAAATTCTCAGACCTGCAAGACCTCAGTATCTAGTTACTCCTTGTATGCTGAAGATGTGGCTCAGTGCCACAAAACGCGTCCAACAAGCATAAAAATCGTGAGTACTGTTGTAAAAGTGAAAGTCACTAGTATCCACGTTTCTAAGTTTTTAAGCTTACTATTTAAAATTGTTTGCTTTTTAGTAACTGTCTTTTTATTGACTTTTATTGTTTTTCCCAATCAGGAGCTGTTATAAATCTTCATCTTAATGGAACAGAGAAAGAGTTAGAGCAAGTCACAAAAGATTGGTTGAGGCTATCCAAGAATAGACAGCTGAGCAGGAATAAAGCAAGGTATGTATTAGTATATTTTGCACCTATTACTAGGTCTGAAAATGTTTTTTCACTCTTGACAATTTTAGAAATTGCCTATGCAGAATTTTTTTTGGATAATTCAAACTATTCAAATAAATTTTTATGCATTATTGATATGGTCCATGCGTGCCGAGAAAAACATTTCTCACCCAGCTCCGTCCACTGCAAATTCAAGAGTTAGGTCCTCCAGATTGAGGGTTGAGCGCATGGCTAACCACCCTGCCCTGTAAAAACTCAATTGTTATAAAAACTAGAAATGCCTTGGAAACGGACCGGAATAAAAGAAGTAATGAACAGATAGCTAATGACAAAATTAGGATGACAGAAAACAAAAGACAATCAGAAGGGACAGAAATCTATTTCTTGCCACAAGGAATGTCTGAACTTTGAACAGAGCAGGAGCAGGATCTGAGAAAGATGGGTATGGAGTAGAAAGGCTAGTGACAGGGAGGAGTGGAGAAGCGTTTTGAAGGAGGTCAAGGCCCTTAACGGGCTGTAGCACCATGGAGTAAGTAATTCAAGAGTTAAATTCTTTTCTGAACAGCAGGAAACTTTTCTACTAATAAATGAACATAATATCTTATTTATTATATTTCACCGTCTCATGTCCGCTTCCCATTCTGGGTGAAATGGGCCCAATAAACTTAATTACTGAATTAATAAGATTATCATTTGAAAGAAACTGATCATGGCTCATGAAAAACTGAAAAACAGTGCTCATGGCACCAATTGCTTAATTCCTCATTCCAATTTAGTCATCTAATTTGAACTATTTATCTTTTATATGATAGAGAGGTGGTGTTTGTGCAAAATGCAAGCTTGGATTTTGCCAGGCATCTGAAAGAACAGTACCTAATATTCTCAATATTCAAATTTTGTATAGCTTCAGATAATATTGATATTTTTCAAGTTCAAATTTCAATTTAATTTCTAGATTTCTCGAAATTGATGCTGGAAGTACATGAACACTGCAATAATTTCAATTAGCTTTCAAAATCTGCCTCAAAGAAATTTTGAGAACCCATGTAGTACATACATTATTTGGGTACCTGTTATTATTTTAATCAACATACACCTGGGAGATTCTTATAATTATGCTCTTTAAATTGATACAATTCTTTTATAAACATTCAATAGTAGCCCAAGTCAATCATAATAGAATGTACAGGGTGATTAAAGAAGAGTGTTGGTTTTAATATATCAAATTAGGAGGTTTATAACCAAAAACATAAAATCAATACATGAACGCATGTTCATTTGATTTTCTGATATAATGCATGAAAAATTATATCATGCACATGTCCTCATCTACTGCACTGGCATGCATTAACTCTGTCCATGACATTCACTACCATAGTATGGTCAAGCAGACTGGAAAGATGGGAAAATGACTCAATGATGGTTCAAAAGTTCCAAATCTGGTCTCTAACTTTAGAGCAGAATGTTTATTTTATACAATTTGGGACAAAATTTAGAATTTTTGAACTGATATTGACTGAGCTGGAGTTCGGTCTTCCCAGATGTCTTCTTTGCTCGACCAGACTGTAATAGTGAATTACATGGACAGTTTTGATGTGTGCCAGCGCAGTAGAGGAGGACACATGCATGATATCATGTCTCATGCATTAAATAAGAAAGTTAGATGAATATATTCATGTATTATTCACTTAAGTAATACTTTAAAATATTTAAAAAAGGTATTTTATTTTTTCATTTTATTTATCATTTATATTTTAATGAGCGCATGTTCATTTGATATTCTGATAAAATGCATGAAAAATTATATCATGCACATGTCCTTATCTACTGCACTGGCATGCATTAACTCTGTCCATGACAATCACTACCATAGTATGCAATAGTATAGTTCATTTAAATAGCTCTAAGTTTAAAGTTTAATTTTCACTTTATGTTTTTTGTTTAAATAAACCTCCTAATTTGATACATTGAAACCGACGCTCTTTTTGAATCACTCTATAGTAAATATTTTTATGAATTGAGAGGGATTGTCATTAAAACTGCTATGTCAATTCTTTGTCTTCTAGTCTAAACTTTCAAGTTTTGAATTTTATTGAGTGGGAGTTTCTGGAGAAATACACTCAAATAATTCTTCCCAATTCTCCATACAAGAAAAAATATTGTCTAAAATACAACTTATTTATAAGTCAACTTTTGTTTCCATTTTCTATAGGAGCTATGCTGATTCAATTCGCAGATGCCAAAGAGAAATATATTGAAGGAGTCATTAAAGACTGGCTGAAATCTTGAAGAAACACAGCTTGCTAGTAGAGCAAGCAAATAGAGCAATTTATTGGTGAATCTTGTACATTTATACAGGGTGTTTCAGGAGGAATGTGCAATACTTCTCAGGCTGATTCCTTACACCAAGTAGACAAAAAAGTTCCATGGGACCAATCCCCAAAAACGCTTTGTTACTGATATAACAATGGCGGAAAATTGAGATTTTTCAAAATATATAAATTTTTCTAATTTTTTAGAGACTCTAGTGAAGTTTTAAAATAATCAATTCCAATGTAAAATTAGCTGAGGAATTCAATAAAACTGAGTTTCAAGTTTGTAACTCCAACGGTTATTGAGATAATTGGAAAAATATGTTAAAAAACGCAATTTTTCAACAATAAGGGTTATAACTGGATAAGGAATCATAAAATTGTATTTTTTAATAATGGAAGTTGAAGAGAGCCGGATTCTAAAGAAAAAGTTAACTGGCGGCGATTGTGTAAATCTTACCCAAATCTCAGAAATGGCGATCAAAAATCGCGAAATTGACAAAAGTGAAGAATTTGTGTTCATCGCTATTTCTGAGATTTGGGTAAGATTTACAGAATCGCTGCCATTTAACTTTTTCTTCAGAATCCTACTCTCTTCAACTTACATTAATAGAAAATGCAAATTTATAATTCCTCATTTGGTTATAACCCTTATTGTTGAAAAAATGGCGTTTTTTAGCATATTTTTCCAATTATCTCAATAACCGTTGAAGTAACACACTTAAAACTAGTTCCATTGAATTTCTCAGCTAATTTTACATATGAATTGATTATTTTAGAACCTGACTGAAGCCTCTAAAAATTATAAAAATTAATATGTTTTGAAAAATCTCAATTTTCCGCCATTGTTATCTCGGTAACAAAGCGTTTTTGGGGGTTGGTCCCATTAAACTTTTCTGTCTACTTGTTGTAAGGAATCAGCCTAAGAAGTATTGCACATTCCTCCTGAAACACCCTGTATAATTATAAGCTGTCTCCTAACTACTATTGGTTTAGTTTTATAAATTTTGTATTAACATGTTGTATTTGGTTTAAAATCATTGGTTTAAAACTATATAATTTAACAAAAATTTGTTTTTATACTTAATAATGTATTTTGATAAATTTTTCAAGTACAGTTGTCTTACAGTCATCACATTAAATTCCTCAAAAAACAGATTTGTTGGGTGCAAATAATACACTTTTAAGTGATAAATGAGTTATTTAAATTGCAATCAAAAGCACCACCCCAGATTGTATATTAATACATTTCTTAAATTATAATGAAATTACAAAATAAAGCTGTGAATGTCATACAATTTATTTATTTATTTATTTCAAATTGACAATTTCCACTGAGTCTGAAAATACTCATAGTGGTACAATAACAAAAATAGTACTTTACAGTTATAGGCATTTAACTTACATATTATACATATATAGCCGTATATTACTAAATCATATTGATAAATTAATAATATATAGTAAGATAGAAAATTGAATAACATAGGCAAGATAGATATAGATAAGAAAATAATAAAAATAAAAGTCATGCAGTTCGAGATAGTTTGTGGAATCTAATTTTTATGAATGTCATAATATAACAATGGAACACAACCCCTCCTCAATAATTCCCTCCCACCCAGCCATAGTCAATCCCTATCTCTCCCCATACCCAGCCATGAGAATTAGGCGCCGGTGGACTCTCCTTCTAAATAAGGATAGGGAGGGTGTCAGGATAATTTCCAGTGGTAAAGCATTCCACTCACGGGAAGCTGTCACGCAGAATGACGCCCCAAATATTGCCGATCGGTGCTGTGGTATCTGGAGAAAGTAACAGTGAGACCGAGTGTCTCTGGCATGAATCTCGCTAAAAAGTACAAGTTTCTCCCTCAGATATTCCGGACCAGCACCTTTCACAATCAATTTGTAAGTTTGACACAGAATGCAATACAGTCGCCTCTGTTCCAATTTCAGCCAATCAAGTTCCCTGTACAGGGGAGTTACATGATCATTCCATCGAGCATCAAAAATGAATCTTAGGGAATAGTTTAATGCTCTTTGAAGTTTATTGTTAAGCTCCCCAGACAAACCATTGTATACCACCGAGCAATAATCAAGATGAGGAAGAATCAGCGCCTGAACCAGAGTCCTCCTCACTCCCACCGGTAAAAATCTTCTCAGCCTTTTTATCTGATGCATCCCTGCAAACACCTTTCTCACTACAGCATTCACATGGACCTCCCAAGTGAGTGTGTTGTCAATCAGCATGCCCAGCAACTTGATTTTGTTGTCATATATGAGTTCCACCCCATCTAAAGTTAAAGGAGGCAGACCAATTTCCCCATGTCTGATTCGTCTTTGGGAACCAATGACAATGCATTTTGTTTTCTGTGTATTCAGAGACAGGCAATGCGATCGGGACCAAACAGAGAGTGAAGACACATCCAGGTTCATTCGCGTGACAGCCTCCACACAATCATTAGGGTGGAAGTGCTTGTAAAAGACTAGATCGTCTGCAAACAAATGAAATGAAGAATGTGATATGATCTCAGTGATGTTATTGATGTAGATGGAGAAGAGGAGAGGTCCAAGTACCGAGCCCTGCGGAACTCCAGCTGGAACAGGCATCCAGTCCGCATCAGCAACCCCCGGCACCATGACAGCCTGGAACCGACCCCTCAAATAAGAAGAAAACCATGACAGAGTTAGCAGTGAAAGATGACAATGAGCTTCTAGTTTATGAATGAGAGTGGAATGTGAGATATTATCGAATGCCTTGCTGAAATCGAAAGAGACCATTGCTGTCAGCATACCACGATCCATTGCCCATCTAACATCGTCCGTCACCTTGAGGAGAGCGGTGGAAGTGCTGAAATTGGCCCTGAATCCTGACTGAAATTTATGAAAATAGTTGATTGAGCTGAGGTGGACTGTCAACTGCCCATGTACTATTCTCTCTAAAGCTTTAGAAATTGAACAAAGTATGTGGATTGGTCGGAAGTGTGAAGGATCGGAAGGATTGGATGTCTTTGGAATAGGTCTTATAATAGAATGCTTCCACAAGCTCGGAAAAATACCCATTTGAAGAGAAAAATTAAATATATGCGTAATGGATGGCAGGAGTATGGGCATAATTCTTTTGTAAAATGAAATTGGGATCATATCTATACCTTTGCTGCTCTTGTTCATGCCTGAAATAGTGTGAGCAATTTGATTAGGTGTAACATAGGAAAAATGGAACTCATTATAAATAATTTGGGGGTTTGACAAATTTATCATTTGTGAAATTGTTCGGTGATCAGGGAGACGTGAAGGTAAATGCGGAGTGCAAAAGAATCTATTCAAGTCGCTCGGTGAAACCGTCACCGCTCCCACTGTGCTCTTAGCAGGCACAGCACCTAAATTCCTCAATCTCGACCAAAGTACTGAGGAGCCTCCACCACTCTCAAACTGGGCATGAAAATATCTCAACTTAGAGTTCCTACTCATTGACTTTACCTTGTTCCTCAAACTTTTAAATTTGACCAAGTCACTTTCCCTGTGCGTTCGGAGATAGAGTCGCCTTGCCCTGTCTCTTTCCTTCCTAATCCGAAATATGTCACTAGTAATCCAAGGACATGGTTTGCGTTTGATCGTTACTGATTTTACAGGCGCAAATTCATCAAAAATAGAAAAAATTAGTGAATTAAAAATATCAATTTTATTATCAATATCAGGTGTAATCAAGATGTTGTGCCATGGTAGTCGCATAGCAGCAGTGAGACACGAATCCAAATCAAAGTTATGAAAGTCTCTATATTCAAATGTTGTATTGTAATTTGTATCATGTCTCAAATTGTATGTAAAATATATTATATCATGTGCTGAAAAATCATTACATTGAGCTTGCCCGTTTGCAATAACGCTGGAATAATCACTGACAATTGCTAGGTCAAGAAGTGAATCACACGTTGCTGTATGGAATGTCGGGTCACCTGGTAAAATTGTAAAGTTGAAAGTCTCAGCAAAATCTTTAACCTGTCTCGCTACAGGAGAATCTCTCATCAAATCTGCATTAAAATCTCCTACAATAATTATATGGTTGTATCTATGCATGACTCTAGACAAAGCATCCTCAATTGTGTGGAAGTTCCCAGCCCTCGGTGGTCGATATACACCAGCGACCAGAACAGACTCACCACCCACTCTCACATCAAGGAATAGGAACTCGGGAGAATGAGAGTACACCGGCTCCGAACACATCACAACTCGAGTCGGAAAAGAGGATCTCACATAGATAGCAACTCCCCCACCACCCTTATTAATTCTGTCATTTCTGAAAAGCGAATAGTCAGGAATAGCAAAAGCAGAAGACTGTAAACTAGGTTTAAGCCAAGACTCGCTTAATAGTACAATATCCAATGGAACTGAGGATAGCATCATTTTAAAGTAGTCAAAATGCGCGGGTAAAGATTGAATGTTAGTATGACATACTTTCAAGGAGGAGCTGTCGTCCTTCATTGAGGACTGCATCAAAGAAATATAATCAGACATTATAGTTAGATAAAATGAATTAAATAAAAAAGAATAGTTGAACAGTTAAACTCTTCTACGAACTGCTAATGACTTGGAAATGATAACGTGATAAGAAAAGAAATGAGAATAGATTAAAAAGATAAGATTATGACGTCCAAATAGCACGGATTCCTGCTTCACTACAAATTAAATTAACCTAGGTTTTGTTGAAGTTTATTAATTAATTGTTGAAGTTTATTAATTATTGTGTTGAGAGGATAATTTGAACAAAATAAAAATAATGAATTTGAATAACAAATACTTGAAAATACTATATCATAATAATTAAAATGGATGAACTAGAATAGACCAATCAGTTGGGAATAGGTAATTACTACGACAATATCATAGAATACTTAATTACATATTCAAGTTAAGAGAAAAAAAAACATCTAATCAGCTGCAAATATTAGGAAACCTCGAATTGAACTATTAATGAATTTGGAACAGAAGATGGAGAATAATTCAATTATTTTGGACTGTCGTTAAGTAATAATTATTTTAAATAGCTGTAAATAGTGAATAGTGAATACAATGTGTATTTGAAGTAATTAGATAAATAAAGATCAATATTTCTCTTCATCATCTCTTATTTTTTTATTCTTTCCCTTTCAACTTTTCTTCAGTATAACTGAATAGTGGCTATTTGTGTGGAATAAAATTTTGGACAATTTTTTCCAAAAAAAATTAAAAAATTGTGCCATTTGCACTAGAAAAATAGGGTTTTTTCAAGTGAATTTCTGGTCTTTTTCACGTGAAATTTTAGTAATAAAACGTTATAATTTGATGAAAATCAAGTGATTAAATGGTATAAAATGTTATAATTTGGTGAAAATTAAGTGATAAAATTATATAAAATGTTATAATTTGGTAATGAAAAACGTTATATTCACGTATTTTTATCACTTTCTAATAACGTGAAAAAAGTGCCATTTATACACGTAATTCACGTGTTTTTCTCAGTATTTATACCTTTCTTTTTTGTGAAAGTAACCTGAAAATGTGATTTTCATGTGATTTTAACGTTTGTGTGCTATCTGGGCAATTTCAAACGACTATTTGTCAGGTAGTAACTTTTGGTCCATCTTTGAGGGATGAGTCTACTTTCAAATAGAGGTAAATTGGTTTTTTCTCTGACATGCAGGATGTGGTGACACGGCAGATTGTAGCAGCAAAAAAATCTGCAACTACATTTCACTAATGAAGTGGTTAGATGTCCTTGCGTTGAATTAATCTGAAATTTACAGTTTGTAGTTTCAGAGATTACCTGAACTTCATTTTTACACGAAAATTCATTTCTCACCAAACTAAATGCAAATGGTGTTAATACTTTCAAATAATCCCTTAGATGATCATTGGACATTTCAATATTCAACGGAATTTTCAATTGAACTTTAGCAGCTCTTGCGTCTCTTTCTGCTCTCAAACTCAGCAACAAACAGTTGAGATTCTCAAACAGATCAGGTAGTCGCGAATGTCGCTGAACAACCTGCATAACTTTAGAATTTATGGATTCTAAACGATTGTTTGTTTGGTTTCCGAAACTAAGAGCGGTCTGAAGCGCTGGGACCCATTGTTCCTTTATAGGATGCCAGTTTTTTTTCAAAATAATCAATAAATCTTACTAAATTCAATCTCTTGATCTCATCATAGATGGAATTGTATTCTTCTACATTTCTAGAATATGTCAATTTCTGAGCATATTCTAAAAATAAAATTCTTTCTCCACTTGAAATGCCCATCTTCTCGCAGCTGATCTCCCTTTTGAATGTACGTTGTGTGAAAGAGGCATATCAATAATTCTGCATTTTCAAATCCCTTTTTGAAAGACTTTCTTTCCTAGAAGTCCTTATCACTCATAATTGTTACAGTATTTCTCCAAGAAGGGTTATACTTCTTAAAAACCTCAACCATTTTGTCAATGGTGAGGGCATCTTCTGAAGCCATCAGCATAAAAGCTACAATTAAAGAATCTCCATTGCTGTCCTCAACAAGAAGAATGTACAATGGTATTCGTAAATTCGATACTTTATAAATTGCATCGACGAACAGCATCTCTGGATACGTTGAGTATGTTCTTTGCATTTTAATATCCTGGTAAAATAATCCAAGAAATTGATTATTGTCACTACTCACAATTTCGATAACATTCCCATCCTTACTTTGAAGATACTTCAAGGCGTGTTGTAAGGTGTCTTCAGAATCCTTTTTGGAGTTGAGGTTGTGTAAGTCTTTCAGCAACACTTTCTTGTTGGGGAGGAGTTCCGCTTGCAGCAATTTCTTATTCACTCTTAATCTCAACATAATATGCTGCACCATTTCTTTAGATTTCGTATCAAGTTGACGCTGTCGAGGGAGGAGTGAATAAGTTTCCTGAAAAAAAAAGAATATAACTTTTAAGACTGAGAAAAATGATTTAAACATTCAATATACAGGGTGTTTCAAAAAGAATGGCGGGGTTTCATTGCTTCACATTATTCATGAAGTTGCACTTACACTAATAAATTAGATATCAAGTTGGAGAAGTTGGTATTTAGTGGAAGTGATGGAACAGCTTCTTTGATTCCTCTTCATTTCTTTTTTTTTTAAAGCAGAGGGCACATGCACACAATTCTTGATGAACTGCCAAAGGAAAGAATCACTAAGATGGCAATGAATAGTGAGTCAGCAATCTTCTTACACTATTGAATCAAACGCCAGCGCGCGTAGATCCAATTGTCAGATCATTGAAAAGAACTCATCAACTTTAAGAGAATTTGCCTGTATACTGAATAGTATATCGTATGACGAAGCACAAAGGTGACACTGAAATTTAAAACTGTTTGGATTACTCTTTCATTTGATATACAATAAACTTAAGCGTAAGTGCAACTTGATGAATAATATGAAGCAACGAAACCCTGATATTCTTTTTGAAACACCCGGTATTATTACAAATAATATGGATATGAATATCCTTCATTTTTACGAATAATAATACATCATTAAAATGATCATAAAGACAGGGATCAAAAAAACAATATGTAATACTGTATAGCATACTCATACTTCATATGAAAGTATTATCTCATTCAATGTATGTATGTCTGGCTTAATAGTCCATGAAGGGCCTAGGCCTACCAGCTGGTTGCCAGTTTCAAATTCACTCTACTATACAGCCCGTCCAAGCCAAGAAGACGGGAAAACGGCCCCAGTCCGGCCAATACTGGCCCAAAAGCCATAAATTCTCAATCAGAACTCACAGTCCCCAAACCAACACTGACCGAGCCGAAGCCGCCCCCTCCACCCCGCCAGAATTCCCCCCCGGCCGGACAGACCATACAGCAAGCAAATAATTATCATCCAGGATAGAGGTAACGTTTGGTTAGCACGTTGATCCTCTCAACCATAAGCCAGTCTCCGCAACCAATTGGCTGCGCAGAACATCTCTGAATAACATGCAGTTAATCAGTGAGAGTGTAATGCAACAATTACTATTCCTCCAGAGACGGGAAATGATATCTCATTTAATAGAATTATCATAGAATCACTCATAATTGATAAATAATTGAAAAATCAAATACCCTTTTTAAAAAACTTTGGAAGTATTACTTTGTCATCAATGACATTGATTATGGGCTGAGTCCCGAAACATGTCTGTAAAATAATACCATTATAATGAAACCGAAGTTTTTTAAAAAGGGTAATTGATTTTCCATTTTATTTATCAATTATTTCAAATAGCCCTAAGTTCAAAGTTTCATTTTCAGACATAGAACTATTATATTCTACACCGACCTCATTCAGACAGAATAGATGGGACATGGACGTGGCGGGGACAAGATCCTCAAATGTTTACAATAGCGAAATTACCACCAGAGATGTGGTATGGACATGCTTAGCATATGGTCGTTGAATTTTCAGAACAAATACAGTTAACATAAAAGAGAGATGCCCGCCACGACCCTTTTATATATTTCCCTAGCGACGGAGATGAAGTGACGTGCAATTTTTTTGCAAAGGAATAGTACCCACAATTTCCTCCAATGGGAAAAAATCCCAAATAACTTACAATACACATAAATTCTGCTTAAAAATCTGAATTTTGATTTTTTTATTGTGATCATTGTTTAATAAAACTAAAATGAAGACTTCTTTTTTAACTCAAGTTAATGACTCAAAAAGTCACAGCTTAAAAGTAAACGAAGTAACCAAAATTGACAATTTTTCTACTAAAACATTCATTGTAGACAGTGGTTGTACACCAAATCACATGACCAACGACATAAATATCCTTGACAATGTAAAAACTTGCAAACAAAACATGTCTGTTGCAAAGAAAAACCAACTAATGCAATAACTAGCGTCAGGTACAGTGAATTCAGAAACTTGTATCCTTAATAATGTAAGCTATGTACCAGATCTAAGTAATAATTTAATGTCTGTAAATGCAATTACTGAAAATGGTGGAAAAGTTTTATTTTCTAAAAACAAAGTCCAAATAATAAAAAATGAATCTGTAGTCTTAGAAGGTAATAAAAATAAGCATGAATTGTATGAAGTAAAATTGGAAGATGAAAATAATTCAACCATAGCACATACAGCTAGTAAAATCGAAAAACATTCTGAATCCAGTTTTGTAAATAATTCAGAAACAATGAATTGGCATAGAAAATTAGGTCATATCAGTTTTAAGAATCTCAAAAAGCTCTCAAAGATTTCAGTAGGAATACCATCAGATGTATTAGATATCTGTGAAGAAGAATTTTGTGATATATGTCCTAAAGCTAAACAAGTAAGAAAACCTTTCAATTCTGTAAGAGAGAGAGCATCAAATTTTTTGCAAGTAATTCATTCAGATTTGTGTGGTCCAATTGATCCACAAACTCATGATGGTAAAGATTATTTTTCGACATGCGTTGATGATTACAGTCATTTTTGTAAAGTCTATTTGTTAAGATCTAAAAATGAAGCATTCACTTATTTGAAAGAATATGTATATGAAGCTGAATCCCATTTTAATCTCAAAGTTGCTAAAATCCGGTGTGATAATGGTGGGGAATATGTTTCTAATTGCTTGAAAAATTGGTGTAAATCAAGGGGAATTGTTCTAGATTATACTGTACCCTATTCACCTCAATTAAATGGGACAGCCGAACAAATGAACAGAACATTGCTGGAATAGAATAGAATAGAATATTTTTTATTTCACTTGCTCATAACAACAAAAAAGTTTTACATATCAACTTATTGCAATAAAAAAGTAGTAGTCTAAATAAATTTGCACTTCATAACATCAGAAAAATACATAGAATTATAACCACGTAACAGTGAAATAAAATTTTGATCTTTTTGCAATCAGCCTAACTAAGTAGAATATTAGAAACTAATGATGATCAGGGCAAGTGAAACAAATTACTACTTGCAAAGTGCTAAATAATGACACTTGAGTGCAAGTAGGAGTCAATAATAGATTTTAGCTGCAAAAACAAACGCACACACACATATACACACACACACACACACACACACACACACACAATAATTAATTATCAGGGCAAGACTCAGATATCAGTCAACTGAACAATAGAACAAGATGAATCAAATTTAATTCGATAATTGAAATTAATGAATAAAAAATAAAAAAATCTGAAATTAATAATTGATCTATGTGGGCTCATCTCAAGACAGTAAACCATTGCTCAACATCATCTGGAAGATATTCAAAAAGCCAAGGACTCTATTTTGATTTGAATTTCCTATATGTATTTATACTTTTCATGTCAGGTGGCAGAATATTATAAAACTTAGGGCCCAGAAACAGAAAGCTTTTCTGGAAAGGAGTACATTTTGCCCTAGGACCTCTCAACAAACCCAGAGTTGCCTGACGTGTCTGCTGGGTATGATTATTCTCAATTATTAAAGGTTGATCATAGCTTCCACTCATCCTGTAAAACAGAGCCAGTACTTTGAAGACATACAAATATCGAAGAGGAAATGCATTCATTTGTTTAAAGTAAGGAAAAGAATGTGTTCGTCTATGAATCCCAACTATGACCCTAATTGGCTAATTGCTGCCTTTTGCAATGTTATTATTGATTTAAAGTGAGAAATGTATGTTGAAGCCCAACATGCAATCCCATAATCTAATTTGGAATTGACAAATGCAAAGTAGAGCTGACGTAAAACACCAAGAGGAAGAAATTGCTTTAGATTATAAAAGACTCTCAACAGATTGAGTAAGTGTTTTCTCAGACCAAGAACATGAATACTCCATGTCAATCTGTCATCAACAACCAGATTCCAATTTACCCAAAAATATGTGGGGGAAGCTGTATTAACATCTGCTTATCTTACAAACCGTAGTCCAACTGTTAGTATTGATACAACACCTGCCGAAAAATGGTATGGAAGGAAACCTGATTTGAGAAAACTTGAAATATTTGGCTGTAAAGTACATTCAAAGGTATTAGACCCACTTAAAAAACTTGACAGTCGTAGTAAAGAATCAATTTTTGTAGGATATGCCCCTAATGGATTTAGATTATGGGATCCAGTAAAAAGAAAGATTTTCATCTCAATTAAGAGATGTTGTGTTCAATAGAACGACAGAGAAGATCAATTCAAACAGAACTGTAAAAGATCAAATTAAAATATGTGGTGACGAAGAAATAACTGAAGAATGTAGACAAAATAATAACAACAACTTAGAAAATCAGAGAGAACAAGAAGTAGAAATAATGAATCAAAGAGAACAAGAAGAAGAGTTGAATGAAAGAGACTAAGAAGTGGGGATGATGAATGAGAGAGAGCAAGAAAACGAAGAGATAGAGGTTGTGAATGAAAGAGAACAAGAAAATAATTATAATTTGAGACCAAGAAACAATATAAGACCACCTATGAGATACAATGATGGATCAGTAATGATAACATTTATGGAATGTATGCAGAGTGAGGATAGTACAAAGTGGAAAGAGGCAATTGATAATGAGAAGGAATCTCTAGAAAAGAATAATACATGGACCATTGTAGACAGTAGAGAAGCTGCAGGAAAGGAAATTTTAACAAGTAGGTGGGTATTTAAAGTAAAGGAGAATGGTATTTATAAAGCAAGGTTGGTAGTTAGAGGATGTAAACAAAAAGAGGGTTTAATAGATTTTGAAAATACTTCCATTCCTGTTGTAGAAAACACATCATTAAGAATTTTGTTCTCAATTGCTGCACAGGAAAATTCGAAAATTCAAACTTTTGATGTGAAAACTGCTTTTTTATATGGGGATTTAGACAAAGACATTTTCATGAGAATTCCAGAAGGTTTTGGTGATGAAGTAGGAAAAATATGTAAATTGAATAAATCACTTTATGGTCTGAAACAAGCACCTTCTCAGTGGAATAAAAAACTTACATCTTTTCTGAAACAAGAAGGGTTAATTCAACTAAAAACTGATCAATGTATTTTCAAAGATAATTCAAATGAAATGTACTTAGCTATTCATGTTGATGATGGAATATTGATGGGTAAAGATTTACTAAAACTTGAAATGTTGCTAAATAAACTTAAGAAAAACTTTGAAATGACAGTAAATGAAAATCCAACTAGTTATTTAGGTTTAGAAATAAGACAAAACAAGGAAGGAATTTCTCTGAAACAAAGTAACTATTCTGAAAAAATACTTAAGAATTTTAATATGACTGGTTCTAAGTATCAAAATACACCAATTGTAAAAAATGACACCAATGAAAATCAAGTTAAGGCAGACTTTCCATATAGAGAGGCTGTAGGGAGTTTGCTCTATATAGGGAGTAAGACAAGACCGGACATGACAAAGGCCGGTATTACACAATAGTAGTTCTATGATCATAGTTGATCATATGGAAAGAGATGAAAATATGATTTTGTATTTTCATCTCTTTCCATATGATCAGATATGATCATAGAACTATTATCGTGTAATACCCGCCTTAGGCCGCTATTACACGATAATAGTTCTATGTCATACATCTATTATCAAAGATATTATAATATGTTTTCTGTAGGAGAACATATGACATAGAATATGATCATTTATAATATTTTGTTCACTTTTCCGGTAATATTTCATCATCACAGATGTTTGGTAATAGAAATATGCCATATAACTATTATTGTGTAATACCCACCTTATGCTGTTAATTTCAAAAGTAGGTATTTAGAAAATCCTAGTCAGAAAGATGTACAAAATGTAAAAAGAACTTTAAGATATCTAAATGGAACAAAAGATGAGGGACTATTTTTTTCAAGTTCAAATTCGAATGTATTAAAAGTTGATGCATATTGTGACTCAGATTATGCAGGTGATCTGAACAATAGAAAAAGCACAAGTGGTTATGTTATATTATTAGGAGGAGCACCCATTATTTGGAGCTCTAAAAAACAACCGATTATTGCCTTGTCTACAGCAGAAGCTGAATATATTTCTGCTGCTGAATGTTGTAAAGAAATAAAATACTTGAAGACTATTCTTTCTGAACTTACAAATAAAAATATCAAGATCATACTTCATGTTGATAATCAGAGCGCTATCAAGCTGATTAAATCTGGTCAGATGAATAGGAAGAGTAAACATATTGATGTCAGGTATCATTTTGTAAGCAAACAATATCATAACAGGATGTTTGAAATTAAATATTGTTGCACAGAAAATCAGTTAGCTGATATTTTTACCAAACCACTTTTGAGAAATAAATTCTTGAAATTTAAAGAGATGCTGATCAAGAAGGTACAGTAAATAAAAAGAATATTGTTAAAGTAAAATAATTTTTTATACTTAGATTTGTTTAATGTCATAAAATCATACTTGACAGGATCTTTTCTGTAGTATGTATTTCTCATCTGAAGAACAAATTCTGTGTTTATTTTTGAAAAGTGTTTTCAGTGTTAATTTTTAACAACCTCATGTATGTTGCAGTTGCAATACTTTAATTTGTTAAATGTTTATTTTGTAATGTGTCAATTAAACAGAAAACTTTTTCACATCAATACAAAAACATTTTTTCACATTGAGGGGGAATGTTCAAGTTGAAAATGTTCAAGTTCAAATGTATAAGTTGGCAGCATTGCCAGGAGAATATAGAGCAGTCCGGCTAAAAATGTCTTTCTTTGTGTTCACCCTAATCATTCAATTTCATCATTAAAAGTAATAAATTTCATCAACAGTCTAGTTTTAAGTTATAGCCTACCATAGGTATTCATATCTTATGTTACAATTTAGTTGTTTTTACATCCAAAATAGACTAATCATCTTTAAAATATAGGCCCAAGTTAACAATAAAAACGTTCTACATACAGTATACAGCTAATCAGGCAAAGGCTGTAAACCAAGTTATTTGCCTTCTGGAGTTAAGAAGAATTTCATTCTTAATGTCATCCTTCAAGTTATTAACCAATTTATAATAAAAGTTGAGATACTATGTACTTCAAGAATTCGTAAACTGAAATATTGATGAACAGATACCGGTAAGTTGAAGTATTATCACTTGTCGCACTTTTTAGGTTAGAAGATTAGACTGCTGTGTTGGTTGTTTATCAGCCTGTTGCAAAATGGTCAAATGGAACACGGAATGAATTCTGGAATAGTGTCGTAAAGTGACAACTGTATTGTAATGAGAGTTTTTTGATACAGTCCTGAAATTCCGTTTTGAAATGATAGCCATTTCGATTTAGATTGTAAAACTGAAACAGGAACTTTTCAATACACCTGTAGATAAACAATTTTTTTTAATGCCCCATTGACTTATGATTAGCAAACATATGATTCAGCTGTTAAATTAATGAATTCAGCAGTGAATATGATGCCTGACTATGATTTGGGATTTGCCAAATTTCAGCAACCAATGTTCACCTAAAGCTGTGTGTATTGACAGTCCGAGGCATGTGCCACAAATGCCTCGCAGTACAGTCTGGTGACGCAAAAAAAGTATAAACTCATGGCTGAGGCATATGTGTGAATATAATCTGCAATAATCAAAAATAATTTTAATAATAGTATAGTATATAGTATATAATTATAATAAAAAATCTGCATTTTTTTGTAACAAAAAATGCAAGCAGGCAAACAAATTGACTAGTGCCATCAAGTGGGAGACAAAGCAACTAAGCACTGACAATTGATAATTTGGACTTAGGAGGTTAGTTTGTGCTCAATTAGTAGATAAAAATTCAAGGCAATGCTTATTATTGCCTATTAGAACCTTCTGCACCCAAATAGAATTCTCAATCTCAAAAATGCATTGGAATGGGGTACAATTTTGAGGTTAGTTTGTAGAATTGTTCGGTGTGCGTTGCAAGGCAACAGGCACTACTTGCTGCCAATTGGGTGCAGCATTTGCCTAGCTAGCTAGCGCTGCTAGCAAACCCGGTATCGACAGTCCGAGGCATGTGTAGCACATGCCTCGGACTGTCAATACGCGGTTTAAGCCACATATCAACAGTCCGAGGCATGTGCTACAAATGCCTTGCGGTACAGTCTATTGACACAAAAAAGAGTACTGCTACTAGTCTACTATCTACCGCATATCAACAGTCCGATACTGGGTTTGCTAGCAGCAAGGCAAATGCTGCACATAATTTGCAGCGAGCAGTGCCTGTTGCCTTGCAACTCACAATGAACAATTCTACAAACTAACCTAAAAATTGTACCCCATTCCTATGCATTTTTGTGATACAGAATTCAATTTGGGTGCAGAAATTTGTAATAGGCAATAATAAACATTGCCTTAAATTTTTATCTACTAATTTAGCACAAAATAGCCTTCAAAGTCCAAATTATCAATTGTCAGAGCTTAGTTGCTTTGTCTCCCGCTTGATGGCGCTAATCAATTTGTTTGCGTACAGTGGCTTGATAAAAGACAGTGTGACCATTGGACCTATTTTTTCCTGCGGCTGCCATGATGATTCCAGCTCGTTTGAATCTTATAATGGAGACTATAAGTAAAATCACGAACAAATTGACTAGCACCATCAAGCGGGAGACAAAGCAACTGAGCTCTGACAATTGATAATTTGGACTTTGGAGGTTAGTTTGTGCTCAATTAGTAGATAAAAATTTAAGGCAATGTTTATTATTGCCTATTAGAACCTTCTACACCCAAATAGAATTCTCAATCAAAAAAATGCATAGGAATGGGGTACAATTTTGAGGTTAGTTTGTAGAATTGTTTGTTGTGCATTGCAAGGCAACAGTCACTGCTCGCTGCAAATTGTGTGCAGTGTTTTTTGCCTCGCTGCTAGCAAACCCGGTATCATCAGTCCAAGGCATGCCTTGGCACATGCCTTGGACTGTCGATATGCGGTAGATAGTAGACTAGTAGTAGTACTCTTTTTAGTGTTAACAGACTGTACAGCAAGGCATTCGTAGCACATGCCTCGGACTGTCAATACGCGGCTTTAGGTATGGTACCAAATATGATTTTAGGCTACAGAATTGTAACAATCTAATACAGATTAAGATTACCATACATCATATTTTTCTCGGACATGTCCGGTTTATTGGTCATTTGAAAAAATCTGGACGGATTATTTAGATATTCCTTATTTGTCCGGGGTTTTCACAGAAATGGGCAACAAACATATAGGTAATGTAAATCATACTGGTACAGTAGCCGTAAAATATAGAAAATAGTAAATCATACTTTTTTACTGATTTATCATAATCATAGAGATTTTAGTCGTCAGAGTTGTTGTGTCAATCCTAAGGAAATTGTATTTTTCATCAATAGGCCTATTAATAGCACTTTTAAATTTATAAGTTACCTATCTACCGCATCTATAGTTTTTTCTCAAATTAATGATACGTAATAAGATTTTTTGTATTATATTTTTGTATCAATTGTCAATACAGTAGCCTAAACTTATAAATAATGAAGATTTTTAAAATATGATTATTTTATCCTTTCATTGATAACAGGCATAACATAGGCTACAACAAACATGCCTGGATATGTTCAGATGAAGAACTACAGAACATGAAAAATAATTGAGTTACATTAATTTAGTAGCTCACAAGTTCCAATGTGAGAATAAAGCCTGCATGGGTAGACCATTTTAATTATTATTTTTAATAAATCTGTTCATTATTCTGAATCAATCACATCATTTTAAATATTGATGATAATTATGAGAACCTTCTCATAAGATAAGTTTAAGATTCAATATTCAAGCTCTCTCTCTCTCTCTAATATATCTAGAGTGTTAGGTCAAAAGCATATAAGTCAAAAAACCTGATTTTTCAGGAGGCAAAAAAACTGATTAATTTTACTATTAATTGAAATTGTCAATGTTTCAAGTGCTTGTTCATTTGTTCTCCTCACAAGAAAACAATTTATTTATTGGTTGAATAATTCCTTTCATTTTATAAATTAGATGACTTATAATATTAAGACCATTCAAATATAATGACTTATAAGAATAAGAATAAGAATGTTTTATTCCTTTAAGCATTGTTTACATTGCAATCGGAAACGTCAAATAAATACAATTAACAAATCAACAGATCAAATATTATACTATCAACAGATCAAATGTATTACTAAGACTAGACATGAGTTCAGTGTAATAGGTAGATTTTCAACACAAATTTAACACATCAGTATAATCTAGTATGGTCACAGTATATATATTTTCATATTCTAAAACCACATAATATCTTCTAATTGAGGGGAATAATAAGATTAAGGTTTTCATAATTCGGCAAAATTCTCCATTGATACTTGATAAAAGTCAGAAATAGAATACAAAGGAGTTTTCAAAAGGAGACACTCCAAGCAACGTTTAAATTTTGATTCGTGTAAAACCCTAACCGAATTTGGCAGTGCATTAAAAAGTTTTAATGATATACAATTAGGACTATTTAATACCTTGTTTAATCTTGTATAAGGTAGGTACATCAATATTGGATTTGTTTCTAGTATCGTAGCTGTGTATTTCATCTCTGCAGGGGAACAAGCCAATCTTTCTCTTCACCCTCATTAAGAGCCTAAAAGCTACCATGCTATGCAAGGTCTTGATTTTCTCTTCAATAAATAGAGGCCTACAATGTTCTAAATATGATGCACCAGAAATTATCCTGATTGCTTTTTTTTGTAGTAAGAATACTTTCTGTGCATCCGGAGCACACCCCCATAGTTCCAGGCCATACAGAAACACACTCTGGAAGAAAGCAAAATAGGAAGTTCTCATGTATTTTTTGGGAACAGAGTCGCTGAGACTGCGCAATAAGTATATCACCCTAGAGAGTTTTGAACATAAATTTTCTATATGAGAACTCCAGGAAAGCTTTTGGTCCAGTGTAATCCCAAGAAGCTTAGCATTTTTTGCACCTTCACTAACCTGTCTCAGCGCAAGCAATAATATCTGGGTTTTATCTTTATTAAGCAGCAAACCATTTGCCTTGAACCAGACTGCAGCCTCTTCCTGACACTGGTTCATTTTTTGTTGAAGAGTGTTCAGGTCTTTATCTATTGTAATTATGGATGAATCATCAGCATAGCATACAACTTTTGATCCAATGTTGTACTCAATATCATTCATCATAACTATAAAAAGCAGAGGCCCAAGAATGGAATCCTGAGGGACCCCGTGAGGAACAAATAATGGATTCGAGAGATTGGAGTTTATACATACAGACTGACTTCTATTGTTTAGGTATGATTTCAAAAGTTCAAGTGCCTTATTGCGTACACCTAGATGATGAAGTTTTTTCAATAAAATATTATGATCAACAACATCAAAGGCTCGACTCAGATCGAACAGCACAACTCCTGTGAAGCTCTTATTTTCAAAATTATTTACAACATCGTTTACTTACTACAGAGGTGACTGCATCAACTGTAGATTTTCCTCTTCTAAAGCCAAATTGGGAAGTTGAGAACAAACCGTTACTTTCGAAAAACTCGTATAATTGACTGGCTATGGCATATTCTAAAATTTTGCTAAAAATAGGTGGAATGGATATGGGTCTAACATTTTCTGGTAGGTCTCTAGAACCTTTTTTATGAATAGGCACTGTTCTGGAATGCTTAAGTTTCAGTGGAAAAATTGAATCTCTTATACATGCATTGAAACAAGTAGTTAATGGTACCAATACAAAATCTATAACAGTTTTCATCATAGAGCTGGAGTGGTGATAAATATCTTTAGTTGAAGATGATTTCATTCTGGAGACAATATTAGCAATTTCTTGACATGACAGTTCTCTTAAGACAAATTCATGCATGGATCTAGGGGCAGAGGCCAGAAGCTCCTCAGCCAACACATTGGATGGATCAATAGAGTCCCGCATTTTTGAGACTGATTTCACGAAGTAGTTATTGAAATCTTCGGCTGAAAACTATTGTGATCCATATTGGAGTACACCCCCCCCCCCCAAGACCACATGGTGTCCGGTTTTTTGACCCAAGCAATATGGTAACCCTAATATAGATAGCCTACAATCTGCAACTACTCCACATTTATATTACTGTTCCTGAAATTTAGCTACTGGCATTGAGAATCTGGGATTTTATACTTATTGCATTTCTGAAAGTTGAACTTGTATTATCATTTTACAGTAATAATATTGGAAATGTTCTATTTGAAGTGGGACTCTACAGATATAGGTACCTTTGATTATTTTGCACTAAACTGTTACTGTTCCAATAACTATACAGCATAATCTGGTTTACAGGTCTGTGGTTACTGGTTAGTCAATGAATTGTTGAAATTCGAACATTTAATTTAATTGCAATGAAAATTTTGGAAATGTTAGAAGTAAAATTGTATAGAAATACTTGAAGTTCTTTCACACCAGACTAAAAAAATCGGTTACGGTACTGCTACTGCCGATTTTGTTACCAATCGGGGCAAGGACGATTCTTATCTTACTTATATACTTGCCCTGAAAAGAAGCCGGTATAAACTGGAACTGCGATTAGTTATTGTTGATAGTTGAACTTTAGTATAAGTTGAACGATAGTATATTAATTTAATGATTAAATAGTGATTGTTAAGGTTATCCATGCTTCTTGAAACTGCAGTAAGTTACTAAATATTGATTAATATTGTAGGTACTTATACTTGCTTTGCAGCTCACTCACGTTTTGTATGAGTCGCGGACGCGTTTTGAGCAATGGTGGTCATCTTCGACGCTTTGAGTCTTAGTAAGGAGCGCTGAAGATGAGCACCATTGCTTGAAACAAGTCCGCGACTCAAACAAAAGGCTTATAGGCTAGGCTTCAGGTTTATACTATACAACGCGATAAACAAATCATACGATTTATGATATAGATGTGGAACTATCCACTACTTTATGTATATATCCTATGTAGCAACCGCAGCCTAACTTTAAGCCTCACCTTATTTGACATCTTCTAAACCTATAAGTATGGGTGGTGAACATCAACTTGAGGGTGGGCGGTAATGGACGGCAAAATCAATCCCCATAAGATCAATGTAATTTTTATCATTCTTTTGGAGCAGATAGAGCCTCTGTTTATAGACAGAGTTTTACGTTCTTTATGTCATTGGAAAGAGAATTTAATTCTCCAGAGGCGTGACTTTTTACTTTTATATTTTTACTTTATTTCAATAATTAGAGTTTAATACTTTTATAGTTAATCAATTATACAATAATTATTATAATAGACTAAATAAAAAAAGTAAAAAGTCACCCCCCTGGAGAATTGGAGGTAACCTCTTGTAGATTCTCTTAGTACTCCTAAAGATTAATAAGAGTCTCTTTAAGATTGATTTCATACTTCTGTCCTGTCAAGCCTTGAAAGGTTGTGACTGAAAAACAACCTGCTGTTGAAAATCATATCAGTACTATAAAGCATAGTAATATGGATCATGAGAATACTGTGTAGTTGCATTTGAGAATGTGAAGCTCAAGATGCAATTAATGTTATCTATAGACTATAGATATGAGAAAAGTTACCGCATGGGAATAATTTAATTTAGTTTACTGTTACTGCTGTTCTCTGTAGTCAATGAATTCTCACTTCATTTAAAATCCATGCTGGAATCTAGGTGTGATTATTGATATGGATTCTAATACTGTATCTGTGATATTCAAGTAAACTGCTTTGGGATCCATTTTATTGCTGTTGAGCTTAATAAAAAATATGTTGAGATTCACAATAAAATATTAATTTTTATTAGTTGTAAGTGTAGGCTACATTGTTTAGTCTATGAGCGGTGATGACTTAAAATTGAAACAAAAGTGGAAAATATATTGTCAAGTGATGAAATTGTTTCATAAACTTCCTATCTAAAAATCAACTGGCAAACGTTGTCTTATTAATTTATTTTTATAATTTAAAATATCTACTGTAAATCTCTTGAATTTCAAAGATCAACCGATATGCTGTAAAAGGCTTATAAGAGACAGAAATTGGACTATCTATATTATTCTCCTAACTTTCCCAATTTAGTATGCCTTATAGGCCTACATATCTTCATTTTTTTAGCAAAATGAGTAATTGAGCTGGAGCGATAAAATAAAACTTAAATAATATTATTGATGGAGAATAATTATGGTCAGATAAAAATTCAAGGTGATAGATATACAAAGAGAAATGGATAGTCATAGCCTACAAATTAAAGTTTTTTTTAGAAGGTATATAATGTCGCGTTTACACCAGAATGTTAATAACTTTTGTATAATAAGTTATATAATATATAAGTCTATATAATAATACGTTATTCAAAAAAGTATATCAACATTTTGGTGTAAACGCGACATTAGAGTGTACAATTTACACTCTACGACACATTCAAGTGTCGTAGGTTGGAGATCCCTGGCCCACGGTACGGTACCGTGGTATGCCCAAGTACATTTTTTCCTATTTTGTTAAAAATAATTTTATACAACGAATTTATTAGGTACCAATCATTATAAATGTAATAATGATTTATTACTATAATAAATGTAATGTTATATAGTCATTAAAGGTACCGCTATATTTATATATAGGTATGTTATTATAGTACAGTTACACAGTACCGTATTATCCTAGCATATTCATTAATAACATAATAAAAGTTGACTTGTTAACACCCCTTCTCTATACGGTACGGTAGCCTATACTTAAACTTGCTATATAAGTTAACAAATAATTTAATTATAAGTTCGGTCGTGGATTATAGCATAATATTTGAACAGAGGAAATTGTACTATAAATAATTATTGTTCTACAAATCTCTATTATTAAGCAGCTTATAAGACAACCTTTATGGAGTAAATCAAGAAATGTATTATAATAGTTGGTCCATTACGCCAATATTTTATACAGTAATTAAAATGTGTCAGGCCTTGGTCTATCCAATGTTAGTCAAAAAATTAAGAAGGTAGGATATAATATAATAATCTCTTATAGTAAAATAGATCAAAGATTTGATTTCTAAACGCCTTGTAGACCCATTATTGGGTCTGAACTATAATATTATTGCAGTCTGTTAAACCAGAGTAAAGTAATTTCCCACAAAAATATATTTCCGCATTCAACAATAAAATAATCATCTACTGTATTTGAATTACAGTACTGTATTAAAAATCATGTACTGTATGTGGCGGACAGCTTTTGAATTTGGCGGTTAGATTGAACATCAACACTACAGCCTTCTGAATATATATATATATCAGAAGATAATTATTCATTAAATGTTTCATAAAATAATATTTCAATTGAGTAATTGATTTCAAATTTATATTCGAAATAATTCTCAAATCATAATGGGTGGTGTTAGTATTCAGTAAATGTTCTCAATTGATTTATTGAGAATATCAATAAAAAAGGGATTTATGATTCGAATCATACTATAAAATGATGTTTCAAAATCTTAAATAATGGATTTATTGTTGATAAATAATAAATTCATTAATTAAATCATTATTTCAGAAGCAGGACCTTCTGAATACATAGTAAATACATCGTCAAGTCAAGGAGGTCTTGGTTTTTCGTTGTGGTTGTGGTCATGTATTGTCTGGGGTCGTACTAGTTTGAGGTAAATTGACAACTTATATACTTGAAAAACTGGACTAATCGAACCCTACCCTTAATAGTCAAGCAAAGAAGACATTATGGCAAGAAAGGAAAATGAATGCAGCTCGGTCAATAAGCTTATTGGTTCAAAAACTGTATATTCAATTTATAATTTAAATTGATCCATAAACTATCAGTGGATGGGACATGCGAGCCATTATACAGTATACTATGACAAAATAGTATATTTCGTACCTAGGGCCGAAAATGTGCGTTTACCGGCTCGAAATCGGTTTTCAAGTCCGAGGACTAGAAAAGATTGAGAGACGGAATATTACATTTTCGACCCGTGGTGTCGAACTTTATTTTTCGGCACACAACATCAATGCGAAGAAAACAAAATAAAAAATTAGTTAATCAGTTCCAAGAACAGCTAGACCAGTAACCTTATTATGCTATATTCGCCTATACCGAATTTGGAGTAGGTACCATCTGCTTGCTATTGAAACTTCGCGTCAATAGTTTATTGATTTACTGACTGAATATTACTTTATAACTATCAGTGTATTCGATTTTCTTAGTCCAGAAACGTTTAAGCCCAAGATAATTTTTGTACGATCATCCTAAATTGTACATATCAATTCAAAGTTGTTAATTTTTGACTGATATTTGCTAACAGAAAAGCTTAGTCTAGTTGCATTATCACCCGCTAGATGGCGCTGGCTAACCTGCTAGACGAAGTAACACAGAGTCTGACAACAATAATATTGTTCAAACTTGGATTTCACGTTCATAATTATTCAACAGTTAATCAATACAAACATTTTTAATCTTATCAAAGTTGAAGTATTAGTTATTGAAGCAGTTTTCCTTTATTATTCAACTACTGATTAATGTGAAAACTTTCAACGTTCAGTTCTCTTGACAAGGGATCTTACCAATCAAAATAACAGATGAGAGACTACCTTTACATCGAAATATCAATATGTCGACATTGACTCCCAAAACAGCTGACATTTAATGCAATCAAACCGGGATGCTACCTATTGATCGACTAACCCTTACATCGACAACGACCTTTACTCAGCTGACATCAAGGTTATTTTACCGCCCTAGGGCCGAAAAACGCATTTTCCCGGCGAGTTGCTGGCGACCTCGCCTGAAAACTAGCGTTTTCGGCCTCCGTATAAAGCATGTAAAACAGTCCATTTCATACCAGTGTGGCGAAAAATATCTTACATGACTCGTGTTTCATAATTTCATCCGAGTTTTCAATGTCTAGGCTAATGGAGATTTAGGTAAGTGTGTAAGTACCCTATATGTAACACCTTACAATTTAAGTTATAGTAACTGAATAGTTACACACAGGGCATGATTTCAGGGAGAGCGGTGCTCCCATACTTTTTTCCCCCCCAAGAGAAAAAAATTAGGAAACAACGATTTTTCATGTTTGGTTTTTATTTTAAATATAATTTTTATAATTGAATCTTTAATATTTTCAAAGCCAGCTCTTAAATTCAATCAAGGGTGTATGACGATTGGAAATCAATAGGTAGGCCTACAATGTTGGAAAAATTCATTTTATTTATGAAAACAATATTTTTATTACATACATTGATCTTATAGGAAATGATTATGCTGTTTGGCAAATGGCCGTCTACTAATGAATATAAAATACTCTTTATAAATACAATATTATAGTGCTGTAAGGAATAATCTCACAAGTTTGTTTTAAGAAGACAGAATTTAAAAAAGATAAGCAGCTAAGAAAAATGACTATTTTACATGAAGATAGAGAAATGGTTGAAGATAAAATTACTTGAAATTTGATGGGACAAAGAAACAATGACAATTTCATAAAAAGAGTAGAAGCAAAAACCATCTATATTTAAGAACCACTGTAGATTATTCATTTGAAACTAGTCAGCCATCCTACGTCATACGTTATACACTTTCTTTGCTTTGCAACTTCTCAGCTACTTCTATTGATTTAGATAACATCAAAAAGAAATCCTAATTTTCTTCTCTAAATTTCTTTCCTCCAAGATTTAGAAATATTTCAATTTGAAAAAGGTACTCATCTAGTTGAAGGGTTAAACCCTTTACTATTATTATAATAAACTAAAAAAACTTCAATAAATTTCAGTTTGAAGAAAACGTTTTCATGAAAAATTTAGGATTCAACCCTTTAACTAGAGAAGAAAGCTTGGGTTTCTTTTCTATGTTAATATTTAAATCAATATGAAAGTCCTGAAATTTGAAAACTGAAATAGTTTCATGAGAAAATCGCGTGTCTAGAATCACAAGTGGTAGTCGGACCTCAAATCATAATTTGTATGAATCTAATTACCAAGGGAGTTACAAGACCTAGAAGAGACTAACCTCCATTCAAAAATTTCTCAAACTTATTTGCAGAATTTTGATTGATATATTTCATTTCAATTCTCAGGCGCCGCACATTCTTAATGCCTTGTCTACATGTTGCCTTACCATATCCAAGTTAAAAATTGCTGTTTCTTAATTTTTGGTAAGGGACCACTCATTTACTATATACTATGTATTTAGTGTTGAAGGGGCGGCAGAGTATTTAGAATGGAATTCATTACTGTGGATTGTTAATAAACCAGCAGAAATGAATCAACAGGCAATATTCCAATTTTTGTCCATCTATTTGTCAGATGCTGTGAAAATCAATACAAGAAAAATGACACTTTTAATACTATTCATAAGATTTAATAATGAGCTTTTCCCTGGGTGAAATTTTATAAACTACTATGTAAAATTTTCAAACAGCATTAATTTACTAACAACATCTAAACAAGGCATAACAGTAATAAAAATATTAATAGCGCAAATTGGAACTATTTTCAAATCAAACGATAAATATCTGTTGATCAATCTAATACTACTTATTATTTACAAATAGGAAGCGAGAAGCCAAGCTTAATTCATTATTGAAATGCAGTACAAGAGCTCAACCAGTGAGTGACACTTCACACTTTCAACATATGAAACACTTTATAATTCATCGAATCGTATCGAGTTGACTGTTGTTGAAATTTGTCCGCCACGATAGCTGCCACGTTTCTTCTTTGTTTTTTCATGTCTGAAACTTTTTCCTTTAGTTTTGATGAGTACCTCATTGGCACGTTCACCCCAACTGCCTCGTGCGCCTTTCTGTAAATAAAAAATTACAAATTTATATGGTATACAAAGTAGCACGAGAAAATGAATACACGTAAATTATAAATTTACTACGATAAATGGCATCTAATCAAGTTTACTATGGTAAATGGCGTCTAATCATTTGAATGAAGTTATTTTTCTGAAGGTGACATTGTGGTAGTTATCTGGATTAAATAAAAACGTATTGTCAAACCACTGATTTATTGAAAATCAAGATATTATTCAAGAGTTAACCAGAGAGAGTCAAGGCTCATCAAATTTTGGAGCATTTCCCTGAAACATGATTATTGACAAATTTCCATTCAATAATATAAAATCTACATTCCTCATATGAAAAGATATGAAATATTATTTCGTATTTTCATATGATCAGATATGCAACAGAAAATATTATCGTATAATACCGGCAATACAAATTCCCTAAATTTATTCTCAAAGCTCTGACAGCCAACCAATATCCTAAATAATATTATATTACATAATGAGTGTGGTAAGGTCGTGTTTACAAACGAAATGAATGATTCCAACCGAGTCGAATAAACGAGGGTGGAATATGATGAGTTTGTTAACACTTTCCCGCAAGTTTTGTACATTTTAGTGCATTTCATTTGAAAAAAATGCACTATTGGTCTTGCCCTGACAATTCTTGTTAACACGATAACTCCAGAAGGGCTTGTCGGAGAGCGACCAAATTTTGCACAAAAATCATTAGTGTTAATATCTCGGTCAAGTTCGTTAACCAGCCAAATTGGTCCAAGGGAAGGGGGTGAAATTGGGGATGAAAATTTTTTTAAATCACTACAAATCGACCAATAACTTGATCGTTTTGAAAATTGGTGTGTATAATACCCTTATTATGCCCTACAATTTGAGTCATCAACAGAAAAAATCCAATCAAAAATGGCGGAGAAAATGGCGAATAATGTGCCAAAAATTGTGTTTTTCGAAAACGGAACCTTTGAATTCATACCCTGAATAGCTCATTATAAGTCATATGATTTGATAGTCATAGAATTGCATTTGAAATGCACTCTTTCCGACCGCCAGCTGCCGGAGCGAAGTTTTTTTTGTCATAGTATAGCATAAGAACAGATGAATTCAAATTGAACTCCCAAGTGTGCGATGATAAACAGCTGATTTTTCATTTTCTGTTAACAGCAATTTACATGATGCAAATCTTGCTTGAAAGTTTCCGATAACTTAGTACCACGGATACTAGAATACATGGTAGATATCAAGGTAATTAGAATAGAGAGGTAACAGTCATCAAAGTCGTAGCTGGGAGAAGACCTTGAGTTCTGACATCATCGGAACCACAGCTGTTAAGCAAACCTAGCTGGTGCTAGAAGTTAGATAATTAACAGCTGTGGTTCCGATGACGTCAGAACTCACGGTTTTCTCCCGGCCACGATTTTGATGACTGTTACCTCTCTATTCTAATTACCTTGGTAGGTATCATGTGTAAGTTTTAGACAAAGAAACCAGCTAGTTGTGACGTTTCACGGACCCACAAAAAATTTAATTTTAGAATTTCAGCTTAAGAACTTTATGTGGGTCTGCATTAAAACTGCTACTGACCATTCCATGGTAACGTATGATCAACTTTTTGTGGGTTAGTGAAACGTCATAATCTATCAATCTACTGCACATCAGGCTACCACCCGTGTACTCAATAGTCTATTCACGATCAATTGAGACGAGATAAACAAATTTTTTGCGTGTAATGGTAGGTCTTCTTTTATGCAAAATGGTCAGCCACAGTCAAACAGCTGACTCTTATCTTGAACTGTGATTGGCTACAGCTGTTGGACTGTGGCTGACCACTTTGCATAGAAGAAGACCAACCATTACACACACACAAAAGTTTGTTTATTTCGTCTTCAGTCATCGTGAATAGACTATAGATTTGAATTTTGATATAATATTTTATTACATACCTTTGCTTGAAATGAGTTATTGGCTAGGAGTGGATGGACTTCGACATTTTCGGCCACAACCCTACGGAATGGAGTGTTTTTTTGTTGCTTCTGTCCCTGCAATGAAAATTTACATGAGAGGATTGAAATGAAATGTATTTATTCAAAATCGACGCTGATACATAATCATTGTAGGACCAATGAATGATAAGCAAAAGCAGCATTAAAAACAATATCACTTAGGAGTAATTCATTCAATAGCATATTTTCACTAGAAGTGAAATCTGTAACTGAAAGCAATAATAATAATAATAAAATTAAATTGAATAATGAGTTGAATAATGAAATGGGCCTGCTGGAAGAGGGGCAAACTTATAAGTATCTGGGATTTCATCAGCATCTCAAAATATCCAGGACAGATGTGTTCAGCAGGCTGGAGAGTGAGTTCAAAAATAGGCTCAACAAAGTAATGCAAACAAAGCTGGCTTCTAAGAATTGCATAAAAGCAATCAACTCTTGGGTCATCCCATCCCTAACATACAGCTTTGGAGTCTTGAAGTGGTCTGAGACTCACTTAGAGCAGATGGATAGGCTTATTAGAACAACAATGACTAAGAACAGAATGCACCACCCAAGAGCATCAGTGAGCCGACTTTACTTGCCAAGAAAAATGGGTGGCCGAGGTCTTTCAAAGATCTCTGATCTGTGTGCAAATCAGGATAAACGGCTGAGAGACTACTTCAAGAACTCCAATTTGCATCTGCTGAAGAGTATATGCCGGCTTGATAATAATTATACAGCACTCAACATGAAGAATTTCCAAGAAAAAGAGCTCAATTCCTTCCAAACCTACAAAGATGATTGGCAGCATAAAAAATTGCATGGGCGTTATTTTAGGCACTTGTTTATGGAGGTCACCCACCAGGAGCTCTCCAATAGGTGGCTAACAGTGGGTAACCTGTTCCCAGAGACAGAAGGCTTTGTGTGTGCCATACAGGATCAGGTTATAGCCACCAATGCTTATAGAAAGCATGTCATTGGTGATCAAGGCATCAGTGATAAGTGCAGGCTTTGTAATGCTGCTGTAGAGAGCATCCAGCACATTACTTCAGGATGCTCAGTTTTGGCACCAAGGGAATATCTGAAGCGACACAATAATGTTGGTAAAATTGTGCATTTGGAGCTTCAGCACAGATTTGGGATTATTGATCAACCCCCTCCATATTACTTATACTCTCCACCTGAATTTATTGAAAAGGACCAGATTAAGATATACTGGGATGTAAAAATGATTACTGACAGAAGAGTACCACATAATAAGCCTGATATACTGGTAATGGTCATGCTAAAGAAGGAAGCCCTGATAATTGATATTGCTGTGCCAACCGAGGAGAATGCTCAGAAAACAAGGGGAGAGAAGCTGAGAAAGTATCAGGAATTGGCATTTGAACTCAAGGATATGTATGGGCTGAAAAGTGTGAGGATTGTCCCAATTATTATTACTGTGGGAGGATTGATGTTAAGGTCAACAGTGGAGGCTTGTGGACGTATTGATCTTTCTCAGAGTCTAATTGAGAGGATGCAGAAGTCAGTTCTGTTGGACACAGCCCGAATAGTACGCCAAATACTGCAGTGCACTTGGTAAAACCCTGAACTTTACAATAATAATGGAGAAATAATAGTGATTAAATGAAAGAGGTTGCATGGTAATGCCCCTCTTCTCATGTATGATATCCGCATATGAACAAATGCAAATAATAATAATAATATGTGAAGGGAGACTGTAAACATAAGTATAGCTATTGCCAAAACGTTAGGCGGTTTCCTGGCTGATCTAACCCACTGATCTAACAGCTTATGTAAAGCATTTATCATCTGTTTTTATTATAAAAACTCGCGCTTTGCGCTCGTCAGGGGGCTTCGCCCCCCTGAACCCCACAATTTTTTGGTGGGTTGGAATTTTTTTTTTGGTTGGAATTTTTTCCAGTTTTGTGAATTTAGATGTTGAAAATCCTTTCCAGATTAGAATTTAACCAGGTAAATAATACTCTTGAATGATTTGAAACAGTCTTGGTTGATATAGAAAGTTGAAAATGTCCCCCCAGAAACCCCCCCTGCAAGGTGAATTATCATCTTTCTACACATTTGTATGTATCTTGGAGTGCTGAGCAAGAAAGGTCCTTTTCACTCATGCTCTAAATTTCCATATAAAAAAGTTGGAAAATTTGGGACCCAAATTTGTAATTTGTAATGTATAAGCAAATTTTCATGGTTTCAATATGTTTATTCTGATACATTCATCTCATCTCAGGAAGCATTGGATATGTTGTATAAGTGAGCATGTAATGTTTCTGAATCGTCTCGATTTGCTGAGTTCAATGATGTATAACACAATAGTTGCCGGTATGAAAATAAGAGATTTACAGGGGATCAAAAATTTGCCAAATTTCACCCATGTCCCCCAGTGCCCCCCCTGAATATTTTTTTGGGGCAAAATGCTTCATTAGAGGGCTATAAGGACCAAAAAAAATTATTCCGACCTCGAAAACCACGCTAAAACATCATTAACTGTTCAAAATTGATCCTTGAAAATTTGCAAAAATCCAGCAAAATTTGCAAAAATTTAAAATTTCCCCTACTGGGCCCCTAAATCAACCCGATAAGAATTTTATTGCATAAATCGATGTTTTTTGTGCTTCTGAACAAAAAAGGTCCTTTTCACTTTTGCTCTAAATCGTCAAACTAAAAAGTTCAAAAATTTGGGGGGCCTGTACCCCATAATAGGGACAAATTGATCAGTGTCTAGAGGTTTTTCTTGTATCATTCGAATGTCCTGAATCCATTGCTAACCTTCATTACACTCTAAAATCAGCCGTTTTTGCTGTGAATTGGGAAAAATGTTGAAAAATCGAAAATCCCCCCTACTGGGCCCCCCCCCTATTTTTTTTGCATAAACACATGTTTTTTGGGATGCTGAACAGAAAATTACTGAACAAATTTTCTGCGAAATCAACGGTTAACAATGTGCAAAAAATTGAGGGGTCCGTACCCCATGAACGGGACAAAATTTTCAAAGTCTGGAGGTTTTCCCTGTGCCTACCCAGTGCCCTTTAATGATTGGTGACCTCAAATCTACCCTCAAATCAGCAGTTTTGGCTGTGAATTTTTGTCAGTGTGTCAGTGTGTCACTATCCTGTATAAGTTTCATATATTTAGACATCTAGGCATAGCTAAATGACTTCTGTAATTGACAACATCAGCTGTTGGAGCACACAAGTGACAAGGAGCAGACGAAATAAATGTGTTATATGGCAACATCGTTATCTAATGATACATAACTAAAACATTTATGCAGTTCCTCGACTCAAATCATAAGCAATTTTTAATTACCATAAAAAACGGACACAAGATGCAATAGAAACACGTATTTGCATGGAGCAAAGCAAATAAAAATCGCTGACCAGTGTGCGTTGTTCTATTCAACTCCGTGTTTCTATGGCATCTAGGGCGCATGTGCCCGTGCGACGTGTGTAGTAATGGAAACATGGAAACATTAGTAAGTCAAATAAATAGAAAACAAGCTTGGTTTTGACAATATGAGCACGTAAAACGCAACTTCCAGAAAAAGTAAACTTGATTTTAACTATACTAAGGATGGTACTTCCAAAAAAATTGTGATAAGTTCCTTTGACAACTTTTTAAAAAAATTTACATACTTTTTTAGAAATTCGATCTTATCTTATTATCTCAAATTTAATAATCTGATTTGATGAGTTTTTTGTGATGGTACTCATAAATATTTGGGCTAACATCTGTGTACCCACATTACCCTCATGGTTCATTATTAAAATGGGGTTGCTCTTGACAACACGTACCATAATTTTCCTCGTTGCAAAGCAAGGATAACCTGCTAGTCAACTATCTAAAACAGAACGTTTTTGAATTTGGATACGGCTCAATACATTGAAAAAATCAATGCCAATATCCAATGAAAGCAATATAAATAAATATAGTCCGTCCAAGCAAAGAAGAGCCTTTGGCAAGATGGGAGAATGACTATTGGGACAATGAATATTGGGGCAAAAATTATTGATTTGGTCTCAAATTGTAGATCAGAATTTTTCCTACAATTAAGACCAAATCAATCATTTTTGAACCAATATTGACCGAGCTGGAGTCATTTTCCTATCTTGCCAGAATGTCTTCTTTGCTTGGACAGACTATACTAAGGACTTCTTCTGCTGCAAATATTGACCGAAGACTAAATAGCAGAAGGAAATCTAATTCTGAAATATCTAATAATACGTCCATCCATAATTTGAAAAAACAGAATTGTGTATTCAACTTCAAGGAGTGAGATCAGTTGAAACTTTTAGATAGATCTTTCTTGATTCAGGGACACATAGATGCATAGGATCAAATAAAAAATTGGACATAATAACGCAGCTCAAAACCAAATTTTTCTAAATCAATATGCCAGTATTATTGATTTTAACGGCTGAGACTGCGTTCAGTAGGGAATCAGTAATTCTTATTCGGTTCTAAGTAAGACAATTTATAGGTGTAATAAATTTCAATTCATTAAGTTTCGCTCAGTATTCATTAAAAATGATCATTTCATTACTCAAAATTTGTAAATGGTTTGAATCATTCACAAAACATTAACAAAATGTACAAAATACTTGTTGCATCTCGAAACTACTTGAAATGACCAACTTTTAACAAGAATTAATAGAATTTTTTCTAATAAATTATTTCTAAAATATACATTTTTCAAATACAAGGTGGGGCAGGGAAGTATCCCCAGTTTTGAGATGACATTGTGAGTAGTGGGGGCATGCTGGAAGAGTGGAAATGGGCTCAAATGACGCAGAAAATTCAAAGGTTTTATTTGGTAGCCCTATAAGTTGTAGATATGGCTTAGTCGGCTAAGCAGCGCGCTTTTGCCGCCAAGGCGTATTTTTGCCAAAATTAGAATGCTATTGAACTGCAGCGTGCGATGCGAACTCGTTATCAAACCCCTGGTCACAAAGCTGTTCCTGACCGCAAATCCACTTTGCTGTGAGTAAATAACTTCCGTGAAAGTGTTATTGTATTGCAAAAGAGAGTTTGGGCTCAAAGGACGGTCCGGACATCTGAAAACATTAGCCGTGTCAGAAGATCAACCTTGCAGTCTGCAAGCATTCAGCTTGTAAGCATGCATCCGCTTCGAGTTGTCTAGTCGCACTGTGCGTCGTATTCACCATGAGTAACTTCACTTCCATCCATGGAAAAATGATAGTTGTCCAAAAACTCACCGCTACAGGCATGGGAAGCTTCAATCACTCACGATGCTCGGTATTTGTTTAGTGACAAGGCGCACTTTCATATTTCTGGAGCGGTAAATAAGAAGGATATTCGTTATTTACTCACAACAATAGTCTATTACATGAGTGTGGAAAAGGCGTTTTTACAAACGAATAATTATGTTCTCCAAACGAGCGGTACGCGAGTTTAGAAAATAATTATGAGTTTGCAAACTTTTCCACATGAATTATGTACATTTTTTTCGTCATACTAGACTGAGAAGGATTTATTGAAACCTCAAGCAACTGAAAACATTAACTGAAGCCAACATAACCTCAACACAACACTAGCACGAATGCACACACTGAACTGTCATGGTGGCTCATTCGACTCGTTTATTCATACGTCGTCGGAGTTCGGAAAAAACAGCTGGGCTAGATTTTCAGTGCTGTAATTATCATCGTGATTATGACTAGTGCGGTAATAATCATCAAAATGATTATTCCCGCATTCAGAACAGCTGATCTTTGATTTTCCTGTGAATTTTCCAAACGCAAATCTAGCTTGGAAATTTGTGTATTACATACGAGTATGGCGAAAAATCTATTTACGGTCAGGAACAGCTTTGAGGCAAGGGATCCGACCGGTAGCGAGTTCGCATCGCACACTGCACTGCAACAATAGACTGATTTTGCGAAAAATACGCCTCGACGGCAAAAGCGCAATGCTCAGTCAACCAAGCCATGTCTACGAATGATAGGGGTACCAAATGGAACCTTGTAAAGCACAGCTTCATTCAAGCCCAATCCCACTCTTCTAACATGCCCCTACCACTCACAGTGCCATCACAAATTCAAAACTAGGGATACTTCCCTGTCCCACCCTTTACTACTGTACTTACATTGAAACTCTGGTCAAGACTGGTGTCGAAACTATTATCTGAAACTGGGGCGATGGTGTTCAATCGTTTCTGAAATAAAATTGAAAAACTCAATAATTAGATTGAACTTTCTTCTCGATTTGAACAAAAAGAATTGGAATTTTTGCAATAAAAAATTTATTAAAATATCGAAAAAGTAAATAATATTTCAATCTTGAATAGGTAGTTCTTCCCAAACGCATCAATGTGATCCTCTTCTTCTGCTTCAGCCAGTCATTGACCAACATTATCCAAGACATGGACTGAAGGAGACATTGAGGAGACATTCTAGATTGCAAACTGGATAAACTTTCTTCATCAATAGTTACTAATAATAATTATTAGTAACTATTGATGAAGAAAGTTTATCCAGTAATAATAATTATTAGTAACTATTGATGAAGAAAGTTTATCCAGTTTGCAATCTAGAACAAACAATTATTGTTCATGACCCTGTTTCCAAGACCACAATTTTATGAGTGAAGGAACACAAGTTATAATTATTATGTATTGGATTAATCTTCTTGTTGACGGCTTTCAAATTTGAAAAGTGAAATTTTCAGAGTGGTAAAATTTATATTATAATCGAATTGGTGTACCTACATCCGGGCCAAGAATCAGCGATTACATGTAATTAAAAGAACAAGCAATTAATGGCGTTAGTAAACTACAAGAAGTCTCTCCTTTCTTTCTCGGTTGTGGTAGTCGTTCTCACTAACCTTCCAGACCCATTCGTGTCTTCCCAACTCGTCTATAGACACTTTCTTGTTTTGTGAAGCAAAAACATACTAGCTTGTCTGTCTTCAAAATTTTACAATTTTCAAAATGATTAAGATCTCACAGATTACTCTCACCAGCAGTTTATTGAATAAAAATTATTTGCCATCCGTAAAAAATTAATACGTCAAAAAAATTCAAAATATTGCAATGAAAACAAATTGATAATCTTTCAAGGTGTAATACCTTAGATTATATTTAGATTATAGAGATTATATTTAGATTTAGATTATATTAGATTATACTTAGATTATATTTATATACCTAAAGATTATATTTACACTTTGTTTCTGCTTATTATATCTGACACAAAAAATTATACGTTTTCGTCTGCTTCTTGTGCACTACAACAGCTTATGCCAATTTCAGTTATCATTCAGCTATGCCTAATAACCTAAGCGTCAGACAAGATCGTCCAATTTTTTAGCGTCAAGCATTTCTTATTATTCAAGCGTTCATCTATTTTGCTGTCAAGCATTCACATAAAAAGCACCTCTGGAACTTCAACTGCTATAGTTTTTTCCAAGAAAAGACATTCTGACAAGATGGGAAAATGAATCCAGCTTCTGCAATTTTGGTTCAAAAACTAAAAAAATCAAATCTACAACTTGAAACCAAATTTATATTTTTGAACCAATATTGGCCGAGCTGGAGCTACATTATTTATGTAGTCTATTTTCTACATAATGATAACTACTACATGTATTTTCCCATCTTTTCGGAATGTCTTCTATGCTTGGACAGAATATACATGGGCATGCAAGTTTCAACTTGGACTGTGGACTATGACCTGACATAATAGCCTCGAAAATATCAGTTCGACCGCCTCGAATTCGATCGTCGAGCAGTAGCAGCTTGCGACAGTCCACAGTCCAACGATTAGCCTGCTGATCGTTTCTTCATCAACTTACTGTCACAGTACGAACTGACAGTGGATGGGAGCACTGAGGGTCCACCTCCACATTCATTGTTAGATCGTACTGACAGTTCAAAAGTTCAACGTGCAGCTGTACGTTGCAGTTCAACGATCGGCCTTCCGGTTTACAGCTATTTTATACTGCCGGTTTCCCATCCACTTACAGTTTTTGACTGTCAAGGTCCAAACTGTCAAATCTAAGGGTCCACATACACTGTCTAAAATAGCTGTAAACCGACAGGCCGTTGAACGATAGGATTTGAACAATCGAACTGTCAGTACGATCCAACAGTAGATGTGGAACATTAGTGCTTCCATCCACTGTCTGTTTGGACTGTGATAGTAAGTTGATGGAGAAACGATCGTTGGACGATCAGCTGTGAACGATCAAACTGTCAGTTTGAACTGATAGTGGATGTAGACTCTCACCCTTGGTTCGTGATGCAGAGAATTTGTTCATGCCTTACTAAAATGAAAGATACAAAGATATGTTTATCATTCCATATCTCTGTAGTACGAAAACTGAACTTTAAAACTTAGGGCTATTTAAAATGAAAATCAAATACCCTTTATAAAACTTTAAAATTATTAAAACACAGACATGTTTCGGGACATTAGCCCATTATCAATGTGGATAAAATAATAATCTATTATTTTAAAACTTTAAAATTATTAAAACACAGACGTGTTTCGGGACATTAGCCCATTATCAATGTGGATAAAATAATAGATTATTTTTGATAATGGGCTAATGTCCCGAAACATGTCTGTGTTTTAATAATTTTTAAGTTTTATAAAGGATATTTGATTTTCATTTATTTCTCTGTAGTATGTTTTAATGCCACATTAGCTGATTTTATGGCTCACGAACCGGGCCTATGTGCAATAGATAATGATATAGTCTGTCCAATCAAAGAAGACATTCTGGCAAGATGGGAAAATGGCAGCAGCTAGGTCAATATTGTTTCAAAAATTATAAATTTGTAGAGGAAATTGTAGAGCAGAATATTTTCTACAATTTATAGAGCGAATTGATAATTTGTCGAACGAATTGATAATTTGTGAACTAATACTGACCGAGCTGAGACATTTTCCAATCCTGCCAGAATGTCTTCTTAAATATGATATAAGACAGAATATAATATACTACTTGTGGGCAAGAGTAAAATCAAAGTTTCCTTAACCAATGGCCATGGCAACTCTGTATAGTAGGTAGGCCGGCCAATTCGAATGTATTGGAACAATTTTAAATCCGATTTAACGGATGCGTTTAATGTGCACCAAACCATATCCATCTTTACTATTTTCAATCCTTTCCGCTTATTACTATCCCAACCCAATACAGAAAAAACATGAAAGAGATTTTATTGATAAAAGTTACTATTTTCATAATTCATGAAAATTATACTTGAGAGATAAATCTATTGGAATGCATGATTTGAAACTGAACTCAATGCTTTCAAGTGGGCAGAGTGTACCTAGACTGCCAGGATCTTCAATATTCAATAGCTATCACAAATACTGTATAAACATAATATTCTAGTATGCGTGGTAGCTGAAGTAATATTCAACTTGCATCAAATGTAACCACGATGTCAACCATCTAATCGGTACTGGTATACTGGCTTCTACTCTTCTACTTTTCAACCATGGTTAGATAGCAAACATTTGAAAATACTTACATTTGGTACTATGGGGCCACTATCTTCGTTTTTCCTCTTTTTATTGTTGAGCTGTCCTGTAAATGAGATTGAATAAGTAATTAGACAAAGATTCTGTTTACAAAAAAAATCGATCTATTAACAGTATAAATTGTAATTTGAAAAAAAAACAAATAACAAAAACGTTTGTCCATTCACTATTTTAGACTTTAGAGTTATAGGAATTGGAAGTCCTGAAACTGAGGATTATTAATCCTGAAACAAAAAATCAATTTAATCGCCGTAAAATCAAGTAACACGAAAAACATTGCAACGAGAAACAAATCAATGCAATTAAATAAAATTAAATTGAATTGTGTGTTTGAATAATTAAACTGGTTGAATATTAAAACTCATTAAACAAAACAAAAAGTTAGTCCAATGAACTCAATATGAGTATTGTATACATTTTTCTCATTTTATTGAAATTATGAAACAGCCTATTATTTCTTCAAATTTTACTAAAAACCTTCGTTCTATTCCTGCGACTCACTCCAAAACCACTTGAACCAGTGTCAAAATTTCAACAATTTTTCACAATTTACATAATTTAACTTTGCGCTTAAAATAATATTGTAATTGAACATTTATAGGCTACTTGCCCAAATTCAAATAAGAGAAAATATAATCGCTCAATATAAAACTGTTTTGAATTTTATTCCTCCTGGAGTGAATTGCGATAATTTAGTCCAATTCACCTCCAAGAGAATAAAAAGTGTGACCACTTGTTCAAAATCGTAGAGCTGGTGCCAAAATTAAGGCGGTTTGGTCTGTCTCAACTAGTAGAGCTGGTGCTCAACATTGAGGCGCTTTCGTCTGTTCCTTGAGCCTTTCAATAGCTAATGTTATCTGCAGATTACTGTGCCGAACCAGCTGACTAGAGAATAGAATTACGAATATACTCTAGTCAGCTGGTCCAAGTACAAAAACAGACAAAAACCACCTTAATTTTTAGCACCAGCTTTACTAGAAATAATGGTTCCCCTCACCATAGAACCCAAAAAATCTTCTCAAGTTAAAACTGGTGGGTGGTGAAACAACTTTGGTTCCGTGGCCATTTCAAGCGAATTTAAACAAAATGAAAAAATATTAAATATACACCTACATAAATTTACGTGTGTTTTGCATTTGTTAAACTGAATTGATACACAAAACATACATAAAATAGTCATTTCAAGTGATTGAACTTACCAGTTTTGGGAGATGAATCTTCTTCACTACTGCTACTACTACTACTTTTCGCTTTTTTCACTGCAGTTTTCTTAGTGGTACCATTGACTTTGTGGACTGGTTTTGCCGCTGCATCATCTTCATCACTGCTGGAGTCGTCTTCACTGCTACTTGCCGGACGTTTGACTGGTTTTGAAGTTCCATTGACAGCTGGCTTGACTACAGGTAGAGCTGCTTTTGCTGGCTCATCAGATTCACTGCTGGAATCATTGCTACTGCTTTCCTGTTGTTTAGGAGCAAGCGCAGCCGCTTTACTTTTTGTCACAGCAGGTTTTGGAGCAGGTTTGGCCGGTTCTTCATCTTCACTGCTTGAATCATCACTACTGCTCTCAGCTTTTTTAGCCGGAGCTTGAGGAGCTTTAGCTACAGACTTTGCGACAGGAGAATTTCTTTTCTGAACTGGCTTTGCTGGTTCATCATCTTCGCTGCTTGAATCATCACTGCTACTCTCCTGTTTCTTTGCTGGTTGTTGAGCTTTAACTGAAGGCTTTACAGCAGAATTTGCTTTTTTAGCTTGCTTTGCAGATGCTCCATCTTCACTGCTGGAATCATCACTACTACTTTCCTGTTTTTTGGGAACAGCTTTAGCTGCAGGTTTTGTCACAACAATTTTTTGAGCTGGCTTAGCTGGTACATCATCTTCACTACTGGAGTCATCTGAACTACTTTCAGTCTTCTTTGTCGGGGGGGCTTTAGCTACAGGTTTTGCAACAGGCAAGTTTACTTTATGGGCTGGCTTTGATGGTTCATCATCCTCACTACTGGAATCATCACTACTACTTTCAGTTTTCTTGGCTGGAGCTTTAACAACAGGTTTTGCAGCAACTTTCTGAACTTGCTTTGAAGGTTCTTCATCTTCACTGCTAGTATCATCACTGCTACTTTCCTGTTTTTTGGGAACAGCTTTAGCTGCAGGTTTTGTCACAACAATTTTTTGAGCTGGCTTAGCTGGTTGATCCTCCTCACTATTGGAGTCACTATCACTGCTGCTTTCTTGTTTTTTTGTTGGTTGCTGAGGCGCTTTGGCTACAGTAGCAGCAGAAGTGTTAGCTTTTTGAACTGGTTTGGCAGATTCATCTTCACTTGAGTCACTATCACTACTGCTGTCTTGTTTCTTTGCAGGAGGCACCTTGACTACATTTCTAGTATTTTCTAAATTCCCTTTCTGAACTGGTTTGCTGGGTGCTTCATCTTCACTACTTGAGTCACTATCACTACTGCTTTCTTGTTTTTTTGCAGGTTGTTGAGGCACCTTGGCTACATTTCTAGTATTTGCTAAATTCCCTTTCTGAACTGGTTTGCTAGGTGCTTCATCTTCACTACTTGAGTCACTATCACTACTGCCTTCTTGTTTCTTTGCAGGTTGTTGAGGCACCTTGGCTACATTTTTAGTGATTGCTACATTTCCTTTCTGAACTGGTTTGCTAGATGCTTCATCTTCACTACTTGAGTCACTATCACTACTGCTCTCTTGTTTTTTTGCTGGATGTTGAGGTGCTTGGTTGTAGGCTTCACGGTTTTTCCACTGGCAAGTTTGACTTGAGTTGCTTTGCTTGTAGGCTTCACAGCAAATGTATTAGGTTTCTGCTGACTTGGCATGCCTTCATCTTCACTACTGGAGTCACTACTACTGGTTTCCTGTTTCTTTGCTCTAGTAATTGAGGCTTAGTAGCCATCCATTTTCCACTGGCAAGTTTGACTTGAGTTTCTGAGCTGGCTTGTGATCTTCATCACTCATCCATCACTTGATGCCTTCTGCTGTTTAGATTTTACTGATGGTTTTACAGCAGCGGGTTTCACAGGTGGTGGAGTGTCGTCATCAGACTCTAGAAAATTGAAGATTCAATATTAGTAACCATCCATTCTTATCACATCATATTAACCTTCTCCATGTATTCTTACATCATCATCCATCACATTGTACGTGTACATAATTTATATGAATAACCATCATACAAAACAACACAAGTTTTCAATCAAAATATAAACTGATTACAAGACTTTCTAATATTCAAGTTTTGCTATCTGAAAGATCAAACAAATTGAAAATTTTCTATTCAATCAGATGAAGAGCTTAATTTCTCAATTATCTGAACCGATCTGCTCAAATTCTTTGTTTATTGGCCTCATAATTCATAATGACATATTTCAATTGGTTCTACGATTCATGAATTGTCAATAGTTCATGAAGGTTCCAGTGCCGCATTTAGCAGTTCAGCGCCCCTCCCTTCCCCACAGACTATGACAACACCCCCATCCCCCATACTTTTCTTATAACTGTTTTAGATTAAATAAATATATATTGGCTAACAAATAATTAAAACAGACTAACTATTCTTGATGATATTGTACTGTCAATAGTTATTAGGATGGTGTGTAGAATAACTTATAAAATGTGAGTTCTTTCGTAATTTTTTATTCCAACTCTAAAATAATACAACTCAAGTTCCTGATGAACAATATTCACAAAGAATGAAAAAAGAAATAGTTACATTACGTTAAGATTTATAATTTAAATCTATCCTTAATAAAAATTCATATTTTAGAGCTTCTACATTCAAGGTCAAAAAACATTCAGTCATAAGTAGTTCTTGAAATTTGTATTCTATAGAAATTTTCTTTGCTTGGATTCTACAAAAGTTCTCGTTATTTCTCCGAGGTCAATGCTTTCAGTAAGTTCAGACTCAATAGCCATTGAGTTGCGTCAGTGTACACGCGTGATAACTATGAATCATATTTAATAATTTAATAAAACTGTGAATGTCGGTCGCTACATTGTTGTTGGCTATTTCTAATTTAGTTAGTATATTTTCTTTGGAAATGAATAAATATTTGCTGCTAGCTGCAAAAAATTTTTTGATCGATTGTCCAATCATATCTTACCCACGCTCGCGCGTGCGCTTCTTAAAATTTTGCTCCCCCCAAAATTTTGCGCCCTAGGCCTGGGCCTAGTGGGAAATGCGGTACTGGAAGGGTCTCTGTCAACTCGATATCTGAAATTATTGACACCTCTAATGAAAGATCTTCCCTCCTTTGGGAGATTGGCTGTCGTTAGTAAAAAGTCAGCCGTTTCCCCGTCTCTGGAGGAAGGGTAATTGTTGCATTACACTTCAACTGATTAGCTGAATATCATTAAGGGATGTTCTGCGTCTTCACTTGGTTACGGAAGCTAGCTTACGGTTGAGAGGATCAACGTGCTAACCACACCTTACCTCTATCCTGATTGATAGTGGAGTGAATATGAAACTGACAACTAAGCTGTTGAGCCAATGACAATCATAAACTTTGATTCAAGGCCCCTGGGTTCCATGACTCCCAAAAAGTCTTCTCAGAAATAATATAGAAATAGAACTACTCAAGAAAAGAAGACAAGATAAGGTTAGATTAATTTGATTTCAATGGATAAGATAGAATGCAAAAATAAAAATAATTAATCAAAATATAGAAGATTTGAATGAAGCTCTTGAAAACTATACTTTTGAGAACTCATTTCTGTAATTAATTAATTAATAAGATGAAGACATGGACGACATTGCTGAAATATGGACAATGATAGAAAGAGAATGGAGTAGAGTGCAAGCAGGAGAAATGAGGTTCCCCAGGACAATAAACGGGAATTCACGTAGAGACAGAATAAGGAATGAGGATATGAGAAGAGAAATGAACATGGGAAGCATAAAAGGAAATATAGAGAACATGAGAATACGCTGGTTTGGTTATATAAAGAGAATGGGAGAGGTTCGGCTGCCAAGGAAAATGGAAGAGATGAGGATTGAAGGAAGGAGACGATGGAAAGACAGAGTGGTCAACGAAGTGGAGAAGAGAGGATACAGATGGCGGCAGGTTGAGGACGAGCGATGGTGGGAGGATCGAGCAGGATGGAGAGGCATTGTTCATACCCAGACCCAGCACTAGCTGGAACGGGACACGGATATGAAGATGAATGATAATAATTAACTTAACTTAATATAGAATAGTCAAACTCACCTGATGAGGATGAAGACGATGATTCTTTCTTTTTCACATTGTCAGCATTTGAGTTCTTTGTTTTACCTAGCCTGGAACAAATTGAATGTTCAAACTAACGTGAAAAAAGCTAATTTATTATAATAATAAGGATTCAAGATCATTCAAAACTTGAGATAATATTATTTGTATCAAAGCCAAATATATCCTATGCTATCATGAAAAATCGAAAATTAGACTACAATGCAGTTGTCTATATTTGAAACTCAATTTTTTGTGAGAGTTTAGCATATAGATTTTCCTAATCAATTCACGAATTAATTGAGAATTTCTAGACAAATGTTCAAAAGTGAAATTAATAAATTTATAAGATGATATGAGCTATGTAAACATGCTATGCTTTATGAGGGCGTGAATACACTTTATTGTACACCGAGATATCCTGCGATAGTAGAAGTCAAGGAAAAATATCCTGTTTACTTGAATGTGCTGGTACACACACGATGTGCAGTACACATGGATATAGTAGACCCCAATCAAAGGGCGAATTGCTGTTATTAATGGTCAGCTCTGTCAGGATTGTCAGTAAGCTATCTACAAAAGAGAACCGGTTCATCTGAAAAACGCTATTGACTCGATATGATCTCACAAACCACTCGCCAACTGTCCTGACAGCTCTGAACATTGGAAACAGTCATTCTCCAACCGCTAGTTTCGTTTGCCTCTGTTATAACAGGCAACGTGTATCCGTATACACACAGGGTGAGTTTTTTGCTTCCCAATCTATTTAATTCTATTAGCTTTACCTTAGGACTGTTATTCTTTATTGTTTGTTCAGGGTTTATAGTCTTCAGAAATATTTAATCGGGATGGGCTTCAAATTCATCATATTCTTTAATTGTTTGTCTTTGCTCAAGGCCTAAAATATTGTACTTTCACAATATTACCTGGAACTTTGCTATTTTGGCTTTTTCCATATTGTGATTTTTATGCCCTTCCTCTCTGGGGTGGAGTTGGAGACGTTCATCATTCCTTCACTCAGTTTAATTTGTATTCATGACCTAGATATTTAATTATGTGATGAACTATTAGCCCAACGTCGCCCTCTATTGATAAAGAGAGAATCATCAGTCTACTCTCTCTATTTTCTTCAGTTTTTGCAGAAAAAGATGTAAACTTTCAGAAGCTGAGCAGAACCCGGACCAACCTGGGTCCATCAGCCTCTATAACAAGCTGTCTTTGTTTGCCAGAGATCGTCTCGATGTGCAGTTCCGAAGGGCTCTGAGAAATCTGCTAGTGGATCACCCCACAAATGCTAGAATCCACGGTATGAATCACGCGCATATTTCAGCTAGATATGACCTTTAATCAACTCAAAAAATAAAAGTTTTGAAAGTCTAGAAGCTGATTGTCAAGTATGATAAAGCATACCAGTCTCAGTCCAGACACAGTCATTTAAACAATGTTATTTTTTGCGAGCTTATAAAACTTCATGAATCTATAAGTGTATTGCGCATCATGCTCATGATCCCTACCGTGAATTCTAGTATTCACAGATCAGGGCCACAGAACTTGTACAGGGTCATCCACGGAAGTCGAACAGTTATTTAAATACCTGATCACAATAGATTTTATAATTGTTTAAAAGCGTTTTATTGGTACAGAAATACTAGTTGAATCATTGCATTCAAAGATGTCAAGATCTCGGACCAGGATTTATATGGAGTTATGACTGATCTCTGAAACTTGTTACCAAAACGGACCGTTTTCCAGGTTCGGTGACATTCCTCCCCTGAATTTTTGAGATGTCTTCTGAAATCACGTGGATAAAAAATAGACCACGTTTATAAGAAACCTAAAAATTACGTTAAGCAGACCAACATAAAGAGCTGAGGAACTTCGCCAAATTTGGAAAAGATCCGTTACGGTTACAGGTTACAGAGATCAATCATCTTTGTTAATACTCAATAGATACTGCTCTAAGTATAAAAATAGCTCAAGTTACTGGACTTTCAAGATCTTGTAATTGGATAAAGAATACTATTAGTAATCGGAGTCATGTAACAAATGAAAGATGATCATCCAACAGAAAATAAACATACTTTAAAACATGATAGGTTACACTTACGCTTTATAACTGTTGAATATTTCTACCAGTCCAATGGATCCATTAGCAGGAAGAGGGCTCTGCAAAAATGTCATCGATAAATAACATAATTTCAGGAATGTGCATTACAAGATTGGTGGTTTCAATATTTTTATGAGGTGCAGCGTACGCATTATATAAAATAAAGCTATTAACAAAATCTATTATCAACTGAACTCTTCACTGAACAAACTATTATTAAGTCATCTAATTTGGTTACATTCTGGTCTCCCATCCAAGGGCAGTCCTGTTTGCGACTCAATAGATTAATAACTGAGCATGTGAGCAACCGCTATCACAAGGCAACTCACAAATAGTTCATCATTTAGATTATTTAGAAAAGAAATCCCAGAGCTAAGTTACTTTAACTTAAGCCTCGTTTACACCGGAATGTAAATAACATTTGTTTATAACTTTTTATATAATAAATTAAATAATTTATAAGTCTATATAATAATACGTTATTCAATAAAGTTATTAACAAATGTTACCAACATTCCGGTGTAAACGTGGCATGAGAAATTTGGTAGCTTAAAGCACGTAAAATGAACTCCTGGATTGAAATGAACAGTTGCTTGTTATATTTGTCTACGTTATCTACATTTACAATTTCACTCAATTCCAAATTACAATAAGGAACAAAACTACGAATACTTTTCATTGTTAAACACTGGTTCATGTCTTGGAATATTTATGTTAACTTATTTAGAATAATATTTTCACAACAATATGAGCATGATTGAAAAAATCAACTTTGAACACTAAGTTTGGGTCCATGATTTATTTTACTCATTATTCATTATTTTTAAGGTTAGATAAGATTTTCACCAATCTTGACTTGTATTGAATAGCCTACTTATAGGACTACAAAATTAGTCTTGTTATTTACTTAACCGATTCAAATCTTCAAATAGTTTTAATATTTCTAGGTTAGAAATTCTAAGTTTAGAAATTATAGGTTCGGCCAAAGTTAAATTATTGAGATCGAAGTTAGGAACTTAACATTAAATAATTTAGGTACTCAAAAATACTGGTGGGCTTATATATTCCATTTTCAACTATTTTAAAAACAATTATCATTCTTCAATTGTGATTAACAATAGGGAGAAAATAATATTACGTGAGTCAAAATAGCCAACTCGGTAAATCGCAACATGCCTTGACTTGTGATCTCAAGAGCAATCACCACCGCACCGTTGGCTTTTTTACAATTTATTGTACCATTCATGAGAGTTTTTCGTGTATACGGACATCTAATTTTGAATTGGTATCATTGTAAGATAGTATCACAATAAAATTATTATAAAAAAATGAATAAATTTTGGCATTTCTGAGCTTGATAAATTCAGGTTTAGGCTATACTAGAAACTCACCAACTTTGTCTTCTTACGGAATCTCACAGCAAGTTCTTTATCTATTTTAAATAGATAATCATAGACCAGAGAAGTTAACTGTGGTTCAGTCATTGTTCCAATAAAATGATAAAACAGAATTTTACAACACTTTCGTTAAATTCAACCGAACAACTCTTCCTCACTATCTAAATTATAACCAAAAAATCATAATAGTGACCGCATGGGCACTGGCAAAATGGCGGAGAACGTAAATTAGTTAGTTGTACTTCCACAAGTCAATATTTCAGCGCTAGCTACTCGATGAGAAAAAGGCGCGAGCATTCAAAAGTTGTATGATTTCTCAACTTTTGGCTTCAAAATATAGTACCGTAGGCTATTATTGAAGAATAAAATACAATATGCCTACTCGAATGGATGTGAATTTTCAAATGTTGAACCTTATAACCAGTCTATTGGATTCATTGAGTAAAGTAACTTATTTAACTTATGCTTCATGAATAAATCATATATAGGTTTCAAAAATTTATTACAAACGCATGATAAATTTGATTAGTATACTGGCTGGCTATAATATTGAGAATAGAATGATAAAAATATCTAAAAAGACTTTAGAAATTTATTATTACAGTTTAACAAACTATTTCTTCCAATGCTGTATCCAATAAGATCACGAATTTCATTAATCTTAAAGGAGGAAAAATGTTATCCTCCGCACAAAATTGAGCAGCTTAGGCTATAGAGATTTCCTATAACAAATCAGCACACTTTGCAAAGTTGAGAACGTCTCTTCAGTTGAGAATAAATTATTATCTATCAATTTTCATTACCTATCTCTATCATTGTTTATATTGTCATATATTCAAACTTTAAGTACTAGTACCGTGTAAGTTATTATTGAGGATACTGCGTCTAGTCTACATTTTTAAATAATGATATTGTAGTTTAAAAACTATAGGCCTACTCATGTGATATAATGTTCATATGAAGTGTTTTTTAGAGTAAAATGATAACGCTTCGGTCTGATATAACCAGAGGTTCAGTGATTCGATCCTCAGCCAACAGTTTTTGACCAGGGCACAATCATATTGATACCTACGGCAACCCCGTCTTTCGTGGAAGATTTTATATATATATAGGTATAAGTATTATTACTTTATTATTTCGTGGTAGGAAGGAAGAATGGAAGAAAACCCTGAGATAGAAGCTAACAAGCTAAATACATTACTGACAGATGCAGAAGGTTAAGAAAAAGATCGAATGACCATGGTGCATTCTCAAGAGGTGACGGCCACAAAGGAAGGGGACCATCACCCAGAGGTCAATTCAGACCTCCGCGATAAGCCGTCGGTCCCGGCTGCCTAAAAAGTAGTCGTCATCCCTCATCATCTCTCATTAGGTACCCAAGCATAGGCCTAGTAGCCCCAGCCCATGCATGTGGGTAGCATCATCGGAAAATTAGAAATACAATATTTTATTATCAATATTGTACGTTAAATTACTGCATTTGCTTAAATTATTTCGTTTTACCATACAGCTATATTTTTTATGGAAGCTAGACTTGTCTGAATATGTAGGTACAGAGTTGGTCAGAAAAATAATATGGATATGCGGATGATGTGAAATCCATACTCACTTTCCAAACGAGACTCTATAGACTGGTTTTATTGCAAACCTACCTCAATAATGTTGCTATTATGAAAAATATAATACTGTAGTGATCAATCACCATAATAAGTCTGCTTCTACTATTAACTGAATAGGTAGGCCTGAAATAATAAATTTTTGAATTTTCATCATTAGAATGTGTTTTTGTTTCTATTAGAAGATTTGTAATAGCTTAACATGTATATCTTATTAATTTTATGATTAAAGAAAAATTACGATATAATATCTACGTATTATGACCATCTTCAACATTGAGATAATGATTACAATTTTTGAAACATAGTAGGCCTAAGGCCGGTATTACACGATAATAGTTCTATGATCATATCTAATCATATGGAAGGAGATGAAAATAGGATTTTGTATTTTCATCTCTTTCCATATGATCAACTATGATCATAGAACTATTATCGTGTAATACCCGCCTAATATGAATATATAACATAGTTAGTTATATTCAGGGGAAAACACATCAAATTGGGAACAAGGCTTGTTGTTGAAATGAATAATATCCAAATAAACTTGTTTGCAAAATTACATTTATTTGTAAAAAATCATAATGATTATGATTGTTTTTGCATCCAAATTAATTCCATAACAGAAATACATGTTTCAGTATAGTTTCATTTTAATACTGTCAATAATAATTTATAATAATACTTAATTGTATTCAACCAACATAATATTATTCGAAAAAATATGTTATTGTCAGCTACTTGGAAGATGACCAATTTTTGAGAGATTACTAATCAATAATTGACCAATCAATATTCTTCAATATCAATTCCATGATTTTTCACCGATTCAAAAGCATTTTTTTCAAATTGAATATTGGCGATTTAAAACATTATTCCTGTTCCTCCAAGTATTCATAGTGGATGAATAAATCTTACTGAATATAAAAAATTATAACTCTCGAAACTTGAATAGTATCTGTACATAATGAACATACCGGTAATAATTCGAGTAATTCAATCTCTATAATATACCATTTAATTCCCTGTGTTCTTGCAGAATTCATCCAAACTGATAACTTTTCCTGGATGACATAGATTTAGTACGATGATATGATTCTGATTTATCAATTCCAAGTCCAGTTGAATATCGCCCTTCGGATACTTTCAAAGATGGAATCCTTTGTGCAATATCAATGCTTCACAAATGATAATAAAGCTATGTTGGCTGTTGCTGAGATGATCGAAATGTATTAAAATTTTTAAACAGCAAATACATACTACTAAAACTTTACTTTACTTTTACATATTTCCATATGAGGATTTTGAATATTATAATCTACAATTGAATATCTTGTAAAAGTTAGAAAACAATTTATTATTACTTTGCCTCCGACCAGCAGAGGAACTAACTATAACTATAGCGATACAATATTGTAGTAAATCAATATAAAAAGCATTCACATCAACAGCTAAATACACTGACTAGCAGAGTATAAGATATAACAATATTACTTTCCTAAACCGTAATTCATCAACATAATGATATTATGTTCTATCTCTTGGAGCTATAATCTACTGTACTTACGCTATTATTGCAAAATTTATTAACTTTTCTACTACTCTCTTACTATTTACCTAAACACAAAATTAGACAATCTAAGTAGTATTAAAAGTTAATGTTGTTAGTATTTTAAAGCTGATTGTATTTTCTAATGAGTAATTTATACGTAAATAGTGCATCTCATACAGTTTCCTAATCAATTGACAGTAAATTCTTTTATACCAGTGGTTGTATGTTGACATTTTTTGATAATTTTGAGCATTGAATTCAGAAGTGGAGTTGATCATTCAATAAACATTTCTCCACAATAAAAAAATCATATATGCATTTGTTTAGAAGAAGAGTATTGTTTTTGACACCAATAAGTGAAAGACTAGAGGAAAAGTCCTTAAAAGTTTGAAAATATTTTTCAATTTTTGAATTACATTTTGTGAAGAGAAAAATTGATTGTTTCAGCATTGGCAAAATAAAATTTGTCAAACCGATCTGAGATAAGGTAACACTGTACTTTTATAGAGCCTATCAATTTGAAACAAGAATCATATTTCTCCCGAATATAATGTTATAATAATTTATGGTCACCATCAAATAGGTCTAAAACTGGTCAAGTGTCAAGAAGAAAAAAATCCTTCAATAATTATTCTTATTCATTCCATGGATTCGAGTTGGATTCAACTCGAAAAATATTGAAATTTGAGAGTATGCCTACAGTTATGAATTTCTTAATCTGTTGAATCCAATTCAGTAACATGAATGAAAATCTCTGAAAATTGAGATTTTCTTCAACAAATTTGCAATATTAGTAGCTTACATATATTAATATAGTTGTTCTTCAACTTTCTCACAGTTTGCAAAAAAATTCGTGATATAATATGTCATTGAGGTTGACTTTTAGAAAATTAGCGGCTAATTGTATTCAACTGTTTATTAACATGACCATTAGAGGGGAAAGTGATGAAGTATTATATTAGCTTTTGAATTCTCGCAATGACAGTTACCGTGGAGTTAAAGTTAGCTATCACGGAGTGGAGTTTAAACAATTTTTTATTATTTAACAATTGAATTCAAACACTGCAAATTACGTCATTTGAAATGTAACGGAACTTATAAAACTAAAGAACAAAATCCTTTTTCAGCTCTATCAAAATGTCGTCATAAGGTATAGTGTGTCCAAGCAAAAAAAAAAACCCCCTGGCAAGATGAGGAGTTGAATTTAGAATTTTGTATTGTTGGTTTTGGAATATTGTATGAATTATTGTGAAGGGCTAGCATAAATTTTTCACGCCTTATTAGTATCAGCCTAAAGGATTTCAAGTTTATGTTTTAATAAGATTCAATGAATTGCTAGGATATAGGTCTATAGAAGAAGAATGACTGCGTGGTACATTTTACAATAAAAAGATATCCCACTTGAATAATATCGAGAAAATATTAGCAGCTCAGATTTTGTGAGTCTACTCCGTATCACAGAACGGAGAAAACTTGAGATCAATAAATGACAGCGCGATTTGGCTGGTTACATATAACTTAATGACTAGGAACAAGTTAGCAGTTCTTATAAATGAGTTTAAAACTATTATAACAGTCAAAATTCCTATTTAGTAACATTATTAACAACTTTACTCAATTTAAAAATATGCAGCAAATACCATCAAATCATAATAACAGTATTATTATCTACTTTACAGTATTCTCTATCCAGCAAGTGGAAAGTGATATAACCACTTGGAAAATATTTTATCAGCCCCCTTAGATCTGGAGTCAACGTGTCAATCTTACAAAATCTTTCAATGAAATATAATTATTTTATTGGATTAGACGATCAGGAGATAATCATTCAAATTTTCAAATTCACATGGTTGAGCCGTCTAGTGTAAATGTTTAGAAAAATTAATATACAATTTTCCACATTCATTGAGCAGTTCGATGATAACTTTACAACAACATCAATGAGATCAATCTTTCTTGTTACTGTGTAATGTAAAAATATTTACCTTAAACTGTGAAGGAAAATAACATTATTATTATCCTAATCAATTGAAACATTTCTAGGATATGGTAGAGAAAAATTTTTCGAATAATATTACACCTCTGATTATGAATTGAAATACGTTCAAAGTTTTTTTGCAATGTATGGATTCATTCAATCGGTCGATTGTTTGAGTTGGACTTGTTTTCATTACGCAACTTTCATGAAAATATTGTCTCTATTTTTTTAATTTACAATGAGTAAATTGACAGTATAAGTAACAAGAAAGATTTTTCTCACTTGATAGATTCATATTTTATAAAACTCTTCCATTATTGTGTAGCATTGTCTAAAATGTTACAACATCAAATCCGGTTTTATTCGTACCAGTTTGGTTCAATTGGTTACGATATTAAATATTATATTTTTCGGCTATAAAAAGAGACAACCATTATACATTTGATGTATTAATAACTACCGTAACGTATAGAATAACTTACATTAATTTTTTACCGTAGCCTACACATTCTGGAAATAATAATAGAAAACCCAAGTCTGAAAACATAATACGGTACCGTACATAATAAAAAATTAATGCAAAATTAATAGTAATAATTTTTCAATTAATCTCTTCACAGATTTCAATTTTAGTAAAATAGAAACGGCATTTCCATTATAGCGATTGAATTCAATTGAACGGCAAAGCTTTAAAACAAGATTGGTGATACTAGCTTACAAAAATTTACTGATTCTATTTTTAAAATTCTATAAAATGTTTATGTACACGATATGCATATTTCCAAAGTCTTACGACTTGAAAATTGTTGCCAATCATGATATAACTTTTTTCATTATGTGATTGGTTCTATAGTGTGAAATTTTTCTTTTAATAGTAAAATAGCAATTTTTCACTACGGTATTCATTCTTCTGAATGAGCTCTGATCAAATTTCCAATAATTTTTATCACGGATAGGTGCGCCAGCTCAAAATTTCATAAATTAAAAATAAGTTACAATAGAAAATGCTGTAGTTTTGAATTTATTGATGGGTTTCAATATAGTACAACAAACATTCGCCTCACCCTTTCTGAGTAGAAATAAAGATGAAAAAATAACATAAAAATGAAAATTCGATCACAGCAGAGTTGATTTAGGTAGTGCAATGTTCTGAAAAATTGGTTTATCATTTGGAATGAGCCCACTCAATCACATACCACAGATAGAAATTGTTTATCACATATAATGCATGATTATATACTGTACGTATTAAGTTTTTTAGACTGTCTTCAATGTGAACAAATAATTACATAAATTACTAGTGTAGCCTATAGCACTTGTATAGATTGAAAGTTTATCAAAGCAGTTTTTAGTGGACACCAGTGAGTATTTCCTAGGTCGGACAAGATAAATTTCGCAAGATGTTATTGTTCTAATGACAGTTCATTCGCAGGTTAATTTTTGTATGTTCAAGTCTATGTTAAATTCTTCCATCTTAAAATATTATATGATATCACAAATATATACCAATTTTAGCTTAAACTTTTACGGCCTCCAATACATCTCTAGGCTTGCCCGGAAATACCACGTTGTTTATCATTAACGGTTTTGAATGAGGGCATAGAATAATAGAACTCTCTCAACAATAGAGAGAGTTATATTATTCTATGATAGGTGGTAACATATTAATATTATTTTTTCCTGCAATCAACCCTATATATTCTTTCTAAAGATAACAATTTTTTTTCATTTACTTTTCTATACAGTAGCCTCTACTCAATAACTTTCTATTCACAGTTTTGGCCCTGTTGAGATTAACATTGTTTAACATTATCAATGTTTAACATTGATTAACATTGTTGAGATTAACATTGTTTCTTGCATCCATCCTTTCACACTGAATTGAGGATAATCAAAGTATAAAAAGCACTCACATTTTCACAAAACACTTTACACTTCCTCAGAGCAGTGAATGCCAGTGAATATAGAGATAAGGATATAAATAAGAATCTCTTTTATATTCACTGGACTCTGCTCAGAGGCTGATGGCGACCAAAACCAGGTTGAAACGATCGTTAGGCTACTGCTCAATGTAAGTGTTTTCAATGTAGGCTAAGTGCTCAATGAAAGTTTTCTAAAAGTTGATGATATCTTGTTTCTTCATTAACCATTCACATAAGTGACTCCTACCTGATCATGAATAATGCTGATTTGTCTTGAAATATGACAATACAAATAAAAACAATTGTTGACTGATTATTGATTAGACTACTAATATAAACATGAATTATCAATAAGGATTTGTAAACCCATGTTGATTTGACGATTGTTGAGGCTGTTGAATGAGATTAGTAATACCGTATTGTAGATAGTCTAGAGTTACATGGACTCCATTTGTTCGGAAAGCTCTAGTATTGGACTCTCGGATACGGGCTGCATTGGGGAGAGATTTGTAGACCACGTGACGTATGGCTGCTGCGGTTGGGTCGTTGTTAGCGGTGATGTCATCTGTAAAAAAATTAATAGTGATAATTACCAAAATACTCACCTTTCCCTATACTATAATTGACTGTTACGTAACTTTGTCCTGAGTTGCTACTGTACAAAGAAATTTTGATAGGGTATTTTTCAAATGAATATTTTTTGGCCTCCATTTAATTTTTGAATTGTTAACTTGATTGTTGCATCAATTTTCATCACATCTGAAAATTCCATTAGGCTACATTATATCTATTACGGCATTATTTTATGTGTTGTTCTTGAAATAATTGTTTGTTAATAAATTAGATGAAAAAAATAAATCAACAAATGACAATTCTTTCAATAAGGTATCCATTGCGCAGAGTATAAAATTGAGAAATTAAAAAAATATATTATCCCTGATACTTTCTAAATTGTTTCAGAACTAATATTATTCATTCATAATAAATGGAAGTAGGCTAGTATTACTTGTATTGGTTAAAGCGTTGTTCTGACGATAATCCACAGGTTTCGACATAACGTCATAATGTTCAGTGCTTAAAAGTGATTAAGAGGAGAGAACCAATAGCTGAACTCGACTGAGCAGTGGGCCTACTGTTTCTACACAAATTATTTAGATGGAGGTACAGTATAAGCAAAAAAATTATTTGCTTTTGTTGAATTTTCTAGGATTCCAAGTCTTTTCTTACATGAAAAACTGTAAACAATAATAATCCTCTCGATTGAAAATAAAAATAATTTCCAAGGAAAGTGAGTAGTTTTGCTATAAGAATAAATTAATTTCCAATGAGAGTGAATCAATTTTCCAATGATGGAAATTAATTGTTCTTATAAGCTTGAAATTTAAAAGGAAAGGGAATTCATATTGTTATCAATTTTAGTTGCTTATTTTATTACTATATAAACTCTCCTGTAAAATATATCTCATGTTCTTGAGAATGCGAAACAGTATAGTAATTGATTTTGTACCTTGACTTGAAATGTTTCTTCATTGGCGAAGTATGCTTAATACATTTTTTGAATGAATCAACACAGAACCAGCACTGTATAGGTATAGGGTATAAGTACTATATATACGGTACCTATATTCGATACTCTGAATCATGGCGTTCCAACTTCATTCAACTCTTTTCTTACTTGTTTTGAAAATCTCTCATAGTACTGTATGATGCAAGCTCTCATAATATCCCTGACTCATTCAAATAAGTGAATTTAAATGTTAAATATTCAATATAAGTAGGCAAGATACCAACAAAATTTGTATTATTTAAAAGAACAACATTATTTCCATGAAAACATTCAATACAAGTAGCCTATATCATTCTCAATGAAAACGTCCAATTCGTGAATAAGTTGATTCATGGATACATGAATGGCCTACTGTATAGGCCTACAGTCTCTGTAACTACAAGTAAATAAGGTACATGCATAATAAATTGAATTTCCATAAAATCCATGTTTAAAACTCTACAAAAAAAATTATAGTGCGCTCCTTCAGCGCTTGATAGTGTCAGTGTCAATAGCTTAATAGTAATGTATGATTGGTTTTTTAGTACAGAGTTTATGCGATGTTAGTCAATAGTAAAATTAATAGATCACCCTATCAATATTAGATCAAAAGCTTTTGTTACTTGTAATAGACCATACACGTTTTTCCAACTATTCACTCCCAATATTGCACACCATCTCACTCGTATCTCTTAAACAAAGATAGTTTTTCATGTGGTTTTCAATCATATATTTTCTAAATAGGAAAAGTAAGGGCTACCGGTATGTCTGTTTTTTCTTTCACCACCGCACGTATTTTTGTAATTAAATGTGAAAAATCAATAAATAATTTATCGCCAGTTATTGCATACAATTTTGGGTATTCAATATAATATTGAAGTGACTTATAAAAGTTAAAGGCTACTGTACTCAAGCATTGAAGTGAAAGCAGCATGAAAGAAGTTGAATAAGGATGATGTGAAAGAATAACATTAAACACACAACACAAAACCATGAATGAATGGAGTGAATGATATACACTACATGAATGATATACATGTTATGCATGGGTAATGAATAACACCGAAGTTTCAAAAAAAATGTTGAAATTCAATGAAAAATGTTGAATAAAAATAAAAGAATGAGGTGAGAATGAAAAAAAATACAAAAAGTGATCTGCATAAACTTTAATTGTTACAGAGTTGTCTGAAACCGTATAACATATTTTGTTTTAATGTATGACTTATAAATATATGTGAAGACATAATGTAATATTCATTGTTTTTGAAATAGAGTTGTCGCGTTCACACTTTGAAATCATAATAAAACCACATATTTTCAAATTTGCATCTGTCAACTTGTAAAAATACTAAAAATTAATTATTCATTGACGGTTTTTTGAAACTAGCTGAGGTGGTTTTCAATTGCGGATAACCTTTGCAAAAATGCCGATGTAACTTTGAAATATAATTCATTTATTTAATTGTATCACTCTATCTAAAGATACATCTTACACCATAACTTGAGACAGAGTATTTGCTCTTTTTATTATAAGTTAATAATTTGAGGATGAAACTTCAGTGTGTAAAAATAATTAAATTTGATCATTTGATCAATAATGCAGCTTCTAGAAAATGAAGAACTATAATGAGAATGCCATCCTGAATTCTAATATTGTTATTGTTTTCAAGTAGGCCTGTTGTTTTCAAGTCAACACAAACCTTATCACAAGACAGAGTGATAGGAAAGTGAGAGGAGGCATAAGACAACATGAAGATGAATATAGTGAAAACGGGAGATAAATTTCTAGCAAAAAGGGAGAATTCTAGCTCATGGAACTCCATAATATTTATCATTCTTATGAAGGCCTACTTCCTCTATATTTACGTTGTTTAACAATAGAGGTACAAGATAATAATTTCAACTGAAATACTGGAATCTAACTAAGTTAAGAGAGTGAAGAAAGAGTAACACTAAGGTCAGGCAAATTAGTTAATTGAAAACATATTATTAATAAAGCAGAACATCACTCTCACAAAAACCAGTCTTTCATGTGAGTCGACTCACCTCTCTTCTCATAATCTCTTGTATCTGATATAGTCTTTGGAAATATTTTGCGTTAACGCAATGCTTTGGATTGGATCGTGTTTCATGGACTGGGGACATTTTCCTAATCCTTGCAATACCACCACCGACACAAATCTACAAAAAGTGCACAGGAAATTAATACTAACAGAAACACAAACAACAAAAACATACAAACAGAAAATAAATTTTGTTACAATGAAATTTTTGGTTTATTTGAAATCAAGCTGACATGATACAATATTGAAAATGAATGAAGTACGGTACGGTAATATTATTTTTCAATAAACCGCTAAAACTATTACAATCTACAATATTTTCGATATGAAAAACTAGTAATTTATTCACTATATTAATTTTATTGACTGAGATTGCTTTTGCGTTCATAAGAAACAACTATGATTTAATTTTACTACGGTATTATAATAAATTGATTCTCAATACCTATAATATTGTTTGAGTACAAATGTATAAATATGTAAAAATAAGCATGCTGATTTCTAATTCAACTTGTGAATATAGTTGAAGAATCATTGTTTAGTTCCGATGTTGTTGTGTATTATTGAATATTTTCAAAGATATGTATGTAGTATATTGTCAATGTAACAGAAACATAATAAATTTATTATTAATGGACTGACATACGTTTTATTAATGTTTAGAATCCGGATTCTGATGGTAATTATATAAATTGAAAGCTAATGCAGAATTTATTAATAAAAAAAGCATCTGTAGACTCAAACGGATTACAGTAAACAGATATTAACTTAATAAGATATAAATAATTTATCAATTCACAACTATTAATAAATACAAGTTTTATAATAATTATTATCAGTCTATTTTGATGATTATTGATTGATAATACTGTAACAATTAATCAATTAACAAATATTCAAACATAAACTCAACACTGATAACTTGAAATAAGATTCAATAAAATTTTTAACTTTTATTAAAGTTTCTTCCTTTAGGAACTAATGTGGTTGATTATGAGGCATTTCTATTCAAGTGATGTAGTTCCATATTGTAAGCGATATTTCAACTATCAATTATTGTAAGTGATATCAATATTAATTATTGATATTTGTATATTTAATAAGTAGCATTATACAATTAGGTAACTGCAGAAATCAAAGGGTTGCCTTTTCAAAATTCGATGATTTATTTATTGTTTTAAATTAATATTTTTCCAGGAAGACAAATATATCTGGATTGATTGTTGATGAATCAATTGGTGTTCTGTTTCTTTTACAAATATGTCTTTGTGACGGACGTTTTCGTATGTAACTATAATTCAATGTTATCATAATGTAATAAACATGTTCTAAAGCATACCTATTAAGTCTATGAAGCTTCATTATGCTAAATTAGGTACTAACAACTACTAATCATAAATAGTTTCTTATTGGCATTAAAGTAATTGGAACCTATCCTTATTCAACAAAATTTGATGAAATTAATGTTTAATAAACTAACAAATATATTCAACAATCATAAATATAAAGTCTAATCAAACAACGTCTCTACTTACAATGGTTATGAAAATGAAGTTTATATACATGAAGGTGACATGGTTGTGGAATGATCGATTTTGGAATGATAATTTTCAATTAGGTGAGTAATATTTTTATTATACTTGAATATTTCCAATAATTATATAAAAAACTACTAAGAAGTGAACTAGAATGTTGGAATTGGAGTAAATTGATTTGATCTACAGTGAAAAAATTAAAAAAGAATTCTCCAACATGAAAATGTAATAGAAAATGACATGTTTCATGACCTCAAAAATACAGGAACTACGAAAATATTAAATCAATGATTGAGAGAGGCCTCAAATACATGCTCGAAAATGAATAGGATGATTAATTGATTAATGGATTAAGCACATTATTGAAACGTGGAGTTTTTATAGAATGATTTGATAATTTTTTTTTCGTGATGAGCAAATAACCATTCAAAAGAATGAACATTTTTTATTTTATAAAGTGGGTAGGTGTTTGACTTAATATTGTTGATATTGATATGATTCCAAGTTGTTTTAGCTCTATCGATGAGATAAAATAACAATAATGTCATTTCAAAATTATTTAATGAGTGAAAAAAGAGAATGATTATACAAATCAACAGTTTATATTGCACATAATTAAACTTGTATACAGCAGGTACCTAATTCGCGAAAGTAATGAATGAAAGAACAAAAATGGAATGTGATGATTATTTGATAATATGGGTTACACATAAATAGAAACTAGGCTACTTAATTTGGTTTGGATTGGATAGCATAGCGACACAATGAAGCAAGCGTTTTAGTAGCAGCACATACACAAATAAAGTGTGATCAAAAAGTCACGCAGCTACATGATTTGTTATATGATAAGGGTTGCGCGACTTTTCAATCACTCTAAAGTTTTGATTATAGACACAGAGGAGAACTACTTGTGAACTACCTGGTGATGGCTCCAGGTGCCCGACTGTACAGGCTGCCAGGGCAAAGACGAGACAAGGAGGCTGTCACAGAGGTTGACGGTGGTCTGCGCCCCTGACCACAGTGGCGACTGTTGAGAAGGCTCGCTGATCTGACACAGTGCCATTGAGCTCTGCAGTGACTGCCAGTTCTCGTGGCCACCGTCGTTGAAGTTCTGCAGCCTGAGAAGATCGCTCGAACCAGGTGTGGCGGGAAGTTGTCGGGTTGGCGTGGCGGCACCATTACTGCTATCCTCGATTATTGTATCGGCATGCAGTGGAAGTGGCGGAACAATCTGAGTTTGCTGTGCAAGCTTATAAGAAGCCTGTCGCAGCATCTGTCTCCTACTAAGTAGCAGAGAAAGATTCGAATTGTCAATACTGGCGTTGCCAGTTGGTGTGTTAAATGCAGTTGTCTGTTTCTGGAAGCCTTGCCGCTTCTGCTGTAGCATTCGATGCTGCATCATCTGCTGCAAAGGTGCCTGCTGCTCACCAGTTGTTGTCGGCGTAACTTGGAAGCCAGTTATGTTGTCCCCTCGTTTTGCAGGACGCATCTCTTGATTCCTGTACTCAGAGTGTTGCATCTGTCTCCGAGCCAACTCCTCCTGAGTGACTGAGCTTTGGTATAAGCTTTGCAAAGCTTGATGTTCTCTTTGGACAAGATGAAGATGCAATTCCATTACACCTTTTGATTTGGTTGTTTCATTCAATTTCTGACTATTAAATGCAATATTCCCAGTCTGTTTTGTGACACCCACATTCTGTTGGTTTTCTTCTGGAGCATTACCATGTTGAGCAACCAGCCCATCAGAAGCTCTTCTGCCTTCTCTGAAGTCAACTGGCGACCTGGTTATATTCCGATGAGTAAGTCTTCCACCCACACTCTGGTTGTGGGACAGCGGACTGTGTCTATTCCATGATTTGTTTTCACTTGTTACATAGACAAAAGGATGAATTGCACTAGTGCTTATCACAACATTATCAGAGATCGACGGCCTGTCAACAGTGGGGCCAGTACATGATGGCAGGCTTGAAGCTAGATCCGATTGCAGCTGATCGAACTGATAGTCAAGACTGTTTTCAAATGTTGAAAAGTTGCTTTGTAAGGAAGAGACATGAGATGAGGAACATGATGAGTCTGAACTTAAATGCTGACTTAAACTTTTGTTGTGTACACCAACTCCACTGGATGATGAGGAGCTGGCATAAGACAACCTCTGTTGGGATCTATGGTGTAGGTGTACAGGTGGTATGCTGTCTTCTGGATCAGTTTCTAGACCCTCATCAGTTGAGCTTGAGTACTGTGGAGTCATGCCATGCCCTTCTTGCCTTGAGTACGACGTGACACCCGTGGTGAAGGATCCTATTGACGGATTTGTGTACCGTGGCAGTGAGTAGACGAGATCGGAAGAGAACTGCACTTTGGAATAGTCTGACTCAGTGGATGAGGTCACCTCGTTGCTGCTATCACCAAACTGATAAAACATTGGTTGTGTGTGACTAGATTGTATTGGGTTTGGTTGAGGCATTGGTACACCGGTGGACATGGAGTCTCTGAAGGGTGAGGGGGAAGGGTGTTGGCTGCCTCGGCTGAAACTGTTTGACCTCTGAGTGGTTGAGAACATCTCATTATCAGGTGCTGACTGAGGACTGGGTGTATGTCTCTTGTCAATAACTCCTGGTATCTGTGGACTGCCAGTTAATCCCAACTTTCTCATTGCTTGTTCAGCTATTGTACTCGGTCTCCGCTTCACTTGTCCTTGAACCGAGTCAGCTGTTTTCGCCTTCTCCCCCGCAAGACTAGATACTGTGGTTGGGGTGGATGTCGATACTGGCTCTTGTGGCAGTGTGAAACTACTGCTGCGATGTTGTCTCAGTCTTTCAACCAGTAGAAAGTAGATAGCTGCATGATGGTCATAGCTGCCATTGCGAACAGACTGAAAACAGAATAGAGAATTCATTAGATAAATAGCTTAAATACATAAAAAATCAACAAGACTTATGAAAATCATCAGGCCCAGCAAAATAATTTCACTAAAATTGTCAAATATTGAATATTTACAATACAAAAAATTAAAGTTGGGACACAAGTTGATAAATAATATAAAAATATTTTTTAATTTGAGAATGGATGTCATAATTTTTAATCAGAAGTACAAAATTATTTATCGGCAGAATTAAAAGGTGCAACTTTGAAACAATAAAAAAATCATTTTTGTGATGTGAGAACATGGCCACTTTTAGCATGGTATGCAAAAAAAATGTTATGCAAAATGGGTGATATATGATCAGAAATGGTAGCCTATATTATGCTCAATTGATAATTATAAAAGTTTATTAATGTAATTTGAATGAATATTAGGATTATAGGCACAATACTGAATAAGTATGAAAATGCAATACTCTCATGTAAGCTGTATTCAATACTTAAAAAATATATATTTTAGGAATATTAAAGATAAAGACATGAAATTTAATCAATGATAAATTAACTGGCGCAATAATCAGTAATTAATTATTGAGAACAAAATTCTAGACGGCTTGGTGAATAAAAATCAATAATTCAGCATTGCTTTGAATCGGTATAGACTTGAAGTAACTAAAACTTTGGAATCTCCACAATAAGATTTTAGTTTGAATGGAGAAAACTAAAACTTTATTCAGATGAATATAAAAATTAATGATAATCATAATTAAATTACTCATTCATCAATTATGATAGAAATTCGGATTCTCGTTAGGCCTATTGGTGAAGACTGAATACTATAGATTTCGAAGAACATAATGAAGAAGCTATTGCGAATAAACCAATAGCTGTAATGTAAAGGGGTCTCTGTGTATCCCATTATATTTTATTTACATAAAGCAGGAAACAAAAAGAGGGAATATTTCTAATTTCCAAAAGAGGGTTTCAGTAAAATTTATTGATGCTATTCAATCCTCAACTTTGTAAAATTTAAATAACATTTCACAATATTGAGTTTAAAATTTCTCATCTAAAGTTGAGATTTAGTTTCATTTCTATTCATCAGAGTATTTCATAGTTTGAAATTAGTTGTTGTAGTCATATCTAATTCAAAACATGAACATGAGAAAATTTAGTCTGTGAAAGAAATATTGAATCTTTCTATTTTCCGCTTATTTATTATACTTAAGTAATACTACTTATAATTTTGAAAAATTTACTCATTTATTTTGAAAAAATCGACAAAAATAGAAGAGGAAAGAATGATAGAAATAGTTTACATAAAAAAGATTACGTCGTTATCATGATAATCATGAAGTTGAAGTGTTATTTTCAAGGTTCCCCGTGGAAGTTGGAGTACCGTACTTACAGTAACTTACTATAACAGTATTATTAGTTACACAGGGCTCGTTACGAAATGTTCATTGATATGACGTTTACCTGATTTACAAAAAATATCGCCCCCGGGTGGGCTCGAACCACCAACCTTTCGGTTAACAGCCGAACGCGCTAGCCGATTGCGCCACGGAGGCTACATAGTTGACAACTATTACCTTTCACAAACCAACTATGGCTCATCTTCACTTTATGCCTTTCTATGTAAATTTATCCAGAGATAAACCTCTCCTTCAAATATGTACCCTGCTATAGCTGATGCGCGTCAAATCAAGGCTAATCTTATCATGCTATGGATTCTTTTCAGGACGCTCAGTCACTGATCGACCCATGTAATTTATATTAAATATGTTTTTTATATCTACCCTAAACGAACAAAGTCATTATTTTAATCTTATTTTGCATTTTTATTTTAGAATATTATTCAGGGAACATGCATAACTTTTCTGTGCACATATTCAGTTCATAACTACAAAATGATTGATACTACATTCATTTAATTTGATCCATAAAGTGAATTAAAGAATCGAATTAAAAGATACAAGTCGTTTCGTTATAGATAGGAGAAGTATATTATCGATTAAATATCATTGTATAATAATTATTATTGTTAGAAATTTAAATACGTTTCAATCATGATTAATTTTTTATCATTTACAGAGTAGTCAAGCAAAAAAGAGATCCTGGCAAGATGAAGAAATTACTCCAGAATTTGGTCTCAATGTGTAGAACAAACTGTGTTCTACAATTTGAGACCAAATTTATAATTATTTTATCCATTTATTCATTAATACGAATTCGGTTCCGTGGATTTTAGTTCTGGTGATGAATCAATCAGTCAGTTAGTGCCATTTCGCTTTTATAGATATAGATTATTCTTGAACCAATATTGACCAAGCTGAAGTCATTTTTCCCATCTTGCCAGAATGTATTCTTTGGTCGACCAGACATTATACATGTATCATCTGAAAAGTGCATGACCTAAACCTGCTGTACACACCGCTCAAGGAATACTAATAATTTATTTATAATACTCATAATAGTAATAATTATTAAAAAATGTTGTTTTTTGACAGATATCCTGCTGTGACTGACCTCTCTAGTGCGCACGGCATCGATGCCCAAACTCTGCATGAGTCTGATGATCTGTTCGTTGGGCTCCAGCTTGCAGTCGACGCCTGGCGTGGTGGCGCTCGGCAGGAGTCTCGGTGCCTCCTCCATCATCCACCGATGTCGTTTGATCTGATCCACGCTGTAGCGCTTGCTCGGATCCAGCACTAGCATCTTCCTTATCAGCGACTCGCATTCTGACAAATCAAATAAGATTATTCACTAATGACTAATCATTGAAGAATTAAGAAACTCTATTGAGAATTTCGCTGTATTTCATTTATGATTAGTAAGATAGGTTAGATAAAATTTGCTCATTAGTCTCAAGACGAGATAGCAATAGTAACGTATTAGAAAAAATTGAAGAATAAATCATTGAAAAAAGTGCAAACCTTCAAGAGAGAAAATTGGTGGATAATTGAGTTCACTGATTCACAATAAAACTTACGGTAATGAACGCATTCAGTCATCTGGAGATAATAAATGAAGAAATTGATTTCCTTCAAAATATACAATGAATAATACATTTTAAATTCATTTATGTACAAATAATAATATTTCTTTTTTTGTTTTTAACCTACGAAATTAACCTACTCAACTATGGGAAACCTATGTGCTAGAGTAGGTATTAAATGTGATAAAAATAATCAATTACTACGTAGTTTCAAAGTGAATTACCATTTAATCTCCCTTATAAATGAACTTGATGAGCTTATTGATTTCATTTTGGTTGAAACTTTTATCTAATTACAAATTTTCAAATTTAGAAACGTTTACTCTAATACTTTACTAATTTTAATGTGTTAAAAACGTTTATTATTGGAAAAAATTTTGTTTTGTGATGATTGTTGGTGTGCTGCATTTATAATGTGTATTGATGTCAACAATAAAATATGAATAAAAAAATGAATTAAAGAATAGGATAAACTGCGGAGACTATTTCGTGTGTGATCATAAAGATTATAAAGTCTCTGTAGGATAAAAAATCGACCTATAAAATAATACATCGGCCCTAGAATTGGCTCTATTTTTGGAGCAAACGAGAAGATGAAGAAGCAAAGAGAAGAAGCGTTTATCCAAAATATTGGTCGAAATTATTTGTCAGACAAGAATGAGAATTTAGATGGAAGAGTTTGAAACCTACAGCTACAGTGTTTGAAAACACTCTATGACATTCTATAGACCTACTATACCCCAAGTTTTTCAAGGAAGGATGGAAATGCATAAAATATATCAAATATATATGAAAATACTACATCAAAGATTTACAGAATATTTTTTTCAATTTTTACTCTCAAATTTATTGTGATTCTACATAACGTTTGTTTGCAACTATGATAACTATTAGGCAACTGGAGGAAAAATGATAAAGCGCTTTCGATATTAATTCATTCAATAATGGTATTTTCTGAGCAATTTGATCATTATTATCAATTGTTGGATGAATTTTAAAAAATCATGAATGTAATAAATTCTATTTTATTCTAATACTTAAATTACAGAGTACCTACTGTAATATACCTAATGATAGTTTTTTTTAATAAATCAGCACGGTACAATTTTTTTAGATATAATAAACTGACAAATTTTAATTAGATTGTATTGATTTAAGATGGTATCTATTGCAAAAGACTGCAATAGATAGTCATAAATTAAAATACATAAAAAATGTTGCAGAGCTGTCAATACAAGAGCTCCAGCATAGAAACAATATTGTCTTTCCACTTAAAGGAAGAACGAACTGAGAAATGTTGACAAGTCTCACGACTTGACCTTTGAAGGAAATTTCGATGAGGAAGAAAGTGATTGGGAATAAAAGGAGAAAAATTGAGAGAATCTATGAAATTTTTTCATATCTGTTCACCATCGATTGACGTAAACAAGACGAGGTGCCTCTAATAGCGTTATACGTCAAACTTCCAATTTAGTCTGCCCAAGCAAAGAAGACACTCTGACAAGATGGGAAAATGACTTCAGCTCGGTGAATGTTGGTTCAAAGAATATAAATTTGGTCCCCAATTGTAAAATACATTTTGCTCTACAATTTGAGATCAAAATTAAAATTTTTGAACCAATGTAGGCCGAGCTGGAGTCATTTTCCCGTGTTGCCAGAATGTCTTCTAGGCTTGAACAGACTATAATACCACCAAAGCGGCTTGTTGATTGAGCCTCTCTCGTTTATTTGGATTGTTCCTCCTACCCTACTCCTCCCACTCTTTCTAGCTTTGATTCAATTGCTTTAGTCGTACAAAACGTACTGGTATTGCTAAAATCGAGGAAATTTCTAAATTCAACTAACTAGGCATAACCTATAGCTATTACAAGGAAATTCAAGAAACACCGTACTCTACTTAGCAATTGCTCAACTTTTTATTTAATCGATTCATTAACAGCGTTTTACCAGATCTCATTACTTATTGGGCCCCCTGAAGAAGAATAATTTATTCAGTATATGTCTTCCATGAAGGGTTGAAAGTTTAATCATATAGCTTAGGTATCGATTTTGTTGTAACTTTGGATAAATCAAATTGAACTTGGGTCACAATGTCTTAATATCAAAATATCCTTTCTTAATTGAATAGTGTGGAAACCTTTGGCAGAAATAAAAAATTTGAACATATACTCCAACTATTTATTCCTTAGCTTAAATCCAGGAATTAAAGAAGTTTTGGTTAATACTAATTTATTACCGGATTTTTAATTCCTAATTGCTGTATTTGTACTATAGTTCGAATAAATGAATGATGTAATATTTTGATATTTTTACTATTGCTTCTTGTAAGGCTTCACAATAAATTAAACTAAGAATAAGAATATATGTAAACTAAGTAAGAATATATGATAGTTTTAATGAAGCTCTACATTGTATACATATAGTAGGCCTAATGGGTATTTTCTTTCACTTGAAGTCATACGTTCTCACTTCTATTATGAAAAATGCCTCTAATCTCTAATAACTAAAATTAGTCAAATAATGTTAGATAAATCTATTCACTTGGTTTTGTATGAAGCGAATGATTCAGAATGCTATTCGTTGGAGGAAAAACCAGAATGGCATTATTTGTAGTAAGAAATAACTCTTTTTTTGTAAAATAAAAATATTGAAAATGCTGATACAAAAAACTAATCAGTAATCAATCATCATTTATTTAAAAATACATTTGGGTGAGTGCAAAAAGCTCATGCCCTAAACTGCACCTCTACATATTTATACTACACAGTCCTAATACAAAATTAACGATACGGTAGGCCTATATCAAAGTTAATAGTGTTAGATTTTGGTAATAAGGTCCCATCAATTCATTCATTTATTCATTCATAAGAAAATATCACTAGATATCACTCTGATGCACATTTTTATAATATTGGAAGAAAATCGATAAATTAGGCCTACTCTAATTATTCTCCTAATTACTTTAATTCTTCTAGTAGTACCTATTCTCCTAGGTAGTCAACAGAATTTTGGTTGACTACCCAGTAGGCCTACTCTTAAACTAATAGTTCTCAAGTACATTTAGCCACACCGGCACGGTGTGTAAATTTGGAAGGCGGGCCTATTCAACATTCACAAGTCGCCGACCGCTAAATTCTATTTCTACAAATCAAGTTTTCGTTTCTTGTTTTTTTTCAAACTGGCGCCCGCCCGCCACTGATCAAACACAGCTAGGCGTTGCGTTTCCTTCCTCATTCCTGTTAAAGTCTGTCCAAGCAAAGAAGACATTCGGGGAAGATGCGAAAATGACACCAGCTTGGTCAATATTGTTTCAAATTTTTAAATTTGCTCTCAAATTGTAGAGCAGAATGTTTTCTGCAATTTGAGACCAAATTGATAATTTTTGAAAATATTGACCGAGCCATAGTTATTTTCCCATCTTGCCAGAATGTCTTCTTTGCTTGTACAGACTATACTTGCTGGCCTTTCAGGGTCATTGCTATTGAAATCTTTTGTCTGCTATCTGAATTTAATAAGATTCAGACGGACCAAAGTGGAATTCCACTTGAAAGAAAGGAATGCTTCCACTGCTGGACAGGATAACAAGAAGGTTTACTGAATCAAGGACGCTAGACGCAATAAAACTTTATGAATGAATGGTGTTACACTTGCTGCTGATAATGTTGTCACAAACTCAACTTATTGAATTAGTGATTCATATTATTTATAGTTTTCATCAAAAATATTAAGGAATTATATCAAAATACTGTAATGGTGAATAAATAGAGTTACAAATATATAAATTGTTAATATTCAGTTTTATTGAAAGTTTGGAAGTTGCATATCTCAACTTTTTGGCACTGCTTAGTTTAATGGAATAAATTACTGCACTTATATTGGAGCTGGATGAAAGAGATTAAATGCAGATCATGGATAAAGTTAAATCGTTAATTTACTTCACCTAACGAGATCAAAAGCTTCCAGTAAATATAGATTTACATGTCAAGTGCTAGGAATGTGATAATGTTAGAAATGATGAAGCTGAGTATCCCATGCAGAGAGAATACAAAATATATTTTCAATGTTCATTCTGGTTTCAAGTGACTTAACTATGAGTAAGACAAGCCAGTACAAGAAAAAGTTCGAATATAAAAGTTTTGGAAATCAATGTAATAACTATGTAATTCGATAAATAAAAAATTGAAATCACAGAAACCTTTTTAGTTTTTATAATCAACAAAATTTCAACGCAAATCAATGAAATCCAATTCCTTTGAGACTGTGATTTGGATAGGAAGAGTTGTAGACTTGATGAAAGCTCACATCACCCATCTGTGGGAATTCCTCGGATACAATAAACCTTTTTCTCACCACTGATGAATACGATCGAGCATCAATTAGCGAGTCAGAAGTTCAGTGTTGTTTCAATTGTTAAACTGTTGAAACAAGAATTGGACAGTGGACCAATCAATTTACCAAGTGCTCACCCCGGTTTTTGTGTGATTCCCCCTCTCCCCTGCACTTCTGTCCCCCGGCATTACACCCCCCTTTATCCCAACATCAACCGACGTCCAAAAAGCGTTGTGACGCAAGCGCTACGACGCTACCAAGCGTCCACTGACGTCAATGAGCACCCGAACCTCACTTCAGTTGAGACTCTTCTTGCTTCTGTCTGTTAGTTCGATCCCTAACCCCATCACCACCCCCCACAACCCCCTTAATCCAACTCCCCCCCACCCAAAAAAACCATAACGCGCCAATATTCCACCATCGCAAAAGCTAATATTAAACTCATTCAGAAGCATTACATCGTCCTCTCGTCTGAATATACAACAACGACGTACGGCGTCCTTTTTAATTTAAGCGGCGCGCTATTTATAGGGTTCGAATTTTCTCTCTAGAAAATCATTCAGAGAGAAAATCAGTGAAAAGTTGGTAGCTTTACCTATGAGTGTAATGAACCAAACTGTAATAAATACAATTATTTTATTTTCTAGGATGTGAACAGTTTTTTGTGAGTTATAATTATTTGGCTTTTAATAATGGGGGAGACTTAAGGGTTGTTCCACTTCGCCAAATAAACTTATTTCCCCAAATGGGAACATGGATAAACAAGTAGGTTATAGGTCTTTTACACTTAAAATTTTAATCTTAGAACAGTTTTTGATTTCAAAATATAATCGACTATTAAAACCGAAACACTTCTCAAATCACTTGGCAACTGTCACAGAGATGGTTTTTCAACTCCAAATTTTTGAGATGATTATATTCTATAATAATTCTAGATTTATATTGTTACCAGAATTATGAGATATTATGAGATATCGTGAGTATTTATCATCAACAGCTACTGCTCATAAAATTGATTTTGTACATCAGAACTCATAAATAATTCAGGGATGAATAAATTTCATCAGTGTTAATAACATCATTATTAACACATTTATTCATACCCCCAGCAACAGTGTCTATTAATATGAATTGATAAATAGTGTCTATTCACAAATATTCAAATTTAAAAAGCGATTATTTAACAATTGAATGGATTATCACGTAATATGTGCTACGAAGACAAAATATTTGTCCACTGAGAACAGATTGATCAAAAACACATTGAATTGAATAGTATGGTACAAGCCTGTCTTGGAATAATAATTATGAATTATTGGAGAAGAGAGATACCACAGAATATTCTCTTTTATCCGTATTGGTACTTGTACTTGAGGTAATTTTGTTTATGTTCGAATGACTCATTGATTATCTATTATCTAATAGTTCAATCATTGAGTATTGTTTCACCACATACAGTTCTGCATAATAATGATGTAATCAGACGTCAGTGAATTTTATGTGAAAGGACAATGCGTTCCATGATAGTATCATAGTAATGACCCGGACAACTAGGTTTTACCGTACTCGATAATCACTTATTCGCACGAAAGCTAATGAGAAGTTCTCACAATGCCATTTAGCAAATTTCATCAATGGGAAAACCTACTCCTTAACCTGTAATGGTACCTGTAATGGGAATTAACATATTTTCAAACAATTATATGCTTGAACATTCAATCTACAATTCCAATGCATATTTCAATGATCAGTGAGAACAGGCACTTTGTTATTAAACTAAGTAATGGTCCACATCCACTGTCAGATCGTACTAACAATTCGATCGTTCACAGCTGACCGTTCAACGATCGGTCTGCTGGTTTACAGGTAATTTGGACTGCCGGATGCTGGTTTCCCCATCAACTTATTACAGTTTTTGACTGTCACCGTCCGAACTGACAGTGGATGAAGACCCTAAGTTGTTCATTAGTCAAGGAAACTCAGAGTAGATTAATTGTTTTATATATTTTTGTAATTTATCTCAGTTTCTATTGATTATATACCAATTATTTAAAATTTATTCATCTATTTCATATTTATGTTTTGAAGGCGAGGGTTTTAGTTCCTGATTTTAGAAAGAATTATATACTAATTCATGCATTGAAACTAATTTAACATAAGGAAAAACCTTATGAATGAATGGTCTCTGTAGCAATATCAATCTCTATTTAACAGTTAATAATTCAATTTATTGCAATTGATACAGTGTATTCGATATAGTTTAATAATTTATGAACTTACTTGATTGTATTATTTGAATATTATTCCCTCATGAGCTCTATCACTGGCGGTTCGTGTTCATGAAAAAGGTGAAGTGCTGCACAGTAAAAGATACGAGCACTTCACCTGTTTCGTGGACACGAGCCGCCAGTGAGCTCTATTTTATGCTTGTGCGTGGGTGATGGGAAGGATAATGTTGAGATATGCATCCAAGTTCAAAAGACTCAGTCAAGTTTGACTGATTTTTATCAAATTATAAGTGGAGTTTGGAGTAGTATAACTAACCTGTGCTCATGAAGTAGGGTATCCGGAACCTGCCTGATAGCACCCTGTCCCTGAGATTATGCAGAGTGGAGCCGTCGAAAGGCAGCGCTCCACACACCAACACGTACAGCACCACTCCAAGGCTCTGCACATCACCAACATACAAAGAAAAAACTATTAGAAACAAATGGCTCGAAATGATATTGATAATAGTTGAATGGTAAATTGAAATAAGTTGTAGATGTAGAGATGGCTTATTTTGTTGACTGAATGCAAGCTGAGAAAAATAAAATAATGTGCATATTTCAATTTTATGTATATTTTCAAGGTCTTTAAAATATAAGGTGCATTATGACAGCGTAACTTCTCAGCTTAATGAGAACTACTGAAGAACTTACAATACAAAATGTTCAATTCTACCAGACAATGAACAATTGCAAACGGTTTTATCAGTATTGAAGTCTCCCAATATCACGAATACCATCAATCCATTTTTGATTATTCATCAATTGAAATGAAAATTCAGTTTTTGAGATACCAATAACCAGATGGATGTGAATGTAATATAGATAATTAAAGAATTCCTCCTCATTGATCCCAATGCAATTCAGCATTCAACCAATCATTAATATGAAATCTATAATGTAAAATATACATATCATATTCATACTAAATAGAGCATTACTCAAATAATTTGAAGGTTTCAAACAGAATCATTATCCCATTCATAATGCACGCATGTAACTAACAAGCATACCATTCTTTAACTAACATGTAACTAACCATAGAGTACTGCTGTGACAGAATGCAGTGGAAATTGCCGTTTGTACTTCATGGGGTTACATTTATAAACACATTTATACATATTTTTGATTTTGTTAAACAAATTATAATCAATTACCAACAATAAAATTATATTATAATTCTCACCAACAAAAAATTCTGAAAAATGATGGAATATAATCGATAGTTTGTACTATAAAGACTTTATAATCAGATTATACAGTCTCTATAGTTTGTACTACTATAGAGACTGTTTTTCTCTTACTATTGTACTATATGCAGAGACTGTTAAATTATAAAGTCTATATAGTTTGTACAAAGGAATTCAAAACTGTGACTCATGATGGTTACTCACCCAAACGTCGATTTCGGGGCCCGTATACTTTTTGCCCTCGAATACCTCGGGTGCGGCATAGGGAGGAGACCCGCACCACGTGGCTAGCTGCTCGCCAGGCGTGTAATAGTTGCTGAAGCCGAAATCCGCTATTTTTATGTTCATATTTGCGTCCAACAGCAAGTTTTCAGCCTGCAATAAAAACAGAAAATCGATGAATAAAGATTCACTTGAATTCCAGTAATAATAGGAAGAGCAAAAAAAAAATTGAAAAAAGTAAGAAGTTTAATGAACAGTTCCATTTAATGGATCTCCTTCGCTATTTAGTACATTGGTCAATATTTGCAGGTGCAGAAGTCCTTTGTCTATTTATTTAGCAATATATAGAGATTCTAATTAATTAGTATTATAAGGGAAGTTAGTTCTTCATCTGAATACACTCATTGCACACAATAATTAATTCGTTGTTAATAAATAATAAATATTAATCGAAATAAATCACCATATTGGTGAAGAGACCCTTGGCGATGAAACAAGTAGGATTAGATTTCACCTTATTTTTATGTTGGTCGCCCATTAGCCTACAATTCCAGTAGATTCAAGAAACTGTACCTTTGCCTTAGCAATAAATACTTTTTCTTTATTCTAATATCTAATTAATTAGATTCTTGGGAAGAGGCATTTTCTCCCAGTTCTTACTTGAATTAGTTGTTAGTCAAAATACAGTATTTCGTATATCATAATAAATTATTATCTTATTCTCAAAGAATACTGGTATTTTCATTGTTTTGATATTTCCTTTTCATTAAGTACAGAATTTTTCAATTTTCATTTATGAAATTGAGAATTATTTCATCAATAAATGAAATAGGAAAGTAGGCAACTTTTGAAAGAGTTTCATCATTATCACTCATACAAAATGTATCCACAGAGCTTCTCACTCATTCAAGTTTACTCTTGAAAGATTATTGTGATATAGAATAAATCTTTCAAATAGATTTTTTATTGTTTAATTCTTAATTAAATTAAGAATTTAGATTTAGATTTTTTAATTCTTAAAATAATGATAAAATCTTTCATCATTTATATCCTCTTTGCATAGAGTTATCCTGCGATAGCTTTTAGAGTTTCTTGGAAAAGCTGAATACAAAAAACTTTCTAGGCTATTACTTGTCAAAAGATTCCTGTAACTCCATCCACTACGTTCATACTTGGTAAACTTTTGCTCAAGCAGCACACTGTGCAGCACATAAAAATCTATCATTCTTAAGCTTATCGATCAATCGATAATATCTGAATATATTTTAAAAATAGTATCAAAGCTTAAAAGCTTAAATCTGGAGGTTATGCAGCACACAAAAATCGACCAAGGAATTGAACTCATTGGCTGCATCTCATAATGTATTGGCGTGAACTTGGTTGGAGCTGTTGAACAGTTTGGGCCAAGTTCAGTACGTGACCTCCGTCAGCTATTATTATGATAGGCGATGTAGGTCTAGTTCTAAAAATGAATGAAATCTCTCCACCTGTACTTGGCTGTGTAGCTCCTCTCTGAGTCAAACCAACAACCGCTTGCTTCTTGCCAATTTGAGCGTGGAGTAGAGTAGTAAGTTACATCCCTAGCTTCTAAATTCTAAAATACACTCCCTCTCTTTCTCTTCCCTCCTCACTCAGTCACTGTCTCATTCTCTGTCACCTTTCCACTCACTCTTCCGATGCGTGATCCCTACAACGTACACTATTTACTCAAGGGCATTCCTAACTAAATTTAGCGATTTTACCGTGACCTTGTCGAAAATATTTTCTCCGCTTTCACGCATCACTGCTGCTTGTAACCGGTTATTTTTTACAGCGGACAAGTTTGTTGACAAACTATCAACTATCAGAAAAATAACTATCTCATATTCATGCACAGAACGTGACAAGTGTACCGTAAAGTGGAACCGTGGAGGGAAATATCTAAATAGTAGGATGAATTAAATAGAAATAATGAATTTTCAAGCAAATAACAAATACACTTCCATTTATGCAATTTTCATTGATTGTATCACTAAGTAATCTTTTTTCTTTTTCACCTGAGCTTAAAATACGTACTGTAGGTAGCCTACTTTTCCATTTAAACTGAATATGAATGGATGAATAGGACTACAGCTATCTATCAGGACTACAACTTCCTATTAGAACCTATTAAATGTTAAATCCTCTGATTAACTACTGTATCAGTAACTCTGTGGCATAGTTGTCTTGAACTCTTGAATTCAACAAGTTATTTGATTTTTCACAAGAAAAATTGGAGTCTTCTTTGGATTAAACTGATAAGACAATTATTATGATAACTAGTCGAGGAATAGTGAATATTTCAAGATATTTTGATGATAAATTATTCCAAAATACATATCCAATCTACTTCTAATATGTCAGTCCTCTTGCCCTACCAAATCATTAAGATTCCTTAGTTACTAATACAGTATTTCAAATAGAATAAGATATCAAGCTTCCATTATACTCCTAAATGTCAATTATTTGAGATATTGAGTTAACAGAGACCCTTCGTAAATTCTTGACTATTCATCAATATATCAACCCACTCCTTATCAGTTGTATTATTTAAGAGCAGCTGCCACCATTGAAATTTATTTCACTCAGCTCAAAAACTTTACTGCTGTACAGCAAAATCTGTTACGAACGCTGAGCATCTTATTAAATTCGAGATCCACTCAACAAATTCAGAGCAATTTGGCACCAGAGCTATAACGTTGTAATTCAGCATTCATTAGATTGTTGTATGTGGGACATACATACATTGCAATACGCCGCCCGTATTATATTCGTATACACATGTGTTGCCTCAAGTGCAAGCGGTAGACAATAAAAAGATAACAGCCCTCTGAAACTAGGTCAAGATGCGTTCGAATCTGTGTGAAGGTTTATTATTTGACTCCCACTACTCAACAGACTGATACAATTTGTCGCTCCGGCTCCATCAATGCTTGCTGAATTCAAAACTGGAAGTTGTCACGATTTATTGTTGTAATAAATTGCTTTTTCTGGAGCAAAATATGGTGGTGAATGATTGACATTGAGTGAAAAATATAGTTGATCCATTAAAGAAAGATGAGAATCCAAGGAAAGTGTAAAATTGATACAGTTCATAAAATTTTGAACTTTGATGAAATCGTTGTTGTCATTATTATTCATCTATAATATTCAAAAACTTCGTGGAAACATATCATAATGGGATGATAATACAGGAGATCATCTATTTCTCTAAAACCCCAATATAATGCCTTGAACATTCATTAGAAACTTTTAATGGAGATGAAACGTTATTAGTAGAAATATAAAATATTTATATTGTGTCCCAGTTCATAAACAATAATAATTAATCAAAGTGAAAAATTACTAGTTATAAAATAATTTCAAAAGAAAAAAAAATTAGAACTTGATGCTAATGAAATCCTTTTCAGTTAGGTGTAGAGGGTAAGTCGAAACTCTACCAATATGATGAATAATATATTGAACATTTTTATTAGAAAATTAAGATTTGTTCAACATTAGTAAACGTTTTTAGTAGAAATAGAAAACATTATATCATGTACCAGTTCTATTAGTAATAAAATTAATCTGAGTGGAAAATCAACAGTTAATAATATATTCAAATTATTATTTTAATATATTTATTAGATTCAAATATTTTAAGTTCAAAAAGTTGTACGTAATCTGATTATTAGGAATAATCCAATTGTTGATTATAGGCTCATAACATATAAATATGACTATAAAATAGCCTACAGTATTATTTTTGGAGGAAAAGTGAAGCTTGAGAGCTTATTTCAACAAGTTGAAATGATTAAATTTGTCTAATTGAATATTTTTTGTGATCCCTATAATTGAATTCAGCGCTGTGCATCGAATGATAAAACAATGAGTAAGATATATGAATAACGATTGAAGAGAAATGATGTGCTTATCAATCCACAATATTGATCCTTGATGATTAATCATTGGCAAGATAATGTGTTAATTTTTCATGAATTCAACACAAATATGGAGGAATTGATAAGACATAATGACAATAGGCATACGTTTTAAAATAGAGGTGGAGTCAAGAGGATTGCGTTGTGTGCTAACCAGGCTTTACATTGTTTACACATTTGCTTCAGTTTTAGGCGTTATGTAACTGTCTCCCTGCCTGACTCATTATGTAATACGTTGCTCGAAAAGTATTTCCCAGCAAATATGAGAAGCTATAACTCAATTTATTGGATCATAAAAGTAACCTTCAAACCTGAAAATGATATTTCAACAGGACGTTCAAGTGTTGGATGAACTATTAAACGGGTCATGAAATTCATATTTTCTTAGATTTTTAGCCACTTAACCTTACTCTTACTTAATCTTACCATTAGCTACTGTTATGAGCTGACTCATCACATCGATGAAAAAAGTATATTCTAAAAATTTCATGAAAGATATTTGAATTCAAGGTGGTTCAAATATGTACTTCTGAATTCACCTAGGTTAGGTTAGGTTAGGTTAGGTTAGGTTAGGTCAACTAGCTTGTAGTCAACTAACGAATTGATAAAGTTCCAATACAAAAATCTACGCAATATAATAAGATATAAATGTTGTAGAAGATACGAGCACTCCACCTGTTTCGTGGGCACGAGTCGCCAGTGTGTTCAATCTTATTCAGAATATTAATATTTTTATCGACTCAAAGGAATGGATTCTTTACAGATAGCATTGATGCAGTGTAACCTTTCGATAATTAAAAAGACGTTTCGAAATATTGTCAATTACAATTTATTTTATGAAAATAGATCATTAATTTGACTAGATATCCATCATCCAATTCCGTACGACAGAAGTGAATCAGTGAATGCCTGCCTGCTCTCTTAGTGAAAACTGTTTCCTGAAGCAAAAAGCAAAAAAAAATCCTCGACTGAAAATGTCCCTGAACCGCTCTCAGGGACATTAGCAGCGCGAGAAGTGCCACGCCGAGCCGTGTCCTAGGTGACTTAGTCGAATAGTCAGTTGAAGTGGTCCGGAAAATGTTCCATTTAAACTCAACTCAGCCAAAGTGCCGACAGCAACCGAAACAGAATGGATTATAATGCGGGCGTTCTGTGAAGTGGGGGTGTCATCTCATAGACCCCCCATAAACAGAATTTAGAGTGACGTCATCAACATCATCATCATCATCATCATTGGGGTCAGTGTAACGTGCCCATTGGTCACCGGATAGTCTATATACAATGTATATTGTAGATATAAACCATATGGATGAATGACAATAAATACAATCCTATATCTACGTCTCAATTGCGTGTACGTTATATACAGATATATTACCCGGCGAGCATAATAGATGACATCCGATGACGCACGAGCCCCCATTCCCCCAACTAACCCCCACAGTAGTCAATCACAGGACAGTAGTAGCTGTGAACCTTTCATCCAATCAACTTGACTGATGACAGCTGATGACACAATATATAGGCGACGGCGATCAAGGAGGAATAGTATGGACAAGGTGTGGGTACTGTAGTCTGTAAGGATAGAATAGAATTAAAACCATTGAGTAGGTGGAGGTCAAGGTGTATAGAATACACTGGCTCGTGCCCACGAAACAGGTGAAGTGCTCGTATCTTTTACTTGACAGCACTTCACCTGTTTCGTGGGCACGAGCCGCCAGTGTTAGAATACTATTCTTGGGTGTAGGTCTAAGTAGGCTCCAATAGTAAAACCAAGGTGTAGGTACTGTAGTCTGAATAACATTAAGAATAGAGTTCTTACAACTTAAGAAGAGAATACAATTAAAATCATAGTGTTTAGTGTACTATAATATAATGGAACTATAACCCTTGTAGTAGGTGGAAGTCGCAGCCTATTACGTCATAGGGCCAGAGTTTAACTCCTTTTCAAAAAACAAGAAGTATACATTTATAAAATGGAACAATTATAACATACATTAAGTTTCAATAATGCTACAAGATAATTCATGCCAATTGTTTAATTTGATAAATTCGTCATCTTTTGTGTACCTCTTTGAAAAATAAATTCAGGGGCTCTGAAGAAAATAGTTTACTTTAAAATTGGATAGCACATCAACCACGATCGGATTGAAAATAAACGCAAACACTCTTTCCAAGCGAACAATTTGCTGTACGTTATCCAAGATGCAAGTGAACATGTTGTTTAGTAGAAACAATTAGATATAATTATAGCCGTGTTTGGTTTTATTTTTAAATTTTGTTGATTGAAAACATAGATGAGGGTCTTAATACTAATAATAAATGACATGGAATGAGTTGATTACATGTTTTCAAGAGCACCACAAACACAGGTGCTTTTACTCAACGAGAAACTGAAGAGGCTTCATAAAACCTTGAGTTGAATTTATGAGCGGGTCGAAAGGTGTAGGTTACAATGTTTTTCCTTTTTTTCTAACTATGATGCAAAAGGTAAACAATATCAAGATCACATTATAATGATATTCCATGTCTAGAGTCATGAATGGTTCCCGATGAAGTTAAAAATCAGTTCATTATTACTTACAATATTAGAAAAACACAAATGAGATTTTAGCGAAATTATAAACGAGGAAAGAGAATTTTGATGAAAAATTTGTAGTATTAATCCCTACCCGCGGTAGGAGACTAGTTGTTCATAATAAAAAAACTCATTCTACAATAAATCAGGTTCTGAAGACAAGTTTTGTAAAAAAATTATGAAACACCAGCGTGTTTCGATAGTGGAATTTCTCCTTATTGGATACGCATTATCATTTCATTGACCTTATGTCTTATATGTGACACCTGCTTTCTTGTAAACAACTGAACTTGGTCATCATAGGCTATCAACAACAACACAAGAGGCTCCAGGCAACAGGTTTGAATCTGATGCCATTCAAATAATAAATAAACAACGGATGAATTTTTATTGAGGTATTAGGTTTCCATCCACATGTTCCCTTGTTTGGTAATGTCAATCTGATTCTCTCAAGTGACTGCACTTAAGCCTAGGTCCTACTTCTAGAGGTCAGTCAAAAGCACTTGACACAAAATGGAAGGAGTGAGTGTTAAGATTATCATATAGAATTTCAAAATTCCTGTATGACGTTTCTCAAATTTTCGAGGCCTCAAAGATGAAAATTTTGAACTTGAAACTGGAAGAGAACGTGCTACAATAACAATGCGCTATGAAGAATGAAATTTTTGCAATTTTCAAAATGCCCTGTTTGATTGTTCGAAATCAGTATCATTATTTTAAGATGAAAGTAATGGGTATGGGTTAAATTTCACGATCTAAAATCGTGCATAATTTATCTAATAGGTGCACATTTCACTGTGTTGGAATTATGGTAGTTTTTTAACAATATATTTTATGTATAATTCATTTAATATAGTGGCTTATAATGGATTGGCGAAGTATTTAGGAAAATGATCATTGAAACGAACCAGGAAACAAAAATTACTGAAACATTGTATTGGACATATGAAGAGTTTCATTTCTAAGATGGGTTGTTCTGTTTGAAAAATATTCAGAACTTGACAGTGTTTGACAGTTGAATAGATTCATCACTTGGTGCTATCTATCGCAAGACTGCAAAAAAATGTGATGGAAAATGGGAGAATGATGATATAAAATAGTGGAATAAGAGGATAAATAAGAGAGGAGAGGTGAAAAAAGAGGCCTAGTAAAGCAAAGGTAACACGTGATTTGAGAATGGATAAGAGAGAGAAGAATGGTAGAGAGAAGGGGAGGACGAGGAGAAGGATACGATGGAAAAGAATAAGGTGAAGAAGGAAGAGGAGGAGGAGAACGAGGAGAGAGAGTAGGAGAGGGGGAAGGAGAAATTGGAGGAGGTGGAGGAAGAAGAGAAGGGATAAGGAAGGGAAGGAAGGAAAAGGAACTGAAACAATAAAACGTTTGAAGGTGATTGAAATTTGAACGAGAGCATAGGGCATTATAAGATCTTTGAATCGAATTTTCTTCCAACTTATTCCATTTTATGACAAAAATACGCAGTGAAACCTATAACGTTTTCTACCAAGATTTTTTCAAGTATAGAGCAAATTTTCACGTTATGTCCAAATATCTGTTTCTGCCAAAGGTTTTTCCGAACACCAAGAACGGAAAGTAATATGGGTGTAACAAGGGAAAAGCAAAAGTAAGGAGGTATGGAAGAAAAATACTCGAAATAATTATAAAATTATTATAGAAAAAAGTATTTTAGAAAATGAAGATAACATCCAATCGATTTGGCACAGAATGCCAATATTCTTCAAACATTAATTTGCAAATCACCTGAATAATCGAACCGACATAACGAGAGAGAAGGTAACACAGAAGTAGAGTGTAGAGAAGAAAACACAATAAGAGAGAATAAAGTTTAAAAAGAGATAAAAAATAAACGCAGAAGAGGCGAGGCAGCTGACAAACCGTGTATGTCAATCAAAAACTTGGCAAATAAAAAGGACGAAAAATTCGAACGCTACTTGGAATTACACCGTAATTGAAAGGCAGTTGACGCAGTTCCCCTTTTCATATCCGACGACTGAAATTTCAGTAGTCGACGTGTTAATTCTACACCTCGTCAAATTGTTGTCAACATCAACAACTGTACATGCGCATACAATCACACACTGTAGCAGACAGCAACAAAAGTGATGGTGGTTGGTGAATGTCTGTTATTGATACTCAGGTCTGTCAGAACAGTTTGGAAGTGGTCCAAAACAGCAAAAACGTTTAGCTGAGATCGCTCTTGAATCGGTCTGCTTTCGCAGACTGCTCACCTCCTTTCCTGACAGAGCTGAGAATTATTAACAGTCATTCACCAATCGCCAGTTTCGTTGACCCCTGCTTCGTTGACGGCTGTCCAAGCAAAGAAGAAATTTTGGTTAGATGTAGAAATGACTCCAGCTCACTCAATATTGGTACAAAGATGATAACTTTGGTCTCAACTTGTAGATCAGAATGTTTCCAATAATTTGAGACCACATTTATTATTTTTGAAACAATATTCACTTAGCTGAAGTAATTTTCCCATCTTGGCAGAATGTCTTCTCGGCTTAGACCAGTGCGCTAGTTATCAACCCGCCAATCCAAGGCAAAAAGGCAATAGAAACGAATTAGGAAATGCACAGAAGAGGACGTAGGTTTATAATTTGAGCAGGTCCACTTCAATAATTTGAATGATTTCCAAGTTGGAAAAATTTGACAAAGTAATGATTCCCGCTGCATGCTTTGAGAGGAGATGATTTGAACTTTTCAAAGTAATATCTAGGGCTATTCCAATGAGTCTGATGTTTTGATGTAAGGGTGAGAGGTGAGAGGATAACCGCAGTTTGAACTCAGTAGAGCGATATATTTTATCAATACTGTACAGAAATTACGGGTCAAAACCGAAATAAAAAATTTGGGAATTAATGCAATCAGCTATTTTGAAGCGAACACAATGTTTTAGTTGATTCAATAAAAAAAAGGAAAAAAATTATTTATTATGTAGCGATTTTTTACAGCCGTTGCCGTCTGTCGCATCCTTGCCTCCATTTTCCTCTATCAAAACAGTCCACATACGTGAGACCTCTTGCCTGCATCACCAATTCAATATCATTCTTCCAGGAATGCTTCGGTCTCCCTCTTTTTCTCCTTGTTTCTGGGGTCCAATCACAAAGTCTCTTTGGCCATCTCTCATCCGTCATTCTCCTCACATGCCCATACCAGTTCAATCCCTTTGCCCTAATAGTATCTATCTATATATTAAAAAAAAAAATTTTTTAATAATAATTGATTCACACTGGAAAGGGCCTGTAACAGTTGAAAAGATTTTATTCTACTCCACATAATTAGATTAAATTGCTGCAGGCTATGTAGAGGTATAACAGTAATTACAAGGGTCTTTCGAAACTGTAAAACAACAATGTAGAAAGAATGTTTCGACCCAAAGTGAATTATTTTTTACAAAATAAAACCTCTATAGGCAAAAGTAAAAGCAATTCAACCTGTCACAAATTTTTAAGAGATACCCAACAAAATTCTTAAAACACTTACATGCATACTAAGTGAGAATTTATGTTGGTTCGCGTGTAAAATACACCGGATAAAGCGACTAAAATAATAATATTCTGTTCCAATTTTGGAAGTGGATAATTGTCACGAAACGTCTGCATACAGCCTGTGTCACAAAGTACGGTTATTTATTGAGTACAAGGCTACATGCACACTGGAACACGGGCACAATGTTGTTTCAGACCAACGGCACACAATCAACCAGAAAACTAGAAACTGTACTAGTGGAAATGAGACTTCTCGTCTAGAAATTTGAATAAGTATTCCGTTACCTATTGATTGGTGCTGTTTTCTTGCTGTAAATGAGGTGAGTGGAGACCTAGCAACTGTATTCATGCCGTGGGTGAACTTGACAACTTTGTCATTTGTAATCCGAGCTTATAGTCTATTCAGACTTGAAATCCAATAAATTGCATAAAGTAATATTGATGAGAAACAGCTCTGATCAGAACTTCCCTCATCTACAAACATTAGATTGAATAATTTGAATTGAATAATATTGATAGATATTTCCATATCAATAGATTCTCTCATATCATCCAATCCTACATTATTCATTGATACTCGATCAATTGAGATTTTTGTTACGGTTGTGAGTGAATTTATTTTTCTACTCTGATTTTTGTAGAGCCTTAGAAGAAGACTAGAAGCGAGCTTGTTGGAGGCTTTTTCGTGAAATGTCTTTTGGTTACAATGGTCCAATGGTTACAAAACAATGAGCTCTAAAACAAACAAAATAAATGAGCTCTATAAACATAGTTCTTGAAATTAAAGTTCTTACAGCGTATAAAGAGCTTATACTTATAAAGCCTATTGCTTCTAGCTCTTGTAGGCTATCGCATCTTGTGGCATTTAGTCTCCAATTCTAACGTTAAACCACTTTTTCTTTGGAAGGGTGATGCACCAGGAAAAATAATCAAATAATATTAAGAAAATCATCTTCACTACCTTACTAAAGTCTTCCGTCCCTTTACTGCCTTCACTTCCTCAAATTCAAATCACTGAAATAGTAATAGAGCTGCTATGGTTTCTGTTAGACAGAGTTACACATTCTAGCCCAACCAAATCCAGAATATCCATAAAGTATTCTGTTGGTCATTTATTTATTTCTTTAGATACATTACAATGACAACACATATATATGTCCTGTGATTTGTCTTGAAAACACAGATATATGTCCAAATCGTCTTCATTCCTATTACTATTAGTAAGAGCTTTATAATTTCATGTGATTATAACAATACTTGATTCAAAGTAGAGCAGTCTACACTAATAAATACAGTTTTTTTGCAACGAAAGCAGACGATTTTATCAGAGTAACAGATCGGATATCAATTATTTCTGTAATCACCACATGGTTCAGTGAGGAGACCAAACATTACTATCCACAGATTCAATTTTCCTTGCATCATCGCAATCAAAGATAATAATAATTGGAGTGCAGAACACAAACTGAATTAGCTTGAAAGTGCAGGATTTAAATTAAATTTCTCCACTGTGAATTGACAATTGACTGAGTTTAACCAAAGGTTGACCTATAAATAACGTCATCATTGAACTCTTGTCGGTTAGTGATGTTATTTGATTCTATTTCTAGGACAACTGAACTCCGCCAGTCCCATACGGTAGTGTCACCTTTTCATGACACGCCGAATTGTTCTTGTTTTAAAAGAGACGACTTTTTCGACGTTATTCACAGCGCGTTTAATCGATTCTTGCCGCCAAGTGGTAGAAAAAAGACAAAGAAAAACGGGAAATAAGTAATGGAAAACTGGAAAATAAAGGGAATGGGAGTATGGGAGAGACAAAGAAATAAGGGGAAGTAAGTGATGGAAAACATGGGAGTGAAGCGAACGAGAACTGGAGATAGATAAAGAAAAACGAGGGGTAAATAATGGAAAAATGGCATTAAAGTGAACGCTTACGGGGGAAAGATGGGTTGAAAAAGAGGAGTAAGTAATGGAAATAAGGGAAGTAAAGGGGACGGGAACAAGACCACCGAGACAGGAATAGACCGACTCTCTTGAGGGTGACTCAGTGCTCTGTATAATCTAGACTGGTGTAACTCCCAACACTTAGTGACACGTATGATACAGGGAATACAATGTATTCCAAGTTGGAAGTTACATCCAATAGTAGTACGTGTGGGTGTAGAGTGCAAGCCTCTGTACTTACTTAAGAGAGCTGTAGTAGAGGCACGTCAGACAAAATGAAAGAGGGTAGGACATGGATTTTTGCTAACGGTGGGGAATTTTAGGAGGGGGATGGGATTGGACCGAGGTTGAGAGGAGGAGGCTGTGGACATTGATGAGAGAGTGAGAAGGAGGAGAACGATAAGGATAAAAAGAGAAGGAGGAGGAAGAGAAGGAGGAGGAAGAGAAGGAGGAGGAAGAGAAGGAGGAGGAAGAGAAGGTGGAGGAAGATAAGGAGGAGGAAATGGAGAAGGAGGAAGATAAGGAGGGAGATAAGAAGAAGGAGGAAGAGAAGGAGAAGAAGGTGGAGCAGGAGGAGGAGGAGGAGGAGGAGGGAGGGGAAGAGGAGAGGATGATAAAGATGAAGAGCAAGAGCAGGAGAAGGAGAATAAAGAGAAAGGGAGGAGTAAGTATATGGAATGTGAAGGGTGGATAGGGGAAATATGAGAAAGGAATAAAAGGAGGAGAAAAAGAAGGTCAGTGGGAAAGAAAAGTGAAGGGAGGTGATGAAGTGAATAGTGAGGAATATTGGGAAAGGGTAGGAATGATGAAAAAACAGACAAAGAGGAGGAAAGGGGAAAACGGGAAAATATGATAAACTATGGAAAAAAGTAGAGGTGGCCAGAATGTTAGGGGTAGGAAAGAAGGAGAGATCGGAACGATGAAGAGAAGGAAAAGGAGATAATAATGAAGGAACGAGATGAGAGGTGTTACAATGCGAAAATAGGAGTGGTATATAAGAATTTAGAAGTATAAAATAAAGAAAAAGGGAGGGGGAAAAGGGACATTGAAAGAGAAGGAGAAGAAAAAAAACAGAAAAATGATAATTTATAGGGAGGATGGAATGAGATAGTGATTACGAAGGAATAAGATTCACAAAAGGGGTTCGAAAGTAAAATAAGGAAGTGGAGGATCTAAAGGGAATTGAAAATGCGGAAAAAATGAGAAAGTTAGTGAAAAGCAAGCACAGAGAATATATTAAAAGTTTTTAGTATGTAACCAATTATTGTTTAATGTGATTGCTATCTACATGAAACGACGGAGTTTTGACATATTCAAAGAGATAGAACGCCAAGTAATACACAATACACATATACAAAAACTTGGAGGCAAGAAGAAAAGAAAAGAGAATAGAAACGAGTAAAAGAAGAAGTAAATGAGAAGAGTTTAAAACTAACAGGTTACAGAAAAGTGTGAGGGAGAGGGATTTGAGTGAAGGGGTTGAGTGAGGAGTTAGTGGTTGTGCAGATCCACTGAACGAGCAGCAATCTTTGACAATGTGGTATGAGTATGAAGATGAGTGAGTGGTGGGCTCTCTCGCTTCAGCTAGCAGTATGGGGCGATGACGTCACTAACGTGCGAGAGAGACAGCGAACTCTGACGTCACAACGGGGTGTTTGGCGTGGGCCGTACACAGCAGCCCTCAAATTTGGGGATGATGGCAAGCGCGGAAGCGATCCAATCCCCCACTGTCCAAGCAAAGAAGACATTCTGGCAAGATGGGAAAATGACTCCAGCTCGGTCAATATTGTTTCAAAAATTATAAATTGGGTCTCAAATTGTAGATCAGAGTGTTTCTTACAATTTGAGACCAAATTTTTAATTTTTGAAACAATATTGACCGAGCTGGAGAAATTTCCCCATCTTGCCAGAATGTCTTCTTTGCTTGGACAGACTATACTCTATCTTCTATACCATTCTGGCTTTAGAGTAGAGAATATCTGTACAGTTTATCTGGCTCGACATGCACTACACAAAGTTCACGCAAGCTGAGAAGACACCCAGCTACAATATAAAGTTTATAGTAGCAGCGTATCTTCTCAACTTGTACGAAGTTCACCTGCAAACCACTCTCTTCAACTTGAATCCTCCGCTGCATTCAACTTGGCAATGGAACTGTCTCTCTTGAGGTTGGCAAATTGTCGACACTACTCTCAACTTGTTAATCTTGTTGAAATCAAGTAGCTAACCATACACATCTTGATGACACCCATCACTTCAATTATTCAATGCATGATGAATGTTGAATGTATTCATGAAAAGTTAAGAATGCCTTAAACTTACTAGGATAAAACCTATTCCAATTAGTTTTTAAAGGGATGAATGATGAAGAGTCTCATAATGTTTCTATTCCCATTAGAATTCTTCTCTCATGAAATGATAGAACTATATTCTAATGCTAGAATGATTATCATATATAAATGTGACTTTAAAAATATTATTACACAAAGATTACACAAATATAGATACACAAAGTTTATCATCACATGAATTTATTCCTTGAGAAATTAGTTAGACCCCTTATTTATTCGTCCTACTTTCAAATTTTTCTTCTACTTTTTGTATTTTTTTCAAAAGGAATAAAATTTGATTTGATTTGACATTAATCATTTTTAAAATCATCCTAAATTACTATCCCTCGGGGATTCATCGTTCAATAGAGTTGAAATCTTTATCAGCATCTTCTACTTTATCTAGAATGGAAGTTTATTCAACTCTTATCTTCGTCTTAGACTCATTGAAGGAGTCTAAGAGGAGTCTTGAAGGATCTGGTAAACTGTATTATAATAACTTTTCTCATTTATTTTCCAAATGTTCATTTTTTTGTTCCAAGTTTACATAGAATCATTGATGAAATGGAAACGCCATCTATGAGAAGAAAAGTAACTTTCAACTAGAAAATGAAGCATGGCTCCGCCCCTTCACAGGAAGGCGTGGCAAGCCTGAGCTCTTGGCCAATAGCAGGCGTTTAACGCTTAGCCAATCGTGGGCCAGTATTACTCAGTGGAGTAGTCGGTTTTACACGAGTTTGATAATGGCGATTCTTCTAGAGTCATATCCAGAGGTTTTTTTCATTAATTGACTAAATCTGTGTCCACGGTTCATTTTTCTTTAGAAAAGATATCACTGACGGCACGTGAAAAGCTTTCTTTGGCTTACATTAAGCTTATCAATCAGATTTTATAATATTGTATAATATCTTGAAATCTTAATTCTGATTCATGATCAATGGAGCTGAAGGGAATTCAGGAGTGACCTTTCTTGAGAGAAAATTATTTTCCAATTACAACAAATGAGCATTACAACTACAATGATCACGATAGAAAGGGCATTTTTAAAATTGAAACAATCTTATATATTCAAGCTATTGAGGGGTGTATTGTATTTTATTCAACTTGCACTTCTTTGTACTTAATTTTATCCAAGATTGCGTTTGTAATTCTATTTAAATCGTAATTTGTTTGTTAGCTATTTGAGTTTATGCCACTGTGGATGAAGTGACTTTTCTATATTATAAATTACTCGTATATCAGCTCTTACAATCTCTATCTTGTTCCAGTTGCGTGATTCCCGCGTATCGTTATATTTCATAATGCTTTTTCGAACTCTTAGCGTTATTCTTAGCGTTATAATAAAAAACAAGCTTCTACTTCATCTGAAAATAGACCTTGATAATTGAGACCGTTGAGTACCATGATCATCTCGCATGCATACTCCCCAGTTTCGCGTTTTCCTCTTGGCTAGCTCCTAGCTGCATACATTAGTGATTAAAAATCAAACAGGAAAAACAGTTAAAGTGATGACTTCCAAGTCATAATTATTTAAAATTGAGCGGTAAGAACATCACATCATTCAAGTTTCTTGGATGATTTGAGATAGTTCAAACATTGATAGAAAATCAATATTGATCAGTGTTCAGCTGTTGTAACGTACAGTATACTTAATCAACCAAAACTTGAGTCATATCTATTGAGATTGGAAAGCGACTCATCATTTTCTATTAGTTCCAGAGAAATATCCTATTATATTAAGCGAGTAATTTCTGTATGTATGTATGTTTGTTTGTATGTTTATATGTATGTTTGTGGAACCACGGATCTAGAAAACGGCTCTAAGGATTTCCTCGGAATTTGAAATGTAATATAACCGCGATGGAAAAATAAGATTGCACCAGGTCTCATGTCTGGGAAAACTCTCTGGCAGGATTAATAAAAGAATTAAATATTCTTTATTCAGGCATAATACCAAGTACTGCGTATAATGGCTGTTGTCGTTAACTGACCAAAACTATTCAGCTGGAGTAAATGGAGTTACATTCAAGTCTATAACACATGTTCATGCCAAAAAATTGCGAGTTTTTTTCAATAACATATTAGGGCCGGTTTCTCCAACTACGTTTAACTGAAATTTTAGTTAAAAGTATCAGCTGTCAGTGTATGGTCACTTTTATTAACTTGTGTTTCAATTGAGCCAGCTGATGGTTTAATCCAAAATTCGGATTAACTTTTTTGGAGAAACCGGCCCTTAGCCTATGTAATTCAACAGTTCGGCCGCAGCTTCAGAGCAAAGCTCGGTACCAGATATTTATCATTAAAGCACAACACATACACTCATAACTCATTACATGCCCAGGACTAAACCAGTGAATATTTCTTTTTTCTGGGGGTGCAACCCACATGGGTTCTAAGGTGCGTGGGTAATAAGAGGAATGATGATGATGATGATGAGAGATGACTACTACTACGTTTTAGGCAGTCGGGGCCGACGGCTTATGGTCTCCTCCAAAAGACAGGGTGGCCTATGTATCTATGTGATTGTGCTGTAGTCAAAAACTGTTCCCTGGTGAAAAATCGAGCTTTGGAGCCTCTGGTTATTAGACCGGCGCGTTATCACTACTTCTACTTCAAAGAGCAACTCATAATTTTGAACACTAAATAAATTATTTGTGAACACTATAATTTTGAACACTAATTTTGAACCCATAAATCTTGAACACTTGCTATTCAACTAGATGATAGGTGATTTGGTGATACAATATACTAGTAACTTCACCTATCGCAAGGTAATTCAAACAAACTTCAGTCACTGGCGGCTCGTGCCCACGAAACAGGTGAAGTGCTGTAAAGTAAAAGATGCGGGCACTTCGCCTGTTTTGTGGGTACGAGCCGCCATTGACTTCGATGTTTCTCAAGTCTCTCAAGAAAACGCATAGCTGAGGAAAATGTACAATCTTGCGACGCAGCGACCACATAATCAAATTAATTATTTGTTCTATGTGGTCGCTGATAAAAATCAAATCAATCCATATCAAAGATATTATGAATCTTCAACTACATCCATATTGAAATTTACATTTCTATAGCAGAAAAGTGATATATTCAGATTCAATTCTCCATGACTATTCATTATTCTCACGAATAAGTATTTTTCATGGGAAATAATATTTTGATTTGGCAAGTTGAACAAGTTGGAAAATTCCACGTAAACCGTTCCTTCGATTATAAAAATATCATACCATGAAATCACTGGATTTTACTACAAGCTGGTACATTCCAGGTGAACTGTTCACTTCAAAGATCGTTTGTAAAGCCACAAGAACAAGAAAAGATCATCCCATCACGTGATTGCATGAGGCTACTAATATAGTCTGTCCAAGCAAAGAAGACATTCTGGCAAGATGAGAAAATGCTATAGCTCGGACAATATTGGTTCAAAAATTATAAATTTTTCTTAAATTGTAGATCAAAATGTTTCCTACAATTTGAGACCAAATTCATAGTTTTTGAACTAATATTGACCAAGCTGGAGTAATTTTCCCATCTTGCCAGAATGTCTTCTTTGCTTGGACAGACTATACAGGTGGTAGCACGAGTGGCATGCATGCTAGGTGAATGGCATTTGACGGCGCATGCGTAGTAGCTGTTGTGAAAAAAAGCGAATAATTACCTTGAGATCTCTATGCACGACTCTGTGATTGTGACAGTACTCCACCGCCGACAAAATCTGCCAGAATTTCCGGCGTGCTCCGCTTTCCGACATACGACCGTGTCGCGCTATGTAATCTGTAAACAAAAATGGAAGACATCAGTATAATTGTATATTTCAATCGACAGCTCATCACATTTGAAACATCTAATCACTTTGTTCACTAATACTAATTCATACACAAGTTAATTGCACAAGGTAATGCTGCAAGCAATTTATCATAGTTCGGTCCAAGACGTGAATCTTCATAATATTGAGAAGTGCTTAAAACTACTATACGTTTTTGTGACTCAAAGTACGAAACGCCTTGAAGATGACTTGAAAAATCTACAAATAAATAAATAACTGTAGCACAAATAGTAAACTGTATCTAGTCTTTTGTGGTTAAGTGGTAGAGTGGACATAACTGTCCAAACTTCGCCACGTCATTAAAATAAAGAAGTCATTCTATTGTCTCCAGACTGGATCAGATATTGTTCTGATTCGAGTTGCGTCCACAACAAGGTACAGTATAAGAATAGCAACGTAAAAATAAGCACATATTCGGTCCAAGACGCATAATATAGCGACTAGATCAAGTATTGTTCTATTTCAAGTTGTGTCCACAAAAAGGTATAAGAATAGCAACGTAAACGTAAGCATCACACATTCGGTCCAAGACGCATAGTTCAGGGTGGAATGCTCCTCAGCTAAATTCGTAGAGGATGCGAGCGCGAATAGACATCGGCGCGATTATTTTCGACAAAAGCGAAAACAAAAAATCTATTTTAAGCGGGATCTTTGACACGGCGTTTTTGCGGCAACACGCTTCCTCACTGACGCAGACAGCAGACGCCATCACGCGTCAATCCTGCGTCCAAAATAGCGTCGCTAATAATTCGTGCGTCCCTTTTGCGTCCGAAATAGCTTTGCGAATATTTTGCGCCGTTCTCATTGGGGAGGTGCCCTACTTCTATCTATTTGCAAGATGCAAATTTTAATAGAATCGCTGTTAAATACGAGTTTTACAAGAATAGACATAAGAAAGAGGATGATATACCTACATTATTTTCGTCTCCTCATATCGGAATGTAATGAAAGTAATATTTTTCTGTATCACTCATTGATGATTTATATACTTATGAGATAAATGTTGCTTTACTAGAAGAATATTGTTTTACTAATTAATAAATAAGTTTGGTTTCTACTAGAATCACGGTTAGATTATGAAAAAGAGTGATTAGAGTAAGGTTAGTCCTAGTCCTAACTCCGTCTAATAGTGGATATTATTATTCCATTTAAACTTATATTAAACTTATTTCATTTCAATATTTTTAAGCTTTAAGATGAATTTGCTGCTATTTCTATAAAAACAGACATTTTATGGTATAGTCTGTCCAAGCAAAGAAGACATCCTGGCAAGATGGGAAAATGACTGCAGCTCGGTCAATATCAGTTCAAAATTAAAAATTTTGTTTCAAATAGTGGGAAACATTCTGATCTTCAATTGGAAACTGAATTTATGATTTTTGAACCAATTTTGAGCGTGCTGGAGTCATTCTCCTATCTTGCCAGAATGTTTTCTTTGCTTGGACAAACTACATCAAGTGGTGGCTCCACTATGGAAGCCTGGGTGAAATATAGCCTTCAAAGGAGTGACTTTAGATGAACTATTTAGTTAGGGAAAATGCAATAAGTGAGAATGGAATAATCTTGTAGCTTTTAAGAAGAAGAAAAATATAACGAAAATGAAAAATTTACTATGAACTTTAAATGTGAAGGGGATTATAGGAAGCAACTACATTGCAACGTAGATAATTTGTAGTTCATGGAACCAAAGCTTTTGTACGAATTAAGGAAAATTACGAATTTTGGAAGTTATAGTTAATGGAAAATTATTTCAAGGGACTGAGCTTCCACTACGGATTATAGAGGTACGAATTATCGAGGTTCCACTGTAATTGAAAGAAATTGAGAGACCTTATGGAAAAGTGTAATTCAATAAAATAGACGAGAGAATGGAATAATCATACCTTTTTTCGAGCATAGAACTTCAACCATGATTATACTCGTAGTTCTATATATTTTGAGGTGAGGAAAAATAGCTAAAGGAAAAGAATTGCAATGATCTATTGATGTGAATAATTTTAGGAAGCAACTAACATAGAGAAATAGAACAATAGAAGGAGAGAGAGAGAGTGAGGTAGAGGGGAAATTAAGTAAGAGAGTAATTTAGTGCAAGCACGTCAGCGAGAGTCGAACGTAGGGTATCCCGTAGCGTTGACGCACGAATTTTTGTTCTTCAATTAGCAGTAAGCATTCCAGGCTAAGGGGACACTAGAAAGACGCAAGCAGCATCCTCCTCTTCAAATCGCAATTTGCCAATTTTAGCAGACTGCCCTATTCACATTTAAATTCCTGTCGAGAAATACGTCAACTTTCACAGCAAGTTTACTCTGATTTTGAGGTGGCAGAGACGAAATACAGAGTAGAAAGTACTGTGTGATTAGATAAAATTTAGATGTTAATGATGTTCTAGATGTAAAAATTAGATATTAGAGTTGAGGACACAAATAAATAATTCCATGTTCCAAAGCTTATTGTAAGGTTTAGAATATATAAAATGAGAATATAAATTATTGTTGAATACTATTCAAATTTCGACTACCAATTCATTTTCGGTTCATATTTATTTGTTTCAAACAAATGAAACATTTTTTTAAACGTTCTGTGGAAGAATATACTCACTTATTCAGCTTACAAGTTCATCAATCCTCAATAAAGATTATAGTATCATCTTGACATCTTATTACATTCATTGTAAGAATATAATATCATCTTGATGAGTATAAGTATAATCTTATTATTTTCAGTAAACTTATCTAGCCTAACAAGTATATCAATTACATTCCGTTTACAGAAGGACAAAACTGATATTATTCGTAACAATGAGAAATAGTTATAAGAGCCAAAACGTTACAATATTCACAACATTGATTTATTCATCTATAACATTAGTTCTAAAATCAATAGCACTTTTCAATTGTTTACGTAATTATGTCATGATAAAATTATCAATATTGATTTTGTAAAATGTGGAATAGGGAAATATCAAACACCAGTAAGATGATTTCCTTCTTCTCGAATCGGAAAAATAATAGATTGATTTTCAAATGTTTAAAAATTGTTTTAAAAAATATAAAAAATTGGCATTTAATTCAATTTTTCTTGAAACGAACACAGTAAATTCTAGAGATAATGTACAGATATTGAGAATTGAGAACTCCTAGGGCCATAGTATCAAAATTATTAATGCTCTCAGCAAGTTAAAATGATTTAATGTAACCGAACAAAGATACAAATTACGTGAAGATCACTTTTCTACGTGGAAAAATACTATCAAAAACTTGTCTAAAAAATAATAATCAATTGATTTAACTCCAAGCACAAAAGAGCATAAGAGGGTAATTATTATTATTATTTCGTATGGCTCATTTTGTGGGGAGTTATTTATTAAAGAGCGTATATAAAATAAAAATATTCATTATAAGAGGATAATTATTTATTAAATTGAAAGAGAAAATGGGGTTTTGATTTATTCACTCCTTGCTAATTCATTCAAGACATAGACATAGAATGAGTTGAAATTGAAGAATTCTATGACTCTCAAGTAACAACAACATGAGAAATGATGAGTAGAGTTGATCAAGTGAGATTTCAAGCTACTAACAATTTAACTCACACGTGTTTTGATGATGGGCGAACAAAGTAGCTTCTACCTTGATACTATTCAATAATATTACAATGGTCATTATGTGATAATACCAAGTACATAAGTACAATACTAGAACTTGGAAGTGAGAAATTATCAAGTGAAAGTGAACATTGTGGATAGACATAATAACCTACATCTTAAACCTTCATCATCATCATTCATCATCACTCATTCATCCTTTGCTTAAAATACTAGGAAATCAAGTCGCAATTGTAAAGAAAGAATAAAGAACATAAAATTGAATTGGTGTCCGATAATGCATGAAAATTACCTGACACGTGTGTCGTGGAAAAGTGGATCAATTAAATTGACGATTTATCAGATTGCACATCCATTGAAAGGTGAATAGATGAAACAAAATCCAACACGAGGAACAATTATTTGTCCACATTAGCAAGCAAATAGATTGAATAACTGAATAGGGATAATTGATTCATTGATATGATGACAAGGAACATGAGGTAGAGGATTAAGGGAGAGAGAGAATCAGTGTGTAAAGGATAGAGAATGAGAAAGAAGAGGAATAAAGAGAGAGGGGAAAGAGAGGTAGTGAGAAAGATTGACAAAGTGGCACGGAAAATAGTTTCTAATCAATATGGACGCTTGAGAGATTACGTAATACAGGGAGAATTGTTGTTGATGGAAAGGGATAAGAGGTAGGATGGTGTAAAGGAAGGTAGATGGGGGATAAGAATAGGAATAAGAAAGAGGGAAAGATGAGGATAGGAAGGTAGATGAGAGTGAAGAAAAGGAAGGACCGAAGGAGAGATAGAAAAAGAGGGGTAGAGAGGAAGGAGTTTGAAGCATTACGTCATAGATTTGAGGTTGCACGAACCGAGTTCTTGAACTTATGCATCAAAGCACCCCCCCCCCCACCAGCAAACTCCTACTCTCCTTCAGGGTACGGCAGACCCCTCTAACCCATAATCAAACGATGACCCCAATACCATAGAATGCAAAAGCGTTTAAAATAACGTATTCTCCTGCTAACACTCAGATAAACTTCCGGTAATAATAGTTTAGCACCAAATCGGGAAATGACGCCAGAGTATATTGAATTTGTCGAATTTGTGTTTCGGCAAGTTTGATTGGTCACGATTTGTCAAACTTAGTTTAGGTTGATACGAGGGAGGGATTGACGACAGCAACCCTATCGTAAAATCGAATATTAGACCGGTTTATTTCTTCAATTATAAATTCAAATGCATAGAGATTGAGATTTTTGCGATGGTCATTAGATTAATGTGTAGTAACCGAAGAAAATAAAAGTAGATTTTAATAAAGTTCAATTCAAATACAATATAGATTTAAATTCAAGATAAACTGAATGGAATTGAATTATGAACTGAGTAGAATTATATTCACAATTCACTCTCTAGTAATTCACTAGTTCTTCTCAAGTAACTTGACTTTGTATAATTCATTATTGAATTGAAATTCCCAAATCATAATTATTTCTTCGTATTTTTTAATTTGTATGTGACTTCATGTTTGTTTTTGAAATGATATGATAAGGTGATAAAGAAGACTGTTTGAATCAATTATAAATAATTGTTTTTATCATTAAATTCTACCTTGCCTTTTCAATATCCTGATTATGATTTCATTGTTCTAATCACACTTCTACACCGCACATTGTAAAAAGATAAAGAAGATAATACATACTATCGAATATTTTAGGAGTGAATTAAGTGAATATGCTATCATGTAAATAATGAGTCACAGACAAGTTTATGAGTTTGTTACAATTGGAACTAACAATAAAAGCTCATTTTAAACTTTTCTTTTTCCCTTTTCTTCGTTTTACTTCCTCTATGAATGGATAATTTTTTCTATAGCCTATATAGTTCAAACAAAACTGATGTTCATTCTCATCATCCATAACATTATTTTGATTATGATATTGAAATATTTTCTATCAAAAACATCCATTCTAAGAAAGATGAGCATCAAGTCCACGACACATAAATCCTATTCAATGCTTCATTTCAAAACTATCGCAAACATATAAAAAAATCAAGATATGATTCCTTCCCCAATGACAGCTGATTTAAAAACTTTCTTTTGTAACATTGGCGCACATCTATCACAGGAACAAATTCCTCGATAATAATTATGCTAGCAGGAAAATCAACAAACACTTAATTCATGACGTCACTCAATGAAACGGATTGATAGCGAATAGCAAGGTCACCTAATCAACCAGAGAGAATAGAATATAGAAATATATTCATATATATATACTCATATTCTATTATCGCTGTAATCAACACTAGGCTATCGTTACTGTAGAGGTTTATCTTACGAGACCTTCACATTCGAATGAATGCCAGGTGAATAGGAGAATGCTGAGAGATGACATTTTTCTCAGTTACTTTATTAATATTTTCTTCTTTCTATTCCTATTCATCCTCAGGAAGCACCTTATTCCTGAACTGAAGAAGTTCCTTCTTTCCTTTCTCATCTCCATTAATTAATTCTCTGAATTCTACAGACTCCACTTTCACGTTTTCGACAATCAGCAACTTTGTCTTGATACAAGAGAATTATTAATAATTAACTTCACCGATTTTATAAGAATTATCAATTAATTGCTTTCGAAATTAGTTTCAAAATATTGCAAAATCTCAAGAATGATAAAAAAAATAAATTCAACCATCTAGATTCGTCACATTCACAATGAATCAAGGTACTCTCATTGGTAGATATTTTCAAGTTTAGGAGCTTGATTTTCACAAAGCAGACGATTACTTGGAATAATTGACTACATTACACAAAAAAATTAACTCAAGAATCGACTCCCTTCTATTCCTCAAAATTTTAGCTGATAACTTATTGGAATTAATAATAAAATTTGTTTATTGAATGTTGATGTAGTGGAATTTTTCCATAATGAAAGAACTTTCATCATTGGAACTAATCAAAGCACTGTAGAACAGCACCAAGAAATAGCCCAAGTACCACTGTACTTGGAAATAGCACTATAAAAGCATAACCTTCTATCATTTTAGAGAAATGATGATGGTTATGGTAAAAGCACCAAGTACAGCCTGTTTGGAGAGAGTTTCAAGATTTATCCAAGATTCATTCAATATTCTTCATGTAAATTCATAGAGTAGAGTTTGTGTTTCGATCCTTCCTCAAAAACATTGATGAAAACTTGGAGCGAGTAGATATTACTGAAGGATGATAAAAGAGTGGGTAGAGAAAAATCCGGCTCTGAAACTCACTCAAAGAAGGCAAAGAAGGAAGATCTCTAGCTGCAATCTTAATGTTAGTCGAGGATTAATGTTTATTAGAGCTTGTGGCTTTGCATTCGGCAAACTTTAATATACCATGAGCAAATAATAGCTTCACAGAGAAGATACAAAATGTTTCAGAACATCAAATTTTAATGCCATTTGCTGACGTAACGGAAACTTTTAAGAGAGCTATTGTGGCTACCACTACTATACGTACTTGCAAATGTATTGTTTAGCAGCTCATGAGCAACCAGGTGTCAGCTAATTAGCGGTTTGAAGGAGAGTATGAGCGAAGAAATAAAGAGCAAGAAGAAGAAGATGATGAAAAAACAAATTAGCAGTTTGTGTCTTTGAATTAAGTAGCGCAATTTCTCTGACACATTGTCTTCCCTATTTTGCAATTCGAGTGTGCAAAATTATTTTGCAATTCATAAGCTTGGTTTAAGAGAGTTTGAACTTAGCTTTATCTCGACTATTTTCCGATTTGTAACTAAAGTAAGACTAGTCATAAAAGTAGAATTTATATGTGTCAAACTCATATTTTATTTATAAAGTTTTGAAATATTTTATTCACGTTTAAGTGCTTCATGTATAATTGGGAGTATTACTTCGACGATGAAAAATCCTTGATAGAAACACTCATCCCTTGCTTGGAAAATATAAAATCAACTTATTGAATTCGTTCAAGTACATACTTTTATCGGTTATAATTTTTCATGAAGAGAACATTATAATTTATAGTACAATTAAATTTTTTCAAGGTTTAAATCAGCAACTTTCTTATTTCGAACAGAAGTAAATTTTCCTTTAATCTGTTATTTCCATAACAATAATATCCATGATGAATTGATCAAGGATTTCTCTGGTACCATTCCATTATCATTATTACTGAGAGACAGATTTCCCAATTACTATCCATACTTAATTTATTATATTTTAATGAATAAATTAAAAATCTGGGTACCCTCTTTTAATTTTTTATTACTGCATTTCAAATTTCAACTCATAAGAGCCATTTTCAAATGAAACTATTTTCAATCTAGCTCTGATTGTGGTAGCTCTCTATTAAAAATTGAATACTGTTTCCAATCCATGACGTATTGGAGCTGGGATGAGCTTTGTGAAAGTTTTGGTGATTTTTTGGAACTATACATGAACTGCCACAAGCTAGCCCATCTTCTGTTTGGAAGAAAACTGATGAGCACATTCTTTTAGTATTCACGTGTAAATTGTCCATCCACGTCAATTTACTTCTATAGAAAAGGTGTTTTGAAACATCGATTTTCCCATCAGCACCGAAGCCGTCAAAATGTTTCCGACTGTGAAAAGGTCAGTTCCAACTGCTGGCCGCACTTAGCATTTCACGAAAGCCGGCTTTATTTGAAGGAACTAGTAAATAAGCCAGTTGTATTTTTAGACAGTTTCGTTGAGACCTTTGGCGAGGCATGACGTCACTATTGAGCAGGTACTTCACCTCCTTATCAATGGGCGAAAAAGAAGAGCGCAAGAAGCAAAAAAGGAAGTTAAAATTAAACTGGCACTGACGTCATCATAGGGATCATTCTACGTAGGTTGCAATCAAAAATAGAAGACAACTTCTATTGTCATTAACAACACGAATAAAGACGACCGACTCCAATTTTCTCTCGGTAATTTCTCTCAATTGAAGAACGACTGCCGTCTGCTTTTCAAACATTCATAGGGTTGGATGGAACAAGGAAATGAGGTCGTCTACAGCCAGTGCCTCTCTAATAATTCAGGAATAACAGATGGGATTTAGTAATAATTGTCTTATTGATGTTGCTTTGTGCTGCTCTATTCAATGGTATTTTGAAGATGAATGACTGATGATTGATATTGTGGATATTACTAGGATTTTAGTAAGACTTGACTAGAAATTTGGGAACTGTTATCGGTTGAAAAGAACGATTTCAATTTACATAATTTATACTGAAAATTTATACGTTACTAGGACTTGGGTAAGAAATTAATAGAACAAGTATTTATGGAAAAATAATGTTCCAACACTATTTCGTTGGTGAATGCAAGATCGAATACACTGCCAGAACACAATATATTACTAATTTAATGTTGGAAATGCCAAATAACTGATGGCAGGTGAATGAATTAAGGTACAACTCAATTAATATCAATATAAATTGATATTTTTTACAAGAATATCTCAACTTGAATTATTTTTAAGTCCAGACAATTTATCAATTCAAGTGTCAAAAAACCGTGAAATAAAAGAATAGCTTGGACTGAATAGCGAGCAACAGAAAGTAAAAATATTTGCGTCGTCGCATTAGGAAATATATCATTAATCATTACATTGCATTCCTATCATTTAGAAAAGGAAAAGAAAGTTCAAATCATTTTTTGAAAATAATTGTTGAGGAATAAAAAAAGAGTTTCCAATATCTTTTCAAAGCTATGTATTATTCACCCTGCGACCAGAGAACGCAAATTTGTAAGCAATTGGTTTGAAAAAAAAAACATCTGTATTATGTGGTCTCTGGTATAATCGAAACTATATAGCTGAATACGTAGTTTTGAGATCAATTGACGCAAATATCGCTATTCCGATCAGCATGAGTTTGCACATATCGCGAGGTTTTTCGACGAGACATTGAACTTGTACCGAAACGGATGAAATTCAAAAAATTGCCCAGATAACAAAAATTAATTTCTCTCAATGACGTAGGAAATATGATCTTCTTTCGTACATCTATCATTCAAGGGCAGTGCGTGAGTAAATGAGGTAAATGGAAAGTGCAGAGAATTGATAAGAGAGAAAATAATGATAAGATAAAACAAAAAATCCTCAATGATATCTAATTTTTTTCAAATTGTTTTGAATGGATGGAGCTGTAGATAGCAAGAATCATAATTATTGCTCGTTATAATAAAGATAATACCAAAAGATAAACGATAAAAGATATATGAAATAATAGAATTCGTTGATATCAAAATTTAAACGTCAATAATACCTAAAAGCTTCATATTATGCACCATCTCCGTCTGAACTAAGTAAAAATTAATCCAGTATTGACAGAAGCATTTATTAAATTGTGCTCCATTTCAATCAGCTAATGGTTTAAATTTAGATCATTATTTGAAATATATTATCTGTACTATTGAGCATACTGGCCTAGTTTTTTAGGTTTTTACGCTGATGACACATTTGATTTTTACTAGAAACTACAACTACAAGTCTACAAAGTATCACTCTTTTGATCTGTGAGACATAACACATAATATGTGTTATATTATAATAAGCTTGCTATTGTAAACTCTATTCAGTCGGATAGACCAGAGTAAAAATCATCAAATAGCTTCTCTTCCAAATCGTAATAGAATAAATTAAAATATAACTTGAAGATATTATTCTAAATATTATTTTATATTAGGCTTATCTTGATATTATTATGAAGTAGAATGCAGAATGTATGGAAGTAGTCCGATGAGTTTAGATGCAACGTTGCCAAATCAGTTGATTATGAATAAAAATAGCAATTATATTCTTACAATACACCTGACGAAGTGAAAACGTCTATGAATGTGTAGGGAGGGGGGTTGAGGGGGTTAATCTGCTGCATTTGAATTTAGTGCACGAATCCCTTGGAAACATCATCGAAGTTACAGAATATTCAAGAGAGGAAATCATCAATTACGTTTCACATTTAATTGGATATCTGGAAGTTGCAGATTATATTCTCGAGCAAAGTATCATTGTTATTAGATTTAGCGAAGTGCATGAAGAGGAAACCATTACTACGCTCCCAATAATAATTTATTATTGATGCACTTGCAACAAGTTGACATATCACAGTAAAGTCGCAAACTAGGAACTTGCATGCGGTTGCACTAGTTTCAGTGGGAAGAGTTCAGCGAAACGTGGTGATTCCAAAAAGGGCTGGAAAGGGGTTAGGACGCCGGGAGCACCACGGTGCGTAATCGATACTAGGTTAGAAAGAGAGAACGGTGAAATGGATGGTTGAGGGGTGTTTCAGGTGGGGGCAAATTGGGGGTTGGGGCACGCGAGGGTGCGTGAGCGTGCGTGAGCAATTGTTGGGGACAGCGCGTGGCACCCTTAATGCCAAGGGCACAACGCACTAGGCTTGATTCTCACTTTCAACGACTGGGGCGGGCCCTTGTCCCCGCAACCACCAGAATAGGAAAAGCCCTCCCCCCCCCCCATAAAAAGGTGACTGACATTGCCACTTGCCTCTTAGAATCATAGACTCTGCAATCACAATGCAAAAATTGGAAATAGATGCTCGATAGAACAATTTTCATTATGCAATTGAATGTCTGATGAGAGCCAATTGTGTGAATTTTCTCGAGATGAAAAAATAAAAAAAAGGTAGGAAAGATTTCAGACTCAAGGCCACAAATTAAGCTCTACTTTACCTAGTTGAAAATTATCCTTGAGTTTAAGCCTACTGTAATGGTCACTTTGAAATAAGAAAGCTTAAGCCTCATTCGCTGGCCTAAGCAGCATTGGGGAGAGCGGGGATTAGTACTGTGGATAAGGTGATTTAAATATTTCGATTGATATACCAACTTTGTCATGTATTATCCATTGCAGTTCAATGAAATTCATGGTTTAGCTAGCACTATAAATAACAATCTGCAGGTAAAACCCCTTTTTTAGTAAGGTAAACCAAATTGATGTATGGGATAGGAGTGGGGTATATAGGCTCGAATGTGGGGATTGTAATACAACCTATGTTGGTCAAACTGGTAGAAGTTTCAGAATTAGGGTGAAAGATTGGAATAAGTGTAATGGAGATTCAAACTTTGCTGAACATTTAATAACAAATAATCACATGTTCAAGGCCGAGGAGAATGTTGAGTTTCTGCATTTTAAAAATAAAGGCGGAACTCTCAACATTCTGGAAGCTTTAGAAATAACCAGGGCAACTAAAGATCATCACAGTTAAATTTGAACGACCAGATTCATTTCAATCAATACAATACTAAAAATCTAATTTGTTAGATAGATATACTATAATAGATATGATAGATAGATATATACTATGATAGATATAATCATAATTTTTTGATAGTCGGATATTAATGTATTAGTTTATTCCGTTGTTTTCTCGTATCTTTACTCGTATTTTATAGGTTACTGTAGCTATTTATCGATCTTCAATTGTATTTTCTGTTTGAAACGCCATTTTGTAATGTTTAAATGAACCGCTAATCGGGGAGGAGCTTGTCTAGGCCAATGGCAGACGTTCACGGTCGCATTGGCTCAAGCGTCTACCAATAGCGGTGCTTCACCGTTAGTATAAATACTGCTGCTCTGGACTTCAAGTTTTAGTTTACCAGAGATTGATAATGGTGTAACAACCGAAACCGGTATCTAAATTTTCTAATAAATCAGTGGTTTGACAACATCTTGTCTTTAGTTTAGTTTGATTTTCGTCAAGTAACACCACAAAATCAAGCAAAGCTTGGCAGTATTTGACACGTCAAAAATATTGAGTACCTACAGTACTCAGAAAAGAAGATCAAAAAGAGAAGAAAGTCAGAACATACAAAAGAATTAACATACTTAACATTCATTTTCTTACAACATAACATAATGTTGTCATAACAATAATTATATCCGATAACATACAGCACTGCTCCAAAGTATCAACCTGTCGATGTAACAAATGCTTTCATATTTGCAAAAATAATATTCAACAATGAAGCTGAAAATTAAAAAAAAAACATTTTCTCTATAAATTGTACAAAAAAAATGACCTCTATCAAATTTCTAAAATAAATCTCTTCTGAATAAGTTTCCTTTCATTTTTTTTAAAGCGGAAGTTTAAAAAAAATATTTAATGAATGTAACTTACCGAATATCTCTCCTTGACTAGCATACTCCGACACGATGTAGATCATATTCTTAGTTTCCATGACCTGAAACAATATTCATTATATCATTGACATAAACACATAACATAGGACAGAAAATACAGGTTTAAGCCCTTATTATTCATTTCCAAATTTGGATTAATAGGAGTCAAAAACAATAGGTTCAGGTTGAGTTCACTTGCACTGGAGCACAGATATTTTTGATCAAAAATAAAATTACAAGACAATTAAGAATGTTGATATGATAAATTAATCAAAACAATTCGCTTTTATAATAAGTTGGGAACTTGAAATTTTTTAATAGTAATTCATTGAGCTTGACAATCCCTATATATAAAACCGAAATGGCACTGATTCATTCATTCATTCATCACCAGAACTAAAAATCCACAGAACCGAATGCATTCAAATTTGGCAGACATGTTCAGTTGGACGTTTAGACGCGCGCTAAGAAAAGATTTTTGAAACTTCATAAGGATACGTCAAATATCCGAGTTTTTCTATAGTTTTCAGCGTTCTCATTTTTTCGAGAACCAATCATTAGAAAATGTTGGTATTTGATGGGCAGGTTCAGATAAGGTCTAGAAATGTTTAGTTAGAATATTTTTGAAATCCGTTGAAGATTAAGCCAGTAATAAGTTTTTTAAAATTTTACATGTATTGCGGGTTGCATATCGTCCGCCTTGATACGACCAATCCTTACTGTAATTCAATGGTTCAGCGAGATTATAGATCAACTAATTTAGAAGATATTGAATCAATTTTCAAATTATGTCTGATATGCATCCCAAAATTACGCTCGATATTAGCGTTTTACTATCTTTCGGAGTTTTTCTTAGATTTTTCGAGAACAAATTGGCAGAAAATGTTGAAATTTGGTAAACAGGTCCAGATTAGGTCTAAAAATGCTGTGTTCAATAAATTTCGAATCCCTCCTGAGCGGAATTTGCAGGCGAGCGAAGCGAGTCTGTTTGACTCACTTCCACTGCCAATACTGGGGGGGGGGGGGGGGGTCCAATACTCCAATACTGGCTAGGCGGAGAAGGCGAGCCTGCCGGCTAGTAAATAGACGTAATAAACCCATGAATAATTCAGATTGAAGATGAATAAAATATGGATTTCTGAGGGAAATTAATATAGTTTGAGAGGAAAGGAGGTGAACATAGGATTAGAAAAGGGGCTTGAAGGATTCTTCAATAAGGAAACATTAGGATTCTTTAATAATTAACAGGTGGGGAGATAATAGAGAAAAAATAGAATGGAAAAATATGGAATAGAATGTGTAAGCAAACTGAAATTAGCAAACAAAGCTAATTTCTAAAACATAAACAAAGATAGCGTTGACGCTGCTCCTATGGGAGCATTGATTACGGGGCAATATAGGCTGCACGGAATACAGCCTAATTACAGTATTGGCATTTGCAGATTTGACTCCTCACGCAAAATAAGATAAGCACATATAGTATTAATCAAAATTCTTCTCTAAAATAAATTCCTCATAATCAACAAAATTACTAATTAACTAAACTAAATATAATTCCTTAGATAAAAAGTGTGCAATTATATTTTTCATATTTATCAAACTTTGTCTTACAGTATAACTTTATCACTATCTTATAACTAACTACTTTTGGAGTGTTTGTATGAATTGGAAGAGAAACAGTTTTGGGAAAAATCCTGTTGTAATCTCTATTGAAATTGATCAAATAGGCTGAATTATTATGATTACAAATACAATCATTCTACACTCCAATCAATGAGAAATATAAAAAAATTAATAAAAAATAAACAAATGATTGTGAGTGATTGAGCAATCAATCATAGATTAAAAGAAATTTATTTCTAATCACGAAGAGTTTCGATTTGACAAGGTAGTCAACTAGAATGACTTGCACAATTCAAGAAACGGAATGAGCCTCGGTGCTGGTATACCAAAACTATTATATCTATGTAGTATTATAATCTATAAATACCCACATTCCAATAATATGAATGGTATAAAATGATAGATGATACATCCTGTATTTTCTAACCAACTATTTTGAAAACAATATCTACTTATTATACTCCTCCTATACTTCCATTCCTACTTATACATCTTCTTCCTCAATTGCATGCCTCAATTACAAGTAAGCATGAGCATGACATTATTATTATTTCAATGAAGTTGAGTAAGGAATATAGGAAATAGTGGAAAATAGTCATGTTAATCAGTCACTCAATATAATATATTGTGAATGCATCCACATTAAATTCAATCCTATATATTTCTTCCAAATCAAAAATCAAAAATATAACGACAAAAATAACTGATAAAATTATTCATATAGCTCACTAATTCGTGCCTGAAGGAAGAGGTCTCCTCCTAGAGGATCTAATGATCCACGACCACGAGACACAAGAAAGGATACTATGGTTTGCAACAACCTTACAAGAAAGATAACAAGAAATTGAAGATTCTCTTGATATGAACACAGAATCTTGTTTCCAAATCTTTTTCCACTATGATCAATCATTATGTCTGAAATCTAATATCGATCAATCTGAAATGAATCTGCCTGTAATCTAAAATCAACGAAAGCTTTATGATGTTTACAATGTTGGCACTCAACATATTGAAGAATACTAAAATTTCGTGTTGTCATTGGCACGATATTAAATTCCTGGTGCTGCCTACAGAATAAACGAACAAGGTTTCTCACAACTCCTTGTTTCCACGGTCTTATATTACTTGTCTTACGGCCTAGACCCAACCGTCACTTTATCCGGTCTCACACAATCTTATTGGATTTCTCCAAGCAATATAGACCACCTCAGATGTCCATTCCATGCCTTAAGTTAACAAGTTAACACTCAAGTTACTTTTGGTTGACCACCAAATATAGGCCTACGAGTTGGTGGTCGCTACTCGAGAAATTCTTGAAAAGTTAATATTGTTGCCCGAGTATTAGTTTAGAAGTGAATCATTATTTTTTAGTTAATTTTGAGGAACATTATTTAGTGTACTTCATCATTTTAAAGTGAACTGAATTATGTCTTGTACTTGTATTATTTTTGTTAAGGCAATAAATTTGGTTTGATCTGAATTTTTACGACCAGTTGCACGAAAAAAATAAATAAATGGTCGTTAACCGTAGAATGATGTCAATTTTTTCGGGAACAAACTTCTTCAACTTTTTTTGCAATGTAATAAATTCCTGTGATAGTCCCTCTAATACGATAAGTTCGTTTAATATTTTCCCGGAAACATATCAGCTTAAAAAGTAATTAAGGCTTTGAAAATCGACTTCATTGATTTCAAGCAAACTATATAGGCCTAAGTAGCTTAGGGAGGAGGTAATTACATAGATTTCAAGACAGCTTCGTCAATGAAGCAGGGATTATTGACTGGAAAGAATGGAAATTACCTGGTAGAGCTTGATGATGTGCGGATGGTCCAACAGCTTCATTATGTCAACCTCACGATACACTTTCTCCAGGTTCACAGCATCCAGTTGAGACTTGTCGATTATTTTTATCGCAACCTGCAAAACAGAAGAAACGAGATTTTAAGAAAATCAACTCTGTACAGGCCTTGAATAAATTAAAATATAGACATCAGGAAAATGTAATAAGAAACAAATAATTGTGAAAATTATGACTAGCTCTCCATATTGAATATGGTAGTGGGTGACTTGTTGGAGCAATTGATAACGCGCCGATCTGATAACCAGAGGTTCCGGGTTCGATCCTTGACAGAGGTACAGATCTTGACCACATATCTCATAGATACGTCTTTCGGAAAAGACGATAAATCGTCGGTCACGACTGCCTAAAACATAGTAGCTATCTTTCATCTTCGTCCCTCTCATTAACCACGTATGTGGGCATCACCCTCAGGAGAATATAAAAAAGTGGCTGAAATAATCAGCCTTAACATATCAGACGAAACATATTCCACTTTTGGTCTCATTGGAATTCAGCAAGAATACTGAAGAACTTGTAGAGAGTTAAGTAGTCGTGAAGTGATATTGTGGTAGTAATCCATATTAAACATAACAAGGTATTGCAGAAGATATCTTACAGAAAAATAATTGGTATCATAAGAATAAGATCAACAGCAAAGGAAGAAAAAGTTTCAACAATAATATTGTTTCAAGATCTTATCGTTTTTTAAACATTTTTCCATTTCAACGTTTAAGTAATTTCATCAGATTCTCATTTCACTAGCCAATTTGATTCACTGAGAAATGAAAATGCAATCTACATCTGCTCATCTTAAACATTCAACTTGAGGTAATATCTAAAGAAGATGGCTTATAGCTTAGAGGTGGATATTTCTGAAAAAGGCCCCTTCCTCATAAATTGTACTTTATAACAGCCTCCTTTCAAATTTTACTAGATTGAACAGAACTTTGCAGCCCCATGATCTGAGCATAATTATTATTCAAGTAATGATTAGACTAGATATATTTATAAGGACAGCCAAAAATAGGATGATAAAAAAATCATGTGTGACATGATTGACAGCGTGTGTGACAAGGGTAACCTTACACAAATACTTCATTTTCCACAATTTACGTCTATTGTGGTAGACAAAAATTGTATGAAGATTTCGCGTGGTATTTTTGTAAAAGGCCTGTTCCTCATAAATTTTACTTCATAACAGCGTCATTACAAATTGTATTGGATTGAACAGAACTTGGCAAACACATGATGTGAGCATAATATTATGCAAGTATTAAGATAGAAGTGTAACTCATATAATATTTATTAATAGCAATTTTTTGAAAAGGATTACTTTCCTACAACACTCTACGGAATCTCGAGTTTGACGTACCACACCAATAATCATAAAAATACCAATCATTATCCTTCGAATAAGGAAGTTTATAACAACTCTACTATCTCCATTGTACTCCTAAAATGACTCATGAATTTCTAATTTCAATTGTAAGTGCACTTGTATGCTGGCAAGGTAATTACTGCGTTTGAAGCAATACAATAATAATCATAATAAAAGGTGGGAGAGATAACCGCAGTTAAGTCCCCAGAGCTAAGTAAGAGCTTAGAAAACTTCGATGACGTCAGAAGAGATTCACTTGCGTCAAACCAGAAGATAACTTCGTTACTTTTTCGTTTTGCAAGTAATTCATCTCTTATTACTTTTACAGTGTTTCATCATGTTCTCATCTTTTCAAGTGGCTACAGTTGTTGCTGTAATTACTCCGTTTAGTTGATAGTTCTGCAATAGCCATCAATAGTAATCACTCGATCTACCTACTCAAAGTCGATTCTATTAACTTTGTTTTTCAATTTAATCTTATATTTATGCGATTGCGAAGTAGATACTTCTGTAGTAAAGGCAGGCAATAGTATAATAATATAAATTACATGAAATAGTTAGAATACATTGAATATTAGATTTATATTCAATACTACATTCAATATAGTGTAGAATTCCTAACTAGATACTATGTTCAGGGTTTTGCTTATTGTTTTACTTTACATTCATGAATAATAATTGGGTTCTATCCAGAGAATATAGAGTAATATAGAGTATAGAGTAATGTTCAGCCCAATTCTCTCTGGCTATAGCTTAGGCCTACTCATCCTTCGTTATTATCTAAGCTCATTCCATCTATTTCTATAAGATGGGAGAGTTATTAGTTATCGCAATACACCAACTAAGGTTAATATATGAAGATTCTAATCAATTCATTATTATTATATTTATATAAGCATAACTTTTATTAATTGCATTGATCTTATTGCGAGAGAAAAGACTCTTTATACTTCTATAAAAATGAGCGTTATTTTTAAAAGTTTTGAATTCAGTTCAAAATACTCTAATTCATTATCAATTTCTCATTAAAATGTTATGAATTGCGGCTCTTATTACAGCATATTACTCAATATTACATAACATAGAACTCTATTTAACATAAATTAGCCCTATGCAGAACAAAACATCAATAACCATTGAGTAATTACCTAATATTGTGCATATTTCTTTCTATTGTGCATACAGATACAGCAAAACACGACATGCTTATAGCATGCCATGCGTGTGACGAAATACTCTAACAATACTGAATGCTGGTAGCAGTCAGACATAATAAGAAGCCAAGAAAGGTAGGAGTATTCTACTCTCATTTACGTCAATGGGTTCAGTGAACTCACTCGGACTGTGATTCACTCTTGAAAAGTGAATATTACACCGCAGCACAAGGATTATTAGCTGATATTTATAGGTATTTTTTAAACTAAATGTACAGCCATTAACATCATCCCCCATAAATGATAGAGATATTTGCATAGGCTATTTGAAATATCTCACCTCCAGGTTTGAAACAAATTTATGAAAACTAGTTCACTATTGAGTCAGAAATGTTGTACAACTTCTCCACACTCAGATACTTGGGTAAGAAACTTGAGTTTGGTTCAGTAGAACAATAATTATTTGTGGGATTTGACAACATTTTTTCCAACTCATTAACCAAAGAACAAGTTTAATAGCGCTATAGATTAGAGTAGATCTCTGATTTCCTAAATTAGAGATCATCTTCTGCCATCAAAAAATGAGCTGCATAGCAGAAACTCTATATAAGAACAAGAAGAAGAATATGAGAATATTATTTTCTATCAATCTTGATCTTGGAATAAGATTCCATCAGATGTGCTTTCTAATAATAAGTGTGGTGAGATATATTTTATCAATTCAATCTATTCTACAACACACAATCATTTTCCTTATATAGCTTGTAAGCATCATCATTTCAATTTTTTCTTGGAATTGTAAATATTATCTTATCATCTAGGTGCACAGCCAATTTCAACCCCTAACCTCGCTCATAACATCCCAACGTTTTATGAAGCCACACAATATTGTACACTAGATTTATTGTGAAGACTGTTATGAACCACAGCGCTGGAACTAAATTGTGACCTTTTCAAGACTTATATATACAAAAATAATATGAAAATCTATAGATATGAACGCCTGGAGGGGCGTTCATTGTTCAGTTTTCAGTTGAGCTTGAGTTGTGGTTGACAGTCAGATCACGTTCACAGCTTCTTTGCAGTCGGGAGCTTTGTACCCAACAGATGCTTCAAAGAATTGATTATCGACTAGATAGCGAATAGCAGTCGCGTCGTAATTTCAATCTTCTGCAAAAGTTATGTTCAATATCAGTTCCCAAGGCGTTCGATTCAACTTGAGACGAATCTCCGGTAAGATATATTCCCGATATTTTGCGATGGAAAATTCGTCTGAGCAAAGTTTTCTTTCAATCATGGGTCTGGAACGTGGGTGTGCGATAAAATTATGAGGTGGAAATTTGATCAAATGCAATGAGATTTTATCCTTATGATGCTTTACTTACATCTCAACTACTTAAAATACTCAAACTACTTGAATCTCACACTTGAAACCATTACCAAGTCTACTCAAATGAATCAAGTATCAAAATTATAATTATTTCAAGGGGAAGGCAAGACAGGTCGAAGGTATCCAGAACGACCTACCTACCATGGGAAGGAGTGGATGAAGAGGACGAGTTGCAGACAGATTGGTGAAGCGTGGAGAGGCTTGGTGATGGAGGCTAAAGTTCACAATGGACAGTAGAGCCGAATAGTGAGTAATTAAATAAATGAGAATTATAAAATAAAATTGAAATTTAATTCACGTGAAACAAAATAGTTTCCCGGTGGTTCGTAATCGATGTGAAGTTTAAAGTTAATTCATATCTTGTCATAATTCATTCTATAATTCATACCAACGCTTAACAAGAGGTTATGGCATCAAAGAATAGCATAAAGGGGAACATGAAAATCG